>OY720641.1:133614430-134214430 GCA_963169105.1 Ceriagrion tenellum | reverse complement strand
CCCATCAGGGATGAGTCAGGGAAAGGTCAGGGAATTTGAAAATTGGATAACATTAGCCATCCTGAAGGCGAAGATTCAAGCAATCTATAACCACCTCGAACAGTCAATGCGTGACTATGTATTTATGAGGCGTGCTGGGCAGAAGTGTTTTAGGTCCAAAATTGACGCATGGGTGAGTCCGTTTTAAGTGATCCAATGATGGCTGCATGACCCATTTTTGAAAAAATTCATTTTTTTAACGCTTATCCAAATTCATCGGCAGTTAGATGCGAAGATTAAAAAAAAATTATCTCTCCTCGTTTTATTCTGTCAGCCATATTTCCAAGATGACTTACGCGAATTTTTGACAGTGTTGATGTTTACTCTATCCGTAATATCTCGAGAACTAGCGGCGACAGTGGGAAGAGACTGAAAACATACTATTTGGGACGTAATGGAAAACGTTTCCTTTATTTTATCTTTTATCCGTTTACATTTCTTAATTGTTGAAATATAACTTGAGACCATCATTTTCTCCTTCAAAAAAACTGGTTTTCGACTCGAGAAAAGTATACGAGGAAACGAAGTGTCAGCATCTTTTCGTATTTAAGTAATATGGAAGGAGAAGAATATTAGTTTTTCTTCTACGTGTGGATATAGCCCTTTCTTTTCTAGAAGAAAACAAAAATATCTTCACGTTCAAAATCAATCAATTTTGGACCTAAATTTCTCCGTTTGGGGGGAGCTATTGAAAATGCGTGGCTACGAGAGTGTAGAGATATTTATTAATTCGTTCTACAATGGTAAAAAAGTAGAGTTCGAGATTCTACTCGTAAGGTATATATGGTACCTACAGGTAATTCCATTGCTTCCGGGTTTCGCTGCGTTGCGTTATCTTGACGATGACGTTTCGTGGCCAATGCTGGCCACATCTTCAGATGAGGTCGGAATGCCGAGTGTTGGAATTGGGCACGTGTTCATATATGCCGTCCTCAGGGTGGCCTTCCGGTCTCGCGTCCAATCAGCTTCGAGGACCCCGATTTTGGCGCGTTTTTGTTCATTCAGTCTTTTCCTTGTGTTGTGGTGTCTGTAGCCGTCGTCTCTATGGAAATTATCTTTCACTTACTCTATTTCAATAGCCTCCCGGATGAGTCGAGGGAAGTAAAACTTTTCTTTGGCCAAGACTCCTGCATCACCTATCGTTATGCGATTTCCCGGGTTGGAGAAGGCATGCTCTGCTACTGCGTGCAGTGCTTGTTTTTGAGAGCCCTTTGATGTTCACTTCAACGGACCGAAATCGACCTCTTCGTTTGCCCCACATACTTTCGGCCGCAGCTGCAGGGAATCTCATATACTCCGTCGTATTTGAGATCCGGAATTTTGTCTTTCGATTTAGGCAGAATGTCTCCAATTTTCTCTATCTCGGTGTGATATCACGTTTCTTCAGGATTCTCCCGATCCTTTCCGTCTTTCCCGAGACGAACGGTAGCGTTGCAAACCCTTTTGGTTTTGGAGTTTCCTTTGTCATCTTCTTCTCTTCCTGCATAGTCCTCGTCATGGTCCTGATAAGGGCCTTGGAGAATCCATTCTTCATGAGTGCCGCGTTGATGTGTTGTTCCTCCTTCTTTCGCGACTTTTCATCCGATATTGTATCGGCCCGATGAAGAAGGGTTCTCACGAGTGATCTTTTGATCTGAGGGCGATGATGGGAGGAGGAGTGCAGGTATCAGTCGCGTGTCTCTCCTTTCGATGGACACAGTGACCTGGCGATCCGTCGTCATTCCTCGATACTTCTACATCCAGAAAGGATAGGCGTCCATCTTGCTCAGTCTCCATCGTGAATTTAATCGATGGGTGCTGGGAGTTTAGGTGCAGGAGAAAGTGGTAAAGGGATTCCCTGCCGTGTGGCCGGATGATAAAGGTGTCATCTACGTATGTCAGCCAAAGACGTGGCTTCTTAGCAGAGGACTCAATGGCTCTTCTGTCGAAGACTTCCATGCATATCTTGGCCGCTACAGGCGACAAATGGGAGCTACCCCATTGCGGTGTCGTTAACTTGTTGGTAGTAGCAATCATTCCACCGAAAGTATGAATTCTTTACATAGAACCTAGTTACATACATATATATCCTGTTCCTCTCAACGTTGGTCTAGGAGTTCACTAAGCCTTGCCATTGCCCTCTATCGTTCCACTCCTGGTCTTAATAATAGCGTTAGGAAATCTTTTGCGAAAACGTTTGTATGGAGCACACTGTTATATGGCTGTGAAAGCTGGACATTGAGAAAGATGGAAAAGTCGCGGTTGGAAGCAATGGAAATGTGCATATGGAGGAGGATGACAAAAATAAGAAGGACTGACGGAAAGAGCAATGAAGAGGTGCCGAGGGTAATAAAAGAAGAGAGAAGACCGATAAAAGAGGTGGAGCGAAGGAAGGTTAAATTCATTGGTCATGTTCTTCGACATAATAATTTTTTAGACAATACAATGGAGGGAAAGGTGCTCGGCAAGAGAAGCAGAGGAAGGCCAAGAAAGAAGTTCCTAGATGATGTACGAAGTACGTTGGGATTAAAAACATATGCTGATTTGAAGAGAGCTGCAGTACACAGGGACACATGGCTGCAGAGACAAGGCTTAGCCCTTAGAAGATGATGATGATGAATCTTAATACTTCTTTTAATCTCTCGTTAATTTATCTTTTTCTGATTCTAAATCAAACTTACCAATGGTGATCTGTAGGTCCACATGATGGAAGTGAACAGTTAAATTACATTCTTAAGTCATCAAAAGCAATTTATGAGTAAAATTGTTGCTAAAAAGTACCTTGCCTTTAGAAATATCTTCAAGGATGTCATTTATGGTTCTATTGATAAATTTGTCACCGATCTGTGGAGCAATGTCTTCTTTCAGGTTCAAATAGTTATTTTTTATCTTATAATGAATGTATCTTATTGTGTATCCTGTATGGATGTTTGCATGGAAAACTTAATTCGTGAAAAATATAAAATTATACCAAATATAACCACGAAAGCCATAGAAATCGCTAATACATAATCAACTGGTGCATAGGCTCTTCCAGCTCTTGTCGGACAACTTCATCCCAATGATACTCTCACCCTCTTGCCTCCTCCACGTCCCTACTCACTCCGTCAATCCAACGTCAAGTCCTCGGCCTTCCTCTCTGTCTTTTACACCTTCCTCCACTATTGTGATTAGCATTACTTTTGGCTTTCATGTTTCTTGAACTCAATTATCTCAGTGAATTCCTCCGGAAGTCCTTCGAAAAAACTTCTTGATGATTGTCATGGAGTTGTCTATGGAGTCGTGGCCATCGCGGGGTGGCATCGCAGGTGGCAGCGCGTACGTTAGTGGAGGGTACTCCGTGGAGTTTTGAGCGGGACCGTTGGCTGGGCCAATTAGTGGGCCCGGGTTAAAGTATGCATCTCTGAAGAAGGTGAAATTCTCAAGAAAGAATTGTAGCTGCTTCAGAGGGAGAATATAGGTTAGAATCGCTCATTATGGGGTCCACTTTAGAGAACATATCGAATAAAGTATATATCGAAGAAAAAGGAATCGAATAAGCAAATCGACGCGATATTCCTTGATTTTAAGAAGGCATTCAACAAGGTTCCTCACAAAAAACTCATTTATAAATCGTATTTATGAGGAGTCAATAAAAAAATGGTTAACTGAATAAAGGACTTTCTCAGTGATCGACAAAATATATTAGTTATTGACAGTTTTAGCTCTGATATGGTTGAAGTCACATCCGGTGTTCCTTAAGGAAGCGTGATTGGCCCTCTTGTATTCATTATTTATATTACTGACCTAAGGGCTCGAATTAGCAGTACATTAAGATTATTTGCAGATGATACAGTAATCAGCCATGAATGAAGCGAAGACGCGGACTTTGAAGTTCTGTCATCTGACCTTAACAACGTTCATTCGTGGTGCCAGGATTGGGGTCTAGATAAGTGCACCACAGTTCACTTCCTGCGAAAGTAATCACACAAAATACATATCTACACCGTGGGTGGAGTAAACATAAAATCTACAAATACACTAAAATATCTTGGAATTAACTCAACTTCAGATGTATCGTGGGGAACACACATACAAAACATATGCGGCACAGCATTAAAGAAACTAGGTTTTGTTTAGTGTATAATGGGAAGGTCCTCGGATGAAAAAATCAAAGAGAGATGCAACTTCGCTCTGGTTAGGCCACACCTCGAATACGCAGCGAGCATTTGGGACCATGGTCATAAAGATTTAACCCAAAAAATTAATAAAATACAAAGGAAAGCAGTTCGCTTCGTTAAAAACTGCTACGAACGAACATATAGTGTTACAAAACGGGTAGAGGGATTAAGGTGGGAGCCCCTAGAGACTCGGAGGCTGCACGCTAGACTTAGGCTGCTTGATGAATTCAGAACTGGTGTGTTTCGGAGACACAAAGAGAATATTATCATGACGCCTCACTACATTTCTAGGTATGATAAATGCGATAAAATAAGAGAGATACACTGCCGAACAGATAGGTACAAAAGCTCGTTCTTTTCGCGCACAATAAGCGATCACAATAAAAACTGAGCTCCACTAAATACACTCCTATAATACACGTCACCATTTCACATCCAAATATTTTACATATATACACGGCTGGTGACCGACCTCCCCCTGCCACACGCCCATGTTGCGGCTCGCAGGGTTCCAGAAAATACAAACAGCCCTTTTAAATGAGAAATGGTACGTGTATGCACTCCAGAGAGACATTATTTACTAAATGAGGTATTTTCAACACTGAGATATCGTATAAAAAACTAACAGCGGGTAGTTTGTTTGTTTTCTCAACTATTATTGAAAATTAATCATATTGTCACCGCAGTAGGTTCTTGGGTATCAAAAAAAACCTTCCGTTTTGAATGAGTTTCAAACGCACCGCGCGAAAGAAATGAGTCAATAAGTCTTATTTATATATTTTCATTTGATTACTCACAATTTATGTCATATAAAACTATATTATTTCACCATTAATAATGCAATTTTTAATTGATGTGTCCTACAGCTTAATTAAATTTTATAATTAATTAACTTAATTAAATTAAATTAAATTAAATTAAAAATTAAGCAATTAAAACGTATAATTCGAATATAGTCTCTATTATGACTAGGGAACTATCTCACTCGGACTACCTTAAAGAAAGACGTTGAAGTTCTCCCTCCTCGCTTTCGAATCGGAGCGTGAGACAAATAATGTCGGTGACGCCTCCGATTTCCGATGCGTGAGTGGATCCTGTCAATGCGTGACGTGAAATGAACGTTGGGAAGCGAGAAAGCATGACAATTGATGCGCGCGCGCCGCGTCACTGCTTGTTGCCAGCGGTTCATCAGTGGATAGTTCATTGTTTTCACGCGGCATGGCATAACACGCATGAATTGTATCAAGCTCGTTCGATGTCGATTGTATTCTTCCATCGATACAGGTCTCTGCAGCGTAAACAAGTCCGCCAATAATGTACTTATTTTGGTGTATTCTGTTAAGCATTGCATATGTTGTTTAATGTTTTTGTTGATTTGGCTGCGCATTCTAATTCGAAACGACGACTAGCGTCGCATATTTAATTTGAATATTTATCCATATGAAATCGGAATAGACTTCAAGCGATCGATTCTCGTCACTAATCCTGACAATTGGTGGAATCGAGAATCGACATTTGGATTCGTCTCATCCTTAGTGGAAATAGTTGCGAAGACCCATATCGACGGATCTATAGATATGTATATCGAATCGATCTATCCTGGAGTTGGAGTTGCATTTATTTCGTCTTATCATTTATCGATTGAATAAGGCTGTCAATTGTCCGCTCGGCTAATCAGTGCTTTTGAGACCGTAGAAGCGAAGGCAGTGAATGACGTCGATGTAAAGACTGCGTTCGATTGGTGGACTCCCCGAAGCATTTTGTCACACTTTCATTATGGCTCGCAAGCACAGAGAACATATTGAGTGATTGGTAACGCGCAGGAAAGTTAATGCATAGGCGCGAGATTCTGTGTATTATTGGTGTCTCACGACATGAAAAACTCATTCTTGCACATGCTAAATAGATTTATTTCGACACTGGTTTCCATTTACTCTGCCTCCAAATAGGTGTTTGAAAATCGATTTCGGATGTCTGACATATAAATCCAAATATTTTTGACTAAATCTAATTTTCTTTTCAGCTCGATTCCTCCTTTAATGTGGCGCTGGGTCATCTCTCGTGTTTCTGATCAGCACTTTCCGTATAATCGAATAAAAATCGCGTAAATTGCTCGAAACAATGGAATCGACCTCAATAACGGAATCGGAGGAAGCTGCGTGAATGCTAGAAATCTCGCAATTCCTCAGTCAAACGGTATAAAATAACAAGTGTAACGATTTTCGCGTTTCTATGGTTCCAGAGGGAAACTCGTGCCGCGTCCTCGAAGGAGCTCTGCATTTGCCCAGCTCAGTGCATACATCGCATGTCAACATGCGTAGGTCGCCGCCAGTGCCAACAACTAAGGAAGGAAATTCAGGATGAGTCAAATCCGAATGTCGATCCTCGATTCCATCGACTCTCACGATTAGAATCGGCATCGAGAATCAATCGCCAAAAGTCGATTCCGAATGCATCGATTCCAGATGGATAAATATTCAAATCAAATTTCATTTATCACATCATATTTGTCATAGTGGGCTATCAATTTGTACTTTTTATGTTCTGCCTCAATAAACTGAGGATATATATTTGCTATTTGTTAATTTATATACTTTTTGAGCGACTTAATTATCTTTGTTATTTTTTTCAGCCAATACTTGAAATTAAATAATAGTCGTACGCTACTGGTATATCAATATCCCACCTGTTATTAGGAATAAGAATCAATGGAATCGGAATCGAGAATCGGGAATCGATTTGAAAGAATCGGAATCGAAACCGAAAAAAAGTGGAATTGATTCATCCCTAAAGGAAATTAATACACTTAATATAATACGAAAAGCAGAAATGAGGAAAGAAGAAGACATATCCTCTTAAGGATTGGAACCCGTATCGAGTTTGATTTCTTACGACGTTCTTCTCAATTTTGTCAGACAGTTCTTTTCTATTTCAATTTTGCCAAAAAATTATGTTCGCGAGATAAATTCGATTCCTCCATTGAATTCCTTTTGCCGTCTTCCCCTCCAACACCCCACCTCCCGGGAGATTCTACAACCATGGGACGGTTTGCCATACTAAATATAATTGTAAAAAAGTCTAATGGAAAAACTTGAGGTAAGTATTTTGTCAAAGTTCTTGCGATTGCGAAAAGAGTTTAACTCCAAATTTGACGATTTCAATGAAAGAAAGTTCCATTATTTTCCTCGATTGCACTTCTCCCGCTTTCGCACGACCTGTAGTTCAACTTTAATTTTTTAACCAAGCGATAAAATGCATTTTTATGGACGTTAAGGTCGATGATGTGATGAGTAGAACATCTGCCTTCACCTGTGCACACAGTCTATTTCCTGCAGAGTGGCGACAATTAATGATGTCCATTGTTTGAAAATCGTTCAGCGAATGAAAATCTTGGAAAAATAACTCTGCACTATGTACACTTCCCATGAAAATATTGCTTTAATTCGTTGCAGTTTCATACATATCTTTTTACGTTTATAGTGTAGGATTGCACTTGTAAATATAAATGTTGTTATTTTCTCGTTTATTTGAAAATCTTGCAAAAAAAAACTCTGCACTATCTACACTTGCAACGAACTAAAGCAATGTTTTCGATGAAAACATTGCTTTAATTCGTTGCAGTTTTATACTCATCTCTATGCATGTATAGTGTAGGAATTTACTTGTAAAAATTAATTTTTTTTATTTTCTCGTTTATTTAAAAATCTTGGAATAAAAATCTCGGCACTATGTACACTTTCGATGAAAGCATTGCTTTAATTCGTTGTAGTTTTATACTTTTCTTTTTACATGTTTATAGTGTAGGATTGCATATGTAAATGTGAATGTTTTTTTATTAATTTTCTCGTTTTTTATTTTCACAA
The DNA here is from genome assembly GCA_963169105.1 of Ceriagrion tenellum. Taxonomy (NCBI): domain Eukaryota; kingdom Metazoa; phylum Arthropoda; class Insecta; order Odonata; family Coenagrionidae; genus Ceriagrion; species Ceriagrion tenellum. The sequence continues at coordinate 134,206,389 of OY720641.1, read as the reverse complement.
CAGGTCGGTGTCCAGCGAGGCCTTCGTGTCGGGGGCCCCCGGGGGAGGAGGGGGCAAGGCGGGGGCGACCGGCCATTCCCCCGACTCCCCCGCGGGGGGCAACAACAACTCCTCCTCGCCCCCGGCCGCCCCCGCCTCCTCCGTGCTGCACCCTTCGGCATCCTTCCGGCGCCCCGCGTCCCTCGACTCGCCGCACCTCACGGTGACCGTGGTGGTGCAGAAGGACGGCACGGGTTACGGAATGAAGGTGTCCGGAGACAATCCGGTGTACGTGCAGGGCGTCAAGGAGGGTAAGAGGATTAATTACCTGACTCTGTGTCTGAAGTGCTTTTTATTGCCGTTTCGAAAAAAATAAAAAGTGTGCTTTTCCTAAATGAAATTATTTATTTATTATTTTGAACATAAATACAATATAAAAAAAGGAGAACCACCTTTATTAAAGGTGGGGGAGTACCGATAAGAAATTGTATGGGAATAGTAATAATAATAGAAAAGGTTTATTGTTCATAGGAGCATTTGCTCCTATGGGGCAAGGTTTTACATCTGAACATTAAATTTACATATGAAAAAAAGGAAAACAATAGTGAATCAAAATATATTTACATAAATGAAGGTCTCAGTTAACAATAATACGGTGCAAATCAACAGTTTCTACAATGTAAACATAACAAGATATACAAATTATCAGTTACAGCCATCACAACAATTACAAATATCCACACAAACAGTTACAATCAACAAAATATATTGATTGACAGTATATTCAGATATAATAGTCCACTAACGATTTGTTCAGTTAATTGAATGCGGTTCTGTAATTTTCATTTACGTAATCTAACAATTTTTTATAAACATTGATCGATGTTACATTTTTTATATTATCTGGTAATTTGTTCCAAAAATTGCATGATTTTACCAGAAATGATCTTTCATAAGCTACCTTGCGGCGAGACGGTATGAATAAATTTTCGGTTGTACGCGTTGTTCTCCCATTAATATCTTTGTTATGAATTATATTTTTGAAAAGGTATGTCGGTTGCCCTGTTTTCATTAGTTTGAACATGAAAACGCCCATGAATACTAGAGAGAGTAAAATTTCTACACAATTTTTTCCACTTGGGGTACTTCCGTACACGGAGGGACCATGGGTGTCAAGGGAATGCTTCCATTGAGGAGGTCCTTGGTCCAGGGGCTGTCGGACCAGGTTCACAGTGGGTGAACCAGGGTGGCGATCGTCAGAGAAAACCTGGAATTGTCAGGGAATTTTGAATTTCTGGAAAAGTCAGGGAATTCTCTTAACAGTCAGGGAGCAACTGGGATAGGAATCCTCGTTAATTTTTCTGCCATTACGTTTATCGGACAGTCTTTCCCGCCCTTTATTTCACCAAATATAAACTTACGTCCGTCGCTGACGTGCATGGAATAAGCACCATCAATTCGTGGAGTATTCAGTTGTGAATCTTAGTTATTTAGTTGTGAATTAGATGTACAATGTTTTCTCTTTTGTATATCTTTATTGCGATATTTGCCTAGTTGTGTGAAAAATCATGATCACAATGTTTTACGCTCATCACAAGGAATCCGAGGCTATGCTGTGCGGAAAATTTTACCTCGCGTTTCCAAGATATTTTACTGTATTTGAAGATTTTATGTTTACTCCACCCACGGTGTAGATATGTATTTTGTGTGATTACTTTCGCAGGAAGTGAACTGTGGTGCACTTATCTAGACCCCAATCCTGGCACCACGAATGAACGTTGTTAAGGTCAGATGACAGAACTTCAAAGTCCGCGTCTTCGCTTCATTCATGGCTGATTACTGTATCATCTGCAAATAATCTTAATTTACTGCTAATTTGAGAACTTAGGTCAGTAATATAAATAATGAATACAAGAGGGCCAATCACGCTTCCTTAAGGAACACCGGATGTGACTTCGACCATATCACAGCTAAATCCGTCAATAACTTCTTTTTGTTTTCGATCACTGAGAAAGTCCCTTATCCAGTTAACAATTTTTTTTATTACCTCTGCATGAATACAATTTATAAATGAGTTTTTTGTGAGGCACCTTGTCGAATGCTTTTCACGTATCTTGCTGATCTACTCTGTACACGGACTAACTCTGTGTGTAAACTTGCCTCTTGGGGATCCCAAACACTTGCAGCGTATTCCAAGTGAGGTCTAACCTGGAAGAAGTAGCTGATTTCTATGACTTTATCGTCGCACTTGCCAGTGACGTTATCAGAAAATCCCAATTTACGATTAGCTTGTCCAGTTATTGTCCGCATATGTTTGCCCCTCGAGAGATCGCTAGTTAATTTAATTCCAGGGTCGATAACAGATTTTAGTGTCTCTAATTGGGTGTGTTGTACTCAATAGTTTGACGCTCAGTGGGTGTTGTCGCTTCAGTTTCTCGCCCCTCGTCGCTTTCGTGCGAATTATGCTCGCTTAGGAGACGAATGGAGACGGAGGCGCCCCAATAGAGGATTGATTGAGGGGAAGTTCCAGGGGGGAAGGGCGTCGCGCACGCACGCCCGCGTAATCCAAGACCTCGGAGAGCATATAAGGACGGATTCGGAGTCGAAATCTCGCCATGGCTTCTTCCTCTCTCTCACGCACGCTCTTTTTCATGTCGCCCCTTTTGGAATTAGGAGGGTCGATGGGGGAGAAGTCGTGTGTGGCACGGGCGTACGAGTGTATGCCATTATTCCTTTGTTGAAATAGACCATAAGTTGCATGTACGGCTTAGTGCGCTCGACATCTGCTAGATGGCACAGTTATCTTAGCTTATGTCAGATTTCTGCGTTTTTCATCAGTTTGCTTTGCGTTGTTGTTAAATATGGCCTCCCCTTTCTCCCGTGTGTATCAAAGAAGAACAGCGTTTCGCCATCCGTTTTTATGTGGTCCGAGAATGTACCAATGTGAGGAAAACCGGAGAAGACTATCTGGAAGAAGACCATTACCAGTGGTTGTGCATCTGGTTTACCGCTTTATCAACCATCGGTTATTTAGAATCAAGGCACAGACTTGCTCAATATTGGCGTCTGGAGTGGATATAAACTACACAAAGCAAACTGATGTGATGACGCAGACACCTGATGTAAGCAAGGTCCTTATACCCAGGTCATGACACGTACTTGTCCAATGTAATCCGCCATCTTGGATCTAATTTTTGGCGGGGTTCAAATTCTGCATGCAAATCAATAGGTGACATGGGGACATAGATCCACGTCTATTTCCATATATAATTGAGGTAATGCCATGAAATATTTTGTGCTGACAGACAATACTAAGCGGCTTTAGAATTCATTTGGACTTTCGGTCTGACGCTTCCCGTTCGACTCCAGGAAAGTGGTAAACAATGGTTCCGACTCCATAATTCAAACCTTGGATGTAAGCGTAGATAACGGTGCCATGTAATCGCTAGCGTGCGCACTAAGTCGTGCAGATATCCTGTGGACGATTGCAACAAAAGTGCAAATCTTGTTTGACTAGCAAACGTGCGCACGTGTAATTGGCAGGGGTCGTCTTCCTCGCACGCCACGCCCGTGCGTTGGCTCTGGCAGATGAGTAGAGGGGAGTTCTCGCCGCGAAGGGTTTCTGTAATCATTATCCCGGAAAGGTGGACGAGAGGCTTTAATCCTCAGTTTGGGTTACAAATCTGTCTCATCAAATTATCTTCTTACGCGCTTCCACTAAAACCTTGGTCTCGTGCGAATGAGAATGTTACGAATGAGAATGTTACGAATGAGAATGTTACGAATGAACGAAATATTATTCCGCGTGGATTTTGTTTTAATCTCGCCCGTTAACGTAGTTTGAGCGAAATATCATTTTACGTAGAATTCAATGAATTTGGTCTCATTTTGGGCCATGTCCCAAAATCGTCCACTGCGCAGCGACAGGAGCTTTTGCGACTGCTATACCGAGCGATTTCTCGATGCAAGGAACTCTGGAAGGAAATCGTGACATTCTAAAAAAAATTGTTTTTTTTTCCCCCGATGATCTCAGTGTTTCCTCCCATGCCTGACGTGCAATTGACTGCGCAACAATTGACAGAAACACAAAGAGTTGCTGTAGAACTCGTGTGCGGAGAAGAATGAGCAGCTCTAGAGCGAAGTTAATAGAAATACTTCTACATCTACGAAATACCGTGGACAGGGTGTCCAGCACTCTGGAGAAGCGGTAAGACCGGAAAATCTCAGGCAATTTTATTTTCCCTGGAAATATCAGGGAAATCTCAGGGAAATATGGAATTGACAGTGGAATTTTCTGTGTTTTCAATATATAAAAAGCAACGGAAGCAATGTGCCTTTTTCAGCAAGTTGCTTAGTCAAATTTCCCTTGCTTTGTCGCATTTTGCATTCCTGTAATCACCGAAAGTAGGTAAAATGTCTGTAAATCAGTGGCGTAAAGAACGTGCCTTTATCGGCAAGTTGCGAAGTCAAGTTTTCCTTGCGTTGTCGCATTTAACAAAATAAGGGAAAAAGTCAATTCCTTCAGTTTTTTAAGTTGTTGATCATTTTATATCAATGCTCTTCATAAAAAAGTTTGGCTGTAGTATAACCTTGTTCCTTGAGCACCAGTATGACAATGTTAAAATCTAAGAATGGGTGGTTATGTGATTGTCTCTCAAAGTATTTTATAGTTTTGTGTTTATTTTCCTCCAAATATGCAAGTTTAAAAATAATCCTGACGTTCAATCACCCCAAAAAACATACCGAACATTCTCTTATAATTAACGATAAAAGAAACACTCAGATCCCTGAAAATGTTGAAAGAAATTCTGCGGAACAGAAGGCGATAGAGTGAACAAATTTCTTGAGGTGATCGTTAGATAACTTCCCTTTCCCCAATGGCGTGAAATTGAAGCGTCCCTGATACCATATGAGGCAGAAGACCACAAACGTTGAAAAGCTGTGGTGATGCTTGGAAAACCTGAATGGTTTCAATGTTCATCGTGCACGGGTACCAAAAAAAGTGCGTCTGGAGATTCTTGCTTAGATTGGAGTGTCCTGCGATATACGAGTGGGAAAGGTGAAGAAGTCTTGGGAATAGTTGCTGAATAAAGGGAAGAAAATGTCGTCAGCGTAAATTCGGAAAAGACAGAAACTGTGGATGGAAGAGGTATTGAATTTCAAGAGGCGGTTATGGTGCTGGAAAGCCGTGGGAAAATGCAAATATTTTGTTCAAAGGTTTGTCGGGGCTCCTGCTAACATTGGAGTAGATGAAATCATGGTATTGTTAATGCGGAATTAAGCATCTTGAAGTTGATTCAGTGGAAGGACTGTTTGACTGGGCTCCGTATGGAGTCGCTGCATGTCGGTATTCACAACATGCGCCCAGAGGAATGTCACAGATATAATCATACCCTCGAAACGATTTTTAATTGCTGACGTTGGAGAGGTGATTCCTTGCAAAATCAATCACTATTTCTGCTATAACAATTTTATTTCACCACTAGATATGATGTGATAGGTACGTCTTCAGTTCAAATTTACCTTGTTAATAGATTTCTTATCGTTATACGTATCTCGTATGGATGATAAATTTTACTATTGATCCACTCTTAATTAGTTGTTTGCAATCATTTTGCTTCAGAATCTTCAGGAAAATCATGGCTTATGATAAGAAAATGATACGTTGAACTTTTAATACCCTGACGTTAAGTTTAGCGTAGGGATAGTCTGGTGACATTCCTGTGCATGTTTCAGCGACGAGCACGTCTGTTCATTCTCTTCGATCTCAAGGTGCCCTATACTATTAACAATCAATATACTATTAACCTTCTAGCGGGAGCCCACTGTGGTTGGGTTTTTTCGGAATGCCAGTGACAGCTGCCTGAAAACACCCCGCAAGGTCATACTATCTCATGCCAGTGGTTCGACGATAAATCAAATTGGTCCAGGAAGGGGATTATAACAAATGATGACACTTCACCAAGAAGAACTTCTTTCGACATGCTGAGAAGCAGGGTAATCACAGAAAGGGGGAGGTCGTGAAATTTCAACTCGCGAAAACTTCCAATAAAGTTTTATTGGAAGTTTTCGCGAGTTGAAATTTCACGACCTCCCCCTTTCTGTGATTACCCTGCTTCTCAGCATGTCGAAAGAAGTTCTTCTTGGTGAAGTGTCATCATTCTCTCTTGGTTCGACACTTTCAGTTGGTTTTTAGGATGTGCCCCGTGCGAGATCCTAGCGCAGATTATGTTGTGACCGACTGAATTTGCTGTCGTTCTTCTCAATGCTGATGGTCGGAGAGAGTGGTGTCTTTATCCCTGTTTTCCCCTCTGTAAAGCTAATCAATGCTATTTTCAGACGCTATCCAATTGGCTATTTAGTGCGTGTCCTATGGAGGTCGTCTTGGGGTGGAATCCGATTTCAAATCCAGGAGCATTATGGGCAGTGCAGTCTGTGTTCATCGGAGGTCTTCAAATCACACCTCTAGGTCAGGCGTGAACGAAGTGAAGTGGCCCTCCTTGCGATTGCGATAGATTCATCTTCCTTCGTGACCCTTGACATGTTGCAGTTTAATCCCTTTCTATTGTTTAAGGTAGTTTGAGCGAAATATCGTTTTCCTTAGAAATCAATGAATTTTGTCTCATTTTAAATTAAAATATATCTCAACCTTCCAATGACAGCAAAACTTCAACCCCTTACTACATTACTTTCCGAGATATTTGCCAGAAAATACCAGCCCTTTTACATGGGATATGGTACGTATATTCACTCCAGAGAGACATTATTTACAAAATGAGGTATTTCTAACCCTCAGATGTCGTAAAAAAGCTAACAGCGTGTAGTTTGTATGTTTACTCCACTATTTTTGAAAATAAATCATATTGTCACCGCAGTAAATTCTTCGGAATCACAATAAATCTTCCGTTTTGATGGAGTTTCAAACGTACCGCGTGAAAAAATGAGTCAATTTAAAGACTTATTTAGATATTTTCATTTGATTACTTGCAATTTCTGTCATGTAAAACTATGTAATTGCTCCGTTAATAATACTATATTTAATTCGTGATTCTCACAGCTGGTGAAATGAATTTGTATAATTCGAATATGGTCTCTATTATGATTAGGGAACTATATCGCTAGCACTACCTTAAATCTGTCATTTCAATCATGGAATGGTATGGGCAATTCGTGGACCAAATCACCACCCGCGGCGCTGATGTGATTTGCAAATTGTGGACAGTTAGAAGTCGCGTCATGCGCCTGCTTATAACGAGCGGTGGAAGTTTTAAGTTTGGTTTCCTACTTTTTTCGCGATTTTCTGTTCAATTCGTTTTACCGCTGAAAATAATGTGAGTAGTGAACGGACTCTCCACTGCGAGCGCTCGCTGCATTTTTTGACAGTAAACCCAGATTCGAGGAATGTAATATAAGGAGTTAGATGGAGCTTCAAGTCATGAATGGCGATAGTGGCGGGCGCGACAAATCGCGTGGAAGACAAGTTAGTTGAATTAAAGAATTGTGCAAATCTTAGCTTAGTTTAGCAAAAAGGTTAGCCGAAAAGAATACTGTCTAAGGACTCGTTACAATTAAAAGGAGAGTTATAAGGGTGGTGAGGAAAACGTTGTTAATGAGAAAATGGAATTCAGCTTCAAAACTAGTCAATCATTACGGGAATGGCCGAAGGTAACTGACGTCATTCCTTTACAATTATCAGTTCGTGGCTAAATTGACAGAATGCGTAAAATGTAAATACTAAAGTCGCGATTTTGTGCATCTTTCTCAGTGCATGTCATATTAGGTATTCTTGCAATTTTATTGCCATAAACACTCTGTATCATTGAAGTTCCACATCGAGTAACTTGGAAAGGTCTGGATTCTTAACCTCATTCCTGCAGCACATAAATGCTCAGGTATGCACATATATACGGGTCTCCTAATGAACGAAGCTGTTCTTGTGGCATGCGTGTTATTTACTTAATGCAAAGCTGGCTGATTTGTCATTTCGCTGGCCTCGGTGGCGGCGGGGTAAAGTCCTCGCCTGTCGAACCGAAGATCGCGGGTTCGAGTCCCTCCTGGGTAGGATTTTTACCTCCCTGGGCAAGGTTGTGTGTTCGTCCATATATTACATACCTAGTAATTGGCTTCGGATGTTAGGTATAAAGGAATTTATTATTTTTATTATTGTGTATGGTGAATCGTTAAGAAAAACAGTTACCTGGTTGGTCCATCACGTAATACACTGATTCACGTGATTGTTTGTCGCCCGTTTGGAATAAGTGTTTTTTTTGCATTCGAAGTATTCATTTACGTAATAATTCAGGGAAACTTTAAGCCACGAGTTGAAGAAATTGTCAAAGCTAACATTTCACAACAACTGTTCAACGTAATTTGTTAGTCAGTTTTGGTTTAAGAGTTGAGCTAGAGGAATAAGAAGCCATGAACCCATAGATTGAGGTTGCCTCCCTCGTACTCATAGGGCGAATTCACTTGCGAATTCATCCTGCTACTTTGACATCGTTTCCTTTGAAATTTTTCGAAATGGTCCGTCTCGATTGGCATATACATCCTTTGGTCAGTTGCAAACGTTTACGAATCACTGATAAAGGATATCACTCTTCCGATAAAGGATAACACTGCCGTGGCCGAGGGGAATAAGGGGCCATCAGGCCTCATCTGGGCCACGTGAAATAAAACAAAGTCAAAGTCTTCATCGACGCATTTATCTGTTGAACTAACAATTCCAAGCTCCAGATCTCGTCAATGAGGCTTTAAATAAATACTAGTTAAAGTGAAGAAGTGTTACACTCGCAATTTCTTTTCAGGCATTTCATTTGGCGCCAATTTGTAAGTAGTAACGTGTCTTTTTTCCTTTAGTTCTTTTTCTCTTTTTATTACTTTCCAATAGCACTGGTGTTTCATATTCTTAGAGTATCAGTGTCTTAGCATTAAAGAGCGTACTTCGGTGTTTTTATTACCCATCGCCTTATCAGTATACCACTGTGCTGATGCCGGTGGACAGCTGAAGCTGTAAAGTAAGTACCTACAGTTTAAACCCCTTGTTTAGCTTTTAGCAGGGATTATTAAGGTCTACTCTCATTGACTTTCACGGAATCATCAAATAATTTGATTTGAAAATTCAGTGGTTAAGATGAGACTTTTCTATTCTTGATCGATTTGACAATATTATTATTATAGGCCTAAAGCATTAATGTCCCGGTTACTTTGGACAATGTTAAATGAGATATCATCACAGAGGGCATTTCGTTTCACTGTGCATGTGTGAGTGGTCGCTGTTTACTTTATTCTCGTCACTGTGAGAAGTTGGCCTTTTAGAAATGAATGGAATTGTGACCTTGTAGAATTTAGCCCTACACTTGGACAAGATTAATTTGCACTAGCATTTGGTCAATGTCACTACGTTTACCAATGGTACTCAGGTCGATTTGGCCGGTTTTGCTCGGTATGGTAAACGCAACTAGCGAGATCGATATGAGAAGCGGGCTAACTCGGCCCGCTTTCTCTGTCAGTCTGAGATTTCAAATCGATATTTCAATGGATTTCGCATTGGTAAACCAAGCGATCCGAGTCGGCTGGCTTAGAATGTTCAGATCGGTCCGAGATCATATCGATCTGAGTTCGACTGGTAAACGTAGTCTGTGTCACTTAGTCGATGTTCATTGGCTGCATATGTTTTCCCTTATGAGTACCGCTGTATTTTGAGAACCCATGTCACTCTGTTTCAGCCCTTCAGATCCCTTTTCCATTATTATTTTTGCCAATGCTTTTGATGTTTTTGTTTTGTAATTCGCACCATCCCTCGTGATTGTTTGCAGGTGGCGCTGCCGAGAGGGCCGGCCTCCACAGCGGTGACAAGATCATCAAGGTACGTTTGCGCAAGACGCAACTCTTTCGTTCTCCTATCTTATCGATATTGTCGCTTATTTGTCTAATTGTTCTTCGTGAATGCTCTGTGTCGTAGATATGTGGTACCTCAGCACTTGCGTTTTAGAATAATGGGATCGATGTCATAGTATTTCCATGTTTGGGTTGATTTCTCAAAAAAACATAATTATGACAAGTAACAACTACTTCATCAATAACGTGTTCAACTAACAGGGTGTCCAGCACTCTGGAAAACCGGGAAGACCGGGAAAATCTCAAGGAATTTTATTTTCACTGGAAACATCAGGGAAATCTCAGGGAAATATCGAATTGAATCTGGAATTTTCTTTGGTGTCAATATATAAAACAGCAACGGAAGCAATGTGCCTTTTTCGGCAAGTTGCTAAGTCAAATTTCAGCATTTTTCATTCCTGTAATCACCGAAAGTAGGTACAATGTTTTCTATACAGGTACATTGTGTTCTTATTGGTGATACTATCTGTAAATCAGTGGCGTAAAGAACGTGCCTTTATCGGCAAGTTGCGAAGTCAAATTACCCTTGCGTTGTCGCATATAGCAAAATAAGGAGAATAAGTCAATTCCTTCAGTTTTTTAAGTTATTGATCATTTTATATCAATGCTATCCATAGCAAAGTGATATAACTTTGTTCCCTGATTACCAGCATGACAATGTTTGAATCAAAGAAACGGTGGTGATGTGATTGTCTCTCAAAGTATTTTAAAGTTTAGTGTTTATTTTCCTGCGAATATGCAAGTTTAAAAATAATCCTTACGCTTAATCACCCAAAAAACATAACAAACATTCTCTTATAATTAACGAGGAAAAATCAATATTTCCTCTGGGAAAATAAAAGTTATGTCTGGAAAACCTGTAAACCTCGGGGAATTTTCAAATGCCCAGCTGCTGAACTCCCTGACTAAAGGTAAAAATTACTTTCACAAATGCAGTCGATTACAAATACTTCACATGCAATTGATTACCACATCTTGAAAGTCGTACATATATTTAAAAAACCAATCTTAGTATTTTTCCAGCCCTCGATTAAAAGAATCATCATTGTGCATTTGGGCATAATTCACCAGAGTAGTCACACATTTCTTTTCCCTTAAGAGAGTCTATTCTTTATTTCAAAGAATTTGATCCCAGATTTATTTCTATGCAATACAATAAAAATTCGATGTTTCATAAATGGAAGGGACAGAAGATATGCAACTGAAGGGGTGAGATGTATCGTTGGTGTATTGTTTTTGTTGCGCTCCCTCCAGCCATGTAATATTTGAGAAACAGTAAATGCTCCCTTCAAGTCTACCCATCGACGCTATTTAGTCAAGTGCAGGAGTCTTAAGGTAGTCCGAGCGAAATTTCATATTACCTACAAATCAATGAATTTGGTCACATTTTCAAGGAAAATATATTACCCTTCCAGTGACATCAAAAATTCAACCCCTGACCACATTACTTTCCGAGATGTTTTCCAGAAAATACCACCCTTTTATATGGGAAATGGTACGTGCATGAACTCCTGAGAATCCTTATTTAACAAATGAGGAATGTATAACACCTAGATCTCGTATAAACCAATAGTGTGTAGTTCATGTGTTTTCTCAACAATTTTTGTAAATAAATCATGTTATCACCGCAGTAAATTCTTCGGGATCACAAAAAGACTTCCGTTTTGATGGAGTTTCAAACGCACCGTGTGAAAAAAATGAGTCGAGAGACTTATTTAGATATTTTCTTTTAATTACTAACCATTTCTATCATATAAAACTATATTATTGCACCATTAATAATGCAATATTTAATTGATTTGTCCTACAGCTGGTGAAATCAAAACGTATATATCGAATATGGTCTCTATAATGACTAGGGAACTATCTCGCTCAGACTACCTTAAGTCGCGCACATTCATTCTGTACCATTGCAATACCAATTCATGCCGCAATAATCCTTTGTGGAACGGTATTTTCAAACCCTTAGGATTACGCGTAATAGCGCTTAGATAAAAAGAAGACTTCAAGGGTTTCAAGACCAGCGTGTTTTTTGTATCTATTCTCAACTACTTTTGAAAATTAATCATATTGTCACCGCAGTAAATTCTTCTGGATCACAAAAAACCTTCCGTTTTGAAGGAGTTTCAAACGCACCGCGCGAAAACAATGAGTCAAGTAATAGACTTATTTAGATATTTTCATTTAATTACTTACTATTTCTGTCGTATAAAACTATATTTTTGCACAATTAATTATGCAATATTTAATTGATGTGTCCTACAGCTGGTGAAATGGAATCGTATAATTCGAATATGGTCTTTATTATGACTAGGGAACTATCTCGCTCGGACTACATTAAAGATTATCCCCCCGGTGCAATCTTAGCCTGGCTTCCTCAGAAATCGTCGAACCATTGTCGATTGGCGCCATCTGAGCTCAAGCTTGTAATCGCGACCGTAATCGCTTCTCCGCGAAATAATCGAAAACGGGACTTACTCTGGGCTATTTACTTTACAAACCTTGCGTCTTGTTCGGGAAACGCTCCCAATATACCCAAACTCAACTAAATTCAACTTTTTATCCTGCAACAAACGAATTATTTTGGGCCTGTGGCATCAAAATTTCGTCGCATTCGAGACTTCCGAGCCCTAATTGCACCAGTCTTGGTATCGCTTTGTGTCTCTTAAGATGACTTAACCATTAGAGCTTAACCGTCTAAAGCCAACCTTTCAGCGAATGAATTTCATATTCTGACCAATGGGATAAGCATGAATATATATATTATGGATTGTTATCTCGTCGCGAAAAACTGTTGTCTAGAATTCCGTAAACAAACAAATTTTTGGAAAGTGGTTCCGCCTAGTGATGAAAGAGGGAAGTTCAAATGTAAATACAGTGGACAGATTGTAAATAAACACGTCTCACTGGTTTTACCATGATTATACATGCGTTTTACTTACAAGTAATCATAATGTAGTGGATAAAAAATGTAGTAATACACGCGGGACGTAATTATACACTTTTTTAATATCGTCCGGTCTACAGATATATTTAATTCCTCTCCAAATTTATTTTCACAAATGCACAATTAACTTCTTAGCACTTCGTGGATATCTTACTTACTAACCAACTTTACTTTACGCTGATCCCAGTGGATCACGCGATGTCAGGACCACGGCTCTCCACTCTTCTCTTCCTTTGGCAATTTCCCTCCAATCTTCCCAGGCTTCTATTATTTGCCGTAGATCCTCTCCTATATTATCCATCCATCTTTTCTTTGGTTTTCCCCTTGGTCTTTTCCCCTCCGGGCTCATGCAAATTGCAAGTTTAGGATATCGTTCATCGCTCATCCGTTCCACATGTCCTATCCATTCCAATCTCCTGCTTCTCAGTAGTCCTACTATGGTGTTGTCTCGATAAATATCATACAGTTCCTGATTATATCGTCTTCTCCATTCCTCTGTTAATTCGTCTTGGACTGTCCCATATATTTTTGCATTCGACGTATTCATTCACGTTATCAACTTCCCTCATGATCTTTTCAAGGACTATATTGAATAAGATAGGTGATAGTCCATCCCCCTGTCTTAAGCCAGTTTTTACAGGAAACCCTTTAGTTATTTTATTTTCGTTTGATTTTCACTTCTGTATCGGTAACACATAGTCATATTAGTTCAACGAGCTTTTTTGAAAGTCAATAAACAGCAGATATAGTTCTTGGTCAAACTCGTACATTTTTTCACGTATCTGTCTTAGGAAAAATAAGTTGTTGATTTTCCTGGGAGAAAGCCACCTTGATATTCTCCTATCATTTCACTGGCTAAGGGTTTAACCCTAGCTAGGAGACACTTAGAGAAGACTTTACAAACCACATCTAATAGGACTATTCCTCTGTAATTATCGAACTTCAATTTATCATTTTTTTAATGGATTGGGCATTCAGGGGCTACTTTCCAGTCATGCGGGATCACTTGTTTCTTCCAAATAATACCGATCAGTTTGTGTACTCTTCGCACAAGGACTTCTTCTCCAGCTTTAAGAAGTTCTGCCGAAATTCCATTTTCACCGTGAATATCGCTATACGGAAATTTAATAAGAATGCGAGGTGGCTTCATGAGTATTCCCTATGGCCGTTATTGCAGTTTAGGTAAAAAGGAATGTACTTACCGCCGCCTTGAACAGATTCTTATTTTTCAATCCAAATCTCCTATTTGGGGTCCTCATAGACGCATACCCTGTTTTGCACCCTGGTACGAAGCAAGTTCTGTTTAAACAAGGCATTCTAAATTCATTGTTTAAACCGAATGGGCTTAATGCATTCAAATTACAATCAGAGTCTGGCAGACATCGTCATCCGCACACGATGGACGTTTCGTAAACCTCTTACACATTTTCTGTAATAGATATTTCCTCTCTAGCATTTACAAAGTAACTTTTAGATCACAAAAATAGCAAGATATTATTCAAAGCATCAAGTAATTCATATCTCCTCGATCGTTATTGAATATTCACCACAGTCTCACGCTAGCAACAATTAACTACGTTTTACGTAACTGTTTACAATAACAACTGAAAAGACTAATCGAAGTGGCAGCCATGGACTGGGTGAACTAAAAGTGGAAATTTAGGCAACACGTAGCCTAGGCAACAATTCCAAACATCCAAATCCATAATGTATATTCATGAAGGTTGAGCATACTTTTCGCCCAGGCGGAAAAATGGCCCTATCAAATTAAGTGGCCATTAAACTGTTAATACGCTCCCGAGTGGAAATTTCGATGACTTGCTTCTGGATTCGTTTATTGCCTCGGCCATGAAATAATTGAACCATTGACATTCTTACGGTCCTTGAAAATGCTGCCCGTTGATGGGCTAAATGGGAATGGGAAAATCACTCTCTTCGAGACAATCTGTGGCGAATTACAAAGTCATCTGCCGTCCCCTGAGTTTCAAATGAATGGTTTATTGAATGATTTCAATTTTGGATGTGCGCGACGAAAGTTTCACAGATTGAGAAATGTAATCATAAATCGCGTTTTCCATGCGGATTTTTTATCCTGACAAAAAATACTAAGCGAATTTAGGATTCATTTAGACCCTCGGCCTCCCGTTCGACTCCAGAAAAGTTGTAAACATGACTTCCGACTGTATAATTCTATCATGGTCATAGGCACAAAGGTCCACGCATATTTCCCTGAATAATGTAGATAATGCCATGAAAATGTTTTGAGCTGACAGAAAATACTCATCGAATTTAGCATTCATTAGGACCTTCGGTCTGACGCCTACCGTTTCCAATCATTTTCATGGCATTAGCTAAATTATTCAGGAAAATATGCGTGGATCTTTGTCCCTATGACCATGCTTGAATTATGGAGTCGGAAGCATCGTTAACCTCTTTTCTGGAGTCGAATGGGAGGCGTCAGACCAAAAGTCCAAATGAATTCTAAAACCACTTAGTATTGTCTTTCAGCTCAAATAATTTCACGGCATCACCTCGATTATATAGGGAAATATATGTGGATCTTAGTTCCCATGTCACCCATTCATTTGCATGCAGAATTTGAACTCCACCAAAAATTAGACCTAAGATGGCGGATTACATTGGACAAGTGCGTGTCATGACCTGGGTACCCATCAAAATTTCGTCGTATCCAGTAACGGAATGAATATAGGATTGATTAACAGAGTGTATTTGCCCTCACATGATCTACGCTCGGGGGGGAGGGGAAGTGCGTTTGTTCTCGAGACCTTTTCGTTTCTAGGAGAGTGGGAGTTGGCGAGGATCGGATAGCACATACAAGCGCACTTCAGCGCTCCTGAACTCCGATGACGATGTGCTTCGACGGAATCTTTTGTTAACTGCCGATAGGTAATATTCTGGAGCGATGCAATTGCAGCGGAATTCGTTCAAAATAAGACCTTTAAGAACCCTTTTAGCACAATTTTATTACAATTCTAACCCGACACCTGTTTGACGCCTTTTCCTTACATAGAAACGTCGAAAGTAAACGGCAGTCGCGAATGCGGTCGTCCACATTCTTTTGTTCTCCAGCGCTCTCTGATGTAGTTTTCTCGCTCTTGTAGTTTACGTGGGAAGATCTTCTATTCCTGTTGAATGAAATACATAACTGACCAGTCGTAGACTTTCCCCCGATCCACTTCCGTTGCATATGAGTCGGAAATCAGGAGTTAAGAATCCCACCTCGTCACTTTTGACCTTCCTCATCGATATATGCGGCCGTGGACCCGTATTTATTTAGGCCGATCGGGACCATTTGAATGGAATACGATTTGCCAGAGAAACTTCGTGGAGATACTCACTCAAGTGTGTTCACGCAAATCTGGAAACCTGAACTTGATGAAGGGATTAGAATCCGAAGACTTGAAGTGCATTCAATAATAAATGACGCGTTCTCGACGCTACACGTTAATTATTGTCTCCAATGGGATTGTTGATAACTTTCGAATTTTTTGTTTAGAATACAGTGATGATTTTCGATTGCTCTCGCAATTTTTAAGAAGTTTTTTGCAATGTCATGAGGAATTGGACTGAATTCTCATTCGAAAAGAATAACTTTTTATTTTATATTAAATCCGAAGATTCTTGCAAAACTGTGTGGAACTTATGCATGATGCATTAATTAAAAACTTTGCAATTTCCCACTGTATAAATTTTACTACGACCCAGGTTTCGATGTTTTTACATCTTCATCAGGTACGAATGAAGTTAGGTGCGCACAATAAATACTAGTAATGGAGAAAGGATGGCGTGGAAAAAAGGAAGGTGGGCTAAAGTGGGGGGTGGGTAAGGGGGGGGGGGGAAACTGAAGGGAGGTGACGGGAGGGGAAGGTAAACGAGTCGCGCGTGGGAGTTAGGGTGAACAATTTCATTCGAATTTTATTTTAACAATTTCGACTGGTAAAGAGTTACGGCATTTGTTTCTGTGTTGGTACACCATCCTTTCATCTTGAGAAAATTACCTCTTAACGATGAAATATATTTGGTTTGGGAAAATTTTGACATAAAGGCCTCAGAACGTACCCAATTATTTTATGATGATGCACTTGCTAGAGTGTGGGTTTTGATCGATCTTCGCGCCTCTCCCATTAATTACCCTTTCTTGGGTTAAACCCATTATACACGCTCAGTTTCAATTGCATGTGGGCCTTTCTCGATTGCTGCATTGAATAAAATTGAATCATCATCAGCCCGTAATGTCAAAACTTCGATATTATGGAAAATCCAGTGTGTTGAGTCCTTCACATATCAAGACCTCGGGTGGATCACCGGTTGAGGGTGTTCGGAGAGCAATCTGTGTGACTGCAGAAGGTGTTAAAATCACGGTCAAGAGATTTCAAGCTTTTTTTACTGCCAAATGGACTTGAGATCGCTACTCCTTTACGCCACCGTGACGGTGGCGCGGGGAGCATTCGAACACGCGTGACGAACATTCCGGTGCCGTCGTTTTGAAAATATATGCCGCTCTGAACTTGGATGATAGCATTATCAGGACGAAAGATGCATGCATGATGTTCCTCCGCGGAGACAACTACCAGATCTCTTCAGTCGGCACGCACATTTTACCTGCACCTAGTTGATCGTCGTTCTCATTCGCAGAGTGTGCTGGATGAAATGTTAGCGTTGCCATGACTGTGCAGTAGGGTGGTCCAAAAATAGGCAATGTTTTCAAATTTTTCACGCCACCCCCTAATTCGATGACAAATGACTAGAAAACTATTTTTGCAAAATATCAGTTCAATACGACCAGTAGAAGCCGTGCCCCACGCATTTTATGTTTTAGCATTAACGCCCTTCAAATCACATAGAGTAGGCAACACGGATGAGAAAATTTTTTCCTCTTCCTCGTAGGCACGCGTTATGGGATGGGAATCGGCCGTATATTTACTTGGATAGTTTGTTATGTTTACTTGAGTGACAAATAAAAACATCGTCCATTATGAATGCATACTTTTTTGTTTTTTGGCATTTACAAGGTCGAGTTCCTCCTTTTCACACGTTTTGTTTGAACTTCAGTTCACTTCTGCTGTTTTGGCGACACTTTAGCCCCATTGCTAAAAGAAATTGTTTTCTTATTACCCCTACCCTGATATGGAGTGAATGATATAAATGCAATAGTTTTATTCCATGAAAATGACCTTCTTTGACTAGTAGCAGTCATAGCTGAACATCACTCACAGCCATTTAAGTGATTCCGCAATGAGTGTGGAAAAGCCTCCGGTCACATTTTCTCTACGTGTTCCGATTCCACCCATTGGCTCTCATTCAGAACAGATTTTTGGGAATAAAATTCCATTGAAACGGCAAGTGCTGAAAAACGGAACCGAAAAAAAGTGAAAGACCTGCAGTCACTCGTCCCGCCAATCCATCTCCTCCGTCCATGACGCCTCTTTCCTCGGCTGATGCATCCACATGGCAGACATCTCGTCGAGACAAAGTATGTAGTCATAAACAGTGCGAAACCCACCCCGACCTCTCCCGGCCTACTCGAGGCGTTTTTTCTTATCTTCTGTATCTCAGGTGTTTTGGTGAGCGCGGTTGTGTTGTGCTTGTTTTTTTTTCTCAAATGATTTCCGTGCTTGTATATGCATGCGTATCGTGTACACGACCGAGTCTTTGACTGATGTTGTTTCTCTCTTGTCTTCCGCAGGTGAACGGTGTCGTCGTGACGCAGTCAACGCACACGGAAGTGGTGGAACTCATCAAATGTAAGTGCGCTCCAGTTCCTTCGTCTTTTTTCTCCCTTTCCGATCGTCTTTCTTTTTCTGGACGTGTGTGTGTGTGTGTTTATTATTATTATTCCAGGCTAGGGTAGGGTTTTTTTCTCGGCTTCACCTTATTTATTCATAATTTAGATTCAGCCATTTTCATTAATTTTATTTTTTGACAGAAGTGCTTGCAGCACGCACAGGGGAGCCCCGACGAAGGGGCTGCAAAAACACAACCTTGGGGCCCTTCCCTCCGCGTATTGCTGCCCGCACACTTCCCTTGATTGTTTTTCCTTAGCTCTGCTACCCGTCGCCAGTTCTTCGCACCAGTAGACTGCAGGAATGTTGTCTTGTTGAACCGTCAATGAAAAAATTCTTAAGACCCCATTTTGTTTTGAAGACATCCTTCGAGTTGTTGATTGTATGATATTCGCTTTCCTTGAGCAGCCGACGCGTCATTTTTCCCATTAAGGATTTGGCATAATCTACATTTCTTTTGATGTTCTTTGAGAAAAGCGTGACCTCGTTATATATGGTGCTTTTAGCTATTGTTATTATATGATTTGCTGTATTAGCAGCGGTTCTACCTATTCCGGCTGGTAAGCAGCTAAAAGGTGTCGGGCTTTCAGATATAATTCCTGAGTACAGTTCATATTTCAAAATACGAGGTGCATTAGTTAATATTTTTAGGGCCTGTGTCACTATTTTCCATAATTCTTGTGTTTTGTGTCAGTCGAAAAGTAAGTGCCGGGCACTCCCTGATGTCCCGGGACACCACGGACACTCGTCGTTTATTTGAGCTCGCGGCCCCGCGTGGTGTGAGAACGCCCTCCTTTCCCACTCCCACCTCCTCCTCCTATTAATATATATATATATATATATATATATATATGGGTCATTCCACCACAATTCGACCAGAAAATTGGCAAAATTGACCCGTGAGGTAACCGATTGCAACCAAATTTGGCAAATCGTCTTCATTTGATTACAAAATGAAAACCCCAAAGCCATTTTGTAATCCATTCAACGGTTTACGATATATTGCAATGTTGTAAAACAAGAATTTTACAAAAGCGTCGTCGCATTTAACGGTATATCTCCGGCAATAAGGAAGATAAAAATGCATGCAATGACTTATTTTAAAGGTATTAAATTGAGAAAGATAATTAATTGATTATTACATAAAATTTAAACAATTAAATAAAGTTTATAACAAATTAAAATGTTCAAATTGATTTTTGACGATGTAGCTATGCCTTCGATTTTCCTCATTTTTTTATATGTTGTAGATACAACCCTCCTCTACAAGTTAAAAAAATTTGGTAGGGGTAATATTTCATTTAAGAAAGAAAAAAAATTTTGAGTGAAGGCGTAACGCTGGTCTCCCGCAGCGGCGGCGTCCGGCTCTCGCGCCGAACGTTCAGTAGTCGGTTCTCCAGATCTCATCAGCGCGCTTCCTTTTCCATCTTCTTTTCACCAATTTTAACTGTATACCGACACTTTGATTCCCTTTACCCATGTCATTCGCTATTTGCTTCCCACTGAAGTGACCGTCGCTTTAGAATCTAGGATTAGCGACAACATGCTTAACAGCGGGGGCGACCGTGGGCCCACCAGCGGCCGTGCTCGGAGAACAATAGACAAACCTCGCCCCGTCTTAGACCTCCAATGCTACTTTCCTCTCTTCCCCTATCTCATTCACCTCGCATACCCTTTATTATGTTCCTCCTAGTCCGTCACTTGGGCACTTTCTTTGAAATGTTGCATAGAAATGCCATTCAGCATCACCGTCGAAATTTCTTAGTGATGCAACTGATTCATCATGTTGTAGCGGTTCTTCTATTAAGCCACAGCACCGTCGGAATAGTAAATTATTAGACAAACCTCGCCCCGTCTTAGACCTCCAATGCTATTTTCCTCTCTTCCCCTATCTCATTCTCCTCGCACACCCTTTATTTTGTTCTGAGAAACATCTTTACAGCAGTTGCGCCCAGTAGCCGTCGCCCACCCTCACCCATTCACATATTAACCCCTGATAAAAAAACAACGGCAAATGCGAAGAGCTACCCATGACATTTTTTCCCCTCACTAACTGTCGCATTTGCAAGCAATTCGTCAGTTGCCGTCCATCCTCCGTCAGTGACGTTTCAAAACTCTCCTTGGTCTCATTTTTAGAGAGCGCATGTTTCAGTGCGAGTAAAAATTTTTTGGTCTGTAGTGGTTGATTATGATATGTTCAGTGGGTGATGCTTTAAACCAGAAATGTTCGAGTGTAACAGTATTGAGGAGTCTTCGCAGCTATTCTACTCGTGAAATTGAGTTGATGGAATTGAAAAGTGGTGTGGATGCTGTACTCAGTGTGTGCAACCGTCATTGTAAGGTTTATTTACTCATCTAGGAGGTTCGTCAAGAGCGGTGCTGCAATCCCTTGAATTTGCATAGAAACATTCGCTCGATTAATTTATGGACAATAACAAGCGAGTTCCACAATTTCTACCATGACACAGTGCCTGTTGTAATAGAGGGTAGAAGCTCTGTGTTCAATGTAAAGTGGGTGTAAAAAAATTCAACAAGCCAGAAAATTTTGCCGAATAGAACAATCCAGGTTGCTCTCAACATGTGCCAGAAAGTCAGTCAGAGGTCGCCACAAATGACGATTATCAGAGTAGGGTTTATGGTGCAGAAGGACCTTCATCCAGTGCTACATTCGCTTTTAGATCTCAAGGTTCTTAGTCAGATTTATCAGTTAGTTCTATGAAAGATAGCGGGACTGGTGAAACCAATGGATGTCAGTACATTCCAGGAAAAGAAATTCGCTTGGGAAAACTGAACAAGACGTTCAAATCCCTGGATCAAACACCTGTAACAACAACAAAAAATTGCAGAGGACAAGCAAATATCTGGCGAAGAAATTAAAAGTGGCAACCGCTGCTTTGAGATTGTCTCTTCAAAAGGTTACTGGTGGGGAGGTAAATATTCAAGAAGATATTCCTGAACAAGAAGATCTCTTCTACCAAGATGGCAAGGAAATGATTATGAAGCTGAAGGATATGTTCCTAAACGCTACGAAAATGAGTGAAAGATTTTTTATCCTATCTGTCCTACCTAAATCTTGGAGTGTTTCACAGATAAAGCAGGAGTTTCAAACATCGACGTATTTGGTCAAAAAGATGAAAAAATACGTATCTGAGTAAGGAATTCTGTGCTCTGCGAACGCGAGACGAAACCAATACCTCTCAAAAAACACTAAACTGATGGTTATTGAGTTCTGCCGTGAACCAGATATTAGTAGAGAAATGGCGGCCAAAAAAGAGTGTAAAGGAGGGAAATGTGCGCGTAGTAAATCAGAAAGGTTAATTCTTCGCAATTTGAGGGGAGCTAATGAAGCCTTTTAAGAGAGAAATCCCAATTTAAAGATTGGTTTCTCCAAATTTACAGATTTGAAGCCTCCTGAGTGCGTGTTGGCTGGTGAACCTGGCACTCACACCATATGTGTCTGCATGATCCACCAGAATTACAAGTTACAATTCCTCGGGGCTGGATTAGGGCAAATAAAGTCGGATAACGGAGAAAAAAATTTCTAAACTTATCGGGATTGCCTGGAATTCTCACTCTGTGGCCCTCCGTTAGAAATGTGCGTCATGAGTGATTACCCAGAAACACTGCCACGAGAAGAGGGCGAAAACGGTGATGATGTCGTCAGAAAATGTGGGAGTAGAGACTGAATGACAGAAATTATTTCAGAGTAGATCAGGGAAAAAAGTACGGATAAGGTTTGTTTCAAGCAATGGACTCAGGAAAATCATTTTGCGTTAACCACACAGGTCAAGGACGTATATAATTTTTGTGAGGCTTTCGCTGAGAATACCACCAAAGTAGGTAAGAAGGCATGACTACATCACTTACATGCAAACGATATTTTATTTAAAATATCAGTGACAATCTGAAATTGCGTAAAGTTTTCGTTGTGGCTAATTTGTCTGAGAATTTTTCTTTTCTTCACCAAGATGCTGTACAAGGGGTCCATTGGTGTAACGATCAGACTACAGTACATCCATTTGCGTGTTACAGCAGAAATACCTGCGATAAAGTCGCACCTTTCAGTTTCGTTATTATTTCAGACTGTATGGAACATAACGTGAGTGCATTCTAGACCTTTCAAGGGAAATTGATAACTTTTCTTCGAAGAAGAGTACATTATTTAAGTAGAATAATTTACTATTCCGACGGTGCTGTGGCTTAATAGAAGAACCGCTACAACATGATGAATCAGTTGCATCACTAAGAAATTTCGACGGTGATGCTGAATGGCATTTCTATGCAACATTTCAAAGAAAGTGCCCAAGTGACGGACTAGGAGGAACATAATAAAGGGTATGCGAGGTGAATGAGATAGGGGAAGAGAGGAAAGTAGCATTGGAGGTCTAAGACGGGGCGAGGTTTGTCTATTGTTCTCCGAGCACGGCCGCTGGTGGGCCCACGGTCGCCCCCGCTGTTAAGCATGTTGTCGCTAATCCTAGATTCTAAAGGGACGGTCACTTCAGTGGGAAGCAAATAGCGAATGACATGGGTAAAGGGAATCAAAGTGTCGGTATACAGTTAAAATTGGTGAAAAGAAGATGGAAAAGGAAGCGCGCTGATGAGATCTGGAGAACCGACTACTGAACGTTCGGCGCGAGAGCCGGACGCCGCCGCTGCGGGAGACCAGCGTTACGCCTTCACTCAAAATTTTTTTTCTTTCTTAAATGAAATATTACCCCTACCAAATTTTTTTAACTTGTAGAGGAGGGTTGTATCTACAACATATAAAAAAATGAGGAAAATCGAAGGCATAGCTACATCGTCAAAAATCAATTTGAACATTTTAATTTGTTATAAACTTTATTTAATTGTTTAAATTTTATGTAATAATCAATTAATTATCTTTCTCAATTTAATACCTTTAAAATAAGTCATTGCATGCATTTTTATCTTCCTTATTGCCGGAGATATACCGTTAAATGCGACGACGCTTTTGTAAAATTCTTGTTTTACAACATTGCAATATATCGTAAACCGTTGAATGGATTACAAAATGGCTTTGGGGTTTTCATTTTGTAATCAAATGAAGACGATTTGCCAAATTTGGTCGAAATCGGTTACCCCAAGGGACATCACCTGGTCGAATTGTGGTGGAATGACCCATATATATATTTTTTTTTTTCTCCTCTCCTCCGCCGGGAGCCGTCTTATAAATAAAGAACGCGGTCCGTCATTCTTCTTTGGTTTGTGTGCATCGCTACCATTATTTCTCTCTCTCTCTCTCTGTCGGGAGGCGAAAATCGCCCTCCGCACTGCGTCCGAATTGACGAAACATTTCCGCTCTATTTTCGTTCGTGGCGCTTCGTGCATAAAGTCAGGCCTCTGCCATTGGTTATGGCCGCGCGTCCCGCGACGCGTACTATTTCTCGGAAACAATTCTTCGCTGGCATTGTCTCGCACGACAGTTCTCGTCTTGCATCTGGCTCGAGAAACTCCGAAGTTAAAGGTAATTTTCACTTTATCGAGGGAGCTAGTTTTTTTTGTCTCAAATTAGTCTGAATGGTGACCACATTCCCTTGTATTTTAAAATCTATGCAGTCGTTAAGAGGGTGATGCAGGGTGGCGATCGTCAGGGAAAACCTGGAATTGTCGGGGAATTTTGAATTTCTGGAAAAGTCAGGGAATTCTCGTAACAGTCAGGGAGAAACTGGAATAGGAATCCTCGTTATTTTCCTACCATAACGTTTATCAGTCAGTCTTTCCCGCCATTTATTTCACCAACGGAAACTAACGTCCGTCGCTGACGTGCATGGAATAAGCACCATCAATTCGTGGAGTAGGTATTCAGTTGTGAATCTTATTCGTTGCTAATCTTAGTTATTTAGTCGTGTATCAGACGTACAATGTATCCCTTTACGTTATCCTCGCGTTTTTATTTTAACTTCCGAAACTCAGGTCGAAGAGGTAGCTGCTGGAGCACGCTAGCTTATAGCAAATGCATGCTTGCAGTTTTAAAAATACGAGACGATGATTAGAATATTTAGAAAATTGAAAGCTGCCGTAGAAAATTTAATTCAGGAGAAAAAAATATTCCAATAATAGGTGACATTTTGGCGAAGAAATTTTGGCAGGAGAAAAAAATATTCCAATAATAGGTGAAATTTTGGCGATCGGTCAGGGAAATTGGTAAATCCATCAGGGAAAAGTCAGGGAAAGGTCAGGGAATTTGAAAATTGGATATCAGTAGCCACCCTGTGAAATAAAAGTAGTGTTGCGCGCGTTTGGTAAATCGAAGGAAGAGCGCGAAGTGAATCCCATGCTCTCATTAGTTACAACTTATTACCAAACGCTCTCTGTCTGTCGATGCATTGGTTGTCGACCGCCCGCCCATTCACTCACTCGTTCCCCTCAAACACATTCACTTCTGTCGAGTCTTGCTGTCAGCCGTATCTCGGGTTCATTGGTGTTCGTTAATTCTCGAAAGTTCTGTTTCTTTTCACAACAAATCAGGCTTGGTGGCCGTTACATTAGGAATATTGAAGGCGCAAAAACTTAGCTTTCTACGAATTAACTTCTCTGTGTTTAACTAAATATACCTACACATTTGAAGCCCTAACTTAATGACTTCACGCCGAACGCTTTAAATGTCTTCTTGCCGAAACTTTCGTTTGCGATGTTATAAAAAGTTTAACTGTATGTCATGAGATTCGTCTTTCATTTATATTTTCGCTGCACTCCAGTCACTCGAGTCCAAACGAGCATTTATTCTGCGAAAGAGTGTAGTGAAGAGAGACTCCTTGTGATCGCCTTGCTAAGAATGTGTGTGTGGATTACCACAGTAATAGAAGAAAGTGCGACATATCTAGGTATATTTCCTAATAAGAGTGCTTTACGTGGAAATCGCTTGTAGAAGTACCGGCTTTCTACATTTTACAACAAACATCCGAGTAATCGGAAGGAAATTGACGTTGTTGAAAGGTTGAAGAAGGTATTTTTTAAATCGTCTTTTTATGGAAAAGGTTTTCTTTCTTTCACCTTAGAATTTTGGGAGGCTTCCGGGTCCTGCAGCGTTGTTTTATTCTGGTGATGACATTTCATGACCATTACAAGAGACACCATCAGATCGAATCCGAATGCCAGTGGATGGATATCGGCCTGTGTGTATATATACGGTCCCCAGCTGCGCGGCCCATCAGTAAGGGTGGCGATCGTCAGGGAAAACCGGGATAACCTGGAATTGTCAGGGAATTTTAAAGTTCTGGGAAAGTCAGGGAATTCTCGTAACATTCAGGGAGAAACTGGAATAGGAATCCTCGTTATTTTTCTACCATTGCATTTATCGGCCAGTCTTTCCCGCCCTTTATTTCACCAACTGAAACTAACGTCCGTCGCTGACGTGCATGGAGCATAAGCACCATCGATTAGTGAAATATTCAGTTGTGAATCTTATTAGTTGTGATATCCTTATAGCGATATATGCCTAGTAATGTTAAAGTTCACGAATACAATGTATTACACTCATCACAAAGAATCCGAGGCTATGTTCGAAAAATTTTACCTCGCGTTTTTATTTTAACTTCCGAAACTCAGGTCGAAGAGGTAGCTGCTGGAGCACACTAGCTTATAGTAAATACATGCTTGCAGTCCTAAAAATACTAGACAATGATTAGAAAATATAGAAAACTCAAAGCTGCCGTAGAAAATGTAATTCCACAGAAAAAAATATTCCAATAATTGGTGACCTTTTGGCGAACGGTCAGGGAAGATGGTAAATCCATCAGGGAAAAGTCATGGAGAAGTCAGGGAATTTAAAAATTGGATATAAGTAGCCACCCTGTCAGTGTTTTGGAGCCCGATTTTGGCGGACATCAGCAATTTCTCTCTTCCATTTGTTATGGACCCTGTTTACCGTCGTCTCCCTTGAATTTCTCATTCAATTTTTCAACTTTGATCGCCACGGGAATTAGGAATTAATGTTTTTCTTTGGATTAGAATCATGCGTCGTCAATTGATATCTGATGTCACGGATTTTCCGGATATCCATCTACCGGCATTCGAATTCGATCGGAAGGTTTGTCCTGCAGTGGACACGGAACGCCATCACCGCAATGAGACAAGGCAGTAAACCCGGAAGCCCTTCACTATTCTGAATCTCACCGCTGCGAAAGCCTTCGACTGAAAAATCTTAATCTTAGTTTGAGATGAGAGGATAGCCATCTGCAAACTTTTGTATGGCATGTTCAATGATTTGTAAAAATCCCTCAGAATAAATCAAAATATGATGAAATATTTTAGAATGTGGAATTACTCCCTGCTACATTTCTGACGCGACGTTTGTCAGAACTTATTCATATATTTCATTTATGTCTCTAAGTACCGCACAGCTGTGACACGGAATACGACTTCACTTTTTTGGCCAATGTCTTCAAAAGTAGCTTTGAGGGTGGCTTATATTTGTTTGTATGTTTAAAAGTGTGAGATATATTTTTCTTTGCGATGAAGCCAAATTCATTTAGTTTAATGTGTATACCGATATCTTGCTCGAACTGACTTAATTTTTCTCATTTTCTCGCTGTTACATCTATCCCAACGGTATAAAGGCAATAGAGCGGAGATTAAATAATATCCGCCCTACCTAACTAGAGCACAATGTTATTGTATTATCCTTATGTACATGAAGAATAAGGGAAGGCCGTTCTGTTAATCTTAAAGACTATCTCGGAAACTTAAACCTTATTCGCATTACTACTATTATATGACGCGTAAAATCGATATCCATTCATAGAGAGTTTGAATATTCCCTGTTTCCATTGGCTGACTCAGTGTTGTCAAGTTCTCGAAAGGAAAGCTGTTTCAATTAGTTCCCGCGTACGCCGCATTCAGACGCCAATGAGTTTTAGGTTAATTTTTTCCGCCGCTGTACATTACGAATAAGGGAAAGACCTTCTGTTAATATTTCTCGTATTAATCATTAGACTCGACGGTTGCGACGCTCTGAGGTCTTCGATGGAAATGACGTGCGTGAAAACCGATAATCGATCCCAGTGAATCAATTTTCATCCTAGCTGTATTGTACTCCCCGTTTCGCGCGTGTCCTAGACCCTGTGGTAAGCAAACTCGATTCTCAGCGAGAGCCGACTTTCGCGATAAAAATAGATCCTGATTCAGAACGTTGGAAAATAACTCATCGGGGCATGAAAGAGTGGGAAAAAATGGACTCTTTGTGTTCTTTCGGACCCCCGAGGGTTGTTTGTTGCGGAAGTTTAGAATAGAACTCGTCGCTGGTAATTGGGAGAGTTTCATAAGAGCTTAATACTGGAATGAATGCTGCTCTTGTCAAGTACGGCTGCTTCGCTGCGGTGTTCAACATTTGAATGTTCGTGAGCGCGCGTTTAAAAAATGCGGTCGTGTTTGTGCGAAGGAGGTTTGGAATCTTGATCGTATGTAACGGCTTAAAAAAGTGGACAGAATCATATTTTCATCCAGGAGAAACGTCTAAATTGTTTTCTATGTTGCATTTTATACCTGAAATACCACTTATTTCTGTTTCTCGAGGAAATAAACCTACATTTTCCCTCTATTCTTGCCAGTTGACAATGTGTACTCCCATCACATTGAGACTGTAAGTCGTCACGCGACCAACAGCTCGTTTACCCTCTTGAGGGAAGTTTCGATTGATTATTATTGGGAATTAATCGATTTCTCCGATTCATCGCACCTCATCGACGGCCAATGTAATATTATCGATGTGATGGACGACCACTAACGCCATGGGCAGTTACTTGCAGTGGGGAGAAAACTGGAAGCGCAATGAATGAAATCATTGCTAGTGACTTGTGATGAAGCCACTTGCAATGCCTACGGAACGATCTAGTCTTATCCGTCTCGCTTGCTGCTTGGGCCGGGGGAGGGTGGTTGAATAGGGGAGTAGGGCGGGGTTTGCGGAGATCGGTGACACAAAGGCAGGGACTTAAAGTAGTCCGAGCGAAATATCGTTTTATCTAGAAATCAATGTGATTGATTGTGAAATTGAAAATGATTGTGTAGGTGTTATCTTATTCACGGCATCTCGATCCATTCCCCTCTTAGTCAATGGCGTCTATACTTTTCACGACACCCGAACCCGTGCGCCGTTTAATAGACTTAATAGTAATGCAGAATATGATTTAAAAATACGTTTTATTACTAGAGTAACTTATCTCAGGAAAAAGGTGAATACTTTTTTCATAAGTCAATTTCGATTGTCGTTCTTTTTCGGCGATCAAAGCGTATAGTGGACTCATGCATTCATGGAGTTTACGGTCTTATTTAAATCAAATACAAAAATTAGTATCTACAGAGGATTAAGTTTAAGTTTCAATCGTGAATACAAATGCAATACTTTGGTCTCCTCGCACACTTTGCACTATTGATTCCTTTTTTCGCGTTGTAATTATATTCTCAAATTAAGAAACTTTTTTTTCATATTCTCGGCGGACTAAGTGTTTTTCGAAATTGGCCCAGCATTTCGTCGTACTATCACATTGTCATATCATATTGATGTATGTGGCGGTAATTCACGTTCGTAATGGCTCAAATAAAGTGAAATAGTATATTAAACTGTATTGAGGGAAATCAATGGTGTCAAAGTTACCCTTCCGCAGAAGTAAATCTGTTAAAAGCTTTCTTCTCTCTGTTTGTGTTCTCCCGGAATGTTTCAATCACCTTTGCCCATTTTCAGTGTTCACATGTCACGCATCTTTGCAGTTGATGTGTAACTATGTGAGCTACATGGAACTCTTGGATGCTGTCAATCTTGGAGGTCGTGTAGAAATAGTCGGCGATAACAAACCGAATTTGAATTCAATAGGATGAATGTGTACACTTGTTCAAATGTTCAAAATGCTACTTCTTTCATTTGTATTTAGCGACTGGTGTGTGTTTTACACTGAACAGAAATTCGCAAGCTAACATGGGAGTATCGGTCATTTACACTATTATTTGGAAGTTTTGAGTCTCCTAATTTATAGGAGAGCTAGTGAGCGAAGAGTATTTTGAGATCAAACAAGGAGATTCCTGCGAAATCGAGTGGAATTTTTGCTTGATTCTGAAATGAAGTGAGCAATTTTCCACACAAAGGTAAAATGTACTACAGCCCGGGTTTCAATGTTCATTCGTCATCATCGTCACCTGATGATGATGTGTATATATACCAAATTGAAAGTTTATTTTATCTTTGTGGAAAATCGCTCATTTCACTTCTGAATTAAATATTTTATGAGTGACTCGATCTGTTTATGAAGATTTAACCTCTAATAGTGCTCGTGCAAAGAAGGAAAATTCGTCCCTAGTATGTATGTGGGTATTTCGGCTGTACACACATCCCTCGTGTTCTGTTCCCTCTGCAAGTTCCAGATCCGTGTTGTGTGGAAGCACTTCCTGTTTTGGTTTGAAATCGCAATCTATTTCAGAGTGGCGATCGTCAGGGAAAACCTGGAATTGTCAGGGAATTTTGAATTTCTGGAAAAGTCAGGGAAAATACAGGGAATTCTCGTATCATTCAGGGAGAAACTGGAATAGGAATCCACGTTATTTTTCTACCATTACGTTTATCCTTATTGCGATATTTTCCTAGTAATGTTAAAATCCATGATCACTGTGTATTACGCTCATCACAAGGAATTCGAGGCTATGTTGTTCGGAAAAATTTACCTCGAGTTTCTTTGTTAACTTTCAAAACTCAGGTCCAAGAGGTAACTGCTGGAGCACACTAGCTTATAGCAAATGCATGCTTGCAGTTTTAAAAATACGAGACGATGATTAGAATATTTAGAAATTTGAAAGCTGCCGTAGAAAATTTAATTCAGGAGAAAAAAATATTCCAATAATAGGTGACATTTTGGCGATCGGTCAGGGAAATTGGTAAATCCATCTGGGAAAAGTCAGGGAAAGGTCAGGGAAATTAAAAATTGGATATCAGTATCCACCCGGAATTTGCAAATAGATAATTCGCTCACTAACTGCTAGTTGCCTTCCACATCACGGTATGCATCTCTATAATATACTTTCGGTCTTCAGAACACTCGCGCGGAGAGCCGAGGGACTTGAAGTCGGACCTTTCAGCAGCCGATTCGTTTGATTTGGCTGGAGAGCTTTTCTACGAAGTGGCAGAAGACCTGAGGAGAAGAGGTTTATGGATTTTCTGCACTTAACATTATAATCCTATTCCCTGCTACAAAATTCCTTAGAAGCTGTTCTGTAGGACGTAAGGAATTCTACAGAAATTGACTCTTTTTCTTCAGAACTACATAGTTCCTTTTCTAAGGATCTGTACGGAACATGAGAACAGCCTGACTCTACAGAACATAAGTTGTAGAGTTATTTTCTGCAGAGCAAAGTAACTCCATTACAGGCTGTTCTATAGAACTTCAGCAACTCTACGGAAATATGTGAGGTTTCCGTTGACCAAGTTCCTTTTCTGAGGACCTATATGGAGAGTCGTAGGGAATTCCACAGAACGTCCTAAGGAATTCCGGAAAATGGCGTTTCAATACTTTAAGGAATATCTACAGAACCTTTTAAGAAATTCTGTAAAGTATCTATGAGGAAACTACAGAATTTTTAAGAAGGGATTAGTGCAATTTAAAAAAAGTTTATGATGGAACATGTATTTACATTTAGTGTTAAAAATAATGACAAATATTTTGTGCGTGTGGTGTGCCGGCATAGGCTAGGTCTATCTGAACTCCTTACAAGCTGTTCTGTAGAACCTCAGCAACTCTACGGAAATACGGAAACTCTGCAGAACGTCGTAGGGAATTCCACAGAACCGTAGGGAATTCCGTAAAATGGCGTTTCAATACTTTAAGGAATATCTACTGAACTTTTTAAGAAACTCTAAGTATTATAAGGAAAATAAACAGAAATTTTTAGCAGAATTCTTATTTCAAATTGAATGTTACCTGCGATTGGTGTTGATGGTAATGGTGGTCGGGGGATGGTGGTTCGTCGAGGCTGAATTTTATGTCAATGAGGCGATTGAATGGCGATGTGTTATTTAGAAGCCTTCCTGTCATAATTCTCTGTTTTGATTTTGATTTTCGATGCCCAGCTGAGACACGTCATCAGTGATGTCATTTTACTTAGTGCAAACGAAGAAGTAATCGTAAATGAAGGTACAAACGTAAACGGACATTCAAACGAAGAAGTAAACGTAAAACAACATAATATTAACCTCCTCGTACTACGGCAGATTAGGTCGCGCCAATAAAATTAGAGAGATATATTGTAGAACCGATTGGTATAAAATGTAATTTTTTCCGCGTTCCATTCGGGACCATAGCAGCTGTGATCATCGTCGTGAATAGTGCGAATAGTGAGATTAGCTAGATTATAGATCTTTCTCTTTATATTCTCCACGTTCTTATTTATGCATGATGTAAATATTGATGTTCTTATTTATGCATGATATTTTGAATCTGTAGTAATAGTAGTCCGTGTATCCCTTGCATGTTGGAACGATTGACGATAGAATGTTTCTTGGTTATTAGATTTTTAATGGGCGCGTTGCATGTGTAGTACGCTGGTTTCAATGTAGTTTCGGTGTTCTGCCGTATAATTCATCCATGCCTGGTGTGGAAGCACCCCCTGCCGCACACCCCTTGGGTGGCTTGCAGGGTATGACGCAGACGTAGATGAAGTAGGGGTGTATGACGTGATTGTTTCGACTCCCGCATTCGAAATTCCTTCATGAGATGGCTCTCTTGAATCGATTGGCCAATTCACCCCCATATTCCGATTCACGGCCGCCATCATTTAACCCTTTCTTCCAGTGTAAATGTTTTGATTGAGACGTTAATGCCATGTCCGTGGCAAACACTCGCGCCCAGCATTCGGTTGCGTGTAGTCGTTTTATGGACTTCCCGTTGGGAAATATTTGGAACTCCATCGGATGATCGGTGGCTTCGCGGCGTGTCTCTCTCTGTGTGTGAGGCGGATGAGGAACATTTGGATGCCTTTGAGAGGAGATGTTATCAGCCGACAGTGGCTGAGATATACGTTTGAATAAATACGCCCATTCCCTTCTAGAACTTCGACTCAAAAATAGATGGACGGTTGTTGGCCGGCCCGTGGCCATGTGGTGGTGGCGCGAAATACAACGATATACCCTCGGTGGACCCGAGGTGTGGGTGAACGGCTTCTTCCAGAGGAAGTTATTATCCCTTGGGATACGATTCGAATATGTATAATAAGCGCGTGTCAGATCTCAGAATGTGACTCATTATGTTACGTTTTTAGGTAGTCCGAGCAAGATAGTTCCCTAGTCATATTAGAGACCATATTCGAATTATACATTTTAATTTCACCAGCTGTAGGACACATCAATTAAATATTGCATTATTAATGGGCCAATAATATAGTTTTACATGACAGAAATTGTAAGTAATTAAAGGAAAATATCTAAATTAGTCTTTAACTTGACTCATGTTTTTCACGCGGTGCGTTTTAAACTACTTCAAAACGGAAGGTTTAATGTGATCCCGAAGAATGTACTGCGGTGACAATATGATTAATTTTCAAATATAGTTAGGAAACGTACAAATTACACACTTGATTTTTTGACGAGATCTAGGTGTTAGAAACTCCTCATATTGTAAATTATGTCTCTCTGGAGTGCATTCACGTACCATTTCTTATATAAAAGGACTGTTTGTATTTTTTGGCAAATATCTGAGAAAGTAATGTGGAAAGGGGTTGAGGTTTGGTGTCATTAGATAGGACAGGGGTGAGACATTTTTCTTTAAAATGGGACCAAATTCATTGATTTCTTAGTAACATGATATGTCGCTCAAACTACCTTATGTTGGTGCTGTTATTGGCAGAAAGGAAAGCTATGGTAAGGAGTATGGTAGGTATTATATGATTTGGTTATTTTCTTCACCTATCTGATTCCCTGTGCCTTAAGGGGGCTCACTACTTCTCAGATTCTCCTCGACTGGCTTCTCCCCTCCGAGACCTGAGTGGAATGGGAAAGTCCTAATCTTCTTGTCGAGGGGGGAGGAGTAGTTAGAGGAGGGGGTGACGGCAGAGGAGGTGGGGGCAGTCGGCCATATGCCGTGACTAGATCGCGAAAAAACACGAAACATGCGTTAGCATTTTAAAGTCTGAGGCCTTATAGTGACAAGCATAATAAAGTAGATGACACCAAATTAAATACCAAAGACCATTATGTGATCTTACTACGTGATATGTTTCTTTTAGTGAATAAAAAGGGCAATGAAGAGGTCTGAAAAATGACTGAAAAAGGTCACTGAAAACACTAATTATCATTAATATGTCTAGTGAAGTGAACAATGTATCTCAATGAAAGCTCAGATACATTTTTTCCTAACAAAAATGTGAAAACTTAAACTTCCTACACAAAAAAATAATAGGGTGACAATTAAAATAAAAGTGGTCTGCAGAGGCGATTTTAGCTGAGGTAGTGAGCCCCCTTAAAAACTCTAATACCCATTCCTAGAAGGACAGGGTCCGTGCCTCCCTCACTCACGACCCCTTCCCCCCCTATGGGTGGCAGTTCCTCCCCCCAAAGCGGAGGCCTTCGAACAACAGTTCCGGACTCGCACGAATGGCGCCCACCCCCGCGATTTTTAGTCCAGTCTCCCAGACCCACAAGACATCTGAAAAAGATAATGTGTAATAGTTAACGTGAACCCAAAGGAATACTTCGAAACTAAATGTGTGTTGTTCTTGCGGGTAAGGCTCCGTTGCCATGGCAAATGCTATAGGTAGTCATGCCCGTATTCATAGTCGTATTCCTAGGGGTTACCTGGATATCCCCTAGCTAGGTAACACGTAGGGGTCCCCATAGGAGCGATTCATAAGCCTTACCTTGGTAACATTCAGCCAGGGGACGCCTGGGTAAGAGATTTGGCAACAATCCCGCGGAAAAATGCATATGAACAGTTCCGCTGAATGGTTCTCGATGTTTTCGATTCTCATTTCTCACCGCAATCAAGCACGCTATAAACAATAATATACTTCAATGTTGCACGATGTTGATGAGAAATGATTGAAGGAATATGGGAGAATGTTTACAATATTATTTAAATATTTACGTAATATGAATGGTGAGGAATACGAGGGTTGTTCAGTAAGTACCCGTGTTTGTAAACAGAAGACGTTACTATGGAAAGTTGTTGATATTACCGTGTACTGCCATTAGTACAGCAGTATCAATTCGTCCCATGCGTGGGCAGCAGTACTGCGTTAGGGGAGCTTTGGGTAAGCTTCATGCCTTACCCATGAAATCGACGGCCTGTGGGAGGGTTAGGGGACGGCAGTCCCTTGAGTAACGACTATGAATACCATTTCTGAGACAAGGGGTTCCCCCACACCTAGGGGACACCCAGGTAACGACTATGAATACGGCCCTGAATCTCTTATGGAAGACCAAAATGTCTTCGGTTTTCATGTGTCTTTCTGCTTTACTAAGAAATATGTAGTGCTTCGCATTTCGAGCCACCCCCATATGGTGCCAACCGGTACCGCTGGACCACTGAGGTGTGGCCCGCACCATACCTTCCGCTCCGAGACCTTATTCCCCTCCCTGTCCCGGCCCATGATGCGTCGCCCCTCCCACTGTGGCATTTTTTTAAACATAGCCCTACTTTTTCTTTTTCTCAGTTCTTTTGTTCTGTTCCCCCTCTTTGGAAAGTTTACCCTCTGCGGACTGTTTACCCTCTGGACTTAGCCGAAGGACTTGCCCGAGGCGTGCACGAGATGCGCGCTCCGATACTGTCTCGCTAACGATATCTGTGAGCCGACGATATCGAGACCTCGATAATGAGACATCCATCGATATCCTGACTCAGCGTTTCTTGTCAGCAATTCCTGTCGCCATATTCCTGTCGCTATATTCATTCACCAGGTCATCTCTCATTGAAATAGAAGTTGGCGTCGGAAGACAACGAGGACGCGCTAAGGCAGAAACTCACGGCAGAAAGGCAAAATCAAGCAATCCGCGATTGGAGACGATAAACAGTTCCCTAAGCTCCAATTGAAATCCTTAACAGCATGTGTGTACTCATTCCACTGCCTTCCTCCCATTCCAAGTCTACCAATCGCCCGTATTCCATTCACTCCCCCTCGCATAAGTCTACTCTCTGACCTAGCCGAAGCCTCCCCTCCGAGGCTACTCTACTCGAGGCCTCTACTCCCTAGCTCACCCATTCCACTCTAGCTTCCAATTGGCCGAAAAACCTCCCCTCCTACGGCACAACTGACTCCTCGCTCTCTTTGGCTGGAGATCGCTGTGTTGGCTGACCCTTGCAATATTTTTGGTTGTAATTCTTAAGCTGGTGAAATACACTTATTTCATTTGTTGGTTTATTCAATATTTATTGTTTGTTTCCCGAGTACCTCCTGTTTCTCACTCGTATTTTGGAGAGAATTTGTTTTAAGGGAATTTACGGAGTGAGACCTCTAACCCCTCTCCCGTTGATGCTTCAATAAGAACTATGTTGAAGCCAGGAAAGCTGAAAGAATTGGCAGATGAGATGCAGAAGTATAGAATTGATGTCGTCGGTTTGCAAGAGATAAGATGGAAAGGACAAGGCAGAATAGATAATAAGGAATACACGATGTTATAAAGTGCGCCAGAAAATAAGACAGCAAGGTTTGGTACTGGGTTAACGATTTCCAGTACGATAAGAATAAAGGGAAAGCTCAGAAATTTGATTTTCGTCGCAGTTCATGCACCTACGGAGGACAACACTGAATTGGATAGGGAATAGTGTTATGAGGAGTTGGAGAGTATTTTTAATCTTCGTCAAGAATACGATATAGTTACAGTCTTAGGTGGTGCAAAAATTGGGAGGGAAGACGAGATGAAAGGAGTAGTAGGAAGATATTCGCACATGTTTTCCTCACAAATGAATACACACTGGCAATTGGTAGGTCCCTTAGTACAAATGTAGAGATAGACATAGATCACGTGTTGACAAAGAGAAGGCATTCCTCATCAGTTATTGATGTCAGAGCCTGTAGAGGGCCCGAATTTCAAAATACTTGTTTGTTTCCCGAGTACCTCCTGTTTCCTACTCGTACTTTTGGAGACAAATTGGTTTATTTTCGGATAGAGACCTCTACCCCCTCTCCCGTTGATGCTACAAAACACCGCTATGAGGAACGAGAGTCTATTCGCATTGCCTATTGAACTCCTGAGAAATTATGACTAATATCCAAATGTCCGCGATTATAGAATGGAGATAGTTTGCACATGAGGCATAAGTCGCATTGTACTTTTTATTCCGTGAAGGCTGGTGGTATTTAATGCACTTATGTGGTGACGGCACTATGTACGAATATTAACACGATTATCAGCGTTTAAACATTACTGTCTAATGGTAATTCATTCGGTTTGACCTCAGGTGGATTAACCTCTCTGACTTAATTATGCAGAGTGAATGCAATATTAACAATTCGGGCGCCCAAAACATTTCTAGCAGGTATAATACAATTGTTAAGACTTTTTGCAGTTTGTATGCATTGTGTATTAAAAATAACTCGGGAGATATTCAGTGAACAGATCCCTTATAAGGATGTGGGCAGCGATTGTTCCGGGTTTCCATCCGCGTGTATCCATTATTTCGGACAATATTTCGCCAACGTTCCAGTTGGCTTCCTCAGGTCCACTGAAGTGACGATGCAGGAATTGGTCCTCTTAATATACACGTAGTTTGGCGCCAAATTTGTGGAGGTGTGAGGACCAATTCCTGCATCGTCACTTCAGTGGACCTGAGGAAGCCAACTGGAACGTTGGCGAAATATTGTCCGAAATAATGGATACACGCGGATGGAAACCCGGAACAATCGCTGCCCACAGTCAGAATCTCCGCGGAAGCCTACTGGGAAAAATCCCTTATAAGGATGTTTGCCAACTTTACATCGGAAGTCATGTTTTCCACTTTGAGGTGTTTGGATAGTAGTATATCCCTGCTTTTGAAGATGTCAGTAAGAAAACCGTTACAGCATACATGAATTAAAATGCTTTTAAAATGCTCTTCAAGTCCATATCGAATGCCGGATAAAATAGTTTTGGCCAAACACAATAAAGGTATTTGGATTTAAAATGTTCGTGGCGAAATCCTGTTTCGTTTATGTATTAAAATGCATTTAATATGAATTGAAATTGGTTTAGCGAAATATAATTACTTTTTTCTAATTTTTTATATTCACATGGAGACGCGCGAATGCTGGAAGGAAAGTGGTCGGTAGCAGGTGGAGCTTATCAAGGAATGAGTGCTTGTCTAAGGAAGCGAAAATCGCCGTGTACAAAAGTGTACTTCTCCCCTTCGCTACTTTGTTGTATGGTAGTGAAGCATGGGTATGTCAGGATAAACATGTGAGTAGACTAAACGCCGTGGGTATGAGTTATCTGAGGAGTATTTGCGACAACAGTAGGATGGATAGGGTGAGGAATGAGTGGGTAATAAATGAAAGTGGGTTAGATGCTCCAGTAATGGACATACCTATATGAAAGGAGTGTGCTTCGTTGGTTTGGCCATGTTGAGAGAATGCATGAGAGTCGAATAACGAAACAGATATATAAGAGTGAAATGAATGGTGCGAGAGGTAGAGGTAGGCCGATAAAGTTTTGGTTGAATTTGGTTGAGGAAATTCTTAGAAGGAGGAATATTAGGAATCTTAAAAACAGGAGGGCGTGTATGAAGCAGTGTATGGGGGTAAATGAAGCAAAAGAGGTTTGCAAGGATAGGACAGTATAGAGGAAATTTATTGAAGCAGAGTTAGGAGTACAAATATGTATTTATGAGTAAAACTTATGCCTACTCTATAGACTCTGCCTACCCCGGAAGGGAACGGCGTGATTGGTATGTATGTATGTATGCACATGGAACAGGCGGGCCACAATTCATGTTTCCAGATATTTTTCAAATTATTTTGAATGTATTTTAAATAGACCTTTGTAATATTTCCATGGGTTCTTGTTCTCGTGGGCGCATACGGTCATTTTGTTTTGTTTTGCCCGTCCATTGATTGTGGAGAATTTGCTACCGTTTTGCCTCGAGGATGCGCGCGCACGTGGCGTGTCTGTACAACGCGCGGCTTTTGTTTTCCTCGCGACTGTCCGTCCTTGGCGACGCGCAGATGAACGGGGAAGAGGTCTGGACCCCCTTCGCGCACGTATCTGTCAATTGAGGGGCGGGCGGCAGGAGAGTGCATTTGCCTCGCTGTGTACGAAAGCGGGAGAAGCACGTGGTTCATGGACCCCAAGCGCTCTTTTGAGTCGACGTTCGTAAAATTGATCAGTCCGGACGCGGCTGACTCATCATAGGCGGCGAAACCCTCGTTGAAAATTGAAGATCATTGAGATCCATTTATGAGAATCGTCCGAATGGAATCATCCGTCTCTTCAAGGTATTGGGAGAGAATTTACGGAATCGTTTCGCTGAGAATCGATGCGCTTTCAAAGAATACACATGCCTTAAAGGCGTATTAGTTTTATGCTGTGATGGCTGACACGTTTTTATGTGATTCTTTATTCATCAGGAGTTGTAACGATTACATTTTGTATATGTTAAATATCTTTCTCGGGCTTCGCATAGAGTAATGTTTTCATAATCCGCCGACGTTTCGGAAAACGACTTGTTTTCCATTTTCAAGGCACGTGTTATTTCCAACGCGACCACTATAACACACAAATCAGTCATTCATCATTCTTAAATCATTCATTGTATATGTACCATTTTGAATTAACTTTTAAAAATTGTAAGGGCTTTGGCTGGATTTTATCGGTTTTATGTAGTTGGTAGCAGTTGTTTATTTTGATGTGTGAGAGTTGATTGTCGTGCTGGTCCAGAGTAGACATGTTTTGTACCGAGAAGAAATTTTTAGGATTTACAAAGATATTGTTTGATCTTTAATTTGGTTGTTTTCTTATGTTTATCATCCTTAGTGTCTTTAGTGGACTTTGGTGGTGATTTTCCTTGCTCTACTATCGAGGCACTGAGAGGCATTTGGAGTTATAAAGTTTATAATAATGTTTTAACAAGATTTGACGAAGTTTTATGTAAGGGATAAATAAAAAATGTTATTTACTCATCGGGAAATGCGTGCAACCTTAAGCGAAAATTTTCCTGCAAAGAGGAATATATACTCCCGTTTTTGGTCGGCGCATCTGGGTGGATGGGTGCGAACCGGCTTGTATTTGGATTCAGAAATTTTCGAGTATTTAACGTGAAATTTCAGGTTTTTTGAAAGTTTGGGTTATTCATTCCGAAAGGGAGTATCCGGCTAATTCTTTGGAAAACGTTTAGGATCTAATACGACTCGGTGGAAACGAAGAAAGTTTGGCCATAGCGTTCGGTCAGAACGTATATCACATCGTTATCAGAACGTATATCACACACACGTATATGTACATCCCTGCGTCCTTAAGAAGGAACTTTTATTTCAGGCATGCCCGATAACCTATCTTGATTTTAACATACATAAGAAAGGAAGACTTCTCCTATCGAATGGTATAAAAATATCGCAAAGTTATCCATACTTTAACGATGATATATAGGTTTAAAAATGAAGCATTAAATGCTGGATTGCACTTCCTAAATGTTCCAGTGCAATGGCATCTCTTCATATAACTTTTGTATCTCAGTATCCGCCCGAATAATACTGTTCGAAAACGAGTGTGACTTGCACTACATATCGAGACACCTAACGTGTTTTTTTCCAGCTTAGGTCATCGAATATATGACACGAGCATTTAGGTTGAAATAACAGACTTCCGGTTTGCGTCGGAGCACGGAGCATCCGACGTCGAGTGCGGCAGCGTTGCCAAGGGGGAAACTTTTGTTTTTTACCAAATCTATTGCTCAATGTATGCCAAAATCAGGCAGTTAACATGTATTATTTACGAACTAAATCTTTCTGTTCGGAATCCCTATTGCTCTTGACTTGCGCGAGGTGTGGCCTACAAATAGAGATAATTATCACATCTCTGTCTAATTTTCATCCCTGAGCATTGCTACTCGCGTGGTAAATCGATGCAGTGTCCTCCGAAGCAGCGCCTTATGTCCTAAACTTTTTCCCGAATCGAGGTGTCTCTCTGCTTACTTCTCTTCAGCCATAGTTTTAGGTCCAGTTGTTCGACTCTATTCGTGGCAGACCACTCACCAGCGAGCACTTAGAACATGGAGCCACTTGAGTTATGTAAGGTTTCCGCGAGCATTTCGCTGCCGCGTTTGCATTCGCATGGCCCGAAGGCGCATTAGGCTACGAAACATTTCCGTCCTGATTCGCCGTGTCTTCATTGTCTGTAGTTTTGTGTTTTTACTATTATGTTCGTCTTTGGGAAAAAACGCTCCTCCCGTCTTCGCTCTTTCGTCTTCCAGCCCGCCGGAATAAAAAAAGAAGGGGTTTCCGCCGGTGCCGATGACGCAAGGGCGCGATCGCAAAATAAGAACGCTGAAAAGGAAGACTTCTCTTGAGATATATATTCGATCGTATGTGTGTGTGTGTGTTTGAGTGTCAGTCTGCTGTAGTGCTCCTCGTGACGGATCCCAGACTTGAGCTCTTCCGTTACCAGGCAACCTGGAGTGTGGAGA
This sequence comes from Ceriagrion tenellum, assembly GCA_963169105.1. Taxonomy (NCBI): domain Eukaryota; kingdom Metazoa; phylum Arthropoda; class Insecta; order Odonata; family Coenagrionidae; genus Ceriagrion; species Ceriagrion tenellum. The sequence continues at coordinate 134,165,176 of OY720641.1, read as the reverse complement.
TGAATTTAAAGCAAAGAGGCAGATTCGGACAGTTGACTATCGAAGAGGGAGGATCTTATATTTAGGTGTGGAACGGAAGAAGCGTGGGATTATTTTATATTTGCAGAGAGTTCGTGAGCAATCCTTTGCTTCGACACAAATGTACTTGTGCCTCAAATTAACTTTCTCGACTCTTCTACGACTCGTCTACGTGGTGGAGGGTGGCCTTAATTAAAAATCACGCGATCTAAAAAAAAATTATTTCTTTCCGTTTCTTTCCCTGTCAAATCCGCGTATTTCAACGGCGCTACTATCTTTCACGGACTCTTGGTGTCATATCGTTGATTCCGAACCCAGCACTCGATTACCCTGTCAATGCTTCCTTTTCCGCTGCACCCCCTGCACGCGATCCACGCCTCCGCATCCAAAGCACTGCTCCGCGATTTCACGCTTATCAAAACACTTCATTGGGCGTGGCAGAAATCAATGTTACCATGGCTTGACAGTGTACATTTAGCCGGCAGTCAATCGTACAAAACTTGTAATTTCAATGAGGGCACTCCTTTTCTTACATGTACTAAATACCCATTGGTGTTGAAAATAAGGAAAGGAGATAGCTCTTTATACGGTAAAGAATACCATATGTCACCTTTACCGAAAAAATGGGTCATGTTCAAGACATATTACAGATATTTTCATTTAATTACTTACAATTTCTGTCATATAAAACTATGTTACTTATAGTACAATTAATAATGCAATTTATGTGTCCTACAGCTGGTGAAATTAAAACGTATAATTCGAATACGGTCTCTATTATGACTAAAGGGAACTATGTATCTCGCTCGGACTACCGTGTGGTGCATACTTGTGAACGAAGAGCTATTCTCCCACCTTCTGCGTGCGTTTCCGTTTACTTCCCCGCTCATTAAAAACGTCGCTGGGCTGCTGATAAAATAAGCGGGTGTCATTTCATGCAAAAAATTAACTTATACCTTTTATACGGCTTCATTGAATAAATTAATTTTTTTTTGACAAAATATAAAATTACAATTTTGCCGTTACGTTATAATTAGATGTCACTCTAACTTGTAACTGTTGATACATTTTTTAGAGATTTTTTAAATTTGCATGTTTTTCTTAATTTTCTGTTAAAATAAACTTTTTAAACAACTGCCCACGAGATATATGTGCCTTATATGGTACAACATTTTTGAAAGTTGCATTTTTAATTCGCTGTAAAAAATGAACGAATCTAAACTACCGACTTCGAATTATTCCGTCGTGGAGTATTTACGGAAGACTCCACTCATTGTCCAAACAAACATGATGACCATTTTGAAAAACTACCTTCCTCCTTTTAAACAAGCCGGAAAATTATCATTATTTTTTCTATTTCAATTCCATATTTTGTTAATAAAATCAATAATGTAGCATGAGTAATTCCATGTTATTAGGCGTATGAAACTCTATTAATAAATATCGTAACATAATAAGTTTTACTTCATTGTCCTAGAACCGTCCTCAGCTGAGAAAAAGTTACTTCTAATGCTTGCAAACGGATAAAATGCTCTGCATCGACCGTCTTCGCGAGAGAGGGTGGCGAGAGTTTGACCACTGTTGCCATTTACGGGCCGTCCATGTCTTGTAATGTCTTTGGGCACATTGAAGAAATTCATTGCATCAAGAAAAGGCCCTCGTGAGTAAAAGGTGATGGAAAATGGTAAGATGCTAAAAAGAGCACAATTGATACCTAAAATAAAATTCATGAAAAGAGCGCGTAGAGCGATTGCTTTCGCACTTTGAGGCAATGCACGGATGGAGCGTATGAGTAACGGGTTCGGCCCGCAACCCGCAAGTGGCAACAGGGCTCCAAATTTCACCACCCCCACTCGCGAAGACGGCCGCCTTACCGCTAGCTTGAGACCGCCAAAAATACTCGGTTGTTTATTTGCTCGTTAAAAATCGTTATCATAGTGTGGGTTTACGATGGTAATTGTTATTTTTATACTTCTGTAAAGTGCTTCAAAACAAGACCAAGATCTTGCGTGTACTACTTTTCATAACCAAGAAAAATTTGTTTCATAAACTTGTTAATAACCTTTTTATGTCTCATTAGAAAGAACTGAACGTCTAAAGATACATTTAAATATGTTTTTCCCACACAATACTACAGGTTCGTTACGATTAAACTTCAGGTTTCTTCACTATTCCGTTCGGAAACTGCAAAAAATTGTGCAAAGAGAAAAAATGTTTTGCATCGAGGTCGAAATTGCCGCCAAATTGTAACCAGAAAAAAGTGATAATATGATAAAAGTTGTTTCGAACTGTCGAAACGTAACTAGGCTATCGACTGTGAAAATACAAATATTTTCTAAAATGATGGAGCTACCAAGTTGGGCCAAATGGTCTGGATTGACTCAATTACTACGAGACCAGTCCTCCTTCGCTAATGGCGCATTCCTTTTTTGAATTCAAGATTCGTACCACTGTGCGTGTCTGTGATGTGTCATCCCATTGTGCCCATGTCTGAACCCGGCAAGCTTGTCTCTTCATCGTTTGCTCCGTCGCTGGTCGACATATGTTCTTCCTGCAATTCGGAAAGATATCCGTGCCCCTTTAGATGTTCTGGCGACTTATTTTGTGGTCGCGAGAAACCTGAGTTTTACCTGTAAGCGCCGCTACGAAGTTAAGTATTTGTCCACAAATTAATGGTATTAATAGTGCAGTAGCCATGTGTCGCTATTTTCTTCAAAGTTGACTCATGTGCAGTAACAACAGTTCTACTCACTCCTACAGTTCCTAGTAACAGCTCACATTTCTAGATCTGACAGATGCGATAAAATAAGAGAGATACGCTGCCGAACAGATAGGTATATACAAAAACTCATTCTTTCCGCGCACAATAAGCGACCACAATAAAAACTGATCTCCTCCAAATACACTCTCATAGGACCTGTCACCATTTCACCTCCAAAAATTTTACATCTTTACACGACTGGTGACCTGCCTCCCTCTGCCACACGCCCATGTTGCGGCTCGCGGGGTAGTATGTAGATGTAGAACAGTGGTGATTACAGTATGGTATTTGCAGTCATTAATTTTTTTAAATTGTTGTTCAATATGTAATATGATGCCTTTTATTTCGATGAAAACATTCCCGTGAATACCTGTGAAATTCCTTTGAATGATGTTGGCGCGCTCAGAAATATGCGTGAGACGAAGCCGAATTGATGTGAGGGGTCATGAGTGCACCTGCGTGCTGGAATCACCGCGCATTGTGTTTTTATTACGTCCCCGGGATACTCCCTTTCGGTTGGAGGTGCCAACTTGGCTGCATCTATCTTCTCGGCATCGGAAGTTCGTCGTTGGCTGTTTTAATAGTTCGCAGTTGGTCACACCGTTCCTCTCTCAGTGAATAAATCACATCGTAATTGGTCATTTGGTTGATGGATTAAAAAAATATTTTTCTTAGATGTCTCTAGAGAAATGAAATAAATACTCATGAATTAATTACCGTTTATAGAGGATGATGTTTTCATGGAGTGAGAAGTATGAATATATATTATGGATTGTTATCTCGTCGCCAAAAACTGTTGTCTAGAATTCCGTAAACAAACAACTTTCTGGAAAGTGGTGCCGCCTAGTGATGAAAGACGGAAGTTCAAATGTAAATACAGTCGATAGTTTGTAAATAAACACGTCGCACTGGTTTTACCATGAGTATACATGGGTTTTTCTTACATTTAATCATAATGCAGTGCATAAAAAATGTAGTAGTACACGCGGGACGTAATTATACACTTTTTTAATTTCGTCCAGTCTACAGATATATTTAATTTATCTCCAAATTTAATTACACAAATGCACAATCAACTTCTTAGCGTCGTCGGCACACGATGGAAGTTTCATAATCCTCTTACACATTTTCTGTAATAGGTATTTCCTCTCTAGCATTTACAAATCAACTTTTGATCACAAAAATGGCAAGATATTATTAAAAGCATCAAGTAATTCATATCTCTCCGATCGTTATTGAATATTCACCACAGTCTCACGTTAGCAACAATTAACTACGTCTGTTTACAATAACAACTGAAAAGACTAATCGAAGTGGAAGCCATGGACTGGGTGAACTAAAAGTGGTAATTTAGTCAGCACGTAGCCTAGGCAACAATTCCAAACATCTAAATCCATTATATATATATATATTCATGGAGTGAGAAGTATGACTGCATGTTTACAATCCCGAACTCGTCGTTATGGTGACGCATTCTCTCGCTAATATCGTAAAATCTTTTTCATATCATATCACCGAAGTAAATTTCATTCGCATGGTATAATTTTACCTTCAAAATAATGAATAAGCGACAAATATTTTTATATATCTGAGGTCTTCTTTGCATATTTGATCTCATTTATTCGATTTTATAGTATTTTTGCGGGAATTGTCCCGAAAATAATGTCTGCGAGTTACTTTGAAACTTGTGACTCTTAAAATTGAATCGAACTCTTGGATATGTCCTTCAGTTGGGATATCGCCTGAATTATAAACAAAATTTCTTGATCCTTCCTCTTTCCTGCACTATCGACCCCTGCATCATGGCTTCGACCATCCCATCGCCCGTCGTTTTTTAATTCCTTAAGTTCCAACCACCGGGTCTTCCTCCTCCCCATCTCCACTTCCACAAGTATCCTCTCCTCTCCCTCTGCGCCCTGCGCATCCTCGCTTTTCTCCCTCTCCATCCCCCGCACCTTCTCCATCCTCCTCCACGCCCACATCTCGGAAGTGTGTGCTAATGCAATTCACTATAGTCCTCTACTCTGCCCGAGTCCACGTTTCTGTGCCATGCAAAGTTACTCTCCATAAAGCTATTCTTTAAAAAAAGTTAAATGTAAAACTAAAAGAAAGTTAAGTACCGAAGAAAGGACTTGTACAGTAAAATGCCATAACTTGCTAAACTAGTTTTGTTGTAGTAGTAAACTAGTTTAGTAAAACTGTTGTTTTACTAAACTTTTTTCTGTATTTTTTGTTTAAGTGGTGTAATAAATTTACATATCCATATTAAAATCTTGGAACACACTGTCTTTGAATTCTAATGAAAGGTCTTCGTCTCTCCTTAGTATCAGATAACAGCTCTCTAACGCCTCCGCAATTCTCCTTTCAGTGTTGTCGCCCTTTCTTCTCCGACGGAATTACCCAAGTAGTTGTGGGTATTTTCGCCAGTTTTTGCCTTCCTACAATTTTTTTCAGCCAGAGTCGCTCTCTTCTCTGCGCAGTGCACTCTGTTTGCGACGTGCTCTCTGATACAGATCACTCCTGCCTTCATTTTGTCCACGGTTTTACAAAGTTTTAGATTTTCCACAAATTGTCTAAGGTAGTGCGAGCGAGATAGTTCCCTAATCATAATAGAGACCATATTCGAATTATACGTTTTAATTTCACTGCTGTGAGACACACGAACTAAACATTGTATTGTTTATGGTGACATAATAAAGTTTTACATGACAGAAATTGTAAGTAACTAAATCAAATTATCTAAATAAGCTTTTACCTTGGCTCATTTTTTTCACGCGGTAAGTGTGAAACTCCATCAAAACGGAAGGTTTATTGTAATCCTGATGAATTTACTGCGGTGACAATATGATTAGTTTTTTTAAATAGTTGAGAAAACGCACAAACTACACCCTGTTGATTTTTTGACGAGATCTTAAGCGTAAGGAATGCCTCATTTTTAATATAAGGTCTCTCTGGAGTGCATACACGTAACATTTCCCATGTGAAAAGGATGGTATTTTTTGGCAAAAATCTCGCAACGTAATGTGGTAAGGGGTTAAAATGTTGGTGTCGATGGTAGGGTGAGATATTTTTATTTAAAACGATACCAAATTCATTGATTTCTAGGTAAAGTGACATTTCGCTCAAACTACCTTAAAATGTATTTTTAATGGCTTTTATTTAACTTCACTGGTGTGTCAGGGTCCTGTGTGTCAGGGTCTTATGTGTCAGGATCAAATTTTGTAATCAATTTTTAACTACCTTCCTGACTAGCTAGATGTCTGAAATTTTGCACATACGTTCTTTTCCGGTGACAATACAATATTCATTCTTAAAAAAGTCGAAAATACAATAATATTAAAGAAATATTTTTAAAAAGCTTTTTTTATATCCTGAAGTGTATGCAATATTCTAAACTTGTGTGTCAACCTGACGGGGTAGAAATGTTGCTGAGCATCCCATCGAAGAGAATTTTTTCAAGTCCTAGAAATGGGTGTATTTGAATGAAATTCTAATGGGTGATAGTGCATGAAATGTCATTATTTTAAGTGAAAAGCGATGTGAGAAAAGTGTGAAAATACGGTTTCCAGAGGAAATTGAACTTGGGAGGTGAAGTTTTCGGCGGCCATTTTGGGTATTTTCCGATTAATTTCAATAGAAGTCGCAGTGATGGAGGAACTTTCACATCTCACAATAAAGTAAGGCCGGCTTCATAAGTCGGCGGCGGAGGGGATCACGATGAATTTCGCCGCGGCCGGTAGCGGTGGACCCTTCATAGGTCGGCGGCGAGAAAACAAATGAAAGGCGGTAGGCGTACAATAACATTGACACTGCAGTATTTGCATGCCATCGAAAAAGCAACATTTTTTTACTCTTGAGAATGATTCGTGCTATATAATGATAGATTTGGTTAAAGATTAGTATGTAAGTATTTATTAATGCTTATTTGATGGCAGTAGTTTCACCATAACCGTATTCGTCAAGCTAACGTGCAACGCCTCAATCTGAAATCCATGTTTATTGAAATGAGTTGAGAAAAAGCCTTGTCACTAAATTCAAGAATTATATTGTGCATCGATCCTTACATTCGAGCGAGTGAAATTATTAGTCGTTGTTTAACGCTTTAGGCAGTGTCATATCAGCATTGATCCACTCCACTGTCCCACACTCGTGATCAGCTCCACTGTCCGAATATGCAATAAATAATAGCCACAACCTATAAATTTTCTCCCCATGGTTGCAGCATCAAGAATGGATAAAAAATATTTTGCCTTAATAATTTTCAATTGGCTTGATTTAAGCCACTCTCTGGTTAACGCTAGTAGATTAATGATGCTATATAACCTTAAGGAAGGCTATTTCCGTCGGATACCAGCTCATATTTTCGCTAGCCATTATAAATTATACTCTTAACATCTTAAATATATCGTAAACATTATGCGCATCGCTTAAAGCATCTTTTACTGATACAGATGGGCTCGCTAATCATCTATAGAGGATTCATTTTTGAAAGGCACTGGGTTTTCCCGCTTCTCGGGCAGCTTCCGCCGCCACAGAATTCAGTCCAGATTCAGCCAGGCTGAATATTTGCGGCCCTCGCTAGCCATCATAGCACAGCTCATCGGTCTGACGTCATGATTTCTAAAGAAGTGTCCTCATTGGCTGAGTACGACCACTTCCGCCGCCGACGTATGAAGCCGGCCTAAGGAATAGGCGTATTGGCGGGAAAAGTTGACTGGTAAAAAAGGTTACGGGCCTGTGGAGTGAAACAGGGGTGCTGGGTGGGACGGTATGCGGCCTGGAAAAGAGCAAATTTGAAGGAAAGAAAGGAATATCCGAGAGTCGGAAAACGGCAATGTTAAGGAATAAAAATTTGAGATAAAAAATTCGAAAAAAAATATATTTTAAAAAATCGCTTTTAATTAACAAAAAAATGCACTATAAAGTAAAAAATAATTTTAAAAGAGTGCATGAAAGAGAAATTGAGTGATAAGCTCCTATATGAAAATTGTGATGATCTGATATAGAGAAATTGCGTAAGGAGTTTCTGTATGAAAATTGTAATGTGCTGATATAGAGAAATTGTGTGCGGAAATTTCTATAGGATAAGGACCAGTTGTTTTGATGGGTTATGCGAATAAAAATAAAAGCGTGGGGCGCTCAACATACAACAATTAAATATCACATTAGTATTTTAATATAAATATTCCCTTATACATACAATTATATCTGTATTGAATGTTTGTTACTTTGACACTGATTCCAATTGCGCTTGAATTGAGGAGAAATACAAATAGGGTTTTAATTTTTTATATTTTTTACCGGAAATGAATTATTATACTTTTCCGTAGCGACAGTTCGTATCGAAAAAGTAATGCGAATGGCAAGTGGCGGTATTATTTGAAACCTAATGATGCTCATAACAGAGTAAAGTACAATGAAGAATATAAACATTGTTGCATCTTGACGCAGCGCAGGAAAAACAGTAGCAGGTCGGTTTGACTTCGACTCTGACGTCCCTTGGCAGTTTGCAGCATGTTAGTTTCATCGTCAAAAATATAAATGAACACGTGAACGCGATTCAGTCTAGTGATGTTATTCCCAATTGCTGTGGGCGTGAATGTTTTGAAATGTAGCAGAAAGGGTTCTCGGGTGCTGTGCCGGGTTAGAGGCTCCGTATCTCCGGACGTTTCTAAGAACCACTAGTGTTGCCTTGAGACGAGACGAGACTTGAGCCAGTCTCGTCTCAGTCTCGTTTTGTGGACTCGGGTATCGTCTCGAATCTCGTCTCGTGAACCCCAGTCTCGTCTCGGACGAGACTCTCGTCTCGTCTTGTTTCCCCCAAAAACGAAGTACGTAAGAAAAGCCCAGTTTCCCTTACGTACGCAATCGCTGAATCGGTACAATAACTCGACACTCGAAATAATAAAGACATTTATAAGAACTTTAAATATATATTTAATTGGACACCGAATACATCAAAGTGTGTGTACAATCGATGATTTTAATGATACTCAATGAATAAAGTAGAAATATGAAACTTAAAATTGATAAAAAATGGATATATAGTCACAACGTTAGTACCGACAAATCCAATGAAGGGTAAAAATGTAACTGAAAAAAATAATGCAATTAATGTAATTGGTTAAGGAAAGAATGAACATTTTTGCTTCAAAAAGTAATTCAAATAAATTTTAGATTTAAAACTGTCAAATCAAGATAAGTTTTATATATGACAGGCCAAATTTCTCGCCACCCACGAGTTCACACAGAGTAAACTAATGGCAAATTCGTGGCCCAGGCGGTTTCTGTGCTTTCGCATTGTCAGTGCAGCCCGTGAGAACAATATTTCCGCTTGAACAGATGTAGGGGTAATGCTAAGGAAGTCTCTCGCCATTTTTGCCAGCACTGGAAAAGTTGGCTCATTTGCCTTCCTCCAATTTAATCTATTTACATTCCTAGGTGATCTCGGCTGTTGAAGATAGTCTTCAAGTTGTTTCCTCCATTCTTCATACTGGGATGACTGACGAGGAGTGAATGCATTAAAACCTTTATCTGATAACAAAAAAGGGGCATTTACTCTATTGAAGAGTCAAAAAATTTAAATAAAAGGTCAAACTCCTATTATTCATGTCACCATTTCACCTCCCAAAAACTTATATCTTTACACGGCTGGTGCTTTTAACACACACTGCCACACGCCCATACGGCGGCTCACAGGGTATTATGTAGATGTAGGTATTAATTTAATTTTTTCTGATCTGTATGATAAAAATAGTTAAGGTAAGTAAACTTAATCGACAGGGGATAAATAAAAGGAAAAGTTAAGTCGAAAGAACATACCTCTCAATATTGGGTCGTGCCTGCTTATACAGAGAAATTAAATACCAATTAATCACATATATATATCTGTATTTCGAGACTTTCGAGAGTCTCGATGAAGTGGTATCGTCTCGTCTCGTCAAAAGGTGGTCTCGTCTCGTTTTCGAGACGAGACCAGAAAGTCTCGAGTCTCGCGGCAACACTAAGAACCACTTCTCCTTCAGTAGAAGCCCTGAAGGTGAAGAAAAGGTCGTTCTTCAACAGGTCGTGCAAATCATCATCATGTCCTGTATCTCCTTGTGGAGCATAGGGCCTCAACAAAAGCTGTCCACCGGACTCTGTTTCTGGCAAGCACATCCCAGGGCTTTCCCTCCCGCTTGGCCTGCTTCTATCACTCCATTCCTCCATGTCTTTCTGGGTCTTCCTCTTCTTTCCCTGGCCATTGAGGGTTCCACTCTTTGAGGGCCTGTTTCACTATATGGTCTTCAGGCTGACGAAGTACATGGCCAATCCATCTCCATTCCATGGATTTTATTCCAGTTTCTAATGGCATTTGCCCTGTCTGCCTCCAAAGCTCTTCGTTTGAGATTGTGTCAGGCCATCTTATTTTGGGGATTCTACGTAGACATCTGTTTACAAAAACTTGCATTTGAAATGTTGCAGAAAGGGTTCTCGGGTGCTCTGCCGGGTTAGAGGCTCCGTATCTGCGGACATTTCTAAGAACCACTTCTCCTTCAGTAGAAGCCCTGAAGGTGAAGAAAAAGTCGTTCTTCGAAAGTCGTGCAAATATGGAGCATATGACTCAGTGGAACGCCCAAGAAACCTTTCTGCTATAGATTGGGAAAGCCCTTAGAACTTTTATGTTCTTCAGACTTTTCCTGGCGTCCCACTGTTCAATTCATTTTGATTAATGATCGAGCAATTTGACGCCTAACTTCCATAGTCCATCAGTGTAATAACTGGTTCCAATTTTATCACTTGAAAACTGACCTATGAAATATTTAACACGGAAAGCAGGTTAATTTTACTTTCATTTTCAGCTAAACCCCATATCTACATATTGTTTACATACATTTCGTAGTCTGAAGAGTTGTTTGTAACTCGTGAGCCTCAGTGTACCCGATCGGTTGCGCCAAAATTTAGAAAGCCGTTGGAGTATGCGAGCCTCGACTGAGAAGACCGCCACAACCGCAAAGAATTTGAATTATCCATTTTAAACTTCGACATTTGTCGACCCATCGTCACATTCACGACATTTTTGAGACTAGACAATGTCGGCCCCTGTGGCAGCGGGGTAAAGTCCTCGCTTGGTAATCTGAGTGTCGCAAGTTCGGATCCCGCTTGGGTGGCATATTCACCGCCCATGACATGGAATTTTGTGTTCGTCAAATGAGTCATTTGTAAGATAGGACTGTACACTGTACAGTCCTAAATCCGCTCAAAAGGAAGACAAATTATTACATGGTGAGTTCTTATGAAGTGCTCCTGTTGTACCCTCCCGATGATGTTGCCATAGTTTCGTAATGATGAAAAGATATATCGTTGTTTTTATAACTTGTATCTTTTCATCGTGAATATTCAAAACTTCCACAAAGTAACGCCTGAAACAATTTAGTTTGCTCATAGTTTCGTCGTCAAAAAATATAAATGAGCACGTGAACGCATTTCAGTCTAGTGACGTTATTCCCGATGATGTGGCCCTTTTATTTAAAATTTTATTCCGCTACACACAGTTAAATGGCGTAGGTTATCGGATGTGCCGTGAAAGAAGTGATTCTAATATTGGTTCATAATGAACCTCTTGATGGACTTAAATGATTGACTAGTGGGCAGCGGATGTGTGCTGTTGCAACAAGAGACAACTTGATCGCCATCCTTTGCCTCGGACTTCGGTGAATAAGGGACGGGGAAACGTTGTCTGGTGTCTTCGCGACTCATCGCTGTCTCCTCTTCAATCATATCATATATAAAATCATTTTACTTAGAAGTCAATGAATTTTGTCTCATTTTAAAGAAATATATATCACAATTCCAATGACACCAAAAATTCTACCCCTTACCACATTACTTTCCGAGATATTTGCCAAAAAATACCTGCCCTTTTACATGGGAAATGGTAGGTGTATGCACTCCAGAGAGACATTATTTGCAAAATGAGGTCTTTCTAACACTTAGATGTCATGAAATAACTAACAGCGTGTAGTTTGTATGTTTTCTCAACTATATTTTAAAATAAATCATATTGTCACCAAAGTAGGCTCTCCGGAATCACAATAAACCTTCCGTTTTGAAGTAGTTTCAAACGCACCGTGCGAAAAAAATGAGTCAAGTTAAAGACTTATTTATGTATTTTCATTTAATTACTTACCAGTTCTGTCATGTAAAACTATATTATTGCACCATTAATAATGCAACATTTAATTCACGTGTCCTACAGCTGGTGAAATTAAAACGTACAAATCGAATATTGTCTCTATTATGACTAGGGAACTATCTCGCTCAGACTAACTTATAATGTACTAGCGAAAGGTAGCCGTTGAAACTCAACGGGTGCGAAAAACACTGAATTTATTATATACGAATGCCTCAAAACCTGAAGAATACTGAGCGGTCTTCTGAGTGAATGAACTTAAATGCTCCCTCGTGTACATACATATATTTGCATTCAATGGCTTATTTCAGTTGCGATATTCATTTTTGATATGGGCGTTGAGTATCTTCAAACAGGATTGGAGAGTACGGGTACAATCCAGCGGTTGAAAATGTCAAACGGATCGTTTGCGGTAGCAGCCATGTTTATTTGACCAATTAATCCTCCGTTACCTGGATTGCATCTTAGACGTAAAGGGTAGCCATAATCATTGGTTTCGGTTTTTAAATAAAAAATATATGTTGATTCTTAGAGCATTTGTCGATTTTCATGCATGGATGGCGTTCATTGAGCAAAATACCCCGTTCTTCTTTCAGGTAAAATGAATGTAGCGACGTTATTATAGTTTCCGCCATATTGCAATTGCAATGTATGTTTTATGATTAATGTGACTGTTATAATCTTGATGTAAATTTACTCTATAACACCTCAGAATGTTCAAATGATCTTTGTAATTGCCCTGTCATTAAAACGGCAAAAGAAGTTAAATATATGGGAGTAACCTTAAATTATCGCTTGAAATGGGATAAGCAAATTTCAAGTGTATGTACTTACTTAAAGCGTAGTCTCACAAAATTTTATTTTATACGTAACAAATGTCCGCTTTATGTTCGTAAAATGACTTACTATGCCTTAGTGCACTCAAAGCTGGAATATGGACTTACGTGTTGGGGCGGAGCTTATTACAGCTCTTTTAAGTCAGCCTATTTCATGTAGAAAAAAGTAATAAGACATATTACAAAAAAATCGCTATGAACACTCCCGTCCTCTGTTTAATGAATTAAAAATACTCCCATTGAGGTACTTGTACTGCTATAAAGTACTGAAAATCTTTTATTTACGTAGTGGTTCCAGTCCATCTTTATTAGGGAGTGATATCATGTTTAATTTTCGAAGAGGTTTCTGGGTCCCTACACCCAAACCTAATCTCACAATGTATAATAGGTGTTTTCTGTATATGGGGCCCAAATTGTATAATCTACTGCCAAATAATGTCAAAGAATCTATCCATTTCAATAGGTATCGAAGACTGATTCTAAAATGGTTCCTGGCATTTGATGATATAGAAACCTTATTGTAAAGGGCCAGTAAATATAGTATATAATAAGTATGTTTCAATTGCATTTGTAGTACAATTGCCTTATTTTTTGAAGTTCTTAAGCCAGTACAGTGGTAATATTTCTTTTTTTTACGCACCTATTTTGTTTGTATATTTTTCATATTTTGTTAATCATGGTTTGATGTGTTCTTTTCCGCATTAATGATTTTGAAATTAGCCTAAACACAGGCTCTATGCCTTATAGGATATGTTACTTCCTTAATTAAAAAAAATATTTGTAATGAAACATGTTAGGAAGAATAAACATTATTATTATTATTAAAACAGATTGAAGTTGCGAAACAGACGGGTCAATGTTTGAGCCAGATTTATAGCTGGATTTATTCCGTGGTTGGGTTAGGATGAGATTTGTGCGGTTCTTAGTGAGACCCGAGAAACACCACGGGAAGGTAACCGACTTAGTTTCCCATTTTTCTTGATATATGTATCCTTTTTTGGTATTTTTGTATTGGATTATTTATTTAATTTTTCGTTTAATGCTTATGAACACTGGTCATCATTAAAGCATCGGTATCAGCTTATTAGAAAATTAACTTAAACATTATATTTACGGCTTTCCCTCAGGAGTGTTGAATGTATACTTACTGTAAATATGCATTGAATTTATCGATTACCCACCTAAGCAATCCATCATTGGGCCCTAAGGACTCTGGGCTGGACTCATTGGGGGGCCCCTGGGTTTCTAGGCCCTTCGTATACAGATATTCTCTCAACATGATATAATGGGCCTGCAGGAAAAAATGTTATTTAAAGAAGCGTGTATATCTTTTGAAGATCAAATCTTTGGTTGCCAAGGAAATATGATATTGATGATGCCAGAGAAAATGTTTTTTCAGCCAAAAATATGACTTCCACACGAATACGAAACGTAATAGAAAGTCGATTGGAAGAATTAGAATTTTCATTTATTCAGCCATGCGATAAAATAAATTCAGCCCTCTATCTTGAGTGAAATTACTTTTAAAAAGCAAAAAATAAAACCACTGCACCGAACCCAATGCTTAGCGTGGACCACCAGGAGGGCCTTTTGGGGCTCTGAGGGCTTTTTAATATAGTCTATATTACCCTCAGATATATTTTCTATCTACATGCCAAATTTCAGCTCAGTCGGTCCAGTAGTTTTTGCGTTATTGATTAACACACATCCAAACATACAAACTTTCACATTCATAATATTAGCATGATATATCATCTTAATATCTCTTCCCCCCCGTCGGAATTCGCCTTGGAGGAAGATGGCTTGGTGGTGTAACTGTCTAACACAATTGGGAGATCCGGGTTCGAATCCCGGTCAAGTCAAATGATTTTTTCGTAACGAATTTCATCCTTTGGTGTATCTGTAATCAATTGAAAGGAAGCGAAAATAACCGTAGGCGGAAGAATTTCTCCGCATGGGAAGTTGGGAAACTATTGATGGAAGAAACTGAAAATCCTTCCCGAGTAGAATAGCTCAGTTAAGAGGTCGTTCTCTCAGAAGAACATGTAACCCTGCAAGCCACGTAAAAGGTGCAGTGAGTGAGTTATCACCAATGGGAGGGTCGAGTGACATCCAGCAACGCGTACTTGGAAGTGTGTTTGGAGCTCGATCGGAATGACATTGTAGGCTGGGCAATGACCGCTGCTGAGAAAAATATATTAAAAGCATTGGCAATGTTCTTTCATCGGAGAGTTGATGAAGGGAGTCGGCAATACATACGCAGTCCGTATTCCCAAGATTTCTAATCCCTGCCATTCTTCTTGGCAGACTTCCGTCGACGTTTAATTTTTCTTGCCGCATAATATCCATACTTTCGTCTCTGCGAGCTCCTCCGTGCATTCAGTCCTGTTGATAGGAACTCTGACTACATTGGATCTCGCGCTATCTCCTCATTCGTCATTATTTGAGACTCGTGTGTTTTTAACTGTAGATGCTCTGATATCATTTGTCTGTTTGGTCTGTATGCACTCCATGGAGACATTATTTACAAAATGAGGTATTTTTAACACTTAGATGTTGTAAAAATAACTAACAGTGTGTAGTTTGTATGTTATCTCGACTATTTTTGAAAATTAATCACACTGTCACCGCAGTAGGTTCTTGGATATTACAATAAACCTTCCGTTTTGAAGGAGTTTAAATCGTATGGTGTGAAATAAATGAGTCAAGTTAGAGAGTTATTTGGATATTTTCATTTGATTATTTACAATTTATGTCATGTAAAAATATATTATTGCACCATCAATAACGCAATGTTTAATTGATAAGTCCTACAGCTGGTGAAATTAAAACGTATAATTCGAATGTGGTCTCTATTATGGACTAGGGAACTATCTCGCTCGGACTACCTTAAACAATTAAAATGTCTTCCCCCCCTTTTGCTGTTTTTTAATATTTTTAACTTGACGAGGTCACTGTCTCGCGAGGCGTAAACATACGCACGCCATCGTAAGCGGACAGAAAGCGACTCAGATGTGGCGGCCAGGCCTCATCATCCGATATCACTGTGAGGGGAAGTGCTATTCAGGGTGTATCCACAGCTATTCTACACCACGTCCTTCGGGGCGAAACGCCGCTCCCCGACGGATACCATCTCCCATATATCCACTCCCCTCCTCCTCCCAAGTACACATCCCTCCCCGCCCCTCCCCCACACACAGCCCAAGCCCTGTCGTGGATGCGATTGGTGGACTTGTATCTAACTGGAGTCATCTTGGATTTATATCTCTCCTTCATGGTGGGAATCATCCTGCACATAAACGTTTACTTACGGCGTTTCCGGAAAAAATAATGGCGTAATGACTTGAGGTAGTTCGAGCGAAATATCATTTTACTTAGAAGTCAATGAATTTGGTCTCATTTTAAAGAAAAATATCTTACCATTCTAATGACACAAAAAATTCAACCCCTTACCACATTACTTTCCGAGATATTTGCCAATAAAATACCTGCCCTTTTACATGGGAAATGGTAGGTGTATGCACTCCAGAGAGACATTATTTACAAAATGAGGTATATCTAACACTTAGATGTCATGAAATAACTAACAGCGTGTAGTTTGTATGTTTTCTCAACTATATTTTAAAATAAATCATATTTTCACCGCAATAGGTTCTTAGGTAACACAATAAACTTTCAGTTTTTGATGGAGTTTCAATCGCACCGCGCGAAAAAAATGAGTCAAGTTAAAGACTTATTTAGATATTATAATCTGATTACTAACAGTTTCTGTCATATAAAACTATATAATTGCACCATTAATAATGCAATGTTTAATTGGTTTGTCCTACAGCTGGAGAAATTAAAACGTATAATTCGAATATGGTCTCTATTATGACTGGGGAACTATCTCGCTCGGACTACCTAAAAGGGACGTCAGAACCCTAGCTGTCCCCCCCTGCGACAACCCTTTGTTTCGATCAGCCCACGGTCCTTGTCTCATGCCCCGCCTACTCCAACGGACACCGCAGTTTTGAGTCCATCGCCGTTCGCCTGTCCTCCTCTGTGGAAAACGGGCCGTAATAATCTCTTATTAAAACTGTCTGTCCGATAGTAATTTGTCGAAAGTTAACGCTTAATCGGCCAAAATGATTGTGTAGGTGTTATCTTATTCACGGCATCTCGATCCATTCCCCTCTTAGTCAATGGCGTCTATACTTTTTACGACACCCGAACCCGTGCGCCGTTTAATAGACTTAATAGTAATGCAGAATATGATTTAAAAATACGTTTTATTTCTAGAGTAACTTGTCTCAGGAAAAAGGTGAATACTTTTTTCATAAGTCAATTTCGATTGTCGTTCTTTTTCGGCGATCAAAGCGTATCGTGGACTCATGCATTCATGGAGTTTACGGTCTTATTTAAATCAAATACAAAAATTAGTCTCTACAGCGGATTACGTTTAAGAATGATCTTATTCTGTATTATGTGAGAAAGAGCATTGTCTGGTTGTGAAGCCCTCTATTCACTCAGTTGGAGAATTCTTGAATTTCGTATAAAGTTTGAAAGAATTCTTCTCGAGGTTCCAAAGAAATCAATGGCCATCGAAAATTCCAGGGAAAATGCAGTCACAAGGTGTTCAAACACGTCAGTTTGCATCAACTAAGTGGAAATCATCTTCTTAACACAATACGCTTACCCAGAAGTTGTTCGCGGATTGGATATTTCGTTCACAATGCTCAATTATTGTTAGAATTATGGTTTTGATTCGAAAAACGTATGTTGATGTTACGCTAATGTTGGTGTGGCTGCCTTTTTAGTGTAGTGTAGGCTTGCGTCATTGCGATTAGCGGTTCCAAGGAGAAATCGTCGCAGCGTTTGGTACTGGAAATGGCCATGAGGAAAGAATGAATCAGGCGTATAATTTGTTTCAGTTCTATGGCGAACTGCCGACTAGGCGTCCCGAATCACGCGCCTATTCTCGTGGAGACTATATTCGGGCAGAAAACGAGCGGAATTACTGATTGAAGCTATTTACGGTCGGACTCTCTGTTATTGCATTAATTGTCCTCTGCTATTTATTTTCGATGTGAGAAGGCATTGTATATACGTTTAGTATGGCAACGCATAATAAAAGGACCTAATGAAGAGAAGGCCGAAATATTCATGTAACGATCTGGAGGGCATAGATCTATGTAATATGATGGAACTCTCTCAATGAGAGTAATTCCGAACCGATCACAGGAATAGAAATCCAATCTGTCCTCTGCATTCTCAATTGGTGACTACGCTGTACATCTACATCTACATCATACCCTGCAAGCCACCCAAAGGTTGTGTGGCAGGGGGTGCTTCCACACCAGGCATGCATGAATTACACGGCAGAACACCGGAACTACATTAAAACCAGCGTACCACACAGGCAACGCGCCCATTAAAATCTACTAACCAAGAAACATTCTATCGTCAATCGTTCCGACATACAAGGGATACAAAGACTACTACTGCAGATTCAAAATATCATGCATTAATAAGGACATCAATATTTACATCATGCATAAATAAGAACGTAGAGAATATAAAGAGAAAGATCTACAGTCTGCCTATTGTCAATACTCGAACTATTCATGACGACGATCACATCTGTTATGGTCCCGAATGGTACGCGGAAAAAATGACATTTTATACCTATCGGTTCTACAATCTATCTCTCTAATTTTATTGGCGCGATCTAATCTGCCGTAGTACGAGGTGGTTAATAGTATGTTTTTCATGTCGTCAGAGAAATGTTTTTCCTGAAATAGAAGAATTGTAGACACGTCGTACGCGAGATACCAAGGGGACTTTCCGTCTTAACGTTCATTGCGCGGATTCTCTTTTCCAATTCCATTTTGCCTACATGTCCCCTTCTTGCATTTACAACTGGTGCGCCCTAACGTCCCATGCCATACGCCCCGTTTGGCGGCGGAGTGGTATGCGTAGTAATACATACGGGTGACGATGTTTCCAACTGTCATTAAATAAGTCCATTTATTACCCAAGATAAGGTTGCGCTCATGTCTAAATGGCGACTTCTGTGCTCAAAGAAAATTAGAATTGCGAATGAGGAAACTGCGAGTGAAAACATTCGTATGGAGCGTGGCACCCGATGGATCTTCCATCGTCGGAATTGTTAATATCGCTATACACAACCGCGTCGTCTGCGAAGAGTCTAAGCTTATTTTTAACGACGTTGCTAAAATCATTTATGTATAGGAGAAATAAAAGTGGACCAATCACACTTCCCAGAGGAACACCCGATGTGACGCTAACTGTGTTTGACATGACACCATATATGACAACCCTTTGTTCCCGCCCATGTAAGAATTGATTAATCCAACTAATAATATTTTTATCTACTCCATATGCTTTAGTTTTGAGAGTAACTTATCGCGAGGTACTCTATCGAAAGCCTTCTTAAAATCGAGGAATATCGCGTCAACTTGAACATTATTTTCACCCGAGAGCAAGATGTCATGAAGGAAGAGGGCCATTTGGGTTTCACAAGATCTACCCTTTCGAAATCCGTGTTGGTTATTTATTAATAATTCCTCCCTATCTAAATGACTCATAATGGAGCTTACGGTTATGTGTTCAAATACCTTACACGAATTGGATGTGAGAGAAAGAGGCCTGTAGTTACTAGGGCCTTCCCTGTCGCCGCTTTTGAATATAGGTGTGACATTTGCTACTCTCCAGTCCTTAGGCACTACTTGATCTACTAATGATTTGGTAAATATTAATTCTAAGTGAGGCGCTATGTCTGATGCCAATGTTTTAAATACGCAAGCAGGAATTTGATCCGGACCGGAAGATTTGTTGGGTTGATATTTTTTAGCTGACGTTCTATGACGCGACAATTTATAGTAATTTCAGGCATACATTTTTGGGAACGAACAGGCTGCGGATTGAAAATATGTGGTATGAAAGTAGTGAAAATGAATCATGTTACAAAGTTTTACGTCATTCCATGCAGTGGTTTTGTAGTTTTAACTGACAGCACATTCACACTTTTTTTATTTATAAGATTAGGTAGGGAAGGGGGGAGGGGTCAACAATTCTAGGAATCGAACGACCAATCGTGTGTTATCCCCAAGACGAAATTTTCGAGGCTCGATTTTGTGAATGGCGTCGAAGAGTGTATTTTAGTTTTGGGTCGCTCCTCGTTGGCTCCGCCCTCCCCTCTCCTCTATCTGCCCCCCCCTCCTACCTACACCACCCCTTGCCCTCTCCTGCCTGGGATGGATGTACAGCCGGGGCCGGTTAGTCTCGCGTTGGGTGTCTCACAGTGGGGAGGCGGTCGGCCCGATTCCCTTAGGATTCGCCTCTCGTCGAGGCGGAAGACTGTTTGAGCCCCGCTCTGAGAGGCGGCGAACCGAGTCTCTGCACTCGAGTGCGTCCTGCGGTTGTGGACCCACGTATATGTTTGTGTCACCTCCCGGTGTTCCGCGTATTCTCTGAACGTGAAACTTTTAAAATCGCCGAATACGTTGTGTTTTGCGCGATCGGCTCTTTAGACGCGAGTTTCGCTTCCCCCCGAATGTGCCGTGCAATACGTGTGACGTGCGCTGTGCTCTGGTCGCCCCGATATACATTCGACTGCTTTCGTTGACCCACTATTACGGTGTGACCTCTCCCACAACTAGAGAGAGGTCTCTTCGAGCCAAATTGCGTCCTGTGCTTGTACACGATCGACCCGTGTAACTCGACGCTTGGGCTCTCGTGTGTGTTTATTTGCGACGTTCGACATCCCTCTCTCTTGATAGACGAGTCGAATGACTTTTTATTAGTCCTTTGTTCACTTTGGGGCGTGGCAAAGGTGTGCGCGGAGGAGAAACTGTTCATAAACGGCTGCCAAGTGTTTAAACATCTTTCTTGGGCTTCGCACCGGGTAATATTTTCAAAATTCGCCCACGTTTCGGAAAACGACTTGTCTTCCATTTTCAAGGCGTGTGTTATTTCCGTCGTGTCCGGTATAACACTGATTTTAAACTGGCCGTTGATGCCCCAACAATGAAGGTTACGATCCGTATGATTGGCTGACGTGTACCGCTGGCCGTTGAATTATTTTCTCATCTTTTTAATACATTTGATTACAGGCCTCCAGGTATTACTTGGTTGGAATCCGGTGTGTCTATTAAAATTAATCGGATGCAATCGTATCTCGATGGCCTCTTTGATAATGCGGGCCCAGTAACGGTGTGCGCGGCAATGGGCATCGGCCCATGCTAGGCTGCCAAATGTGTTTGTACTCTTGTGACGGTGTGTGTTCTCGAGGTCCTCTTCAGTTTTGGAGTCCGGAGGATATTGCTGTGTGCGCTCGTGTTTTGTGAACCTTCTTAATAATTAGGAGGAGGCGGAGAGTCCGACCCCTTCAGTGGAATTCCTTTAGTTATGTATATACGACGTCGAAACGCCCGCTTTTGTGTTCTGGCAGTCACAGCCTTCGGTGTCTCGCGAACCGGTTTAGAGCCGATTGCTCCCTTCCCTTCCATTCTCCACCCCCCGCCCCTTCCCATTCTCCAGTCTCCAGTCTCACCTGGTTGGTGGTGAATGGTATCATTCCGGCCGAGTGGGTCTGTTTGCGAGTGTTTATTCGTCGTGGTGTGTGCGCGTGGGGTCGCGATACGCTCTTGCGCCGGCCCAGAGGAAAGCTCACGCGAGATGGGATACGTGTCATCGAGCCATTGAATGGAGATTGTTACTCCAGAGAAAGAGAGGAACACTGGGCCTGGAAGAAGTGGTCATTTACACCAGGCGAAAGTAGTATAATATCAGTTCCACCGGTTGTTCTCTCGAAAACATTGCTGCCAATTTGACGTATCAATCTGGGCTTACAGTAGCTAACAAGGCAACTTTAAGAAAGGACAATTGTTTTCAGTGGGTATCGTGGTGTTGAGTATCCATCAACCACACCTAAGAAAGCTATAGCCGACATTATTGCTAATACGCCAATTATACGAAAATTTTGGGGCAATACCTATGCGAGTGCGAGGATGTAAATTGACATTGAATGGAGAGCTGATCTGCCGTGTCGCTTTCGAGAGTCGCGTGACGAGCGATGGGTTGATAATTTAAACGGGAGGAATGTGGTTATGATGGAGAGAGAGAGAGATCTGAATTTATTGGCGAGTGGGAATGGTCCAGTTGAAGTGCATAGTACACGATCTTGTCGTGATGGGACGAGCGGCTGGATTGAAACTCGGCTTGCGTAGGAAGTGGATTCATTAAATAGTCCAGCCATCTGGTGGGTGTGTGTGCATGGATTCAACCGGCCGAGGGAATCGGGTTAATGTAGCTCGCGGAGATGTGTGATAGTCGAGGCCGCTGCATTTTATACGTCACTGAGTACATTTCCACGTCTGTGGGTGAGCGGGTGAGCCTCCATTGGTGTGAACTGCGGCGCCTATGGAATCGCTCGGATTTGCTGGTCATTCGGCGATCGAGGTGATGTGTGTGCGTCGGTGACTTCTTTTGATGTCGATTTGAACTGCCTCGTGTGTTATGTTCTTGTCTTCGCCCTCGACCTTAAAGGGGAATCCCTTGGATTACAGTGTTCGCCATTTTCCCCCTCTTGATTCCGTGTAACGTGCCCCACTTACTGGTGCCTGGCAGTTACCTCGTGGATTATCTTCTTGGCAACGTGAGCGTTTCGACTTATGATCATCGTGGATCCTGCGGCTGACGTACTGGCCGATCCCCGTAAGTTCCTGACTTCTACACCTACATCTACATACTACCCCGCGAGCCGCCGCATGGGTGTGTGGCAGGGGGTGGTAGGTCACCAGGCGTGTAAAAATGCAAAAGTTTAGGAGATGAAATGGTGACATGTCCTATGAGGGTGTATTTGGAGGAGCTCAGTTTTTACTGTGGTCAATTTTGTGCGCGGATAGAACGAGTTTTTGTGCTTATCTGTTCGGCAGGGGATGTTAGGACACCAGCCGTGTAAAGATGTGATAAATCAGGTTTTGGGAGGTGCAATGGTGACTTGTTTTATGGGAGTGTATTTAGTGGAGGTCAGATCTTATTGTTGTCGCTTATTGTGCACGGAAAGAACAAGTTTTTGTTTTTTTCTGAAAGTTTAAGTTTTTGTACCTATATGTTCGGCAGTGTATCTCTCTTATTTTGTCGCTTCTGTCAGACCCAAGGATGTAGTGAGGCGTCATGATAATACTCTCTGTGTCGCTCTGAAACACACCAGTTCTGAATATCTCTAGCAGCCTAATCATAGCATGCAGCCTCCTAGTCTCTAGAGGCTCCCACCTTAATCCCCTTAACAGTTGTGGAACACTATATGTACGCTCGTAGCAGTTTATAACGAAGCGCACTGCTTTCCTTTGAATTTTGTTAATTTTTTTGGTTAAATCTATAGGACCAGGGTACCAAATGCTCGCGGCGTATTCGAGGTGTGGCCTAACCAGAGCGAAGTAAAAGGACGTTGTTATTTTTCAATCGTTAGGCCTCATCTGGAATATGCTGTTAGTGTATGGGATCCATACGTAGCGGGGTTGATATCAGAGTTAGATCGCGTGCAGCGAAGAGGCCGCTAGGTTTGTGAAACGGTGCTACGATAAGTTGGCTAGTGTGTCTGGACTGTTAGAAGAATTAAGATGGGAATCGCTATCACAGCGTAGATTAAATTATAGGCTTAACCTCCTAAATAAATTTCAGGAAAATCATTTCTCTGACGACGAGAAAAACATACTATTAACCCCCTCGTACTACGACAGATTTGATCGCGCCAATAAAATTAGAGAGATAGACTGTAGAACCGATAGGTATAAAATGTCATTTATTTCCGCGTACCATTCGGGATCATAACAGCTGTGATCTTCGTCATGAATAGTTCGAATGGTGACATGAGCTAGACTGTATATCTTTCTTCCTTTTTATATTCTCTACGTTCTAATTTATGCATGACATATTGAATCTGTAGTAGTAGTCCTTGTATCCCTTGCATGTTGGAACGATTGACGATAGAATGTTTCTTGGTTATTAGATTTTGAATAGGCGCTTTGCATGTGTGGTACGCGGGTTTCAATGTAATTTCGGTGTTCTACCGTATAATTCATGCATGCCTGGTGTGGAAGCACCCCCTGCCACACACCCTTTGGGTGGCTTGCAGGGTATGACGTAGATGTAGATAGATGTAGGTGTGAAGTAGCACCTCTCCTTGACTCTTTCATCCGAGGACCTTCCTATCATATGCTTAGCTAGACCTAGTTTCTTTAATAGTGTGAACTTCTGTGAGTTGAGTGCGTTCATGTTTTGGGGGATTTTAAAAGTTTTGGAAATATTTCGTGTGTCTTCTCGGGGAGGCCACTGACGTCGCCCGACTTGCCCTTCGTTCTGAACCGTGTCGATCATGTGCACTGGGTTGCATCTTTGATAAATTGGGGGGGCGTGAGAAGGCGGGGGCTGAGGTCATTGACGCTTTCGATGGCACTGGGTGGTGAGCGAAGGATCATTTGCTGAATTGGGGGAAAGGGTTTAGAAAAACCCTGCTTTGGAATCAGCGTCTTTTCTTGACGAAATGGTCCACGTAGTACTACCGCTCTTGAGGTGCTCTTTTCCTCACGGCACCCAGTCAGGTTTCTCCCAACGAATAATCTGGACACATTTTCAAGGATTCGAGCCTGGGACCTCGGGGTGAAAAGCCAAGAGCAGGGTGTCCAGCACTCTGCAAGACCGGATAATCTCAGGGAATTTTATTTTCACTGGAAATGTCAGGGAAGTATCGAATTGACTCTAGAATTTTCTGTTGTGTCAATATATAAAACAGCAACGGGAGCAATGTGCCTTTTTGGGCAAGTTGCCAAGTCAAATTTCAGCATTTTTCATTCCTGTAATCACCGAAAGTAGATACAATGTTTTCTATACAGGTGCATATATGTATATGCACATGCTTATGTATAGGTACATTGTGTACTTATTGGTGATACTATCTGTAAATCAGTGGCGTAAAGAACGTGACTTTCTCGGCAAGTTGCGAAGTCAAATTTCCCTTGCGTTGTCGCATTTAGCAAAATTAGGAAATAAGTCATTTCCTTCAGTTTTTTAAGTTATTGATCATTTTATATCAATGCTATCCATAGAAAAGTAATATAACTTTGTTCCCTGATTACCAGCATGACAATGTTTGAATCAAAGAAACGGTGGTGATATGATTTTCTCTCAAACTATTTTAATGTTTTGCGTCTATTTTCCTCCAATAATGCAAGTTTAAAAATTATCCTTACGTTTAATCGCCCAAAAAACTTACCGAACATTCTCTAATAATTAGCGAGAAAAAATCGATATTTCCTCTGGAAAAATAAAAATTATGTCTGGAAAACCTGGAAACCTCGGGCAATTTTCAAATGCTCAGCTGCTGGAAACCCTGCAAGAGACTCTCTCTCTCTCTCTGTCCCTGAGAACACCTTTACTAGACTCTCCTTGATGCGTATTGTTTGATTGTATTTTCACTCCTCTCCCGGGCGTTCTACATATGTTGCGTTCAGCTCGGCGTGACTTGTGTTATTTGTGTGAGGTTCAAAATTATGAAATCTCACGATTTAAATACGACGCTCATAATACCTCCCAATTATACACGTTCTAACTCCTGGATTACTAATCTTCTCATGAGATAGTATGCACCTCTCCCACAGTGGCGATCGTATCGCTGTGACTTGTGATATGATTGCCTTAAGGTAGTTTGAGAGAAATATCATTTTATTTAGAAATCAATGAATTTGGTCTCATTTTAAAGAAAAATATCTCACCCTTCTATTGACACAAAAAATTCACCCCCTTACCACATTACTTTCGGAGTTATTTGCCAAAATATACCAGCCCTTTTACATGGGAAATGGTACGTGTACGCACTCCAGAGAGGCATTATGTACAAAATGAGGCATTTCTAACCTTTAGATGTCGTAAAAAAAAACTAACAGCGTGTAGTTTGTATGTTTTCTCCTAATATTTAAAATGAGGCATTCCCTACACTTATGTCTCGTAAAAAATCAAGTTTGTGTGTTTTTTTAACTAATTTTAAAAGTTAATCACATTGCCACCGCAGGAGGTTCATGGGTATCAGAATAAACCTTCCGTTTTGATGGAGTTGATTTTGATGAGTCAAGTTAAAGACTTATTTAGATATTTTCATTTGATTACCTTCAATTTGTCATATAAAACTATACTTTTACACCATTAATAAAGCACTATTTAATTGATGTTTCCTGCAGATGGTGTAATTAAAACGTGTAATTCGAATATGGTCTCTATTGTGAGTAGGGAACTATCTCGCTCGGACTACCTTAAGTGCTGCCTGGAACTCGTCCATAACTCGTGACACCTTAAGTTCTTCAGATTTGTCTGAAGTCGCTCGAATATCTCCAATGAGCATTCAAATTTCGGTGCCGTGACCCAAATATTCTTGCATTGGTGGTGGACGGGTGCAGTCGATAGTCTCTGGGGCGCACCGAGTATCACGTGCGGCCACATGGCGACCCATCGGTTGCCATTTCCATTCATCTCTCTACCAAGAAGCAAGGCTTACGTCATGTATGTATATTATGGATTTTGATCTCGTCGCCATAAACTGTTGTCTAGAATTCCATAAACAAACAACTTTTTGGAATGTGATGCCGCCTAGTGATGAAAGACGAAAGTTCTAATGTAAATACAGTCGATCGTTTCTAATTAAACACGTCTTACTGGTTATATTTGCAAGTAGTCATAATGCAGTGGATAAAAAATGTAGAACTTCATGCGGGACGTAATTAATCACTTTTTTAATATCGTTTTAATGTGGTGTCTTTGTGAGTATTCCCACTGGCCGTCATTTCAGTGTATGTAAAAAGGAATGCCCTCACCGTCGCCTTGAACAGATCCTTATTTTTATATCCAAGTCTCCTATTTTGGGTCCTTGTAGACGCATACCCTGTTTTGCAGCCTGGTACGAGGCAAGTTCTGTTCAACACAAGGCATTCTAAATGTTTTATTTAAACCGAATAGGATTAATGCATTCAAATTAGAATCAGGGTCTGGCAATCATCGTCGTCGACACACGATGAACATTTCATAAACCTCTACACATTTCCTGTAATAGATATTTCCTCTCTAGCATTTACAAAGTATATTTTAGATCACAAAGATGTCAAGATATTATTCAAAGCATCAATTAATTCATATCTCCTCGATCGTTATTGAATATTCAACACAGTGTCACGTTATCAACAATTAACTACGTCTTTTTACAATAACTACTGAAAAGACTTATCGAAGTGGCGCCAAGGACTGGGTGAACTAAAAGTGGTAATTTAGGCAACAGGTAGCCTAGGCAACAATTCCAAACATTTATATCCATATTTTAATGCATAGTGTAAAAAGGGGATGAAACTATAGGATATAGTTGGGTCTCATCTACATCTACTTATTACCTACAGCCACTATTTATTTTTTTTATATATTTTATACCACTTATTACTACTAGCCACTACAGGGGTGTTTGGCTGGGGGTGACTTATCATTAACATGAACTACAGTGAAGGAATTTACTTGCACTTTACATGCATATACTCATAATTGGTATGATACAAATGGTTACAGAAACCACAAAATTATTCTGTAATGTAACTACGGAAACGTGAAACAAGAGTCATGCAGGGAACATGCAAAACATGGTGTTAGCACTACTCGGCAGATTTAGAAACATGCATTATGATGCCTATCGGCTACACTGCCTGTTAACTAACCTACTTCTTAGTGTCAGCGCAGCCATTATGTTCTATTATCGATCGTAGGAAAAACGGCATTTTAAACCTCTATCTGTTCGACAATCTATTTCCCTTTTTTTATTTTCATGATCTGATCTACCGTAGTATGTTGGAGCCATGAAGTTCAAGACTTTTTCAATTCTTTCTGAAGTGATAAATAGGGAGTAATTGAGTATTAGAAGTTTAGCTCGATTGTCATGATCGACTTGTGTGCTTTGTTTGCTGTAACTAAAGCTATCCGATTGACAACGAATGCTTGAAAATCTTGGAGCTGTAAGCTTTTCAGTACATTTTCTGTCTGCGAGTTATGCAACGATTTTCCCCAATTAATATAAACCACACCCCACATCTATTGACAAATTTTGCGGAGGATAAACACAGACTCTGAGATTGTCTAATTATATCATGACCTTTCACGTATCTTGATGATCATCTCTGCACGCGGTCGTTTTGAAAGCATCCCTCGTGAGGATCCCAAACACTGGCAGCGTATTCTAAGTCGAGTCTAACTAGGGAGAAGGAGCTGATTTCTCATACTTTCTCGTCGCACTTACCGAGCACTCTTTTTAACAAATCCCAATTTACGATTGAACTAACTCAGCCCTTACGACGAACGATGCACGTACGAAGGCAGTCCCAGCGAGATAGTTCCGAAACCATAATACAGACCATACTCGAATTATACGTTTTAATTTCACCAGCTGTGAGACATCCGAATTTTATATTGCATTATCAATGGTGCTATAATATAGTTTTATATGACAGGAATTGTAAGTAATCAAATGAAAATATCTTCATAAGTCTTTATCTTGACTCATTTTTTTCACGCGTTACGTTTGAAACTCCATCAAAACGGAAGGTTTTTTGTGATATCGAAGAATTTACTGCGGTGACAATATGATTTATTTTCAAAAATAGTTGGTAAAACATACAAACTACATACTGTTGATTTTTTTGACGAAATCTAAGTGTAGGAAATGCCTCATTTTTTAAATAATGTCTCTCTGGAGTGCATACACGTACCATTTCCCATATAAAAGGGCTGGTATTTTATGACAAATACCTCCAAAGTAATGTGGTAAGAGGTTGATTTTTTGAAGTCAATGGAAGGGAGATATATTTTTCTTTTAAATGAGACCAAATTCATTGATTTTTAGATAAAACGATATTTCGCTCAAACTACATTAACAGTCCTCATTTTAGTCTTAATTCTATTTCAATTACTGTGTAGGAAAAAAATCCTTTTTCAGCTTGTATTTTGAAAGAATTCGTTAACCATTCTCAAAAACATTCGGCGCATAGCGGCTATTCACGCGACGTGGTTACCTAACGGCAGGTTGTCAAACGCTCTGTGCGCCCATGTTCGATCGTGTGCGCTGCGATTCCTCACCTTCGCTGAAATGCATTCTCATCCACGCCGACTCGCGCCGCACCTCTTCATGGTAAGCTGCTCCCTGCTCCGCTATACATAGCTCAGGCACGCGTGAATAGCCGTTTGGATGATTGTCATCGGACGTCACGACCGCAGTCGGATTGGAGCGTTTGTTTCGCCGAGTGTGTTTTTGACGGCGTCCGCCGTCCGGCGCCCTCTTCATTCGGCGGGCGTGTATTTTTGGACGCGGGTGCTGTCGAGTGCCCTTGGTGCGAATGGGACTCCCTCTTCGGTGTATATAGTGCGTGAATTCTTGTGCGCGCCACTCCTTCTGAGGCGACGCTCTGGCTTCCTCTGTTAAACATCTAAACATTGCCCTGCAAGCCACCTCTAGGGTGTGTGGCAGGGGGTGAGTTATTGCCGATGTGCATCATCTATACCAACTTATTACCCTGCTAGCCACCTCTCGAGTGTCTGATAGGGGGGATGTCTAGTCACATACATGAGCGTGAGTGAGAAAGAAATTAACTTGGACCAACATGTACCACATAATGGGGCATGCTACAGAAACTACTGAACCAATCTATAATGTAATTACGTAAACGTGAAGCAAGAGTCATGCAGGGAACATGCAAAATATGATGTCAGCACTACTCGTCAGATTTTGAAACATGCATTTGGGTACATACGAATTAATCAGCTACGCTACCTGTTAACTGACATGCTTCAAAGTCTTAACTCTGCCATTATGGTCTCTTTAGGATCGCGGGAAAATCGACATTTTTAAACCTTTCTGTTTTACAATCTATTTCCCTTATTTTATTCTCATGATCTGATCTACCGCAGTATGCTGGAGTTCGTAAGATATTGAACACTTCGTCTGAAAGTAAATCGGTTTTAAATTTACATATAAGATTGAGTAATTTTCAATCGACGGTCTGTATGCGATTCATACATATTTGCTTGAGAAAATCAGAACTGGTGTGTTTCAGAGCAACACAGATATTATTATTTTGACGCCTCACTACATCTCTTATGTCTGGCAGAAGCGATAAAATAAGAGAGATACATTGCCGAACAGATAGGTACAAAAACTCGTTCTTTATTAGCGCAAAATAAGCGACCACAATAAAAACTGACCTCCACTAAATACACTCCCATAATACGCGTCTCCATTTCATCTCCCTAAACCTTATCCCATACATCTTTACACGGCTGGTGTTCAAACATCCCCTGCCACACGCCCATGCCGGCGGCGCACATAATAGCGTGTAGATGTAGACAATAGATCTAGTATACATTTTAATCGACGATCTGAAAGCGATTCCCTCCCCAGTAGTTGCAGAAGGTTTGTAGCACGAACGAAACATCATATTTGCCTTAAACGTACGTATCCTACCGATCTTCGCGGAATGTTTTATAGTTCTGTTCTGTTTCATTGCCTGCTTCTTAATAAGATTCCCATATACTGGCGGTCCCCATCATTCCCACGGATGATAATGATGATGCGCACAGTGATTGTCAGTGGTCTCGCGTGAGAGCGGGGAAGGGGTGACCCCCCGACAAATCTTTAACTTTGGCTCGACCGTTGTGATGAGACGGTGGGGATGAGTAACACGCCAAGAAGACACAAATACAATCCCAGAATCTGCTTTTTAAATCCTTTTCTTTTTCAAGGCGGCGCTAGACTTCAGAATCTCTTCAGCACATCAGTCGTAAACTCTCTCGCGCCGAAGCGATCGCCTCAAGTCCCCGTCCTATTCAGATCTCTCCCTCTCTGACCCGATTTACTTATGCAGAGTTCTAGAATGACACCGTTCAATATTTGGTTTTTTTCTTGTTCTATTTTTATCTCCCTTTTCACTCTCTGCTGACTGGACCAGGGAGATTTTTCCTCACAAAAAACTCGTATATAAATTGCAATCATGAGGATTCAATAAAAAAATAGTGAACTGAATCAGGGACTTTCTCAGTGATCGAAAACAAAAATTAGTTATTGACGGTTTTAGGTCACGTCACATCCGTTGTTTCTCAAGGAAGCGTGATTGGCCCACTTTTATTCATAATTTATATTATTCACCTAAGTTGAAGAGTTTGCAGTAAATTAAGATTATTTGCAGATAATACAGTAATCTACCGTAAGCGAAGACGCGCACTTTGAAGCTTTGTCATCGGATCTTAACAATGTTCATTCGTGGTGCTAGGAATGGGGGTTAGAACTAAATTATTAGTAAATGCACCAAAGTTCACTTCCTTCGAAAGTCATCACTCAAAAGCCATACCTACACCGTGGTTGGAGTAAACATAGAATCTTCAGATACAGTAAAATATCTTGGAATTACCTTATTTTAATTTTTCGGAGCGACATAGAGAATATTATCATGACTCCTCACTACATTTCCAGGTCTGACAGATGCGATAAAATAAGAGAGATACACTGCCGAACAGATAGGTACAAAAACTCGTTCTTTCCGCGAACAATAAGCGACCACAATAAAAACTGATCTCCTCCAAATACACTCCATCAATATATGTCACCATTTCATCTCCAAAAATACTTACACCTTTACACGGCTGGTGACCTAACACCCCCTGCCACACCCCATACGACGACTCGCGGGGTAGTATGTAGATGTAGATAAAAATGTTCTATGACTTCGAAGGGCATCTGCCCAAGCTTGACTTGTACTTCTCCGTGACTGTCGTATTGCGGGAGACAGTGGCTGTCTCGGTACTCTCTCTCCGGGCCGCCAGTAATCACACTGCACGCCGATTTTTTGCGCTTATAACTAATTATTGTAGACCAATCCTTGAAGGATGCGCTGAATAGGCAGTGTAGTTCGGACGATGACAGCAGCTGGGGAAATAAATTTGGAAGCGTACGTCGCTGTGGTGTATGAAATAAGCACCATCGATTCGTGGAGTATTCAGTTGTGAATCATTTATTTAGTTCTGAATCTGACTTTCAATGTATCCCTATTGTATATCCGTATTGCGATATTTGCCTAGTTGTGTTAAGAATCATGATTACAACGTATTACGCTCATCACAAGGAATCCGAGGCTATGTTGTTCGGAAAAATTTTACCTCGCGTTTTATTTTAACTTCTGAAACTCAGGTCGAGAAGTAGGTGGAGCACACTAGCTTAGAGTAAATAAACATGCTTGCAGTTCTAAAAATACGAGATGATTATTAGAAAGTTTATAAAATTCAAGGCTGCCGTAGAAAATTAAATTTAGCAGAAAAAATATTCCAATAATGGGTAACCTTTTGGCGATCGGTCAGGGAAATTGGTAAATCCATCATGGGAAGGTCAGGGAATTTGAAAATTAGATATCAGTAGCCACCCTGCCTGGGAAATTGGATAAAAATAAAATGCAGGCATCTTATGACCCCTAAATTTTAAGGTTATCAGCGAATTACTGCCGCAATTGAAGTCAAAATGCAGTAGTTCCAGACAAATAGCGCTGCAGGCGGCTGCTATGACTGGAAAAATGTTGTCATAGTAAATCGTGTAATAATCTGCATTATCTTGTATTTTAATTTTGGTCGTTTATGAGTGACTAACATCATCTCAGAAAGTGGGATTTTTAACTAAATTGAATAAAGAGTGTACCTCAGTATTTGTCCTGACTCACGTAGTCAAGCGAGAGCCACCTTAAGTCAATCGAGTGATGCCCAGTTAAATGGTTCCTCAAAGTGACTGCAATGCGTGCTATTGTGTAATCAGATAATTGCTCATTTGTTTTAAAGGATATTCAAAGAGTTATTCGAGCAACACCATCTCTGTAATCTTACCGTGTCTGACATCACAAAAATCGTCTTGCTCGTGATCCACAAGCAATGGCGTATAGTTGCGACCGGATTATTCGAGGTTTGTGGTGCACGCATACATATTCATTGCGCCCTCTTTGCCATGTCCTTCGACGGTTTAATAATTTATGCTGACCGCGACTGAAGTCCGTTTCCCGGAATCCTTCGATGTTATTCGATCGACTCGTTTCTTTACCCGTGAAACTATTTCGTTGGAAGGAATACAATGAAATTGCCATTCGAAAAAAATCGGGCTGGTCCGTAATTTCAACCACGGACTTACGGCTTTCAGGGCCAATGCGCAGACCATTACCCTTCCCAGGCCTACCTAATCCTCGTGGCAATTTGGAAGGATACGTATGAACCGGATGTTAAGCCCTTGCGGTCCATCAAAGATGTGGCAACGCAAGGTGGAATGGACTTGAAGGAAGCCGCATGTTGAGGACACTATCCTACATCTACGTCATACCCTGCATGTCACCAAAAGGGTGTGTGGCAAGGGGTGCTTCTACACCAGGCATGCCTGAATTATACGGCAGAACACCGAAATTACATTGAAACCCGCGTACCACACATGCAATGCGCCAATTAAAAGTTTACTAACCATCAAACATTCTATCGTCAATCGTTCCAACATGCAAGGGATACAAGGACTACTACTACAGATTCAATATCTCATGCATAAATAAGAACATCAATATTTACATTATGCATAAATTAGAACGTAGAGAATATAAAGAGAATGATCTACTCTCTGCCTATTATCGCTATTCGAGCTATTCATGACGATGATCACAGCTGTTATGGTCCCGAATGGTACGCGGAAAAAATGACATTTTATACCTATCGGTTCTACAATCTATCTGTCTAATTTTATTGGCGCGATCTAATCTGCCGTAGTACGAGGGGGTTAATAGTATGTTTTTCTCGTCGTCAGAGAAATGTTTTTCCTGAATGTTCCGCCTACACCAGCGCTAAAACCGCGCTTTGCTCTGTACACATAAAGTATCACCGCCGTATTCGCGGCAGGCCGGAGTACTTTGTATCGTCTAAGGAAGTCAATAAAAACTGTTTTATTTGTAGTTCGTCTACTGTTCTCGATCCCTTCCGTGATATCCGCAGCGAAGCATTGCCGCCGTCCGCCTACCAGTAGGCGGACGGGCCAGGAATTGCGAAAGCCGTGGATGACTGTTCTCGTCGTGGTGTGTTTGCGCCTCAAATTATCGTGGCTATATTGTTTTCCTCTTCGGCTGAGCAGTCGGCCTCGAGTCTCATCGCATTGCGTTCCTCCTCTTTTCAATCGGTCTGTTCGACGCTTAGCTCAAAGATATTAGCTCAAAAATTGACCGGCTTTACCTGATGGTAACTGTCGCAACTCGAACTCAGAACATTTATCCAGCAATGATACTTGATATGAGAATAATCGTTTTAAGGGACTGTTGGAAGGGAAGAACGGCAGAGGCAGGCCTCGGATGAGATGCAGATGAGCCGGTGATGAAGGATGTAAGACAGAAGAAGCAGGCGAAGACTTTGCCCCGCCGGCCCCAGTGGCGGCAAGCAAAGAAAAAAAGAACTATGTAGGTGTTAGAAGACTAGCTGATGGGAGAATTGAGTGGAGAGCTGCGTCAAACCAATCTTCGCATTGCTGACTGATGAATGAATGAATCTTTCTTCAATCTTGAAAATTTAAATTTAAACCAAAGATCTATATAATACCCCGCGAGCCGCCGCATGGGCGTGTGGCAGGGGGTGTTAGGTCACCAGCCGTGTAAAGGTGTAAGTATTTTTGGAGATGAAATGGTGACATGTATGATAAGAATGTAATAAGTGGAGCTCAATTTTCATTGTGGTCGCTTATTGCTCGCGGAAAGAACTAGCTTTTGTACCTATCTGTTGGGCAGTGTCTCTCTCATATCTTATCGCATCTGTCAGACCTAGAGATGTAGTGAGGAGTCAAGATAATATTCTCTAAGTCGCTCTGAAAAATATCAGTTATGAATTTATCAAAAAACCTGAGCCTAGCGTGTAGCCTCCGAGTCTCTAGGGGCTCCCACCTTCATCCCTCTAAAAGTTGTGAGACACTATATGTAGGCTCGTAGCAGTTTGTAACGAATCGCGCTGCTTTCCTTTGTATTTTATTAATTTTTTGGTTAAATCTTTATGACCAGGGTCCCAAATGCTCGCGGCGTATTCGAGGTGTGGCCTAACCAAAGAGAAGTAGCATCTCTCTTTGACTTCTTCATCCGAGGACCTTCCTATTATACGTTAAACAAAACGTACTTTCTTTAATGATGTGCCATATATGTTTTGTATGTGTGTTCCCCACGATATATCTGAAGTTAAGGTAATTCCAAGATATTTTACTGAACTTTAAGATTTTATGTTTATTCAACTCACAGTATAGGTATGGCTTTTGTGAAGACTTTCGGAGGAAGTGCACTGTTGTGCATTTGCTTATATTTAATTCTAACCCCCACTCCTGGCACCACGAAGATAAATCAGTGCAAGATAATTAATCCAGTAGAGCATGCGAAGTTTCTAAGATACCCGTGTAACTTTTGGGTCATTCCTTGTCTAATCACTTGGTTGTCGCTTCTCCGTTTTCGTTCTACACCTCCACTTTAGTCGTAAACTTTTCAACCTAAATACTTAGACTGATCTCGCGTGGGAACCATTAGTAGTTTTCATTTCCATCTGCTTCCTTTCTTTCCATCTCTCCCTAGTGTGTCTCCATTGTTGGTTCTTTCCGCCTTTAAGGTAGTCCGAGCGAGATAGTTCCCTAGTCATAATAGCGACCATATTCGAAACATGCGTTTTAATTTCACCAGCTGTAGGACACATTAATAAATATTGCATTATAAATGGTGTAATAATATAGTTTTATGACAGAAATTGTAAGTAAATAAATGAAAATATCCAAATAAGTGTTTAATTTGACTAATTTTTTTCGCGCGGTGCGTTTGAAACTCCATCAAAATGGAAGGTTTTTTGTGATCCCGAAGAACCTACTGCGGTGACAACATGATTTATTTTAAAATATAGTTGAGAAAACATACAAACTACACGCTGTTAGTTTTAGATAATACCTCTCTGGAGTGCATACACATACCATTTCCCATGTAAAAGGGCAGTTATTGTTTGGCAAATATCTCGGAGAGTAGTGTGTTAAGGGGTTGAATTTTTGGTGTCATTGGATAGGTGACATATTTCTCTTTAGAATGGGACCAAATTCATTGATTTCTAGGTAAAGTGATGTTTCGCTCAGACTACCTTAAGCGCTGACCTGTGAGTGCGATTGTGCTGGTCAAGTCAATCTCAAACGGCCCTCCGTAATGAAGCCTGGGACAGTTTACAAACACGGGTGCTGAAGAGGGAAGACTTGAGGCTTTCCCGACGAATGGTTCTTGTAAATTCTTCTCGGCTCTCCCTCACCCCTGAGGAAGATAGAAAACGTCGTCTGTTACATGCAGACGATATCTGGGGGAAACCCGAGAAGAATTCACCATTTGTGCTGAATTTTCAATAATTATTTTATTTCAAAATAAATATCCTTAGTTACCAGAAAATTACGCCTGATATCTTTTCATATGAACTTTCTCGAAACTACACTACCCACTCCGTTTAGGGGAGACAAAATGCGAAGCGACCATTTTTAAAATTGAGGTAACACTTTACACTTTTTAACTCTTTTTAGTCAATGGAATCAAAAAAATAATCAATAATTCAGTTTTGAATGAATAGGGCACACTTTGTTTTACCGCAATGAATTTAATGTCTTACGACCATGGTTTCGACGATTAACGTCATCATCAGGTGATGATGACGTTATCTGATGACATCACCTGATGGTGACGTTAATCGTCGAAACCATGGTCGTAAGACATTAAATTCACTGTGGAAAAACAAGGCATTCATTCAAAATGTTTAGCAAATTCCATTAAGTATCGCCGGAAACCACCAACTTCAATAATTCAATTATCATCCTTAATGCTATCATTTATATCAAAAAGT
The DNA here is from genome assembly GCA_963169105.1 of Ceriagrion tenellum. NCBI lineage: Eukaryota > Metazoa > Arthropoda > Insecta > Odonata > Coenagrionidae > Ceriagrion > Ceriagrion tenellum. The sequence goes on along the minus strand of OY720641.1, from coordinate 134,128,419 downwards.
TAATGCTAAAGTGCCTTTATTCCAGCTCCTGCATGTGATTTTTAGTTATTGTTTCCCAGTAACCGTGCGATTAGGTGACGTGTAGCGTTGTCATGGTACCTAACCATTGTCTTAACAGCAGAATGTATTCGGTGCTCGTTTACCCTAGTAACGTTATTTGATGTTCACATTTCTTACTCTTGGTCATGAAGAAACTTCTTGGTTCATTCCGTGCATGTTATCGAAAGTATTTTTTTGCTGTTGGTTCCAATGGAATTCAAATGTTACGGCGAGTGTGTATTCTGGCCGTTATCCCCTGAAGACCGGACACTCATTCTTGCAATACTACTGAGGGATTCCCCTGGAAACTTGTGTTTCGTCTGGGTCGTACCTCTATTGCCCTATCGCCCCCTCCCTAATTCCCCGTGGGGTACAACCATTGGTACAACATTGTCTCCTAATGAAATGTCCCGAGCTCATTCCAAATGTTCCGATCTTTTGCGTTGTCAATCAGGCAATAACGGATTTTGTCTCAGTTTAGCGCCTTTTATGAGCCTGTTGTCAATGATAATGAATGCCATTTACATTACTGGTCGTTGTTACCGTCTTCTGGTCGACGGTAGCAGTATGGCTACCGCAACCGTTGTCGGCCAATGTCAACGCACGCGGTTGGAAAACCCGAAGACAACGAGTTATGTAAAACGCCGCGGAAACCTTGGCGAGAATTTTATTTACTTGTTATTTCAACTGGCAAAATTCATGGAGGCAATTCTGTATCGTCAGTGATTAAGGAGCTTACGTTGTGGGGAGTGATCGTGGTGGCCAATGACCCGAATTAATGGATAATGTATCACAGTTCAATTTTCGGTCTCTTTTATTTGTTGAATTGTGTACTTAATGTGTCAGTTTTTAAGTAAAAATTTTCTTATGCCAGTTTTACACCAAAAAATTGAGACGACTACGCTGCATACTTCCCGACGGGAAGTCGAGTGCGAAGCAAAGATGTCAGGCACTGTCCCGCGAAGACGTCGTCAACAATTAGTGGTGTGGTGACGCTTGTCTTGAGGGTCACCAGGTGAAAGAGGTGACGTCACGTGCGCTGGAATTAAATGTGATGCCAAGGCCTGGCAGCTGTGTTAACCTTTTGCGACTCGGAATGAAAGTGTCCGTCAGCTGACCAGCGATTCATTCGCAATTATCCGACGCGAGCAAACGACAGTGAGTGAGTCCTCCTTTATGTCGCAATGCGACCACTTGGAAATGTTCTCCAACACGGTCGTAGACGGAGAGACAGACCCCCCAAAACGAGACACTTCATGCCAAATCTGCTCTACAGGAGCGGGACGATTTTCTGTGCCTCTAACGTAAATCTACAGCTACAGATGGGTGTCCTGTCCCCCACTACAGTAGTTCTGGCTGCACCCATGGATCCAAGTGCGTATTTTTATGATTACTGGGTGAATCATGGAATTGTAGCGGAGAACGTCGTGTTTGGCGTTGGCACAGCTATAATGTATGAGATGGCCTCTTACTTTTTTCTCGTTCGTGTATTTTGTCCATCATTTTCTTTTAGGTAGTTGGCGCGAAAGCTTATTCCCTATTCACAATGGCGGCCATATTCGAACTTAATACTGTTTAAATTGAGTGAAATTATCAGAAATTTGACTAAATGTGCTGCTATAAGTCTTAAACTTCATTCTTCATTCACGCCGTAAATAGGCTAGAAACGCTTTCAAAGACGGAGATTTTCTGAGATTCTGTTCAGATTGCTTCAGTGAGTAATTTGTTACTTTTTTACAGTAGTTGAGGTATGCAGGTACAAAGTACACAATGTTAAATTCAGTTTATTCCGTTTTTTCCCGCGTTGAATCATATTAACGGTCAACAGTTTTGCTAACGTTACAGCTAGCGTCGTCAGATCCTGAATCAGGCCCCCATTATGAATATGGCCTGATGGCCACCATGATGAATAGGGAATAAGTTTTCGCGCCAACTACCTAAAAGAAAATGATGGACAAAATACACGAACGAGAGAAAAGTAAGAGGCCATCTCACACATTGTAGCTGTGCCAACTCCATACACGACGTTCTCCGCTAGAATTCCATGATTCACCCAGTAATCATAAAAATACGCACATGAATCCCTGGGTGCAGCCGAATGAACTGAACTCAGCAAATCACCGAGGAAGCCTCCGTACACAATGTTAAATTTCTAACGATATATAGGCACTGGAAATTCCTACTCCTTATAAAGGAAGTGTCTCTAAAATGCACACCTCTACCATATCCCGCGGATAACTCAATTGTTTGGCAAATACCTGAAAAAGTATTGCGGAATGTGGCTGATATTTTCATATCTTTGGAGAGGATACAGATTTTACTTTACCATGAGAGGTCAGATTCGTCGGATTCCATGCGAAATGATATTTCACCTTAACTGCCCTTGGTGGAGTTTATGCTTTTCGACAGTGCAAATGAAAATGCCGAAGATGCTTGCCGAGGAGCCGTCGAGGTGTTGACGGAGGTGGCTGATTCGGGCGGGCGGACTGCGGGAGGGACTGTCAGGAGGGAATGTCTCCCCGTCTCCATGCACCCGGCTACGGCCAAGTGAGGAAGGGTGTAGGTTAGGCTTGTGCGATGCCCATCGAGGGTCGCTGAAAATAAATCATCGAGATGATTCGGTGTCGATGATTGTCATCGACGACGATGAGTCGATGAACTCACCGACCTCGATAAGTCGATGAATTCATTCATCGCCGACGGAAAGGTAGGGATAAGCACATCGGGCGACGCAACACAAATAATTATCATCTGATGGGGGTGGATTCATTGACTCATCTACATCGGTGAATTCATCGACTCATTGACGTCAGTTTATTTATCAACTCATCGGCGTCAGTTAATTCATCGACTTCAGTTAATTCATCGACTCATTGACGTCGGTGAATTCATGGACTCATGGGCGATGATGAATTCATCGACGTCGATGATCGATCACATTAATTGTCATCGACGCGGTTCATCGCAACGCGATGACTAAAATCATCTTCGATGAATTTGATGAATCGACTCATCGCACAAGCCTAGTGTAGGTACATATATATCCTCCGATATGAAGATTCCGAAAATTGTTTGAAACCGGCATTCTTGAGGAATGACGGGACTACTGAGGCGATGGAGGGACGGGTTGCCTGGCCCCGTGCCTGCGCCGCTTGTCTTTTCATTGTCCACTATCTCTCACTCAGTTGGAAACGTCGGTTATTTTGCTGAAGTTGGCTGTATTTCTTTTCTGTGTAATTGGAATATACGTTGGCAAAGAAACCCACCGCTCCATGTTATTAGCGGCGAATCGTGAAAAAAATGTTTCCACCGCAGCATTGCAACCGTTGTGACGAAAATCTCGGCAGCCGCAGTCTGAAAGCGCATTTCCTGGCGCATTATCTGCCCCTCACCCAATGAGCATTTGCATTGCATGCCCCTCTTGTCTTTTTCTCAATGAATCCTGAAGGAACCCCCTTACCCCTGTTTAAGGCGGCCTGACCAACGCGAGCCAATAAAAAATACTAAATTAGGCATTTTTATTTATTCGGTTTAAGATGCCCTACTTTCGCTGATGAAATGGTTTACCAAGTGAAAAGCGAAATAAAAGATCGAAATATGCAGATTGTTTAACGGATATAAAGTTGTAATGGCCACATTTTCCCTGCTATGGGAGCCAAGGTCCTTATACCTACCTGATATGGACCTTGATGGTAGCCGACTACTGCAGTGCCATTTGTTTGGAATTACTGACTTTTGACTTTTCAATTACGCGAGTAATTCGCTTGTGACTTCGAGAGATAAGTTGTGAGGTTCATATTTTTTGAAAATATTTTAATTCAATTTCCCAGGACTTTTCGCCTCTCATGCATTACTTCTATGGACAGTTTTAATTACAAGTTTGGATATGCTTCTTCATTCAGGTTGTCATTTTTCTGCTCTAATCCATGGAATCCCCGTGAGGGCCCATGTTAACTATATCCTCTGTCAAGGCTGAATTATAGTAAAACTAGCGAGGAGGCCTGTATTTTTTTCACCTTGGTTCATGTGACGTCCTTCAAAGTTGAAGTTTTCGTTATTTCTGGAATAAGTGACCCTTATGCCGGAGCAACCATAAGGAATACATACATACATGCTGACCCTGGATCTTTTTTTTCCAAGGACTCCTCGCGCAGCATACGCAACATATTATATGTACAGTAGATTCCGGTTAATTGGGCCACCGGATATTTGAGGCAGCCGCTTAATTGGGGCAAGTCTTGAAGGACAGAACCCAATTGAAGAATATCCTCCTCCTGTGTTTTCTCCGCTTTATAGGGACAGCATGCCGCATAATTGAGCCATGAGTTGGCGACATTGACTCGACACTCGCAAGGAGATACAAATTTTTTCATGACGGGAAACGGTTTTTTAACATTCTAATTCTTTCATTTATGAATCAAATCTTATTCTCCATGTGGGTACATATTCCTGTCTCTAAAGCTGTTAGATCTGCCTGTAGGGGATCTGGATTCCGTTTCCGGACCACGTGACTTCATCCAGTGTAGTGTCGATTTTTTAGTGGAGTGGCGGTGTTTGGGCTGTAGGCGATGGCTGGTCAACAGAAACATAGATACGTGTATTCTTATCCAATAAAACGTGCATAGTTCTTCAATGGGACATCGCACAAGGCATCCATTCAGCGTCTCCTTAAATTGAGAGAAATATTTTAAACAAGACTTATAGAGTTCCTGAAACATGTTTAAATCATTTTCGCTGATTTATTAAACCAATTGATAGTTTCATGAACTTTTTGAATTATAAACCTTATTTAGTCTTATTTATTTCATTTCTACAATTGTTTATGCATATTTAATGGGAGACTTCGCTTAATATGAGCAGCCGCTTGATTGGGGCAAAGTGCGCCGACCCCGATGTGTCTCAATTAACCGGAATCTACTGTACTAGGTTTCTCCTTAATATAAGATCTAATTATATAGCTTAAAAAAAACGGATCAGAAGTTTGTTTCTCAATGTAATCTATCACTTAATCAGTTGAGAAGAAAGAAAGTCAAGTGAACATATGCATAACCATTAATTTTTTTGTAGTGTTGTGCTTCCGTAGTTCTTTTTCAATGTGGTGTTTCAAAACCTTTTCAAATGTTTCTTTTTCGGCTAATTTGTAGACGTATTATGTTTCTCTGGCTGGAATTGAAATTTTTATATGTATTTCAATGTTATGCTATAGTCGTTTTGGGGACCTAACCGTGGTATGTAGTATCAGAACTAAGCACTAAATGGTGCGTTGAAGTTTCAAACTGTGACTCCAGTTAACGTGGGTCTAATGGTTTTATTCGGAGTGTATCGGCCTTTTCAGGATAAGGAGAGAACTACCTCTCCTCTCTTTCAACTCTTGGCCTCTTATATATATCTATTCCCGCTCAATACAGCAGTCTATAATTTTACCAGATGTTTTTATTTTATCAATGTTTTGAGCCTAATGACTAATTTACCAATTCTTGGAACAGAACTGGCTATATTTTCCTCGTATTTGCGGCACTAAACGAAGTTATGATGGAATACCAAAAAAGATTTCGCAAAAAGTTTCCTCTGTATTGCAAGTAATGTTTTGCGATGCATTCTGTGTTAAGTGTATTTTTTTCCGGAACCGGAATATACTGTGTATGTATACATGGAGGTTTCGTCTAATTGTCCTCTGGTGTTCTTTTCTGGTGTTTCCAGCGGCCCCGCAAGTGGTGCTGACGGTGCAGCAGCGTCCTGGGGCAAGCGTGTCCGGGTCGTCGTCGTTCCGGTCGGTGACCATGCCGGCAGCGGCGGCGTCTTCGTCTTCGCTGTGGGGGGGCGCGGTGTCCCCCGGTGGAGGATCGCAGTGTGGCAGCCCATCGTCAGCGTCGCCCATCTCGCCGCCGACGACCCCTGGGCCCGGCACCAGGGGTGTGCACCACTTCAGTCCTTCCTCGCACCATCACCATCACCACAAGAACTCGTCCGAGAGGATCACGGGACCGCAGCCCGTTGACGTGAGTCCATTTTTATGTATTGGTTAATTTATCCTTTCTGGTACGCATGTAATCCGAAGATTCACGCAAATATAGTAGAATTTAAACACGATGAAATAAAAACCTTACAATTATTCACAATTTTCAATTTACTTTCCTACCGGAATTGAATGCTGACGCATTATCTTTTGATGGCTATCTTCCCCTTGTAGATGATGTACCTACAATGCATACTGGATCCAAAGTAAATTCAAGTTGTGGGAAATTGCGAGGTATTTATTTCATCAACTTAATCAAACGAATTACAATTCCCACTTTGATTGCTTTCGGCCGGATATTTAATTCTGGTCTCTCAGCAGAAACGTTATTAATGTAAATCCCACATCCAACCTGCATTAATTTGTACGGACAACATTTGATCCTTTTGCGAGAGTACATTTAAATGTATGCTAGTCCCTTAAATATTACTATCCCTTGGTTCACTGTGTTTAAACTTGGAGTCAGTCTTACTGAACCACCTTCGATCGTGAGATCAAAGGGGTGGACTGCTGTCCTCTGCACCACCACTCATTGGAGCAAAAGTCTCATTAGCTGCATACTTTGTGCTTGCGGAGGTTCTCCTGCAAAAATACGGTTCACATGTATTTCTATTTTCCCTCTCTCTCCTTTTTTTAACAGAGGCCCAATATTTTCTTATGTGCCTGGGGCCTCAACCGACTTTAATCCACCTCCGCATAAAAGTTTCACAATTGACCAAACTTTGCTTATGTGAAAGAGCTCCCATAATTAGGTAAAAGCAGACTAAGAACACTGGCATGGCTGTTTATTGCCACTCCCAGTTGAAGCGTCATCAATGGAAACTGAAGTTACACTCAGTTGCTGATGGTATGCTGACAGGATGAAGAAACATCATCCTGTCTACTCTATGCGAATGTGCCTAGACTCAAAGTTGAATCCTGGGTTTACCCTAGCAAGAAGATACCGGAGGATGTAAGGGATTTTCCCACTGGAAACATCATGGCTCTCGTCTATTTGGATGATTTGTCATCGTCATCTTTTTTAAAATTATATAAAATCTTTGATAAAAACAAGGTAGGTAGGAAATACAATTATTTTTTACCTTTCCACTGTGACATGCTTGAGTACCATTTTCCCCTCTCCACCGAATACTCTGGCAAAGCATTTTTTGCATTAATGCACTGTTGAATCAATCATCCTTCACTATTATGGCTTGCAACCAACCCTGGCGTAATTAAATTTTCAGTTCAAACTATAAATGAACATTCTGGGTAGTTATGATGCACTCTACACTGGTGGCAAAACTTGCGGCTCTGGCCTTGTGACCTCAGTGGGAGGAATGCGTGGAAGGGTGTGGCAAAGAAAGTTGGTGGTAGAGAAGAGATGCCAACATAATTAGAGCCATAGAGAGCATTTAGTTTATGTGAAAAAATTGAGAAGTTTTGAGAAGGCATTCCAAACCCATGTAGGATAATGTGGAGGTTTCCTCACTGCCATGTGCGAAGCTGGGTTATTGACAGTTGAACTCTACCAGTGAAAATGATCTTCAGTGCAAATTCCGTTATATGTCACTGCCTCTGTACACAGAATGTGTGAGCTGGGTAAGGGTAATGGAATGCTGTGATGATCATATTTACTGTCTTGACATCAACTTAATTGAGAACTGTTACTGGAATCATTTGTAACTGACATAATTAGGACAGTTTATTTTTTTATTTTGTTATGTAAAAATAAAACTTGTACCTGGTAGAGTTTTCCAGTCCAGTGCTTTGCAAACCTCATTGTGGGGAGGTAGCATCACGTCAGTTCCTATCTTTATTGCCCTCTAGCTGGGGAAATACTTGAGACACTTCTATATTTGACTCTGATGACATTCATGAACGGACCCGCATTCAATACAAGTCAAAGTTTCAGGCTTTACTTTGTGGAAAAGCGACACATGAAAAGAAAACTCACTTTTATATACATTCCACATGGTTTGTGTGTGGAATGTACAAAGGAGGTGTTTGTGCAAAATGTGGATGTAGGTGAGAGTAAGGTAGCTTTTGCGATAGAGATGTGTGATTGGCTTCTGTTTGGATGTTTGGGATGATGAGGTCCAACAATTGCCTGTTTTTTTTACTCTGCATATATAGTGTGGAACAGTGTGGAATGTACAAAGTGATTTCCCTTTTCCGTATTCAATAATTGTCTGAACCATAGTGAAAAAATAAAATCTTTAGCCAAGAAATATTATTATAATTTGTAGTTATCCCACAATTGAAGCCAAACAACATGACCTTCTTAGCAATCCTGGCCAAATTCATATTGAAGCTCGAAGTTGAGGTTTTATAACACTTAAATCTTTTACTTATAATACCCTTCCTAGTCTCACTCACTTAGGAGGGGCCACCTCTCATATTAATGGTTAAGATAACCAAAGAGCATGTACTTCTCGTTATCGCCTCTACAAATCCAAAATGCTTAGGCAACAGTCAAAATCTTTCATAGCTGTGATGATAAAATTTAGTCATCTGTCCAAGGTCAACACTTCTGACCTCATAGAGCCGAGGGGAAGATGTAGGTGAGAGTAAGGTATCTTTTGCAAGGGAGATGTGTGACTGGCTTCTGTTTGAAGCTTGGGATGATGATGTTAAACAATTGCCTGTTTTATTTTTCCTCCGCAGACGGAGAAGCTTCGCCAGCTGGAGCACCAGAGGGTTCGGACATTTCAGCTAATGCTGGAGAAGGAACAGTGCTATGTTGACCGGTTGAGATCGGAGCTGGTCCGCAGCAATGACTCAAAGAAGACCCAGGAGCTGGCGAATGCAGAGAGGAGGGTTCGGACGTTGCAGCAGCAGCTACTCATGGCACTCTCCCCGAGCCCAGCCACCGCCTCCGGCCCTGTGGGCTCACCCACTGCAGCTGGGCACGAGGTATGCCTCCCAGCACTCTTGGGAAAAACATAAGAATGATGATGATCCAATGAGGAATCCACCTAATGGCTTCATCCTCTATTCTAGAGTATGATGATGCACTCTACAGACACTTGTATTTCATTTCATTGATGAGGCTGCAATCAGTGGTTCTAGCCTGGAGTTGTGCATGGCTTTCATTTTCCTTTCTCATCGCATCTCCTTCCTGTTAATATTGGTGCTTGGCATTGCTGTTATTAATCTTATCTCTCCTGATTGGTTATTGCTGTTGAGGGTAGAGGTTTCAACCCTGTGCCACACGCTTACCATGGGAGGTGTAATTTGCTTGGTGTGGTTTGAGGGGGTGTACAGAAGGAGGAGACTATTGTGGACAAAGTAAGTTTGAAGGAAAAATGAGAATGCAAAGGAAGAACATTTTTGTGGTTCAAGGTCATGTTTAAATGGTTGGTCAAAGGGGTGCTTCAATCAAGATTGGTTAGGAACTGCTGCTATCTGAGAATCCTTGGGGTTCTAGTCTTTGCATTAATGTAATGCCAAGGTGTTTTCCTCTCATGTGTAATTCCTATATTTCCAATTCCCTGAAGGTTGTGAAATATTTGCTGGAAAGTTTACTCAGAATAATAGTAATGAATGAACAGTTTCCTTCATCTTTTGTTGCATGTCATTGTCTCAGGTCTTGCTTTTATACCAAATGTCAACATTTTAATGCTTTCTCCACATATTTTTGGCATTGTTACATTTGAGATGTCAATTCTATTGCTTTCATATTTAGGTTGTTATATGGATTTAAATTTCAAATTTCTCAATTTGTTTTGCTGAACAAAATCAGGAGATATCTCTTCATAAGGGACAGTTGTTAGTCAGGGGACATTCTTTCTGTTTGTGGCCAAGCCCAGAGTGGCATTGCTGCTTAAAGGAACTCCCTTTATGGTTTTTTAAAAATTTTGCATTCTCAGTATTTCAAGAAATCTGTTGAAGTCAATGTATATTTTTTTAAGTTTCAACTGGTTTACTTTCACTCCCAACTGCATTTTAGGCAGTATTTTGGACTTGAGTAGATGCATAATGGTCTCTTATGACTTCCATGTTTTTTGCGGTACAATAGGGAATTGCCTTCTTTGCAGTATTGCCAAAAGTCATGGTTGCCATTTCCCAAGCTAATTTCTATCCTGCCCTTTATGCACATAGTGATGCTTAGGGATTAGTGTTTACGTGGGTGTTTTGTGGATCCCTTTGCTGTCTCATTGCTGTTGCTGTATGCTGACATTTTGGCATCTGTTCAAGTGTATTTGGCAGTAATCCTTTCATGAAAATTGTGTCCTTGATTGTAAATTTTGCTGATGCGACGTACGCTTACAACGACTTTCTATGTGCCCTTTGAGTCTATGTCCTTTTTTTTGTAAAATAGTTCCATCTATTCTAGATGCTTCATTTATTGCATCTTAGGCTCACCAATCGAAAAGCATTCCGGAACAGAATTTGCATGCAACCACGGAAGAGGTCTTGTACTTTGCTGCTAATTACCTCTTGTTGATATATGCTTTGAGATTTTTGCATTTATGAATTTTATTAAGTGTCATTTTGAGTCTGTTTCTGGAAAAACTTGTAGTAAATGGTTACTTGGAGATAAATCTGAGTACAGGATTAATGACAGTACTTACTTGCTAGCAGAAGTTGCCAAAACTGAATGCATACAGTTATGATCTGATGAACCAGCTGTGATGTCTTTAGCTTTTCTCTTTACTTAATCATTTCATTTTAGAATAAATACTTTTCATATAATTGAGATACTGCATTATGTGTAGTTATTGCACTAGGAGAAAGGTAATTATGTGAAATCCAACTTAAATGCTGCAAATTCATTTAGGAAAAGGTTCTAAAATTAAGGACAAATAAAAATTAGCACTTTTTGAGGGTATAGTGATATATTTTCCATGAAATCGTAATTATTGATTCTGCATTCTCATTAAGTAGTTGTATTGAATTATTCATACTGAAGATTTATTTTTGCATAATAAAAAGAATGTTGGAATAAATATTGAACATTTGAATTAGAAGGAGAATATAGAAAATTGAAGGTGTAATTTTTTATTTTTTTTATAATTTACCGAATTTGGTGTGTTACAATTAATTTAAAAGCAGGAGAAAGTTTAGTTTCTGTTTGTTGAATAATTATTATTTCTGAATCTGTTACTTTTTATTTGTCATCATGAAGTTTGTAAATTATAGGAAATGATTTCATAACAGACCATCATGATTTGAGGCTGGTCATATCTTTGTCCTTAACTCCTAAAGTAAACCTGAAGGTCTTAAAACGGCTGGCTGGAATGGAAAATAAAAGCATCTTTCAGTTCTGTGCTGTGTATTTGCTTGACTCCATATTGTTTAAAGAAGTTCACGCTCCTCTGAAGTGATTGTATTCCCTTCAAGTAGTGCAGTCCATTAACTCCATATTCATAGTCTCTCCTCACTTGCACATATTCCTCTCCCTTAACTTGCTCTCAATATGCGTTTTAATCCAGATGTCATGAATATTCTGACCAAGAACACTGCATAAGGACGGGAAACTCACATCTCAACTCTGTTGCCAATGGAAGCGAAAGAATTGAAGTTCCACTTTTGGCCACAGGCTGCTCTGTTTAAGTTATCAAGCCTTATGGCAGACGTCTCTGGGCTAACGATACGTGTTTTTACGTCTCCTTTTTCTCTGCCAGTACAATGATTTATACTGCAAGTAATACTTTAAGGCATTGGATAGTAGATTTATGTACCTAAGGTGCTGAGCCATCGACGAGAAAACTCTCCAGAGCGTCGCGAAATAAATAAATGACACCAAAGGCATACAGCATTAGGTGATGTGATCAGTGGATTCGTATACCAAATTCCACCCTAAAATTTGTAATTTATGATGTAAGGTAAGGGGGCAGAGTGCATTGAAATAATAATTAATGCAATTAATTCGAAAGCTAGTTGATTTCTGGTTATTCGATGCCAATTTACGTATTTCGAATACTCTGCTATCGAAATCAGCTGATGTGGTTGGTCAAACTTGCGAAGAGAATCTCCGCATCTTCATGAATGTCATTACTTATATTGACAAAGCCAACTAATCATCGTGAATCATTTGACTCCATTATCTCTTACCTCTATGGGGAAGCAGAAAAATATTCCTTTAGGAGTTGAAAAAAAAAACACATCAGGCACTTAATTTCTTTAATTAGAGCCCTTAGAAAATTAATCTAAGTCTAAAACAACTGGCTACCCATTATAAACAAATGATCAAATATGAAATTGAATTGTAGAAGCTGCAGGTCAACTGCTAAAATAAAAATGCATGACTTCAGCTCAGTTAAGTCCCTGAAATTGGGGACATAAATTTTAATTTTTCAGCATCACATAACACCCTATAGAGCACCCTGGCACAAAACAACTCCGCAAGCCCATTTTTAACCAAATTCTCTTCATTTTGCTGCACATATACACGACAGACTCCCTTCACTACAATGCACTACTTGAATGCACTGCATAAATAAGGAACCATCTCGTAACAGTGCCACCTTCGGCGAGTTCTGGAATGCTTTTAACCTGCGACAGTAATTTTAACAAAAGACGGTCGAAAGCACATCAAGAGTCGCGTCCTTATGCAGTGTTCTTGGTTCTGACAGTGCTAACTTTTTTGCTTGCAGTTTCATTTAATAATCTGTGATATACACCTTGTTGATATTATTCTTTGGCTCTAAATTGATTTGGCTTATTTATATTTCCTTGGTAATTTCATCGACTTTATATTCCATAATTTTCTTAATATTTTCTCCTTAATCAGATTTGCTTTTGGTAATATATTTTACTGGTGAATGTTTTCATGTCTTTCACTTATCTTTGTCTGTAGCCATTATTGTGCTCATAAACTGTGAAATAGATGTTTCCATTGGTTTTTTATCCTGGTTCTTTGTCTGGGAGTCATGGTTTTATAATCTGTTTGCTCCTTTGTAATGTGTGTTGAAGATGAAGTGCTATGAGGAAGTAACTGAGGTATTAGTAATGATTGCAATTTAGGGCATCTCCCTTCTCTGTTTTCGGCGCTTCTTTTAAATTACATCCAAGAAGACAGATATTTTCTGTGTCTGGCAAAGGAAATATGTGGGTGTAAATAGGTAGTGTCTACCTATGATGTCTGTTTTGATGACATCCTGAAGCAGTAGCAAAGTGGAATGCATAAACAATGCTCCAGGATATTTGTCTTGGGAGGTATTCATTTACGTAATAATGAAATTTTGATTAATTTCTAAATCTAAGTCATCTAAATTTTGAGTGCATTTATTTCCCCCCCTGTGTGTTACTTAAGCATTGGTGTGCATATACGTGGTGTTCTCAGACAGGGTGGCGATCGTCAGGGTAAACTAGGAAAACCTAGAATGGTCAGGGAATTATGAATTTCTGGAAAAGTCAGGGAATGCTCGTAATAGTTGGGGAGAAACTGGGATATGAATCCTCATTATTTTTCTACCATTACGTTTATCGGCCAGTTTTTCCCGTCCTTCATTTCACCAACTGAAACTAACGTCCATCGCTGACGTGCATGGAATAAGCACCATCAATTGGTGGAATATTCAGTTGTGAATCTGAGTTGTTTAGTTGTGAATCAGACGTACATTGTATCCCTTTTGTATATCCTTATTGCGTTATTTGCCTTGTTGTGTTAAGAATCATTATCACAATGTATTGCGCTCAACACAAGGAATCCGAGGATATGTTGTTCGGAAAATTTTACCTCTCGTTTTATTTTAACTTCCGAAACTCAGGTCGAGAAGTAGGTGGAGCACACTAGCTTAGAGTAAATACATGCTTGCAGTTCTAAAAATACGAGATGATTATTAGAAAATTTATAAGATTCAAGGCTGTTGTAGAAAATTTAAGTCAGCAGAAAAAAAATATTCCAATAATAGGTGACCTTTTGGCGATTGGTCAGAGAAATTGGTAAATCCATCAGGGAAAAGTCAGGGAATTTAAAAATTGGATATCAATAGCCACCCTGTCAAGGATTTTCTTAAATGAACAAGTCTCTCGAAAGCTACTTCAAACCTGCTGGGTCACATTTTGTATTTCTTCTAGCTTGTTAGTTTGTGTTTCTTAAACAAACCTTGATTAGTCTATGCCTAATAAATAGATTTTAATGAAGACATGGGAGGGCTAGATAACACTTGCAATAAATGCTAGATAACCTTTTCATTATGTTTTTGTGCAATTAATGTAAAAAGTATCAAAGCTAATTTTCAACTACAGATGAAAGATTAAGTTAAATTTATGTGATTGAAATAGAGTTTAAAGTTCCTTTATGACTTCTAAATACAGATGAAGTTTGGTGTTGGTATGATGTGATTTGTGTTGATGCGGAATGCACCCTAACGTGAAAGTTAATTGTGTGTCAGTTTTCACTAGGTGGGTAGATTTTTGCAGTGCATATGATTTTTAGAGTTATTAAAAGATGAGTGGACAGAGTATGGAGTCAGTTAGATTTTAATGTAGGAGTGACAATAGATGACAGGAGTGGCCCAGTAGCTAGATTGTTAGTTGGGGGAGCCTTTGACAGGAGCTCGGGCACCTATAGACCTTGAGCGGTCCGTTGTGCCAACCCCATTTTCAACCTGCCTGCCACATGCAGACGGGACAAGAGCGCCACGGTGAAGGTATGAATGATCACCCATCCAACCCTTGTCCGGGCCCAACATTGCTTAACTTCAGTAATCTTGCGGGAACTGGTGTTTCAATGAGGCTAGGCCCTTGCCCATAATCACCCAATAGCTATGTTTTAAATCTCTAAGTGCTCCTTTGCTAAATACAGAATGCAACATAGAAACCCGAGCGACTCTTGGCTAAGCCCAATGACTTAGCATGTAATACTTTAGACTCATAATAATTGGATATTATTAATTATTATCTGCTCCCATGGATAATAATTATGATAATGGTTTTTGATTTATTGTTACTGAGGGTTATTTGTATTTAACATTACTCTTTCCTTAATTTGCTACGCAATGGTTCATTCTTTTTTATTATAAATTCTATATAGTCCAGCATTTTGCCCCATATTTCTGGCTTATGTAATGCCTTTTTCTCCTTCAAACGAGTCTCATTAACATCAGAGTCAGATTTATCAGATATCTATAAGTTTTTGGTGGTTAAGTGCTGGTGAATGTGATTCGGGAAAATTACTGTTGAAATTAGTGGAGTGAAAACTTATACGGCACTCTTTCGTCTGAAAGTAATAGCTCTTGTAAAGCTGTGTATGGAAGAGAAGAAATGTCTTCTGGTGATATGAGGTAATAGTTTTCTCCTGCAATTTTCCTCAGTAATGTGAACACACAGGTCCAAGATGGAGCTTTGTGGCCAATTTCACTCTATATAGTATGTTCTAAGGATGAGTCGAATCCAAATGTCGATTCCCGATTCCACCGATTCTCAGGATTAGAATCGGTATTGAGAATCGATCGCCTATAAAGTTGATTCCGATTCCATCGATTCCAGATTGATAAATATTCAATTCAAATTTCATTTATCGCATCATATTTGTCTCAGTAATTTTGGGAGTAGGCTATCAGTTTGTACTTTTTATCTACCTCAATAAGCTGAGGATATATTTGTTTATAAATATACTTTTTGAGCGACTTTATTGTCTTTGTTGTTTTATTCCAGCCAATACTTGAATTTAAATAATAGTTGTACTCTACTGGTATATCAATATCCCACCTGTTAATTAAGAATAAGTATTGATGGAATCGGAATTGAAAAAAAGTGGAATCGACTCATCCCCATCCCCAGTGGCGGTGGGGTTAAGTCCTCGCCTGCTAACCTGAGGGTCCCGGGTTCGAATCCCGCCTGGGTAGATTATTCACTGCCCAGGACATGGATGTTTGTGATCGTTAAATGAGTTAATTGTAAGAGAGGACTATATAGTCCTAAATTCGCTCAATAAAGACAAGTTGTTATTATTATTATCCCTAGTATGTTATATAGCTCAGTGATTTCATGAACGGTCGGTCAGCCTGTTAGTTTTCCTTTGATGCATTTGTAGATTCTTTATCTCCCAGGCTTGTTCTCGTTGAAGTAACCATTACTCATTTCAGTTACTTTCCTCAAGGCACCTCACCTCACCTGAACTCCGTTAATATCACTGCTCGTGACTTAATAACTTGTGGCTTTGCATTCATTTTGTTCTATATCTCTCTCTCTCTCTCTCCCTACCATCCCTCCCCAACCATTCCCTTCCCGAACTTTTCTCTTGCAGTACTCCCAAGTCTCGGCCAATCACCTCCACCACCACCCCTCCCCGCCCCCTCCCGTGTGCGGTGGCAGCCCCCCCCACCCCTCATCCGAGCCCCCTCCCCTGCCCTCGAGAAACCGCCCCCTGTCCACCCACTCCCCTCCGCCCGGCACCACCTTCCTCGGCTCCACCTCCCTCCACCACGGCCTCTCGGTGTTCCAGCAGGCAGCTGCCGACGTTGGCTCGTCCGCCAACCCCGGTTCTTCCGTCCCTCCCCCCCTCCCGCCCCGAACCACCTCCTCCTCCTCCCCCTCCCCCTCTCACATCTACTCACAATTGCAATTTACTGACGGTGTTGACTCGGGCGCCCCATTAACTCAGGGACACACTGAAAACCTTCACAAACTTCACACCTCATCGACTAATCGCTGCGTAAGTAACTTGTGTGTAATCTAATGCATATGTGTTGGCTTTTTTATGATATAGTCACCTTTCCCATTTTAATGTTGATGCATAATTTAACTGTTTTTCTCACTGGGTTCTGTGGCTCACAGTTTTGCTCATACAATTTGATCTCCTTTATCTTCCATAACTAATATACTAGTAATACTACTACTGCACTGTACATCTGTGCATTGAGATTTGGTGGGTTTTTGGATAAGAGGTTATAATTTTTAAATCCAGCTTTCTTAAAAACATTTTTCAATTGTTAATAATTAGTCCTAATTAGTTTGTGTTAACTCTAATAAATTTAGGCTTGACTTTGGGGAACCTCTCCATATCGGAAATCAAAATATTCTAGTATTGGTCCACTAAATAGGTTATTCTTTACGACCCAGGGTTTGTCACATAGCCACCTTAAGATGTCATTATGTAACGAAACCCAGGTTGTAAAGAATAAATCTATTTAGTGGACCAATACTAGAATAATTTGATTTCCGATTGTGTTAATTCATTGATTGTGTGGATATTTTGTTTATGAAACAATTCAATGCCCTTGATTGCAATAATTTTTTATTTGGGCTTCATACTTGTTCATCAGCTGACCATATTTGATTTGTGGTGTTATCTGTTTTTGATATGTATGTGCAAGTGTTCTCTATTTTGTTAGTTGACATTTTGCTGTTTAGGAGAATCTTAATCTTGAGTGTAAGCATTGAACTATGAGTGAGCTTCTTGTATTGTCAAAATAATTTTCAATTTTCATGAACAAAGTGTTTGGCAGCTTATGTTCAATATCCTTCTTTTGTATTGGCATTTTAGTTGAAATTATTGCTTGTGTATTTTTCCTACTCTCAACCTTAGAAGGCAACATGTTTGTTCCATGAAGATGAATTTGGAGTAGTTTTTTTAAATATATTGATCCTGATATTTTACAAGAGTGAAATGTAGGACAGGTCATAAAAAAGCAAAAAAGCATGTCACAACACAAAAATAACCCAACACAGGAAAACAAAGAATATATACAGTGAAAGAGATTAAGGTCCAAAATTACTCTTCCAGAAAGTCTTGTACATTGTAGTAGACCTTCTTTAGCAGAAAACCTTTAAGTTTTCTTGTAAAAGATGCTCTAGAAGTGGAATTTTTTATGCCAGAAGGTGAATGATTAAAAACTTAAATGGCTACATGGAAGGGATCCTTATTATATATTAATGTAGAGTGATGAAGCATGTGCATATCCACTCTTTGCTGAGTGTTATGCCCATGTATTTGAGCATGTGTAGTGAATTCACTCTTGTTATCTAAAATGTACAGACATAGGTGGTAAATGTACAAGCTTGGCAGAGCTAAAATTGTTAATTCTTTGAAGTGAGGTTTACAGGATTGCCGTGCAGGTATTTTTGCTATATATCTAATGCATCTCTTTTGCATTACAAAAACCTTCTTAAAACCATGAGAAGATCCCCAGAAAATAATGCCATAAGTTAGATGTGACTGGAAGATACCAAAATATGCCATTTTTCGCACTTCTAAGTTAACAATGTTGGTAAGATTTCTTAAAACATAACCACATTTGGCAAATGTAAGGCATAAAGGCATTAATATGATCTCCCATTTCAAGGAGTCATCAATTAATAAACCTAAGAACTTTGCACTAGTCACTCTTTCAACAGATTTCCCATTCACATGAAGATCTAGATGTGGGACTTCTCTCTGTCTGTGGAATTGAATAAAATTTGTTTTTTGAGTATTAATGGATAGTTTGTTCATTCTGAACCAGTTTTCTAGATGCTTTAAAGAGGTATTAAGCTTGAATTGTAACTTATGAGGATCCTTGTCACCGATTGCTAAAGTTGTATCATCTGCATACAAAACAATGTTTTTGTTTACAGGGCTGTTTGGCAAATCATTGATGTACAGTAGAAACAAAAGAGGTCCAAGGATGCTTCCCTGTGGCTCTCCGACATTTATGATTCTAGCAGGAGTTAAATATTTGTTCAAGATATATAACCTCTTAATGTGTCCCCCTTCTTTTCTGGGAACCAAACTGGTCTTTATTCAGGAATTAATCCATCTTTTCTTCCATTCCGCTGTAGTTTATTTCCTTGGGTATTTTTTAGATCTGTCGGGTGAGGTTTGTTTATCTTAAATCTCCTCATCAAACAATTCTTTTCTTCTTAGAGGTAGGGTTGATTATATTCACTTTATGGGGAGCTCACCAATTCCTGATGCCTTCCTGTTTAATTCTTAATTGGATCATCAAACTCTGAATGGACATGAAATACCTAATGCATGAAAATATACCGTGAAAGAAAAAACTGTTTGCCTTGACTGTATTATTGTGCTTGTTAACAATGTGTTATCCAGCTACACTACGGGGCCCTCATTTCTTGTAGGAAAATGTCCAGGGCTGTTAATGGGAAGTAGATGTTCTTGCCTGCCACCTATGCTGTTGCTCTAAGGGGCATGCCACAAACAGTTTATGACCATCACCAAAATTTTCTCTCCTGTGGCATATGCCGACATTGGTTAGGATATAAACCTCATCTTTCTTACATACCATCAATTTTTACTATGTTGAATTGTTAGTGTGTGAGTTCTTGGTGACCAATTATGAGTCCAAAGTGGAAAAATGATTCACCTCCAAAAGTTGACAGTTAGCGGAGTCTTTATTAGTGTCTTTCAATCGGCATTACCAAAAATGTTGACCACCGAGGAAAATAGGGTTTTTAGGACTAGCTTAAATTTAAAATATAAACCCAATGTTCAACCATGCTTGGGCAAACACAACACGTGATCTGCACTGCAATGTTGACTGCATTCAAGAGAATTTAGTTACATAAACCTCTGCATTTCACCTTGAACTGAGACAGAATACTCAGTGGTGCAGCTACCTAACTCTCTGTTGTGTGTTATCAGTTCAAATCCCATTCATATCAGTTGTAGTTTTCATTGGTGATGTTGTTCTACACAGTGGTATTGTGATTACAAAATTTGAGTATTGTTGTAGCAAACAATAGGCACTTCATCCTGGCTGCATGGACTTCATGGGATAATTTCAAAAGTTTTACCTTGGAAGAAAAAAACAGTAAACATCCAAATGATTACCCAAGGAAAACTATTGCAATGAACATGTACACAATAAATATACAGTTACGTAACACTTTGTGTATAGGTATTTCAGTTGTTTGAATCATTGGATCAATTAATAACACCTTGCACTTGTGATTCCTTGTATATTACCAATTGGATTCTTATGGAGGAAAAGGCTGTAGCAAATCTACATCCACATAATACCCCACAAGCCTCCGCATGGGCGTGTGGCAGGGGGTGTTAGATCACCAGGCATGTAAAGGTCTAAGTTTTTTAGGGATGAAATGGTGACATGTGTTATAGGAGTGTATTTAGTGGAACTCAATTTTTATTGTGGTCGCTTATTGTTCGTGGAAAGATTTAGTTTTTGTACCTATCTGGTCGGCAGTGTATCTCTCTTTATTTTATCGCATCTGTCAGACCTAGAAATGTAGTGAAGAGTCATGATAATATTCTCTATGTCGCTCTGAAAAATATCAGTTCTGAATTACTCAAGCAACCTAAGCCTAGCGTGTAGCCTCCGAGTCTCTAGGGGCTACCATCTTAATCCCTCTAGAAGTGCACAGGTCTTCATTTTGGCATATGATCTATTTGTTGTAATGGTAAAATACATAAAGTCCTAATTTTTGGCTAATTTTTTGTTAAATATTATCATAAAATTTATCATATTATTCTAACAGTAGCTTTTTAGGCCAATATACAGGCAACCATGCCATCCAGGCAAAAGGCTAAAGTTGGTTCAATTACTGGTCAAGGTAGGATTTTTTTCTTGTGGCAGTATTGACTTATTTCATTGACGAATTTAGAGTAGGGATGATTTTCTTCCCATCTGTTTCTGTGCGTTGATTAATCCTTTCAGTGCCACCAATTTTATGGTGGGTATCCCTTGAAGTGCCATGGATATTTTGGGGATTTTGCATGTCTTTAGAAAATAATTCACTATTTGCTTGTTTCTAACTCAAAGGGTTATATGCTCCCATAAGATTCCACTTCAAATGTGGTTCCATCTCCTTTGGACTCCCTTTTCCCTTGTTTTGACATCCTTGGTGGACCGCTGAGACATAGCGTCTAGTTCTCTTGAATCATCCAAAAAGCCACTAGGGATAGGATGCCTAATTAGGCTGCATAATTGACTGTGCTTGGCAAGCTAATGATCTTTGGTTCGATTCCTTGTCCAGGTGGAGTTTGTTTTCATGACCAATTCTACATTCAATAAGTTTTCCACCAAAAATAATACCAATAAGTTTCTCTGTAATTGATTATGATCACTAACCATGGCTACAGTGATATTTAAACTGATTAGTCTTAAGTAAAATTGGTGCAAATGTCTGTAGTAAACTTTTGTCATTCAGTTAACTGGCAGTTAAGTTAATCAGACTTGGGATGATTTTCTGTGTATTATTTCCTCTCCTGGGAAAAAGAGCTTTTTTTATGAGCAGGAGAATTCTTGTGTCCAGAGATGTCAGAATTTTATTCCTTTGTGGATTGTACACCCCATTCTTAATAATAATTATCTATCTCCTCCTCATTATCTCTTCTTTCAATCAGTGTAACATGTGAAATGGTCCTTCCTATGCAAAAGAACTTTGTCTTAGGCTGGGAACCTATTTTCATGATAGGATAGGATTTGAATGGTAAGTTTTTTGTACAATTAATGTCCAAAAAGATGTATGAATTGGCTAATCCTCTGGAAGTATAATTTATACGTAAGGTAAAATGTTCTTGAATAGACTTGTGGGTAAAATGAGGGTATGAGTCAATTCATCATCTTTCAGCAGCTGAGTGAGTATATCGTGAAATTGTACTGATAGGTTTTTATCTTTAAATAAGTCCCTTGAGTTTTAATTGTGCTCCATATTGGTGAAGAAATACGCGTTTTCTCTGTAGGTGATAAGAGCTGGAGCTTTAGCTCAAGAACTGTGGATGGGTCATTTTTAAACCACTTCATAATGTCTCCTCTTGTCTTTCCTCTGAATTTGTACTTATAGTGCTAGAATCTTGGTCGATTTTTTTTCCATTGAAGTGTTTCGTTTAAGGTAGTTTGAGCGAAAAATCATTTTACTTAGAAATCAATGAATTTCGTCTCATTTTAAAGAAAAATATCTCACCCTTCCAATGACACCATTAATTCTACCCCTTACCACATTACTTTAGGAGATATTTGCCAAAAAATAGTAGCCCTTTTACATGGGAAATGGTATGTGCATGCACTCCAGAGATACATTATTTATAAAATGAGGCATTTCTAACACTTAGATGTCGTAAAAAAAACTAACAGTGTGTACTTTGTATGTTTTCTCAACTATTTTTGAAAATTAATCACATTGTCACCACAGTAGGTTCAAAAAACCTTCCGTTTTGAAGGATTTTCATATGCAACACATGAAAAATATTAGTCAAGTAAAAGACTTATTTAGATATTTTTATTTAATTACAATTTCTGTCATATAAAACTATATTATTGCACCATTAATAATGCAATATTTATTTCATGTGTCCTACAGCTGGTGAAATTGAAATGTATAATTCGAATATGGTCTCTATTGTGACTAGGGAACTATCTCGTTCAAACTGCCGTAAATAGTCTTAAGATTAACCATTGCTGGAGCAAAATTGTTGTGGAATGATTGCGGGGTCAGTTCTGACCCACTGTTGTTTCCAAGGTTTCACCGAAAAGAATTCATATCTTTTTGTTTTTCTTTGTTTCTACTTCATTTATCTCTTAATGACTTACATTAATCACTTTGTTTCAATATTTGTAGTTATGAATGTTACGGAACCTGGTGGCAAGCACCAATGTGGCTACTCAGGTCAGGAAGAGTAAATCAATCATGTATCAGCTTGCATAGTGACCGAAAGCATCCTGTTGGGACCTTTTAAGTGTTCCTTCTCAGTCCTTCTGCTCTACCTTGCATGTTTTCCTCTCTCAGGCATCATTTCATAGCCATAGAGGTGCCTCAAAGATTTGTTGTATCTAAAGTTTGAAGCATCTGATCATGCTTTTGTGGAAGGCTTTGTGTATGTATGTACTAACCAATGCCTGAGAAAAATAAAGCAAGACATGGCAACTCTCCATAAAATCTCCAGAAAACTTTTGGAATTTTAATTGGCCATTTTTTCCTATTACATATGTATTTTCTTCACTATCATGTGGTATGAAAAACTTTGTGTTGCCTTTAATCTCAAAGTCGATTTTTACAAAGTACTGTTTTCCTCATAAAACTGTCCAGTGATGCCATCTGTATTCATTTGTGGACCACTCATTGGCAAAGGAAATGATGATGCATTGAAAGTGACCCTCCTCTGGTTCTTTGAGTAAACATATCCACAGTTCTATATAATTTTGGCAAAGATTTAGATGAGAGACTTAATTTTAGTTGTATGTGTCATTACGTAATTTTATTGCCAACTTGTATGCTGATATAAATCCTTGGTTATGGTGTAATAGTTCAACTCATTACACGCTTGCATTTCTACTTTGCAGCAAGGCAGCATACCTCAGAGCAGCACGCATACCCATCAGCGAGCCAAGTCCAGCCCGGACCCTCTCAGCATGTCCTTGGGCGATGGTAAGTTATTGCTGGAAACAAATGTGTGCTGGTCATTGCACCCTTGCTACTGATATATGAATTGTAAGAAATTCTTTTTTTTTAATTTTTTTTTAACGCTGTGGTTTGTGATAGTGTACTGTGTTTTTGATATATTAGAACCATAGAGACATTATTATCATGCTGGTTAAATATCAATATTTTTTCTTTTGTAACCATGTAGTCATGTTTTTACCAATGAGTGTAAGATATAAGTTTAAAACAGGACAATGACATACAGTGAATGAGACTGCAATAAAACTGTAGTTTTTTAAAAGTTTAGGATGGTCATATTTGTTATTTTCTCAGCATATTAACCCAGTGCAGTCTTTGAAAAATAATTTGAAGAGTTAGTTTGCTCAAAATTTATGAAATGAAATTTAACAAAATATAATTTGTGCTTGGCCCTTTTCTATTTAAGTAAACCTCAAGCACTCGGAAGTGCCCTTCGCTTATTTCAACAAGAAAATTGCAAAGGTTGAGGGAAGGAAAAATTAATAAGTTTGCACTTAGGAAAAATATTATTAAAAACTAGTGATTATTTCGGACAGTGAATAGTTACTATCAGAAATCCTAGGTACCATTATTAAAAGTAGGTTAGTAGTTATTTCAGACATCTAACTGTTAATGTTCAGCATTTTTGGAGGTAACTACTTTCAGTTAAGTAGTTTTGGGAAATTATGAGTAGTTTAATGTAATTAACTGTCGTATTCTAAATTTTTGAAGATTGAAAACTCCTGAAATCTTAGTAGTAGTCTTAGTAGTATTTTGCTCCTGGATTATTATTTTTCCCTTGCCCTCAGGTTCGAAGAGCATGAATACGTCTGGCTCGGTGTCAGACTTGTCACTGAGTGGGCGCAAGGTAAAAGGTGGCAGTGGCGTGTGGGAGTCGGACTCCCCAAGGGTGACGCCACCCGGCACACCCCCTCCCCCCTATGGTGGGTCACGAGGGGCCACTGGGGCGGACCATGGCAGCAGAGAAACGGAAGACGTTGACGGTGGTGCTGCACAACGCACGGATACTGATCTGGTGAGTTGCTCGTATTATCACAATGCTTCTCAATCCAATATGTAATTTAGAATTCTCCATGGGAATATGGAGGCCCCTCCAGTGATACTGCAAGGTGCGTGTGAAGTGGAACAATGGTGGAGAGGATTGGGAGATTTGGCTCCAATCACATTGTCCTCTGCAGGTGGATCTCGCGTAAGATTTCAGTTTGTGTGTGGGACCATTTTTCTTTCACTTTTGGAATGTCTAACAAGTTAGTGATCTCAGTTTGTCTCAATGCATACAGTGAACACTTTCTGTTCTGTGACAGGCCTCTTCAAGACCTATATCCTAGACCTATCGTTGGCCCTGGTGGTGGCGGGGTAAAGTCCTTGCCTGCTAACCCGAGGGTCGCAGGTTCAAGTCCTGCCTGGATAGAATACTATCTGCCCAGGACATGGGTGTTTGTGTTCGTCTGATGTTACAGTTACTCTTCTGGTATAAATTGGCTGTAGGTGCTGTCTTCGGGGTAGTTGAGATAAATAAATAAATCTCTTGCATATATCTCCAAGACCTGAAGCCTCTTGCATCCGTGTACATCGGCTCAATGCTCTATCAAAAATCTTTAATTATTTATGTTAGATATTCCCATGGGTGGCAGAATTTGCACAAAACATCTTGGCGTTGGAATGGAAAATGGTCAAGTTTATCTCTGCACATTCCACCAAAAACCTATGAAAACCTGTGTTAGGTTGTCAGGAGAACGTGGTGGTTGGGACCATGAAATGTAACATTGTCTCATGTTGAGGGTGTGGTGGTTAAAACATGGCCAATATCACTGTATGTCATAACTCATGGTTCTCCTTAATGTCTGTCCAATGAATTCCAACGCATGATCCTACCTGATGTGCTTCCCTGCCCTGTGTTAAGCAAGCATTGTTTTTAAATGTAGTTGTTGTGTCGTGTTCTTTACTAATTCTCTCTTTTAAGTCCCCACGGTATAGTTACACATTGGAAAAAATCAATGAAACTCCAGAAAGTCTTCCTGAAATATCAAAATTTCATTTTGAAATCTGGAAATTCCATGTCTAGTTGCCCACAGCTGAAGATAATGGAAAAGCAGTAATAATTTGCTAATCTATGCTGCCCTTATCATCACAGCACCGTGGAAGCCTTCGCACCAAGTTATTTGGGAATTTAGTCGAGATTTGACTATGCACGTCTTGTTTGAGTGCATGTGCTTAATGCACTCAAACGATGTGGAGGGGGACTCTTGGACTTATAAATACGGCTTTTAAAATTAATATTTGAAGCCATAGTAGTTGCACGGCATTATCCCAAGAAACCATTTAGAGTCATCTGTGAATAAAAGTCTGGAAAAGACTGGTGTAAACATTTTTTGGAGGTATTGCCACATTAAGCTTTAAGAAGTTGCTTCCAGGCCCATAGGCAGGATGACAGATGTTGTACTTGGAGGCGCTCAGAAAAATTTTTCACATTTTGGTGCTGATCATTAAAAGACCAGGGATGTCTGGACACATCATTAAAGACTAGTGAGTTTAATGCACTCATGAAGGGAAGGTGACTGTGCAACTGGCAGTCAAGATGGTGAGAGCAATCTAGGTTTTCCCAGATTCATCAGGGTTGGGGCTTTAGCCTTTGAGGACCCTGTTCTTCTCCCAAAAGCCTGCCCTTACTATATATCAGGATACATCAACCGTATTTTTCACACTGTCAGGAGGCATTTCTCTTCCTCTTGCCACCATAATCAATATTTCTTCAATTCAGGCTATTTCTCAGAGCTGCTGAAATATTTCAAGGTGATCCCTGTCTATAAACGGGGCAATAAGAATCTTCCTTACAGCTATCACCCAATCACTATCATATCTGCTATTGCAAAAATTTTTGAAACCCTAGCATATGTGCAAATGAGTGAGTACTTTGAAAGTAAAAACCTATTCACTCATACACAGTATGGGTTCCAGCCTGGAAGGTCAATTACACCAGCTGTCGATTATGTCATCAAAAGCATCATTAAGGTTTATGATGTCAAGCTGTCATGTGACCTTTCATCAGCTTATGATCATGTGGATCATGTTATCCTCACAAAAAAAGCTACAGTTCCATGGTTTTCATGGCGTTGAATTTCATTCCCTGACTTCCTACATGACAGTTTGGAAAAAAATGGTCCATGTGAAAGAGACACACACTGACTATGGTATTGTCAAGTATGGTGTCCCATAAGGCTCTGTTCTTAGCCCTCTCCCTTT
This sequence comes from Ceriagrion tenellum, assembly GCA_963169105.1. NCBI lineage: Eukaryota > Metazoa > Arthropoda > Insecta > Odonata > Coenagrionidae > Ceriagrion > Ceriagrion tenellum. The sequence continues at coordinate 134,101,829 of OY720641.1, read as the reverse complement.
TCTTGTCATGGTAAATGAATTGCCAGCCAATATTGCAGCAGATTGTGTCCTGTATGCAGATGACACCACTTTTCATTAGAGTATTACCAACCCAGATGAAACTAGTACTCTAGTGCCCACCGTAACCTTGCAAGCCAATGACTGGCTTTCAGCCAACAAACTGTATATGAATCCTTGCGAACCAGTCAAATTGCTGGGCTTTCACTTGGTCCACAAACTTGAATGGAGTAGCCACTTATATGATGTCGGCAAAAAACTCTCTAGGGCACTATACCTACTGAGAAAGCTCCAATTCCACGTTGATGAAGCTTATCTTGTATCAGCCTACTATACTTTCTTACACTCCCATCTTGCCTGAGGTCTGTGGTTATGGGGCCATGCCACGGATGTGAAAAAGGTATTCTTGCTGCTAAGAAAGGCTATCAGAATCCTTGCCAATGCTGGTGCCATGGATCACTGTTGTCCACTGTTCAGTAGATATGGTATTATGACCATATACAATATGTATGTAATGCACTCCCTTCTCTATGTCAGTGATAATTGTGATGACTACCAAACTCATTGGGAGTGTGTAAAGCAGCATCCTTTGCTATCTTAGCAATGTAGGTAATCCCTAAAATAGCATCAACTTCACATGTTTGTATACATGGAATGGATCACTTGAATCTTTCCTTTAAATGTCTCCACAAAGATGAAAAAATATTGAATTCATGTTGTGAACCTGAAAGTGTTAAATGCTTTACATTGTTGTGAATGATTGGTGCCTTTTGGTAGTGTTAAGTGATATTTGTAATCAACTTAGGAAGTTCTCTTAGATTTAACTCACCTTCACATCTTCTGTCTTTCAGGGCTTTGGTTCGCACCACGAGCCATTCACTCACCGTCCAAATGGTGGCGGTGGACAAACAGTCCATCCCACAATCGCTGGGCTTCCAATTCAGCAGCCTATCATCGCCATGGAAGACGATGAGATGTCTGACCAAGAAATGGTGAGGACTTCCATTGAAGCATCTTGATTATTCCTCTGTCCCCAGTGCAGTAGAAAACATGGCCTTCCCAATAGATCTTAATAATTAATAAATGTTTAAGATATGTGGCCATGGTATGACATTGAGCTCACAAACTTGCCCAATGATTATGAGCATATAAGAGCATTTTGTACTAGCTTTGCATTAATTTTGTCTTTCCTGGTTTTTGGAGAAACCTTCAATAGTAGCTGGCCAACATAATCATGGTTTTTAAGAACCTTGAATTCCTTCAAATTCCAGTTCTTCAAAAATCTTTCTCATAAAAAGTAGATATTTCAGCGTTTAAAAATATTAAAAGAATCAGATGTTGTTTTTTCTGTTGGACATTTTTACCATTTTTGGTTTTGTAATGGTATTTTTAATTTCAGTAAAATCTCAAATATATTTTTTGCTCGGTTTTCAATTTATTAGCATTCTTTATGTTACTTAATGAAAAAGGTAACATCTCTAATTCCATTGTCTCAACTCTTATGGTGGACAGTATCCATAGTGATGGCTCTCTCGCTTTATGATTTGGCAATGATGCTGCTCCCCCCTCCTCACTCGGCCCTTCTGGCTGACATCGGACTTCCTTCACTGTGGTGACCATAGAGTGGACCTTTATTCTGAATTACTATTTTATATAAAATGTGTTGGTTAAGAAGTAATTGTTGCATATGTTAAATACAGTCTTGAGTTTCTGTGAACTTACTTCTTGTCTTCACCGTGCCCTTACTGCTGAGGTACTCATATAATTTATCAATGTTTACTGTTAAAAATCCAATAATCATAGATAAAGTTAACCTTTTTGGAAAGTGTGCAATATGAGTTTGAAAAGGAATTGCTCTTTTCATTTATGGTACTGTAATTATTTTAGGTGTTGTTATTGCTTTCAAGTAAAGGGTTTATTTGACTTCAACCACATTTAGTATTTTCATGCTTCATTAGTGAAAACTGCTTTCATGGTTTGAGTATAAAATCAATGTTTACGTATGTGTTAATTTTTTTGAACCTATTTATGTATGACAGTTGCTTCTTATGCGCCTCCATGAAACTCTGGCATTTAAGTAATCCACTGATATTGGAGTATGTTTGATAGTATAATCCTCACTAATTATAATTCATTTCCTCATTGCAGGCGGATGACTGTGGACCTTTTAAGAGCCTTTCTAAGCTGTGGGAGCACACTGCCCACCTTGCTGTCTTCATGAATTATGTTGTGTCAAATAGTGACCCATCCAGCTTGGTAAGTGTAATTAATTTGCCAGGTTGAGTAAGATGTAATTTGTAGCCAAGCAGAAAAGCCCTAGAATAGAGTAAGGAATACTTTAGAATGCTCCGTGGAATGTGGGAACATGGCATTGGGAAGCAGATTTGTACATATACCTGAGAGTGCTGGATGGCATTGATGCTGCCAGCAGAATAAGGCCTCAATTAGAGTGTCAGTTCCACCTTTTATGTCATGAGGTCTGAGCCATCTTTTATCTGATTTTTTTTGATCTGGCCTTCCCTTTGCGCCCCTCAATTGCTTTTCCAACCCTTCCAAAACCAAGGAAGTTATCAAGCTCAGAAAAATGCACCAGCTGAGTCAGTCAATGTCTTGTAGCGCCGTCAATGAATTCCAACCTGGGAATGTCCACACACTGGAAGAATTGACTTCATAGTTTGCTGATTTCCAAGGGCATGGGAGAGCAAAGTGAGATTCCACTTTACATGGTTGATTCAAAGGTCAATTAATGCATACCTGGGTTGTTGCTGCTACCAATTAAGGGAGAGATCTGAAAAACACACGAAGGAGCGAGTTATTCCCTGGTGGAAGTGCTGGAGGAGTAATATAGTATATGCAACTGAAACGTAAAATCATGTCCTTAGGATATCATGGTGGCATGTCTAACGTACGGTCCATCATTGTCAAAAATCCATCTTTTGGGGTCATAATTTGATCCAAAAGAGGTAAAACAAACAAAAGACAGTTTAGTAATAAACAAACATGTGTAATTAACAAATGCTAATGTTTGTGAGTTAGCAGTATTTAGTTGCAAATTTAGCTGCAGGAGTAATTTTATTAAAACACAAGATGTGAATAATCAAACAAAGCAAATGGTGGACCCAGGGTTTTCCTGAAAAAACCATTGCCATTAGTGTTTTTGATAAACTCGGTGAGTTCAGATGTGACTTTTTGGAAATAAATCATGATTCTAAGAACACATTGTATTTTTCCACAATTTATTTTCATTGGCACAACTAGTTTGGACACCAAGGCATCATCCTCTGGTACAAATTTTTCGGTTGCACATCATAGTATATGTGGTTAGGTAAGGAGTGGAGGAGGGCGTGTTGGGAGTGAGGGGGCAGGGGTGAGGGGAAGGAAAGGGACAGGATATGGGGGAGGGGAAGGAGTGGAAAAATACAAAGTGTTCTTTGCTTCATGATTAATTTTCACGAAGTGACGACCATTACCATATTTGGTCATGGTAATGAGAATGACAAAGGCATACAGCAGGAGGTGTGTAAATTTCAGTTATGACTTGAGATGCAGATGAGGGATCCGTCTTCGTTTCCCTGGAGTTCCCAAGACAAGGTGTACCCAAAAAAAAGTCTTGAAACTAGTTATTGAAATAACTTCATGGCTTGACCCTTCAACACTTTTTAAGTAAATACTTTATGTTCTGAGTTTAAAATAAAGCTGTGGTTGAAATGAAGAGGAATTTCTGGAGAATAGAGCTTTTTATTGGGTCTTTTCCGGTCAAATATGCTATCACTCCTTAGGCTCCCACTACATTTGATCTCACTGTAAAAACATTCCCACCATTCCGAACTTGAGGCATAGCCTCTTGTTGATTGTCTCAAATTTATTTAGGTTATTTTATATAGAGGCTAGTTATTTTAGACATACACTAGTCTTATTAATAATTGTGATGGTCTTATTTATATGCATAAGCAACATTTATTCATTCAGACTTTGGTAGGAAACTTAGACAGAAATTGTAAATTATGAGAAATAGATTGTTACTTTGCTAGGCTGAAAATGCTGCTCAGATCGGACACCTAAGTTGTGCAATGACAATATTTTTGTGTTTTTTCCCCTCTTTGTTTTAAATTTACGGCCTGTGACCATAAATTTAAGTTTATTTTTATCTTCTCTTCCTTATGCCACTGTTTTTTATTCATTTGCCATCTCATGACATAAATAATAACCCTTAAGATGTTTGCATATTACAAGGCAGTGTATATTTACCTTATGCTGTCTTTAATACAGTAAAACTTGTTTGTAACGATCATACATATAGCGAAATCCCACCTACAATGAAGTGAGCTCTTGGTCCCTTGGACTTTCCCAATGTGGCACATGTTAAATAACCTACATTTAATGAGTATGGATGACATGAAATCCCTGCTAAAATGAACTATTCTTTGGTCCCTTGGCAATTTTTACCTCACTCATGATGAAATTTACATGATTTAAAAGTAAATTTTCATTCTGAATGCTTCCTCACCCATGTTCATCTGGCACATGTATTACCAAAAAGTTTCCAGTGCATCCATCCCCCTGCTAGAGTCATTGACGAATGCTCCTCATCACAATAATTTTTGCAACTCAGTGAATGGACTTCCAGACATTTGTACCTTAATTTTGTGATTTGATATAACACACGGAAACAACCTCTGTCGCAAAACTGTACTAAACTCCATGCTAATACCTAGAAGTGATTTAAAAAAAACCATTTGTCTGGATTGAATGTGTCCATTCAAAGCATGTTTGTAATTAGTGTTGATCTTAATATTTGAAAATTAATCAATCACGTTTCATCTTTTCATTTATATTTTATCTTCTTTGCAGCTTTTTTATTTACTGACTGATCTGTACAAAGAGGGAAATGCAAAGGAGATGAGAAAATGGGCATATGAAGTCCATTCAGTCTTCCTAGTCCCTGGTGCTGTGAGTATATTTGAGAGACATTGTAGTTTATTCTATGTAATATACTATCAAGGATACTATTGGATTTACTGGTTAATGCCTGGGAAAAATGGGAATGGAGAAACTCTGATTTTGGAGTTGTGTTGTGGAAACTTAGAATCCTCTTTTGGTGTGGAAAAGGGTCTCAAGGGTCAGGTATTGATGCCTCAGTGAATGGAAATGCTCTGTGCTGGAAGTATGTCTATGCAGTGGAGAAAACTTATTATAAAAATTAGGGATGAGTCAATTCCACCTATTCTCGATTCCGATTCCATCGATTCTAATTCCTAATAACAGGTGGGATATTAATATACCAGTAGAGTACAACTGTTATTTAAATTCAAGTATTGGCTGGAATAAACAAAGACAATTAAGTCGCTCAAAAAGTATATTTATTAACAAATAGCAAATATATCCTCAGCTTATTGAGGAAGATAAAAAGTGCAAATTGATAGCCCACACCCAAAATTACTGAGACAAATATGATGTGATAACTAAAATACATGAATACACTTTTGTGTTGTGATTTTAAAGTCCATAATTTACCTCATCCAGTTTGCTCTGTGTCCTCTGTATTTGCCAATGAGGGTTGACAATGAAGAGTGATTTGAAATTCACTATGAAAGGCTCGTTTGCGTGGGCCCTGAGGAGCCAAATCCGAAACGCCTGATTTCACTCTCATTTGGGGATATGGCTTTTGATTACTGTCAAGGCAAATTATTTTTATTTCATGTTTATTAATTTATTATCAATAACCCAAATACAGCTCCACTGGCCATTTTACGTCAGATTTGTTGACAGTAACAACAGTTGAACGCAAACTCCTGTGCCCTGAGTGGGGAAAAATCCACCCGGGTGGGACTGAAACCCACGACCCTCTGAACAGCTGGCGAGGGCTGAACCTCGCCGGGGCCGTCTAGGTTCCACTAAAGTTTAATACAGTAAAACCTCCATATAACGAACCTCCATATAGCGAAATTTGACAGAAACCTCCCTATTACAAAGTCATGCATCCAGTCCCTTCCCATTCATAATGCTTTACATGATGCTCAACATTGTGGAATGTAAATTTTCTTTAGTACACTTTTTTTCTTTCTTCTACATCTTGATCAGTGCCCACATCCTGATGTCATTCTCTGTCAGTTTCTGGTCTGACTAGGTCAAATTAAATGGAATACTGATGAGCAGAGACCGGAAAAATAGTATCTTTTTTGCAAAATTAGCATATTTTTGACAAAATTAGCATCTATTTTCCTGAAATTAGCATATATTTGTTATCATCGATTAACCTGGAATTTAATTATCAATGCTTAAGTTTCAGTTTGCAGAACATACATACAATTAATTCAATCAATACATTCATTTAAAATGACCAATTAATCTGAAACTGTAACAATTTTTTCTAGCATTAAAAAAATGATAAGTTCAAAAAATTGTCACGAAATTATTAGCTAATATATTTTAGAAAAAACATGATGATTTCAGCCAATTGTCCTCTAGTTTACGGCTTATATTATTATTAATTCTCTCCGATCTTGTCAAAGATTGTTTCCTGGTTCAAGCAGAAAGCAAGCCAGTCATATGAAAGGGAAACTTGTGCAAGTAAAAGAAGGGAGACTTTTAAATGTGTCTTTATTTAGTTTCTGTGCTCTTATAAACCCTTATCGAATGACATACTACAAAAAAATGACACATTAATATCTTTCAAGTTCGTTCTTTTGTCAATCACAACAGTCTTATAATGAGAAAAAAACCTCTCACTGTCCGCATTATTAGTAGGCGTGAATATTGTCTGGATGGCTCCAGTAGAAAACTTAAGATGTTCATCCTTTATGGAGAGAAGAATTGACATTAAATCTACTTCTCCATTGGTACTTTTCCCAAACTCCTTGCATGGCGTGCTCTTCAGTGCCCTGTATCCATGACAAAATTATTCTGATGTAAGGTCTTTACACCTGCTTAGGTGCAAAACCTTCTCCACAACATCAGAGGGTTTGTTCATTATTATTTTTTGGACTTAAAAGACTTCCCCAATATCCATGAACAGTTTTCCATATGTCTCATTTTCTTTAATGCAGCAAGTTTAGCCTTACATTTGAGAGCTACATACCTGAATCTATCTTTCATGGATGCAATCTCAACTTCAGAAAAGTCTTTCACAGCAGCTGAAGTCTTCACTGCAAAATGCCCTTTGAGAAAGGCCTGAAGCTAAATTTCCATTGTTTTCAGCCTTGGGTACAGGAGTGCGCCATGGGGTAGGATGAACCTTCCAGCAATTTCAGAAAATCAATGATTGTCTTGGCATGCTCTGTGACAAACTGGATTTGTGCACTGATAGCCATTAACTCCTTGCTGATTAATTCTGACATCAAATTAACTCCAGCGTTATCATTACCTTCTCTCATTTCTCTTTTTTTTTAATTCCACACAATCAATGAAATATCCATTTAAATAAAAACTGCCTCAAACCAAGTATTCCTCCTTCTTTGAACTGGAGCAGGAAATAAATTTGATTTTTCACTGTTGTAGTTCTCCTTTAGATTTTCCTTTTTTGCGTTTGGAGTAATGCGGCTTTGACCATGCACAATGTCATATTCAGCTCTGGTCGATTAGCTGCCCATACACTGCTCAAAAGATGCAATTTATGAGCCCAGCATTGAAAATGAGCTAGTTGATCCCCAAGAACTACTTTTAAAGTGTCATAGCACGAGGGCATATATCGTGTACTATCACTGATCATCAACTCGTCATTGTCAATTCCAATATTGTTTTCTATAAATGAGTCCAATATTACATGGGTGCCTGTGGTGGCATTGCACCCTTCCAAGTGGTGAATGCTACCCACATGTGTGACTGGTTCACTGCTAAATGTTATCAACTGAAACAATACTGCCACCACACAACATCCAACGATATCTGTGGTTTCGTCAACAGAAACTGCTATCTTGCTATCCTTTAGAGCCTCCTTTACCTCTTCTGTCTTCAAAGATGCCAGCTCTGAAATAAAGTGATTCTTACGTTATGATTGTTCACGTACTGCATTATTGAACAAATGTTGTGGACTCGAGGAACCCTTCAAAAAGTGGCAAACAAAAATTTTCTCTATAATTCTAATTTGATGTTGTGTGCATGATAAAACAATAAAATATCCATGAATAAGAAAAGATATAAAACCCAAAATAAAGTAAAATGATATCGGTTTGAATTTTTATCTACCTTTCATACCTGGTACATATTTTTCCCTCAACTGCTTTATGCTTGGGAGGTCAGCTTCTTCATTTACAAATTCCTGAATCTGGGCCCTCATTGCAGAATGTTCCAGTTTTTCTAACGGAACACTTGTGGAAGTAAATGCTTCCAATGTTCTCGACACCAGGTAGTCCTTGTTCAACTTCCACTTTTTAGTTGACGAACCACTGCATTCAGTCATGGAGGTTTTTCATTGAAGTGTTGAAGATCCACTGAAATTTTTCAATTTGATGTGCCTTTCACTGTCTACTTGCTTCACAATGCTATCTTTTTTCTCCCATGCAACTTGAACATCGCAATGCTTACGATTTTACTATGGGAAGCGTTAAGTCCATCACAACTGTAAGTTTGAGCTCGTCCTAACACAGTAACAGTATGGCATCCCATCTTCTCTGAGCGAAACTCCTAAATATATAAAGTATTCATTGATAATTGGGATAACCAACTAGCACCCAGGTTTTAAAGCCTGAATCCTCGTACTGTCTCGCACTTCACACTGCTTCACACACATGTATCGCATTGTGAGTGCAATTGTGTGCCCTAACACTTTTTTTAGTGTCAAAGGTGAAACAAAATGTGCAACAATGCTCTTCTGCTCATTGCACAGTATAATCAATTCACATATGCGTACATAATTACGTTTAAGTTAAAAATGGGCTATTTGGTTGTTCATTTGGTAATAATCATAATTTTAATGGATAAATTGGCATATTTCACAAAAAAACATCTAAATATATTTTCATTTCCATTTCCTACTGTTTTTTTGTATTCATAACCTCATTTCACATATTTTTCGCACATTTACTAAATTTGCAGATATTTTGCTTTCATCCCTAATTTGCGTAGAAAATTTGTATTATAGCAACTTACAATTTTTTTCCAGTCTCTACTGATGAGTACACTCCTAATCTGATAATAAGTTGTCTGGCAGCACTCGTAGCTGTCTTAGAGGCTGATAGAAGGGCATGGTCTTGAAAATCCTCCATTAAAATATTAGTGATGGCATGAGATAATGGACCCCCATCACTATGCCATTAGCCAGTTCGAAGAAGTCTCCTTTGTGTACTAAGCACTCTGAAGTTCGAACATGGTGAACATCAAGTGCCTGTAGCTTTGGTCTGAGTGGTATTTTAAATGAACTCTCACTATTTATGAGTCTCTGTCTTACTATAAGTTCTTTTTAGTGGGAAACTGGGTGGCTTTGTGATGCATTAATGGCTGTCTTTTTTATTCTGATTTGAGCATTAAATACCCTGTTTCTGCCTTGAATACAGCCCCTGAGACTGACTAATGTGGATGAAAATGTGGCGAGAGAAGTGGATGAAGTGCTGCTCAGAGAGGCTGAGGCAGAGGAAATTCTGAGGAGGGTAAGTGTGTCTCTTCTTCAAAATACCTAACGTTCATTTCGTACCTCCCTTAGTTACCTGAGGACATAGCTCGACCAAAATTTACTACACTAACTATGACTTCTAAAATTTTACTTGCATACTTTAAGGATTTTGTCTGTATGGTTCTCTAGAAATGTGATAAGATTGTTTTTATTTATTGGTGTGTTTTACTGTGTCCTTATAATGCTGAAAAAGTTGAATTACTTGGATTTAGTGCAATTTTCCGTAGATATTTCACATAATCCAAGATATTCATTATGAAAAACTTCCAATATCAACCTGATATATGAATTTAATACTGAAGCAGTTTATTTCTCGTGAGGAATAAATATCCCTCTGCAGTTCTTCAAACCTGTGTGTGATGGAGACATCCTTAATAGAAAACTTTTTAGGCGCCCTGCAATTCCACTATTGGCAGTTTTCACTGTATTAGGCTTTTTTTCCCAACCATCGTTCAATTTTCTTGTCTACCAGTTAGGGTAGCTCTGTTGTGATATTGCCTCTGGTGTCAGGGTCCCTTATTCTAGAAATGCTAAAAACTTATATTTTATAAAATGAGCTGAATTAAAGGGTTTCCAGGTTAGTTTTACTGTTTTTCAGCCATGAAAGTGCAGCTTTTACATGCATTCTCATGGAGGTTGCTCAGGTTAAAGCTGGAAAGCATTGAAGTGATAAATAACGTTTTTGAATATAAGTATAAGTTTTAATTAAAACCAAGCAAAAAATCATTGGAAAATGAATAAGAATAAAAAAAGGAATCTTACCTTCTTTTTTCTTGACGTCATTGGCCTGCTAATGCCGCAATTGAAGTCGAGCTGCAGTGGTCCCAGACAAACATCACTCGCATGGCTGGACAAATGTAGCCATTTAAATATATATTTGTGGAATAATCTGCATATTTTGTACATTAATTTAGGTTTTGAATTGGTAACCCATGTCATCAGCCGAAGCAGGATTTTTTTAAACTGAATAAATAGAAATTAGTACTTTAGTATCTGTTCTGATCCACAGCCGCCTTAATTATTTACGACATGCATCCATAGCATGGCATGTTATAACATGCATCCATGGCATAGCATCCACAAGAGAATTTCTTTTCACTGTCTTACTAGGGGAGTGTGGGGTAGCCGGATTTTATCCAAACTCAGTAGTTGTACATACCGCTGTATGTGGTTCATGAATCACCCCACATAAAGGGTTATATAACCAATAGTTTGAACAAAAAAGTCCTTTAAACATTTTAAACTTATAATAGTACCCTTCTGAAGGGCTATTTACTCAACGGTCAAAGTGGTCGGGTGGCTACCGTACTGAATACGGCCCAGAGAGCATGGGTTTGATCCCGGCACGGCATGTTTTTTATTTTTGTTTTTCTTTTTAGGCATCCTACAATGTGCTCAAGATATTTTTATTTCTACTCAAAATATTATTTTTGTGCGAGGCAAATTTTTCATTTGCATACCCGACATCAGGCTTATTCTCTTTTTTTTTCGGTCGAAGGCAGCCTTCTGATTACATATATCACTTCCTTATCTTTTCACAACATACTTCCATTTCAACTACTGAGTTAGAATAAAATCTGAGACCCGGCTACTTGACACTCCCCTTGTTAGCTTAATATTGGTTCATAATGCCTGACACAGAGCATATGATCCTCTTCCATTGAAAATATAATCCTCTAATTTCTATATCTGGTGAAAATGATCATGCAAGTCACTCACTACAGTAGTGTATGCATATATCAATATTACTCATATTGCAATACATCGCTCATGCCAGAGTTACGAGTTCTCTAGTTAAGAAATGACGTATAGAATAATGCACTGTGAAGCTTTCTCAGCATAGTCCAAACTGCGTGTAAGTTTAGTAAACACGCTTGATTGCCTAACCTCTTACCCATTGAAAAAAGGAAAAGTTAGTTGTTTAGATGTAGATTTCCACGTGGTATAGATGGGGGTTGATTCTTCCGATTTCTGGTATTTCCTCTGTGAAAAGATGGAACAATGTGGTGTAAATCCCAAAAATCGGTAGCGTCAACTTCCAACAAGTTATTGTGTTCAACTGTATGCACCCAGTTGGCATGAATACTAATTTAAATTAACTTTATTAAGTTATAATTTTGTATATCATGCGAGTGCATCGTAATTTAAGGAAGCGAAATAAATAGCATCATCGCGATTGTCTTGAAAGACACTCGTTCGTACGAAATTTGATATTATGAAGTGCCGATTTTTCTGGCCCTCTTGACTTCTTAATTTCAAGTTTCTACTGTATTGAATACAGTAGTTCCTAAAAGACACCACAGAGGTCAAATAGTCAAATAGTCAAAAGTCAAAAAAGAGTGTACTCACTGGTTTTAGTATTTCAGCAGCACACAACCGCTGGTGTGTGTCGCATATAGTAGCCATCCCCATGGTAGCAATCATGACTGCATTTTTATAGATACAGATTTGGAAAATTTTGCAATTGTTTACTGCTTTTAAAATGTGTTACACATTTGAAATTACATTTAACTGAGAATTTTAAATTCTGAATTTCAGTTTACAGAGTTTTAATTTTCAAGTTATTTTATGTAACTGGTCCATTCTCCTCAGGTATTTTGGAAAGCGAGGTTGAAAGCAAAAGAGGAGTTAAACGAGCAGCTGGCAGACTTCCAGCAGAGGCGGACAGCAGGCCTTGGAACGCTCTTTGGCCCTTCAGATGGCCAACTAGAGGAAAGCATTCATGACAAGAACAAGGAGGCGAGAATTGTGGATTCAATATTCACAAAGCTGCTGGAGCCATGTCTGTAAGTTTTCTATTTAATATTATTCCATGTCTGCATCAAAATATTGTTGGGGCCTATCGAACAGGTAAACAGGAGAATCAACTGCTTAAGAGTACCATGGAATATATGTGCCATGAAATCTCTCTTAGGTGTGGAATCTTTACTGGATAGAAATCTGGCTTCTATTGAAAAAACAGTTTTTGCCAAAGGGCATGTTTTATTGGTGGTGATGGGTCGAATCCTAAATTTATCGAATCCAAATCCCATATTTGAATCTCCTTTTTTAATTGAAACTCAATGACAAAATTTCGAGTGTGAATCTTGCTTTCACATAATTATTAATTCCAGTTTCTTCATTGGTTGTTCAATCCTAACATTGGTTTACTGCAGTCCTCCGCCCTTCCCTACCTCTTTTCCCTCTATTTTACCTCCAATTATGTTCTTCACAAACACATTGTGTCTCCAGGTGTATCCAAACCATCCTGTTCTTTTCTCTATGGTGTTCCATGTGGTCCTTTCCTCTTCTAATCTTCGGTACACTTGAAGTCAACAGTTTCCAGCGAGATGATGTGGAACTGCTTATTCAAAATGAAAAACTCTCATTGTTGTACTGTCCACTTTTTTAATTATATTCAAACGATGCTACACGTGATTCGGCACTTTAATTGGCCATCGCGTAGTAGCAACGTTTGAATATTATTAAATAGGTGGACAGTACAACATCGAGTGTTTTTCATTTCTGTACGCTTCATCATTTCTGATATTGTCCATCCATTTTATCTTCAGCTTCCTCCTCCAGCACCAGGTTTCAAAGGCATTTAGTCTTTTCTGGTCAGCTATTCCAATGGCCCATACTTCCAATCCATAGAGTGCCATGCTTCACATGAATGGTTTCACGTTCTGTTTTCTTGTTTATAGCCCTATCTTCTTTGAGCACAGCAGTTGTCTTTTCCCCATGAACGCCTTCTTATCTTGGGTTATTCTCCATTGTACTTCTTCCGTCTCACATGATGGTACTTGCATGATAGGTGAAGGAATCCAGTTACTTATCGATACCTAAATGATAATAATATATTTTAAATTCAAATCCATTTTTACATTTTCATGTAATTTTATGAGCTAATTAGTAATACTAGGTTTCTCCTTAATATAAGATCTAATTATATAGCTTAAAAAAATAAAACATCAGAAGTTTGTTTCTCAATGTAATCTATCACTTAATCAGTTGAGAAGAAAGAATGTCAAGTGAACATATGCATAACCATTAATTTTTTTGTAGTGTTGTGCTACCGTAGTTCTTTTTCAAAGTGGTGTTTTAAAACCTTTTCAATTGTTTCTTTTTCGGCTAATTTGTAGACGTATTATGTTTCTCTGGCTGGAATTGAAATTTTTATATGTATTTCAATGTTATGCTATAGTCGTTTTGGGGACCTAACCGTGGTATGTAGTATCAGAACTAAGCACAAAATGATGCGGTGAAGTTTCAAACTGTGACTCCAGTTAACGTGGATCTAATGGTTTTATTCGGAGTGTATCGGCCTTTTCAGGATAAGGAGAGAACTACCTCTCCTCTCTTTCAACTCTTGGCCTCTTATATATCTATTCCCGCTTAATACAGCAGTCTAATTTTACCAAACGTTTTTATGTAATCGGTGTTTTGAGCCTAATGACTCATTTACCAATTCTTGGACCAGAACAGGCTAAATTTTCCTCGTATTTGCGGCACTAAACAAAGTTGTGATGGAATACCAGAAAAGATTTCGCAAAAAGTTTCCTCTGTATTGCAAGTAATGTTTTGCAATGCATTCTGTGTTAAGTGTATTTTTTCAGAAGCCTAAGACTTAGTTTTTCAATTGCAAATCAACTTCAATGTTTACGGTTGACCCTAATATGCTCATTTTAGTGTGCAGTATGTGCTCCAGATATAACTTTTCATTTGCCTTACTTACCTCATTTTGCCTCACGGTGCACTTTCTGGCAGTCGTAATACTATGCCAGTTGAGGTGCATGAGTTATTACAGCAATTAAGACCTGATAATACTCGTGAATTTCCATATTCGCGGTATTTTGTAAATGGTTAACAAACTAACGTGCATGCATGCGCTACATGATGAAGATAAAGAAAGGTTATGAACAATTACCGATGTACATTTCAGCTGCCAGCTCACTGTAAATTGAAGTGGTGAATGTAGAAAATTCTCGATGATGTTGATTTTAGAGGATAACCAACCTTGATAAAAATAGCAGAATTCCACAGAGAAAAAATCATCCGCCTTGACCGGGATTCGAACTCGGATCCCTCGATTTCCGGCCGAGTGCTTTAGCCAGTTAAGCTACCGAGGCCTCCTCTTCCCCTGTGGATTTTAGTGGCCTTTACGGGACCAGATGTTCTAGACTGCCGGACATACAATGTAACAACCTGTCGCTACTGAGTGATGAGCACCACTGCCCACGAAGAAAGTCGTACTATGAACACAGAGAGGCATTCACTCTATTTGACAGATTTTAAGCGGATTAGCCGTGGAGTTCCACTTTTATGGAGTCACCTGCAATGCACTGGTCCAACTGGAACATCTGGTCCCGTAAAAATGTCACTAAAATCCACTGGGGAAGTGGACGCCTTGGTAGCTTAACTGGCTAAAGCACTCGGCCAGAAATCGAGGGATCCGGGTTTGAATCCCGGTCAAGGTGATGATTTTTTCTCTGTGGCATTTTGCACAATTGTGCATTGCGGGTAACTCCGTAAAAGTAAAACTCCGTGGCTAGTCCCGGATAGCTTAAAATCAGTTGATAAATATGATTTAATTATGCATTGTGGTAGTTTGGCATTACCACACATAGTGTATGCTTTTTGTAACATTTCCAGGAGAAATTTTGGAAGCAGTTCAATTCTTATTTTTTAAAATAATTTGGTCATACGTCAGGAAGTACCTGTGAAAGATTTTAATTTTAGCATTTGAAACAGCAAAAGCCTGTAATTTAGCCAAAAATACTTACATGGAAAGATTTGGAAACACCCCATTGGGAAATGACTAAGATCACATTAAAAATATGTAATGAAATTACTTTTGTTCCATTCTCTCTCTCTCTCTATTTTCTCAAGTGAGGAAGTAATAGGCTTGGTTGTGAAAAACATTTCTGTTCAGTATTATTGCTTTTTAAAGCTAATTAATTAGAAATTAGATATTCGGACACTCAGAACTACTAATGGGTCCATTAAGTTTTAAGAAAATATCAAAAATATTTTGAATATGCTCATAAATATGTTTAATTATTAATTATGTGTGGTTAATGATTGAAACTAGGATTCTATATTAAGTGAAAGCAGGATTCGGGTTCTTCATCCAAATTCATAGAGGACAATGAGCGACAAGGCACAGGATGAATAATAACTGCAGGGGTAAAAACCCTTGCCCTGCATCTGAGGAATTACAAGCAACACATCAATTTTTGATTAAACCTTATGGCCTGCTGTGATTTATCTGGAGGGCTCTACTCCCAGGAAGTGCTGGGAGTATTTGGTCCGTCTTTCTCCCTGTAGGCATACATGAAAACATAGCTAATAACTTCAGGCTTAACTTTGTGAAACCTCTCCATACTTAAGGGAAATTAAAATACACTTTGTGTAGGTTCACTAGATGGGTTTATTGTGAAAGACCATGGTTTCTTCACATAATGACATCTTCAGGTGTCATTTTGTGACGAAACCATGGTCGTTCGCAATAAAACCATCTAGTGAACCTATACAAAGTGCATTTTAATTTCCGTTAAATACATGAAAACGTTAGAGAGGACCTACCCAATATATTTTCTGAGTTAGGTTTATAGACTTGCCAATGTCAATAATGGTCATGGAGGAAAGAGTTAATATTTGTTGATGGGAAATATAAGTTGAGGACTTGGATTTCAAATGTCCCGAGTCTTCATACAAATGAAAACTGTAGCCCCAGATCAGTAGCTAACCACTGGGCTTCTGAACTGTCTTCAATTTAAATAAAACCTGGATGTGGAATGTTTTGTAGTGAACTTGTAGTGCAAGGCTGTAAGGTTTATATTATTATCGTAAAAATGGTACAACTTTTTTGCTTTTTATCGTTAGATTTAGCCCCCAAAAAATCTTTCCTCTCCAATCATCACTAATGCTAAGATTAGTGGTATTAGTATTGTCTGGCTGCACTTTTATTCTTTCTGTTGAATATTATAGATAACTTATTTTCCTTTCCAGGGAAGATATTGAATCAGAGACTGATGCTCGACGTACAATGCTATCCCTTGCTCTGATTACTGTGGCTGGTAAAACTTTTGGCCTTCGCTCCTCGCAGTACAGTAATATAGTTGACAGGTTTCCAACATTCATCTCCAAAGAGAAATCTCTGAAGTCCAAGATTATTGGAAAATCTAGGAAGGTGAGTAAAGTCAGAGATTTATCAATTGCATTTCAAAAGGTGGTTCAAATTTAGTGTATTCTTAACCTTGGCCCTAAGGTATCCTTCTCTTTGGGTAAAAATTTTTAGATGGTGGTGGTGGTGTAAAAAAAACAAAGTTTACCCTTTTCATTCAAGACATTTTGATATCATTTATCATCCTACTTTAATGGAAGTATCATACCTAAAATCAAATATGTATTATGCTTGAGGTAGGGGAGTATCTGGTGTCTAAATTTGTTTTTCAGATGCATTGTAACATTCGTCATTTTCATTTCTCCATTTATTGACTTTTTATTTGTTGCATCATTCAACTGAGTTCCCATAGATTTATTTCCATATACACTTTTTCTTATGGAGAGAAAAAAGCATACTTTGAAAAATGTAGTTAACCTCTAGTGAAGTGACATATAGTGGATTTTATCCTTTAGGATGTTTTAGCATTCCTAATGGGTTCTTTTGCACGAGATTTAAATATGTTCCATTGTTTTCTTGCTGTTATTGGCTCGTGATCTCCCCCTTCAGTCTGTCATTTGGACTGATTACTGCTCCAGTAATCCACCTATTTCTGAAAAAAGTAGTTTTTGTTTATATGTATTTCAGTGGTTGTAAAGAATATTTTCTACTTGTTGTGCTAAATTCTATTTTATTCTTCCTTTCTGATTCTTGTTTATGGGTTGAATTTTTTTTCAGTTGACAACCAAAGGACATAACTTTGTTTTACACCAGTATTACACAGTCACCTACTGCAACCACTGTGGCCTTATTATTTGGGGAATCAGTCCTCAAGGATACCAGTGTACGAGTAAGTGAAATATGCTTACTTTTTTTTAGTATTGCTTTGGTTAATTGATATGTCAATGGTATATCTCCTTAAGAAAGCCTCACCATGACTCCTTAAATTTAGAAATTGCTCTTGCTGTTGGAGTCCTATGTACTCATTCAACATACCATCCTGTTATTCTTCCCTTTCCTGTTTCCTTCCTTCTCCCTTGTCTGATTTCCTGCCTGACCCCCTGTCTAATTCCCATGTGGCAGCTTACTGAGTGAAGTATGTGCATTTAAATGGATTGTGGAACCACATTTGATATGTCTGCAAATGTTCCTCATTTTCCTGGACATATCTCCATTAAATGTGGACTTTCCAAGGAGGAATTTGAACAAGCTGTGAAATTTGGCTTTGATAGTCATTCCGTTGAATTTGCAATGGAAGTGGAAGGAAATAACGAACTTCCCTTCCAGGATGTCCCAATCACCAGAAAATCAGATGGCAGCGTAGGACAGTGTTTATAGAAAGAAAACCCATACAGACTGGTACTTGAACAGCAAGTCTCACCACCATCCAAGCCAATAAGCATCAGTCATTAAAACCCTATAGTACTACAGGGCACATGCCATCTCTGATGCATCTTCCCCTGCTGAAGAGGAACATCATCTCCTGTCTGCACTTCAACAGAATGGGTATAGCCGAAATGTCATCCTTAAGATTGCCAAAAAAGAAAGAAGGAAACATGGTATGACCCTTGAAGAGACAGTTGAGCATGATATGCAAACAAAGGCATACACACTTTTACCGTATGTTGCCGGTACTTAGGAAAAGATAGCTAGAGTCCTCGCTAAGTATAGCGTAGTGACGAGGTTTAAAAGTGACATGAAGATATCTGACCTCCATCGGAAAATGATCCTCGGCCAAAGGATATTGATGAAGGGTTATATGAAGTGAAATGCAGCTGTGGAAAGTCATACATCAGACAAACTTTGGGTTCCCTCAAATGTTGTTTGGAAGAACACTAGAGAGCGACCAAAAAGAAGCAATTTTGCCATTCTGCTGTCGCTGAACATGTCGCCTGGTCAGCACCCGACCATGAAGTAAATTTTGATGGAAGTAAGATCATTGTCAAGGAATATAGGAAGTACTTCCCTGAGCTGATATGGGAGGTGATCAAAATTGCTAAGAATCCAAATAAATTCAACAGGGAAGATGGCTATGTGCTCTCCTCTACTTTCAAGCTGATTTTCAACAATCCAAGACTGTCCGATTCCTCAGCCTATCAGAGCACTCAGGACTAGATCCAAATGGAAATTAAAGGGATCAGACCCCTAGGCGAAATGGTCGTCCATAGTAATGGTTCAATGTGGGGAGAACCCGAAAAATACTGATAACCAAGAAAACCATGGAAGCCTTTGTAACAATTTTAGCTTGTATAATTTGAAAGTTCCTGATCAACTTTTGAATGGAAAAAGTATGATATTGCTATTGACTGCAAAAGGCATGGCAACCATAATCAGGGTGGCGATCATCAGGGAAAACTGGGAAAACCTGGAATTGTCAAGGAATTTTGAATTTCTGGAATGGTCAGGGAATTCTCGTAACAGTCAGGGAGACACTGGAATAGGAATCCTCATTATTTTTCTACCATTACATATATCAGCTAGTCTTTCCCGTCCTTTATTTCACCAACTAAAACTAATGCCCGTCGCTGACGTGTACTGAATAAAGCACCATCAATTCGTGGAATATTCAGTTGTGAATGTTAGTTATTTAATTGTAAATCGGACGTACAATGCATCCCTTTTGTATATCCTTATTGCGATATTTGCCTAGTACTAGTGTTAAAATACATGATCACAATGTATTACACTCATCTCAAATAATCCTATGCCAAGTTGTTTGGAAAATTTTACCTCGCGTTTTTATTTTGACTTCTGAAACTCAGGTCGAGAAGTAGCTGGAGCTCACTAGCTTTTAGTAAATTCATGCTTGCAGTTCTAAAAATACGAGATGATGATTAGAAAATTTAATGCTGCTGTAGAAAATTAAATTCAGTAGATAAAAATATTCCAATAATAGGTGACCTTTTGGCAGTCGGTCAGAGAAATTGGTAAATCCATCAGGGAAAAGTCAGGGAAAGGTCAGGGAATTTGAAAATTGGATATCAGTAGCCAGCCTGATAATTGAAACATGCCATTCTGGCTGCCCCTAAAGATCACAGTTTTGCCTCAGCCATGGCTGTCACTGTTTTCATGGGGTTAAGGTGTGTGGCTGTTCAGTGGTTGGTAATGAGCCGCCTGAAAATCAAAATCTACTCCTGTTTGGAAACCTATTCACCAAACAGTTAAAGAATGCAATGCTGTTTGAAGGCAACTCATGGTAGATTTTGGGTCTTCCACAATTTACTGCGGTATCATTTAATAACTCAAAAGTGCATGAATGCAAAAATTAAGTGAGGAAAAATCACTGGTGCAGAATCAGCTTCATTGGTGAAAGCATTTGGTGGAATATCAAGGGATCATGTCCCGGTCAAGTTTGAAGATTTTTCCATTGTGGAATTGTCACAGTCTTGACACATCTGGGATGCACGCCCTCGTAAGTCCTCATTTGCCATGATGCCCACATATAGTGGCCTTAATGAAGGAGAAAGAAGACTGTTGGTAGCCTTATTATATCTAGAGGCTATATTTTAATCGATGACTCCATTTTACAGCTTTACCATTTGCTCATCTTTACTGTCAAAAATCCCCTGCAAAAACGTGTTCTTGTTAAGTTACGAGTCAATTCAAGTTCAACTTACGTCATGGAATAGATTTGCCTGTTTAGTAATGTGCTGCACATTAGCTCAAGCTCAAGAGTTTATTTATTTATTTATTTAAAGTAAGAAAACCACAACAGCTATGGTGCCATTTTATAGTGGCCATGTAACAATACTCACACTTAAGGACATATACAAGCAAACTTAACAACTGGTTGCAAGCAGAAATTATGGAAATATATAAAAAAAGGAAAATGGGGGAATAACTACTTAGGTGAAAGATACAAAAGAGAAAGGCTTATAAAGGATTAAGATGAAAGTGCAAAAGGATCAGTGTGGGAAGGGAGGGAATTCAATGAAGAGGATAGGCGGAAGAAAAGAGAACGCTTAGTTATTGAAAGTCTGGGAATGGGCTAGTGGAGTAAAGGGTGAGAATGGGTGGGGCGGGATGGAACTTTGAAATTGATAAAAGAGAGCAATTCAGGGCAGTCGATGGTGGAATTAAGAATATTATAAATAAATATTAAGTCTGCTGTGAGTCTATGAGTGGGGAGATTAGGGATGGAGAGATAGGATAGAATAGCCTTGGTGGACATATTACGACACTGTGGTAATCTATTCTTAACTATTTTAGCAAAGAAGTTGCAGACACAGTCCAGCGATGAAAGATTAGTTTGAGAAGAGATAGACCAGATGGGGCAGGAATAGGTAAGAATTGGAAGAATAATGGAAGGGGAAAAAGTTCTAAGTGCTCGGGGCTCATTAATTTCGGTAAAACGATAGAGGAGGCCTAAGAGGGACATTGCTTTAGACTTGATTGTTTGTGTTTATGTTCATGTTCCATTTGTGAAACACCACAGTGGCTGGGTGATGTCTCTTTGAGTCATATTGCTTCATCATCTTGAAGTTGAGCATTGTGTTTAGAAATTGCTAGTTCAGAGTCACTGTAATTACAGGTTCTGTGAATGTCAATTTCAAAGGAGGCCTAAATATGCGAATCATTTGCTTCCTATGTAGTTATTATAATTATGTGAATTTGGAGTCACTCAGTGAGTAGCAGAATTCTTTACTCACACTCTTTTAGAACTTACTGTTTGTAGTTAATATCAACGTGACATAAAAGCTGGGAAACATGCATGTATTTCTATAACCGTCTTGAAAGTGATGAATGGTGTGACAGACATAATAGCATCTGCTTTGAACAAAAAAATGACTATTTTCCTCTCACTTAAAATTTTGATTCTTTTGCTTCAATGCATCAAATAGAATCGGTGATTGTCTTATTTGTGTGTGTGTGTATTTCAGACTGTCAGATGAACATCCATCGCTTGTGCACGAGGACTTTGGATGAGAACTGTGCCGGCCCCCTGCTGAAGAAGGAGCGGGCCAACGACCGAATTAGCAAACTGATGGAGAAGATACGACCGGAGAGGGAGGCGAGGAGGAAGCCGAGCTCACTCAACGCCTCACAGAGTGAGTTGTGTCTAGAAAGTTGATATTGGGCTGCTCTCTCTCTGGAGGGAATATGCTTTGCATGACTGGGGAATGAGAATGTTCCATGCACATGCATTTCAGCTAACATTATGGGTGGAAGTGATGAAATGTGAATAACTTTTCTTGAAAAAGATGTGTAAATAAAAAAGAACAGCTAAACTATGTATTTACGTTTTCATAAGGTACGTTTCTTTGCCATTTACCAGAGATGGGATGAATAGTAGTTGTCTGAAACTCTGATATCTGTTTGATTATTAGCAAATACATCAAATGTTTGAATTCCATTTTTGCTAATATATTATTAAATATTATCCTGAAAAATTAGCTGCGATTTTTGTAGTAACAAACTATATCTTATATTGAACATTTAAATTCTTTTAATTTTAAATAACAATATTCCTATTATATAATCTATCTATATGTTTTTGTCTCATACAACGCTACACTCCATTTCATTCATTCTCTTCCCTAGCTTCTGCTTTACCTTGCCTTACCCCAGGTCCCCTTCATCCGCTCCCTTATATTACTGTGCGTATCCTTTGCGAACGCTATTCTCCTCCTCATGTCTTTGTTAGTAAACCCATTTTCTCTTAGCATACTCCCCAAAGGGTACTTCAATTACTTGGGCAGTATGCAGGAATATAATAGGTACCGTAGCAAATACATTAGGAGGAGAATAGTGTTAGTGTAGGCAGTCTTTAGTATTAGAAGGGAGCTGATGACAGACCCTAGGGGAAAGATGTGAAGAAGAGGCTAGGGAAGACTTTGGCTTGGAGTGTAGATGTAGATTGTATGGGTGGGCAAAAGCCTTCTGGAGCTCTCATAGCACTCAGATCCCTTTGGGTCCATTGTACCGTCCCACGCTTAACTTGCCCGCCACTTGCAGACGGGACAAGAGCACCACGGTAGAGGTATAGATGAGGGTCACCCATCCAACCCCCGTCTGGGCCCAACGTTGCTTAAATTCGGTGATCTGACGGGAACCTGTGTGTCAACGTGGCTATGCCCTTGCCTGGCATAGAGTGTAGTGTGTTGTATGTGGCAGATTAATGGACTCTTGAGGAAGGACATTGAGAATAGGCTTATGAGACTTGGCTGTGGAGGACGATGGAGAAGGTTCTGCGGATGGAAAGGAAGACAAATGTGGAAGTGCTTGGTGCGGTGGGACAAGAACGGAAGCTTTTGGATGAGATGAGGAGGGGGCAGGGTAGTTGGCTGGACAGGGTGATGAGAGGCGTGGGGCTGCTCAAGTCCGTGAAGGATGTTGGGGAAGTGGGGAATGGGAGAACGATGTCAGGCCTTAGGGAAGGGATGAAGAAGTATAGATTGTATGCTGAAGCAAAAATGGAAATTCTAGTGGTAGGTAGAGCCCTGATAGTGACCTGAAAGTATAGTACGTCAGGATAATTTTATCTGACTTCCCATAAAACTTACCTTTAACCATTTGATTACTTTAATAATGATAATTATATAATGAAATCAATAAAATAAAATTCAGTGAAATTATTAGAAAATTTAGTAGTAATAATGGTAAAGTCTCTTTGTTGTGCAATTCACGGCACCTAAAATTTGTCCATTTTACTATATCAAATTTCACTATAATGGGTACTAATTGAAATCTTATACTATTATCAGGGTGGCGATCGTCAGGGAAAACCTGGAATTGTCAGGGAATTTTGAATTTTTGGAAAAGTCTGGGATTTCTCGTAACAGTCAGGGAGAAACTGGAATAGGAATCCTCGTTATTTTCCTATCATTGCGTTTATCAGCCAGTCTTTCCCGCCCATTATTTCACCAACTGAAACAAAAGTCCCTCGTTGACATGCATGGAATAAGCACTCAATTCTTGGAGTATTCAGTTGTGAATCTTAGCCATGTAGTTGTGAATCAGGTGTACAATGTATCCCTTGTGTATATCCTTATTGCGATATTTGCCTAGTTGTGTTTAAAATTCATGATCACAATATATTACGCTCAACACAAGGAATCCGAGGCTATGTTGTTCTGAAAATTTTACCTCGCGTTTTTTTTTTTACTTCCGAAACTCAGGTCGAGAAGTAGCTGGAGCACACTAGCTTATAGCAAATAAACATGCTTGGAGTTCTAAAAATATGAGACGATGATTAGAAAATTGAAAGCTGCCATAGAAAGTGTAATTCCGCAGAAAAAAAAATTTCAATAATAGGTGACCCTTTGGCGATCGGTCAGGGAAATTGGTAAATCCATCAGGGAAAAGTCAGGGAAAGGTCAGGGAATTTGAAAATTGAATATCAGTAGCCACCCTGATTATGTATATGCATGTATTAAATATAATGGAATACTTAAAGAAAGTTTGTTTTCCTACAGTTTACATCAGCCCTCATGATTTTTTAAAATGTAAGTGAAATTACTGTAATAACATTGGCTCAGGACTGATGTGGTGTAACGTATTCATGACAAAACAGGCACACTCTGCAATGATCACCATACAATTGCATAATGTGAACGGTTTTGATGTTTAAAATCATTCGAAAGTGAAAGTTTAAGGTTATTTCAAGGTATGTAGACATTTTTAGGAAGGGGTGGTAGGATAAGAAAAGGAGAAGGATTTTTCAAGGAATTGGGGGGTTGTTCATGGATTGGAGGGAAGTCCTTTGGCTCTCTTTTTAGTGATTCAACGGCCAATCGAATTGCGCACGTGGCATTTGTGGGGGGGTTAGGGAGCGCAGAGTGCGTTAGGAGGGGAGTGTGTTGGGAGTAGGGGTAGGGTGACACTAGGGGGGAGGAGAGTAGGGGTGTTGTTTAGTCGACGGAAGGGGCAGTAGGGTGATCTCGGGAGGGGAATGAGAGGAATCGGGTGAGGGGGAGGAGGCTTGTAGGAGGAGTAGATAGTAGGAGAGTGAGGAGGAGAAGCTGAAACTTCTGATAAAAATTTGAAGGCTATTTCGATAAGGAGTGAGTCCCCCATTGGATCGAAAACACCAGAGGAGAGCAAACAGTGTTCGCCCGAGAGTTGGGAAATAGGCTCTATCTATCAAGTGATTTAGTGAGGAGTCATAAAGTCAGCAACTAAAAAAAAACCTGAAAGGTTGAAGAATTTAATGATAAATGAGAAAATATTAGATTGCATGTATTTCAGTGGATGGTGATGTCTTGAACATTGCATATTATCACATATAATTCAATTGGTAATAATTATCAGCACGTATTGAGTCCTGAGAATCATCGTTAAGAATCACCTTTTTAATGCTATTTCTGTAGTTTTTCCAATCAGACTGATTTTTATTTTAACAATTACTTTGGAAATTGCTTGATAATTTCCCCAGTGTTTCCCTATTTGTATATTTCTTTTTTTCCCTTGAAAAATGCAAACTAGGGGTTTTACTGCAGTGTCTGCTATGTTGAGGGGTAACATTCCCAAAATCAATCTTTTGTGGTTAATTTATTTGTATCCAGTTTGCCTTTCTGCCAGCTTTTAAGAAATCTTGCTTCTCTGGAGCTGCTGGAGACCGTGGGCATTGACACTATGTGACATGAAGAGAGACTTGCTCCAGAAAAAAAGTTGAATGACACATACATGCTTAGGGCATAATTTGGAGCATATTTTATATTGAAGGAGCCTTGCTGATGAGATTAACATAATGCTTTCTTGCTCTAACTTAAGTAGAAGTGGATATATAGTATTCATTTTCCTATTTTATTCACGTACTCTTGCACTCAAGTATTTTCTAACTTTTTGCTTTCAAACTTGATTACCCATTTAACTCTGTCATGAAGCTTCTAACTACCTGCTAATGCTTATATTAACCCTTTACTCTGATTACATTGAAATATTCAAAGCAGTTGCCATGATCTCACAATAAAAGTTTTTGTTCACTTTCCACAAAATTTTATTCGCTGACCAAGGTTTCGACATGAGCCATTGGATCTGTCGGAATAATTAGGTATTCATATGGTTGTAAAATGAATGCTGGCATACTTAGTTCCCTTCAAATACTACAGCATTCAGTTTTGATTCCAAACTAGCAGTCATAACGTAAAAGCCAACCGTTAACAAAAGCAATCTTGTTATGTGCACTGAAATGGTGAAAATCTCATTTGTGGAGTAAAGGAAGAGTGCATGTGCTCTTTTGATATGTTTTGCATATTTTAGGCAGATTTGGAGATCTGTTTTTTTGTGTATATCGCGCTTTGTTCAGCTTGATGGCCATGAAAAGATTTACCCCAAATTGTTCATGCTATGATTTAAGCTGTCAAATATTTGACAGGTGTTTAGTCCTACCTCCTGTCCCCCCACAATACTTAAATCAAGAATTTGGCCTCAAAAAGTATACAAGGTAGACTATACATAAGTATATAGGGTAGGTCCTTTTGCACGTCAGTCACAGGAATATTTCCTCTTCGTTGCCTTAATTACAGGACTGCGTGCATGAATGGTTCAGTGGCACAGGTGATGTGATAATTACATGGCTGAATCATATCTATTCAGAGTGAAAAAGAAAACAGAAGAAAGCTAATGAAGGTGATCCACCTATGGCTAACAACCTTATTATTTCAGATCTCAGAAAAACTTGATGAATCAAGTCACCTGTGATTCTGAGCAAACTGCATATTTATGCATTTCATTCTGCCTGCCCATTATGTCATTTTTTTTTTGGTGAAGTTATGGTTTATTTTTGCCTTCCTCTATTTGAACCTTTTCTATCACTAAACTAACTATGAACTTTTTTTCATATGCTCTCTGCATGTTTTATTCTAACCCAAAACTAACTGTGAAATTATTTTTCTGGCTCTCTTTGCATGCATCCGATCTAGATGGAACTTTTTACATAGTATTGCCTCCACTGCCTAAAATTCCTCCTCTTTTGGGTATGTTTTTTCATTAATTTTTTTTTGTAAAATAGTTCATTGTTATTTTGATATTTTTCTCTTGTGAATTTGTTGGTGTGAGAGGATTTGTGATGCCAGATGGCTCGAGTACCATGAAAATTTTTGGGTCCAAAATTTGTCCATTTGTCTAACCTGCCATAAAAAGATGGAAAGCACAATATTCCATGACATGCATGGTGGTGAATTTTTCTGTTTTGACCCCTAGTCTTGCCATCATGGGCTTGCATTTGTCCTTGAAAAATACTTAGCGTCATCCATGCCTTTGTGTTGGCTGCATAGGCGTTAGTTCGTATATTATTTGTTAATGTGGATTTCTAGATTTTCATAAAACAAAGGGCTTTAGTCTCTCAATGCCATCTGCATTGGCTCCAAACAACACAGTGAGGTGAGCTTTGCTGTGTTGGTCCCCATGGCTAGGATCTCCTTCAAAATCATGGGTCTCTCTCGAGAGGAAATTTATTCATTTATTTGTTTCTCGTTTAGCACATACACATAAAGGTAAATAGATTGGAGATGATGTCTGAAATGCTGCTACAAGAGTGAAGTAAATACCACTGAGAATACAGTATTGCATATCATCCTATTACAATCACTGTAACTTGGAGAACAGTTTCAAAAATAATCATCGTGATGCTTTATTATGAGCTAACACTCTGCATGCTTCTTTCGTCCTTTATATACCATAATTTTTCATTTATAGTACGCATTTTTTTCTGTGAAAAGTCGTCAAAAAAGTAGAGTGTAGGGTATTATCCATGGTTACCTACTTATCGTGTTTTTATTCGGGTCGTAGATCACAATTGAAGTCATCTCAGCGTACTTATAGGTATTTGATTTTACAATTTTTTACAAAAAACAATGCAATGAATCAATTAATTTATTTATTAAAACTAAAATTACACGCAGTTCCTCTTGTCTTCAACACTGTTAGCACTGAATCCTTTGAATTCAAAATCACTATCCTCGCTTGATTTGAACAGTTCCAGTGGAGCACTGACATCACGCATGCTGGCAGTATATATTGCATCGCCAAGGATATCATATTGGTTGTCCTCATCGTCCACTGCATTCTTCATCCCTAAGCAAATGGTCGTCGGACCCATCTATTGCATTCATGAGGCAGCATTTTTTTAAAACCTCGCTTAATCACAGATGAATCGATGGCATCCCAGGACTATTTAATCCAGTGACTTAATAGTGATAACTCCAGTTTCTTTGACTTTCCTGAAGTTGTCAAAGACTGTGGTCTGAAATAAAGCCACTCATTCAACTCTTTATGCATGTGTGTGTTAAACAGACTGTTGCAAATTACATCCATCACCTACAACTGGCTTGTCATCCCTCCAGGAATTATGACGAGAATTGTGCCATTCTCATACAATATATTCTTGATGCATGGCATTCTATGGCATCTAAATGCATCTAGAATGAACATATGACGTCTACAAACCACACTACACATTTTGCACCGCACATCTTTGCACCACACATTTCCCAGCCAATCTTTGGTTGAATTTCAAATCCGTCCAGCCTTTTTATTTGTGCGCACGGGCATATTCTGCGGCCATATAACATTCTTAGGGAGAGTTTTTCTTTTAAATGTTACACAGAAATGTTACATCTTCAAATTACAGATAAACGTATCTTCCGCTAGTAGATCAAACAGAATCCGACACGAATGGACAAAGTGAGGCTCATTGAATATAGACATAGGTTTTAGCGACAGTGTAGCAAATCTATTATTTATTGACAAGTATTTCCATAGACATGCATGGAAGTTTTGGAGGGGAAGAACCTACTACAAATAGACCGTTACATTGAGAAACCAATGGGGTATGCAAGAGCAAGGGGAAAAGCCATCCATAGGCAGCATTACTGCTTGCTCAGTGATCTTTCTGGCGCTGAACGGTGCGGCGGACAATGGCATAGAATGCCGTTCTCTAAAAGCCGACTGCGTATTATACATGGTGATAAGCAAATTCTTACACTGCACTCGCCATAAAGAGGGTGTGTCTTATAGTGGGTGCGTATTATAATCGGAAAATTACAGTAAATTTTTTCTGTTTTAAGGCCGTTTTTCACGGGGCTTGTAATTGCACAAGCTAATGTATGTGCAATCGTGAATTTCAAAATGCACCGTGTAAAGCGGCGAAATTCAAGAATGTATGCACGAATGAATGAATGCGAGACGTCAGAATAGCCCCTGCTCTAATTTGGTGGTCGCATTCTTGCAATTTGTACGAATAGCACTCCATCTAGCGGTCGCAGAATTAACGACATCTAAGTTCACGGGAAGTTGACTGACAAAAAGGTTCGATAACCTGAGCGATGGGTGTTTACAGTTATTCTTTGTGTGGGAGGATATTTACAGTTACTCCAATGACGTCCAAACTTATGGAAACAATAATGAATAATCAATTAGTGTCGCATTTTGAAATGAACAATATATTAACAGCTTTCCAATTTGGCTTTATACAAGGCAGGTCGACTACACATGCTGAAGAAATCATTTGCACTTAACTCACAGAAGGATTTGAGAAGAAAGAATAAACAGCAATGGTGCAATGCGACCTTAGTAAAGCCTTCGACATGGCCCCACACGACATCTTAATGAGTAAGTTAGAGCACCATGGAATTAGAGGTATGCCATTGAATACCTTGTCTAGCTTTTTATCTAGTAGACACCATCAAACTTCTTATAAGTGTTAGCTATCCATTAAAGCTACACTTACATGTGGAGTACCCCAAGGATCTGTTCTAAGACTTTTTATTCATAGTTCATGTAAATGATCTTCTCATTTTTCACTGAATGTCAACAACGTCCAGTACAGAATATCATATCTCTCCTGTTTGAACAAAACACTCGCTCTTAGCGTACTTATCAGACGACTGGAATTCACAAATGAATGCATGCTTACGACCACCGTGTAAAGCAGTCACGCATTCGTTTTCGCAATAATTATTTCACGGCAGATTGCGGAATTAATGCAGTGTTAAGTTGTGCAATTTCGTGCCCCGTGTAAAACAGCCTTTATATTTAAACCACAACAGTATATATTCCCTGTTCAATGAGGTTTAGCTAACATTTTCCTTCTCGTTACATACATTTTTCCAGTGATAGACTCATTTGGATGGACTTGTCTATGTAGCCAATGGAAAGGGTCTCTGGATTCACATTCCTTTTCACCCATGCTTTTGTGAGCTATGCTTATTATATATTTTTATGGCTCGAGTGTACCATGGCAAATAAACGGTATTTATAATGAAATTTTATTTTTAATAGTGACTCATATGTTCACAAGAATTCCCCATTTTGTTCCCTTAAAGCTTTGTTTCATAGATTTTCACACAGTCTTTTATGTGATAATTATTGCCTCTCCCAGTTGGTTTTTGTAGCAAGTTTATTTAATAACAATATTTTCTTATTTTTTTCCTGTTATGATTGAGTTGAAACGTATAAATATCTCTTGTGCCAATGCTACTCACCTTATTAATATTGTATGTAAGCGAGAGTAAGTTAGCTGCCATTACTTGACCTCGCTCCCCTTTCGATAATGTGTGATGTGAGCACATGAATGAATTGTGGTGATGTGAGAGTTTAAATGATTTGTTGCTAAAATTTAGCTGGTGCTTTGAAATTTGGTAATTTAAATGGAAAACCTGCATATTTTGCTAATGGCAGAACACAAGCTCTCATTGATGTGATGTGATGGAAAACCAGATGTTTTGCTGTGTTAAAGACTGCTGTATTTGTCACTGGAAAGGATTTAATAGACCACAAGAACTGCATTTCCATATCTTTTCTCAACCAAATATATGCATTAAACATTATTTGCGCAACAGTTCGTCACTATTTGGAATGCTCCTCCAAGAGAAATCATGGCGATGAAGCACATGCTTGGCTCTCATGAAATGATCCAAAACTGAAGTACACCTTTTTATCAGGAGAACTGATTGTTGCTTGTAGATTTAATGCATATAAATTTTTTAAGTTTGCAAACCTCAATTGATATGAATCATTAACATTGGCACACCAAAGCTATTCCCTTTCTAACCTTTATGAACTCCTCCTACTTGTGGTAATAATTTCTTACGATAAATATTTTTGTTTTGAGGCATGCCAAATGATGTAAAATGGTGTTCCAATTATTATGTGTCGTAATCCTTGGAGAGCAATCTGTCCTGCTGAATTCTCTCATGAATGACTGGTTATCCCAAATAGTTAAACAATTTTTTTTGCTCTGATGAGCCTCAAGGTTTTGCCATTAGTGATAGGAGCGAGGGTAATTGCCATGCTTGTACATGCACTCAGTCTTCTAGTGTAGAAAGTGAAATGAGCATATTCCAATGAGACTGGAAGAAAGTCATTTGGAGAATTTAAACTGTTATTATCTAGGTGAGCCAGCTAATCATTCTATGCTTTAAAATTTCTCTCACTTTTCTTGGGTTGTATCAGTAATGCCTCTTAAACTGACTAATAGTTTCACCGATGACATAATAATGAATTTGCTTCTTAAAATGAGAGTCCATGATTTCTCCTACACTGCTGGAGTCAGTCTGTGTAAATATCTCTTCATTTGATGGGAGTGCCTCGAGTGAATGTAGTCAGCGTGCACTCGTATCATGCTCTTAGTGGCGATCTTGGTGGATGGTTGACTGATATCTTCTTCCCTTCAACTCTGCAGTCGAACGGGCCAAGAGACACGGCGAGGAGCACGAGGACGGTGGTCATCTCACTGATGGGGAGTCCTGTCTGCATGGTGAGTACTACAAGTTTCACCATTTTCACAAAATTCGCCAAGAAAAAATCATTTCAAATACGAGCTTCATTGAACATGTGCTCAGTGTGCAGCAGTACAGACATAGTAACTCTGGTTAGAGTGGTCGGTTTTTAGAAGTCAAAGGGCGCCATTGATTATTTGAATACATACTTTGCGCGTACTTGAAGCAGGAAGGTTGTGGACATAATTGAATTGATTAGGGGGGAAGCGGGCAGGAATTACCTGGGATTTTGGGTGGTAACTCATACTTTACGGGGATTTAGTTTTGGGGGAATTGATTGCAATGGTAGCATATGAAGTCTTTTGAGAGAAATTAGCAACCATGAGTTATCGCTAATGTTTTATACTTCCCCTTTAAAATTTCTTCGTTGATCACTTAAATTTAATAACTTCATAGAAGTAAATCTAGCAGTGTAAAGAAAGATAATGTTAAATTTGTATTTCCAAATATTTAGCATTACTGAAACTTGTGTGCTTTTATAATATTGGTGGCCAACTGCTACCCTTTGCCACCCCTGAATAACGATTATGGTTTTTGCTTGCACTAACAGTATGTACACTGACATCCAGTGCTCCTGAAACTTTTAAGAAACTTTTGGGTCGATCGCATCATGTGACAATGCCATTGCTTTGGCTACCTCAAGGATCGGAATCCGTTGCTTCATTGCTGTGGCAGTCAAGCTGTTGTGTGTAAAAATTAAGTTTTGGGACCCAGATTAATTATGCCTGATTATGCATTCTAATGGATGAGTGATGCACTGTTCAATCGACAACGCTCACATGCCTCAGTCAAATGCAATTAAGTAAACCTCAACTCTTAAGCCAGTGTGTACAAATGTGCGTTTCATATTGTTTCATGTAAAGCGGTGAATTGCTAGTACCCAAATGTGAATTCTTGAAGGCTATGGTGAGCGAAAATATCCAGATTTTTAAGTTTTTTTAATTAATGGGTCTTGATGCTTTAATTTTTCTTCTGTAGATGCAAACATGACTGATATGAAATTTGGAGTCAATCAACCCCTGGCAACCCATGCCGCAGGGGTGCCGAACTTTCAATTTTTATGGGTAGCAGTTGTATTTTTTCTTTCTAATCTGATACTAATGGTAAATGTTGATATATTTTCTCGATGACTAGTATATTCTTCCTTAATGGACATTTTACGAGACTAAAACAGGCTTTCCAGTCAATGATGCCTCTCTATACCGCATGACAATATTTGTTGTAAGATTTGGAGCAAAAATAGGGGTATAAGAGCTATCTGTAAAGCCCTAGAGGAATGCAAG
Organism: Ceriagrion tenellum; assembly: GCA_963169105.1. NCBI lineage: Eukaryota > Metazoa > Arthropoda > Insecta > Odonata > Coenagrionidae > Ceriagrion > Ceriagrion tenellum. The sequence goes on along the minus strand of OY720641.1, from coordinate 134,069,078 downwards.
CAAGAAGACTTTGTTTTCCAACTTTTGAACCCAGAAGATGATGCTGTGGAAAGAGTGATCGTCCTCTATTCATACTCATTAAACAAGGTTATTAAAAATGATTAATATAAGCAGTAATCTTACTTGGTTATGAATCATTACTGATTAAGCATCCTGATACCGACAAATCGATAGTGAAATCTCTATATTGCCTTTCCTGTACATAATATTTGGTTAGTATTTTTTGTGGGGAAAATGTTATGAATAATTAGCATCTGTAGTAATGTATAATACTTGATTTACTTTAGTTTTTATGTTCAATTACAAGATGGAAAACCTGAAGAATGTTAATGAGAAAATAGGGAATAGCAGCAAAAGTTGAAGACCACCGTAAACCTGCTCTGCTGTGGTCTCTCCTACAGGGATGACGCAGAGGTTGCCAACTCATGGCCCAGATAAATAAAATTATATTTCAGTCTAATCACAATAAGTACCCAGCATTGCTGGTCGGGGGTTTTTTGAGCTCATAATTTCGATTAATCATATGGGTGGATCACTGGTGTTTCTGGCCACTAAATTAATTCTCCCTTGGCAGTTATCTTATTGCGTGTGCCTTAACCTTGGCCCTGGACCAAATTGTATCTCTTGCCTCACCCAGAATCTAATTCCAATGCCATGACTTATCTGTTTCCATCAAATTCATGGCTGTTTACTCTTTTTATTGTTGTTAGAGAGACAGAGTGGTCAATTTCTTAAAATTGAAATGCCTTCTTTTTAGGACTTGAGTCATTAATCAGAACCAATTGTCATCGACTGTGTCATTGGAGTCATATTGTAATCCAATTGATGGTACGAAACCTTGTGAATAGTTTCAAGTATTTTCAATAATAATTGAGTACAAGGGGGCTCCCATAAATAGCCGGACACATTTTCAAAAAATATAAAATTTATTTTTTGAGTTACAAATGTTAATTACCTTTGAAGTACTCTCCATTAACACTAATACATTGGTCAAACGTTTTTTCCATTGTGCAAAACCTCTTTTGTACTCGTCCTTTTGATGCCTTGCAGCACCACTTTTGATTCTCTTTTCACCTCTGGAATGTCTGCCAAGCATTTTCTCCTTTTCAGCTCCGAGTTACCTTCCGAAACTGAGGTCCAAGAGGTAGCTGGAGCACAGTAGCTCATAGTAGATGCATGGTTGGAGTTCTAAAAATGCGAGACGATGATTAGAAAATTTAGAAAAATTTAAGCTGCCATAGAGAATTTAATTCAGCAGAAAAAAATATTCCAATAATAGGTGACCTTTTGGTGATGGGTCAGGAAAATTGATAAATCTATCAGGGAAAAGTCGGAAAGGTCAGGGAACTTGAAAATTGGATATCTGTAGCCACCCTGAGAAAGGAAGCACGTACCCGTCTCAGAGAAATTATATCAACATTTACCATTTGTATCGGATTGGAAAGAAAAAAATAGCCAATTCTTACCCTTGAAATTTGAAATTGTTTGTACCCCTGCGGCGTTTCGTGTAGTTTCGTGCGTGCCGTGTGAAACGGGCTTGAGTGTGCGTGTTCATCTACATCTACGTAATACCCTGCGAGCCACCACGAGGGTGTGTGGCAGGGGGTGAAGATCACCAAACATGCACTATTGACATGCAAGTAGGACATTTAAGGGAGATATGCTAGATAATAGGGTCACATGGAGCTAGATGGTTAGTATCTACATAATAAGGAAGGGATTATTGGTTGTTTTAACATGCATCATGCACTACAGACTACTCTAACTATATTTCACCTACCTATCCCTTTGCTACGCTGCCTATTGTTTTCTCTTATAGTATGCGGGAAAAATGGCATTTTAAATCTATCGGTACGACAATCTATCTAACTAATCTTGTTAAGATGATCAAACCTAGCATAATACGCAGGGGTTCTCAATATATATCTAACGTCATTTGTGAACAAAACGGTTTCGAATTTACTTAAAACGTTTAACCTAAATTTTAACCTGCGTTCTGATAGTAATTCCCATCTGAGTTCTTCTATTAAGCTCGTAACACTTATACATTTATCATAACGGCCTTTAACAAACCTAGCGGATCTCCTTTGCACGCACTCTAATTCTATTATCATTCCTTCCTCGTACGGATCCCATATACTAGTGGCATATTATAAATGAGGCCTGGCAAGTGTAAAATAGCTTCTTCCTCTTTCTCTCTCATCGCATTTGCGTAGAACCCTTTTTACGAATCCTAATCTACGGTTTGCTACACTAGTTATTTCCCTGATGTTTCCCCCATGACATGTCTTCAGTGATGGTGACGCCTAAGTATTTAATGGATTCTACGTTAGATATTTTCTTTTCTTTGATCCAATAATTATTCCGGGGAAAGCCTTTCTTTTTCCAAAAGTTCATAATTGCGCATTTCTTCGAATTTAATGCTAGCTGCCAACTATCACACCAATCATCAATTGCATCTAAATCCTTAGCTAAACACTGATTGTCCTCTTCATTTCTAATTTCCTTATACACTACTGCATCATCGGCAAAAAGACGGAGCTTGCTATTTTTTACTACTGTATTCAAGTCATTTACGAAGAGAGAAGAAATAAAATTGTAGAGAATTGTAGAGAAGAAATAAAATTGGGCCTATCACGCTTCCCTGGGAAACACCTGATGTAACTTTTACTTCGCCGGAGCTGACACCATCTAATACCACCCTTACCAGACTTAGACACTTAACACTCCCAGCCACACGCCCAAGCGGCGGCTCGCGGGGTATTATGTAGATGTAGATTCGTTGTGGGGATGGCAGGAATCGCTTGAAGATGTCAAATCATGGATCCTTCTCGTTGTTCCCGCCGGAGGAAGAACTCGAGTCGCAGCCGCTTGATTCTCATTCGTTTTTTAACGAAGATATGACAGCATAAACCACTAAAATTTGATATTTTTTCTAAAATTTGCAGTTTTCCGTTCAAAGTATCTATTTCCGTTCATGAATGTGTCTAGTCAACCACCCTCGACGACGAATCGCCGCCGCAGATTTTCCGCTCTTTACGAAGACGTTCTACTCTCACACATCAACAGTGTCGATGCGAAATTTAGAAACGGGACAGCCACTGATGCGGTGGCGCTTCATTCTACTTATCTACATCTACATCTACGTCATACCCTGCAAGCCACGCAAAGGGTGTGTGGCAGGGGGTGCTTCCACACCAGGCATGCATGCAGTATACGGCAGAACACCGAAACTGCATTGAAACCAGCGTACCACACATGCAACGCGCCAATTAAAAATCTAATAACCAAGAAACATTCTATCGTCAATTGTTCCAACATGCAGGGGATACAAAGACTACTACTACTCAAAATATCATGCATAATTAAGGACATCAATATTTACATCATGCATAAATAAGAACGTAGAGAATATCAAGAGAAAGATATACAGTCTAACTAATGTCACCATTCGTACTATTCATGACGACGATCACAGCTGTTATGGTCCCGAATGGTACGCGGAAAAAATGACATTTTATACCTATCGGTTCTACAATCTATCTCTCTAATTTTATTGACGCGATCTAATCTGCCGTAGTACGAGGGGGTTAATAGTAAGTTTTTTACGTCGTCAGAGAAATGATTTTCCTGAAATTTAGCTGAAAGGTTAAGCCCATGATTTTAGCCTGATGCGTGAAAATGAACGAAACTTGGTTGACTTCACATTTACGTGTAGGCCGTGTCATCTAAGGGGCAACGTTAACCCTGAGATCATGAAAATGGACTCCGTATACAGTGTGATTTACACCTACGAACTTGGTCCGATGCTCGTTTCCAAGGAAAAGGTCATGGTTTCCTTATGTGTTTGTGCCGTCTGAGGTGCTGGCGTGCTGGGGCTGCTCTGATGCGCCCCGGTTGCTGTCACCTTTGTGGGGCGCGCGCGCGCCATGGCATGAAAGCGGGGCGTGGTGGGGGCGGGCGTCGTTGCTGCCCCTTGGGAGGGTTGCACTTGACACTGCCCCCCCTCCGTCTCCCTGCAGGTCACTGACTGACACCCTCCCCCCCCACACCTTCGCTTAGTAACGCTTCATGTCCCCTTCTCATTGCAATCGTCTCGAGGCGATGGAATGGCTGGCTGAAAACGTACTGTGCACGTCCAAACAGTGGTAGGTAATCCGCTTTTCTTAACTCTGTCAGTAACCAGTGGTAAAGCGCTGGTGCCACCAGCGGGAACCAGAATGGCGAATAGTGGCAATCAGAGGAGGCAATCATTGAAGTGAAGCAGATTATGAATCAGCATAATGAATAAGTGGAGAAATGTGTCATTTGCATTTAAAAACATGTCGAAAACCTCAAAACGCCACAGGGATTTGGGAATCATAATGTCGCTCAATTGCTCTTTGCCCGTCGACATACCCCAGTGAGGGCAGAAGTGAGTTACGATAGTGCAGGGCCTTTTGATTAGATGTATCCGTAGCTCTATGGACATTGGTCTTCGCAACCATTTCCATCTCACGGCCGCCAATTTGGTATGTGAGCGTTTACTGTGGTATCGCACCTTTGGAAATCGACGAATATGCGGCGTATGCCGTCATATCGAATACGATTGCACTTCAATGCCGACTAAATGTTGAGCAGCCAATGCAATGCCTGCAGAGAATACACCAAAATAAGCGCATTAATGGCGGAGTTGTTTACGTTGCGAAAACCTGTATCGAAGGAAGAATACACTCGATGTTGAACGGCGTTGGCTCGGTGGAGGCGCGTGCATCGTGGAAAATGAAGCCAAGTATGGGATGAATTCGGTTCCTAAGAGTCGTCATGGCTGCGTGTGTCATTCTGATCTCGTGTGTACAGGGCGAGAGTGCATTTGAACTTGCGACCACGTGTTGTGACAAAAAAAACTGCGTCCGTTTAGCAAGTGCTGTGTTTCCACGTGTCTGCGTTGCCGCGTCCGTACTCGAGTTTCCTTTCTTTGGCGGGAAAACGCCAGCGAGCAGGCGATGGGAAGTCGCGTGGCTCCCTCTTCGAACGGGAAGGAGTGACACGCGTGTTCATCATCCATCGCTATGGACCCCTGCTCTCGTGCATTTTCCTTGACGACCCTACTATCGCCAAGGGCTTACTCTGTAATCTGTGTGTCGCCTTGTACTTACAAGCATGTGAAGTTACTTGCAGCGAAATCCCTTTCGCCACGTCATAATGTGGGCCACGTGCGAGATTTGTCCTTTAATTTCAGCAGTTGTTAGAAGCGAGGAGTCGATACTTTTATGTTTATGGCGCTAAAGTGTTGATTTATTTGGCCGAAATGACCAGTAATCAACTTAACATGCATGCATAAGTCTTTCACTCATTTTTTTTCACGCCGTACGGGGAAAAGTCTTTATCATTGGAAGATGTTTTTGCGATTCCGTATGAATGACGTCAGTAAGTTATTGATTCATATTTGAATGTAGTTGGGAAAACTTATGAACCATCATTGTTATATTTCTAATGATATGTAGGTGTTTAAATTCCTCATTTTTTAAATGAAGTGCCTCTGGAGTGCGCACATTTGCCATTTCCCATCTAAAATGGCTGGTGTTTATTGGTAAGGATGTCGAAAAGTAATGTGTTAGGTGGTTGTTCCTCGTTATTTTGGTATTTTTGGATAAGGGATACGTTGTTCTTTGCTGTGGGGGCAAACTCATTGAATTCCAGGTGAAGCGATATCTCGCTCTAACTACTAAAATGCTAAGCGTTATTGCGCTTTTGAAGCGAGTCAGGACTTGAACTAGGGAAGATTATAAAAATCGAACTGACTGAAATAAAAATCTAGTGTTTATATCTTTTTACAACGTGTTCAAACTGTATTCCAGGTCGTGTTATTTGATAAGTGATGCGTTTGAATGTCGAAATCAATATTTGATACGCCGTAGTAACCATTCTTTTTAAAAATATTTATTTATCTTCACTATCCCGAATACAGCACAATGTACCAATTTACGTCGGGGGGATAACAGTAACACCGGACGAGACACAAACACTCTTGTCCTGGGCAGTAAATATCCTACCCAGGCGGGACCCTCGGGTTAGCAGACGGGGACTTTACCCCGCCGCCACCAGGGCCGACAGTTTTCAATGTCTGGAAACTAAAATATTTTTCCGATAGTGACTGATCCGAAGAAGGTTCTCGTATATTACGCGCCACATTAGCATGTCATCGGGCAATTCCTTACATCTTACCGCAAAAAATTGCGTTATAAAAATTTATTTTAGACATTTCAATGAAGCAAAAGAGGTTTGCAAGGATAGGTCAGTATGGAGGAAATTATTGAAGCAGAGTTAGGTGTACAAATATGTATTTATGAGTGAAACTTAGTGACTCTGCCTACCCCGGAAGGGAACGGCATGATTGTTATGTATGTATGTTTGTTCATTTGTTGCTCTTCAATAATTACTTTTTAAAGTGGTCTTGGAATGAAGCGAGATTTGGCAAAAATATTCAATATTTTTTACTGTTACCGAATAGGGATTGGGCCTTGATTGTTTTCTTAAACCTGCTAGTTATTAATAATACCTTCTTTCGTGTGTCAGATAGTTTTCTTCTGAGTTTTGTTGCTATTTTGTTGTTTCCTGGTTGATATGATTAGTGTTGTTATGTACCGAGGCTCTTTGTCGATTGACATTATTTATTTGTTTATTTATATGCTGTGTCCCTTCCAGAACTTAGTCGATGAACAAACCAAATACTTAAGATGGATGTGGCATTTTCTTGAATTTCTGTCGTGGTGCCTTTACGATTGTAGCCTCCATCGTTTCGTGGTGTTGGTTAAAATAATAATTAAAATCGTTGATAGAATTTTACAGACCCTTCAGAATTTATTGCCGAGGTTTCTGTGAATCTTATGATAGTTTCGTGTTGAAATTGAAGTTGGACTGTTATATTGGATCGTATTCTTTTAAAGGAAATGTGTACGTGGCCTTACCGCTAATTTCCCTCGTTACTAAATGTAAAAATACTCTGGGTTTGAATCCTCTCATTTCTGCACAGCGGGCTTGGAAAAATCACTGCGATCGTTTTCAAGATGAATCTGGAGCTCCTCATTACTTTTTGACGATTTAAAGCTTTTGAAATCTAATTTTAAACCGTTAGCCAAAGCAATTGTACTACCCGGAGGTGAATTATGCGCCGAGGAAGACCGTCGCTGTGGTTTCCCATGTAGTTTCTGCGTAAATTCGCCTTTCGTACGTCTGAATACAGGACCTTTAAAGAAGCAGCCCGTAAACGTCTACCACAATGTAGCATAGCTACATTCGCTCGTTCCATAGAATAAGTGTAATATTTCATTCTTAGGAATGAACGTAAGCTGAATCGCTTGGTCGTCGACTAGGCATCACGCACGTGTTTGTTTAAATGATTCCTCCTCTGATAGGAGATCCTCATTTTTTGATCTCATGTTTTTACACCTCGGTTGATATTGATTAGAATTCTCTAACGTGATGTGCGGCAACCGAGCACGTAGAGTGGAATTCATACATTCATATTAATATTCAAAGTTTATGATGAAGTCCACGAATGCCTGTGGAGCTCGAAAGATCAGTGTACGAACACAAGTGAAGGAGATAGTTAGTTCCCTCAAATATCATAGTGGACACCCTATTAGAATTATACGTTTTAACTTCAGCAGCTCTGGAAAGCAAGTCTTTATTTTGACTCATTTTTTTCGCGCGTTACGTTTGGAACTCGTTCGCAACGGAAGGTTTTTCTTGATCCCGACGAATTGTGACAACGGTGACAATATGATTTATTTCAAAAAAATAGTCAAGAAATCATACAAACTATACACTGCTAATTTTTTGACGAGATCTAGGTGTTGGGAATTGCTCATTTTTAAAAAATCAGGTGTCTTGGGTGTGCACGGACGTACCATTTTCCATGTTAAACGGCTGGTGTATTTTGTCGCCTAAAATCTCGGAAGGTAGTTCGGTAAGGGGCTGATATTTTGGGGCATCATTTGTAAGGGTATGATGTCTTTCTTCAAAATGAGACGAAATTCATCGATTTCTAGGCGTTAATATATTTCGCTCAAACTGCCTTAAGGTGGCAGGAGTGAGTCACGGAGTGTAGGTTTTGATAACTTTTCAAGTAAGCCGTAGTGAAAGCTTCTGAGGAATCTTTCTTCAAAATGAGACGAAATTCATTGACATATCACTCCAGATGAAATAATATATCTCCCCAACTGCCTTTATGCCAAATTTAAGTGATTTTTCGAAATTACTCTACCTTTTGCGTACTTCCGACATTAATTTCTTCGGAGAAAACCGGAAGTAATGTGTTTCCCTGCAGGTAGCGATACGAATCGAGATACCGCCAATCTCACTACTCGAATCACGAGTCGACTTCCACATGTGTGTGAATCCGCCGCCTTCTCTTTTGGAAGGATTTCTTTTGACGTGGTGTACGGAGTATTTTAGAGACAGAATTGAATTACTCTTTCAATATTCTCCATCTCTGTCTCGTCATAAAGGAAGTGTATATAGAGAGAGGCAAAGCAATGCTAAAAACTGGACATACATTTTTGAGAGCTTTTGGAAGTATTTCTCAGGGGCCACCGTCTTAGGGAAGGAAGAATTTTGACTTACGATTAAGGCCACTTGGAGGCGCTAGTGGTGCTCGGTGATTTTGCATCAACATACAGAAGAGTGGATTTACCATGGCTGTTGTGTGCTTTTAATCGAGTATCAATAGTTTTGTCGTTCCTATGATACATCGGTAAACAGTTGATCTTACTCTATGGTCTCGTACAGGCCTCGTGTAATGCTTTCTCTCAATTATCCTCTATCTTTGTCTGTCTCTGCCGATGTTGCCCACGGAGACGGAAGGAGGGTGCAGGGCGCCGCACCCGGCTGCGGGGAGGAGTGGGTGTGTGGAGGGAGGCACGCGCGCACTCGACGACCATCGTCACCCGACTTCCTTTTTAGCAAACATTCGCGCATCGTCGCCCCTGCCCTCCCCCACGCCACGGCAGCGGCGACCACAACTCCCTCCTCCCGCAGCGGATAATTTCACTCTTCGACGCCCACGAAGCGACGTGACGAAATCAATGGTTTTGCTGCTGCGTCTCTCCATCCAATAGGGCAGCACTCTTGACTTCTTCACATTTTGGCGAACAAATTCTGAAAGGTTTGTGCAGATGGATGGAGTGCGTCCGTGCGATAATAGCCAGGGTGGCGATCGTCAGGGAAAACCGGGAATTGTCTCGGAATTTTGAATTTCTGGAATGGTCAGGGAATTCTCGCAACGGTCTGGGAGAAACTGGAATAGGAATCCTCGTTATTTTTCTCCCATTACGTTTATCGGCCAGTCTTTCCCGCCCTTTATTTCGCCAACTAAAACTTAAGTCCGTCGCTGACTTGCATGGAATAAGCACCATCAATTCGTGGAGTATTCAGTTTTGAATATTAATAGTTGTTAATCTTAGTTATTTAGTCGTGTGTCAGACGTCTTATGTATCCCTTTTGTTTATCCTTATTGCGATATTTGCTTAGTTGTGTTAAAAATCTAGATCACAATGCATTACGCTCATCACAAGGAAACTGAGGCTATGTTGTTACGAAAATTTTACCTCGCGTTTTTTTTTTAACTTCCGAAACTTATGTCCAAGAGGTAACTGCCGGAGCACACTAGCTCATATAGTAATCACATGCTTGCAGCTCTAAAAATACGAGACGATGATTAGACAATTGAAAGCTGCCGTAGAAAATTTAATTCAGCAGAAAAAAATAGTCCAATATTTGATGACCTTTTGGCGATCAGTCAGGGAAATTGGTAAATCCGTCAGGGAAAAGTCAGGGAAAGGTCAGGGAATTTGAAAATTGGATATCAGTAGCCACCCTGATAGCGCACTTGACTGTGAATAACAATGCAACCGCTCTCTGAACACGTCCAGCGCTGTTTGGGGATCGGAATCACGTGACCTATGATAACTGGATTTTGTTTTAAAATTTCAACAAACAAAAACAAATTGCTAAATTTTTATTTCTTTGCGAGCGAAATCGGCGTACGTATTTCAACCGCGCTATATGCTGGACGGACGGGTTCTAATGAGAGGGAATGTTATGAAAGTTTGGAAAATTATGAAACGAGTTGGCTATTGTCCACTTAGAGAGGAGATGCTTTGATACTGCGACTTAAACCATTTCTTTCAAATGGTAGGTCGCCATTTTAAGACGGTTTGATGCTCCACCCTACGGACGGAGTTCCTCACTAGAAGAGTGCTCTCCGTGAGTCAGCCCTGTTGAAATGTAATGAATGTAAGCAAGTTAACATACCCAAATATGCAGTTACGCTAACGGCAATATCGTCGTTCTTTTGTTTTTGGCGCGATCTTTTATACCTGAATGTTTTCGGTATCTTATTACAAAAAAGAAAGGTTCGTTGTATTGTTGTAAAAAAGGAATAAAGATTGTCCAATTTTTTCTTGTAAGAAAAGGAAATTAATAGTTGATGGGCCCATTCTCTTGTGTAAGAGACGGGGACTTTCGAGTTAAATGGACACATGAAGAATGCGAAATAAAGAAAATGACAGGTTGGGTACCCCATGGGTCAATATACGGGCCACTATTATTTAACATATTTTCCCCTGACTTCCCGAAAGATATTAGTGACTTGCGCACAAAAATAGCCTTATATGCGGACGACGCAGCTATCCTGGCAAAGAGCAGAAATGTTAAGCTGGGGGCTAAACTAGCACAGAATGCACTGGACGAAGCCATAAGATGGTATATGATAAATGGCGAATCAAAATTAACCCCGACAAAACACATGATATTATTTTCGCTGGGTCAGAAATCCAAACACTTTGGTGCTGCTGTCTGACTCTCAAAGAACACCGAATAGACTGGACTGACAAAGCCAAATACCTTGGGGTCATTATTATAGACCAAAAAATCACTTTTACAAAACATACTAGAAATATTTCTAAAAAGACCATCGGAATTAGAGCAGGTCTATCAACCATTGAAAAAAATAAGTCCGTACCTGACGACGTAAAGAAAAATGTACACGGGACATATGTAAGGCCAATCACACTGCACGCAACGCCGCGGCGTGGGCAGGCCTGTGAAACAAAGGGAGAAAATCCGAATAATGGAAAGGAATTGCCAGAGGTCAAGTTTAAAAAAATAAATGTACTAAAAATGATGATATCTACAAATCAACAAAAAAATATAACATGTCATGTAGGAACAAGCCACCAATTACTTTGAAAATCTCAGAAACTGTAACAAAATATATTAAAAGACTTGGCGACTAACAAGAGAAGTCCATGGGATAGATACGTCAGAACAGATGACGTTCTGACACTATAACAGGCTGTGTTAGCCTCAGACCAGGGCACAAGAGCGTAAGTCTTATGGGACATCCTGAGTCGCTGAATAACTGCAGCAGATCACGCTCCACTTCTACACTTCTGACCCTGAAGAAGATGGATGCAATGCTATCGAAAATGTCGTCGGCGACATACATGGGAATACGCGGAAGATGACAGCCCTTTTAAGGTAGTCCGAGCGAGATAGTTCCCTAGTCATAATAGATACCATATTCGATATATATGTTTTCATTTCACCAGCTGTAGGACACATCAATTAAATATTGCATTATTAATGGTGCAATAATATAGTTTTATATGACAGAAATTGCAAGTAATTAAATGAAAATATCTAAATAAATCTTTAACCTGACTCATTTTTTTCAAGCGGTGCGTTAGAAAACTCCATTAAAAAGGGAAGGTTTATTGTGATCCCGAAGAATTTACTGAGATGACAATATAATTGATTTTCAAATATATTTGAGAAAACATACAAACTACACGCTGTTAGTTTTTTCACGTCATCTGAGTGTTAGAAATACCTCATTTTGTAAATAATGTCTCTCTGGAGTGCGTACACGTACCATTTCCCATGTAAAAGGGATGGTATTTGTTTGGCAAATAACTCCGAAAGTAATGTGGTAAGGGGTTGAATTTTGGGTGTCTTTAGAAGGGTGAGATATTTTTCTTTAAAATGAGACCAAATTCATTGATTTCTAAGTAAAATGATATTTCGCTCGGACTACCTTCAAGCCTTCATGCCTCAGTGAAAGACGAATGTTCGAATTTTGCGTTTTCATTTCGGCCGCTGTAGGAAGCACGAAGTGAAAGTTTTAATATTATTGGTGAAATAATACACTCTTATATGACTGCGATTTTAATTAATTAAATAAAAATATCCGCGTAGGCCTTACAACTTGACTCATTTTTTTACGCGGCACATTCAAACTCCTTCAAGACGGGAGGTTTTTTTTGTGATACTGAAAAAATTACTGCGGTGACTGATTTACTTTTTAAAAATAGTTGAGAAAACATGCGAACTGCCTGCAGGTAATTTTTGAAGTGATATTGGGGTTAGAAATTCCTCATTTTTTAAATGTCTCCCTGGTGTGTTTTATGTTTCTCTCTATTGCGTATGCATATGCGTACTATTTCCCCTGTAAAATGGCTGGTGTTTGTTGACAACATTTCTCGGAAAGTAATGAAGCAAGGGACTGATATTTCGGTGTCTTTAGATAAGCGGGAAAGATTTCTTTAAAATGTGATATAATCCGTTGAATTATGGGCGAAATGATATCTCGCACAGACTACCTTCATTATTCGGGGACTGCCCACGTTTCGACAGAATACCTACTCTTAACGTCATCTTCAGGGTGATGATGCTTGCCCCTCAATATGTCCTCCTTTATACAAGGCCGTGGTCCGTGACGTTATTGGCCATTGTTGTTGTTCTGTTCCATTTTAATTTTAATGGAGGGTGGTTTCCACCCTTTGGACCGATCGTGTGCACCGGAGAGTCGCGATTTATGTTGATGGGGTCGAGTTGGAATACGCCGGACGGACGCATTGGGACTCACGCCGGGAGGTTTCCGAATTCCCTGCCAGTGCGGACAACGTGTGCTCGTCATTGAGATTGAATCACGAATAATTGAACACGGTGAGTGTATTCGGTTGCTCCCCGCGGAAAAATCTGCCGCTGCGGTGCATAGCCTGACGGAAGACCGTCTCATCTTCTTTAGTGATACTTCGGTTATTGAGAAAGGCCATTTAAGGAAGCCATTGAGATCCGTCTTGACCCCAACAACATAACTCGTTACCATGAATATATATGTTATCGATTGTTATCTTGTCGCAAAAAACTGTTGTCTAGAATTCCAGTAAACAAGCAACTTTTTAGGAAAGTGGTTCCGCCTAATGATGAAAGACGGGAAGTTCAAATGTAAATACAGTCGACAGATTGTAAAAAAACGCGTCTTACCTGTTTTACCATGAATATACATGGGTTTTACTAACAATTAATCATAATGAAGTGGATAAAAAATGTAGTACTACACGCGGGACGTAATTATACACTTTTTTAATATCGTCCGGTATACAGATATATTTAATTCCTCTCCAAATTTAATCACACAAATACACAATTAACCCCTTAGCACTTCGTGAATATCGCTGTACGGAAATTTAATAATAATGCGAGGTGACTTCATGAGTATTCCCAATGGCCATCATTGCAGTGTAGGTAAAAAGGAATGCTCTTACCTCCGCCTTGAACAGATTCTTATTTTTCAATCCAAGTCTCCTATTTTGGGTCCTCGTAAAGGCATACCCTGTTTTCCACCCTGGTACGAAGCCTAGGCAAAATTTCCAACCATCTAAATCCATAATATGTTTTCATGCTCGTGACATTGGGTGCACGATTAGTCAAGGGTGGAAAACGTTCTTCTTTAAAATTATAGCGGGACGAAATAATGGCCTTTCACAATGGCCAATAATGTAACGGAACGCGACCATTTATATAGGAGGACATATGAGAGACAGATATCATTGCCCTGAAGATGACGTTTGAGTATTCTATCGAAACGTTGGCATCTGCCAAATATTTAACCCTGGAGTGAAACCCGAGAGAACTTCACGCCTGTTATTCGCTGGGTAAGGACCGAAACCTTAATTCTGCCCGTCTCATTTTTTTCCAAACGAATCCAATGGCTTTTGGGGCGGGGTTTCGAATTTAAAATAGGAACGCATTCACGCATTAATTTTCGTTCATGTACGCGGTTTTAATTTCGTGCACGACGTCTCTATCGATTGTCCATCCATGTTTTTCCATTCACTCGATATTCCTGTCTTACATGGGTTTATCTGCGGTGGGGCTGAAGTTGCTGGCTATTGGGTAAAAAAGATTACCTATAAAATATGCGTAATATGTAGGCGGTCCGGGTTGTGTTGGGCTGAAGGGGAGGAAGTTTGTGAGTGGACGTTTTTTTCATAAAATAATCGGAAGGTCGTGTGTGCCCATAGAATATTGTCGTCATCGGACTTTTTTAATTTTGATCGCACCGACTCCACGAGCACTCTTGAGGGTCGTCTCTGCTCAGATTTTTCAATATTTCCCCCTCATCTTTTGATCGGACCGATGTCCAATAGTCTGGAGGTAGATCTGTCTACCTCCAGAGCAACCTGTCTCTCTCCTCCTCTCCGATATAATCTCCTCTCATCCGTCCCATTTTTTAAATTAATCCCTATCTTTCTTGTATGGTAGTGAAACATGGGTATGTCAGGATAGACATAAGAGTAGACTAAACGTCGTGGGTATGAGTTATCTGAGGAGTGTTTGCGGCAAATGCAGGATGGATAGAGTTAGGAATGAATGGGTAATCAATTTTTTTAATAAATGAATGTGGGTTAGATGCTCCAGTAATGGACATATATGAAAGGAGTGTGCTTCGTTGGTTTGACCATGATGAGCGAATGGATGAGAGTCGAATAACGAAACAGATAATATATAGGAGTGAAATGAATGGTGCGAGAGGTAGAGGTATGCCGAGAAAGTTGTGGTTGAATGTGGTTGAGGAAATTTTTAAGAGGAGGAATATTAGGAGTCTTAAAAACAGGAGGGCGTGTATGAAGCAGTGTATGGCGGTAAATGAAGCAAAAGAGGTTTGCAAGGATAGGTCAGGATGGAGGAAATTATAGAAGCAGAGTTAGATGTACAAATATGTATTTATGAGTGAAACTTGGTGACTCTGCCTACCCCGGAAGGGAACGGAGTGATTGGAATGTATGTATGTAAGATATAGGAATTAAATTTTCATTATGGGATGGCAAAAAGAGTGATGTATTTAATTCTGGCAATCGCTTTTGCCATACCCTTAGTTTTTGCTTAAAAGTTACGTTTTCAATGACAAAATTGCAAATTTTTCTCCGCTTGGCAACTTGAGCAATGGCTATAAACGGGAAATTCGGCCCTGGCGTTTTGCGCCTTATCTTTTACACGAGCGAAAAGTACAGAACCTATGAGTGGGTATTCAGGGGTTTCAGGATTCCATTGGGCCGAGATTTACTACCGTAAAAGCGCTGTTAGCTTAGAAATTACCAGTTACGTTGGGATTCATTCGCGAAGAACAAATAAGCTATTGATATGAAAAGGAGGCCAATATCACAACGAGACTTACGGCAACGGGCTGTTATGTTAGCAACTCTAACAATGACACCAGCGCTTTGCGCGAAAGTATCTTACTAACGTGGAGGTTTTTCTCATAAGACCGTCACAAAATAAGAACTATACTCGAATGCATAAAATACTTTTGTAAGGCATTACCTCTAACTGATATGTAAATAATAACATGTTTTTAATTCCATTTAATTGCCGAAAATCTATTACGCTTGTAACCGTGTAGTACAGGATATGAGACGAAATGAAATGAAACTCAAAGAAACAATTCTCTTTGGATTTGGTTACAAAGGAGTCTCGTGAATTAAAAAACAAAATGGAACTAAGGTTCGTGAATGGAATAGACCGGAGCAGTACGTGGAATTACGATTCATGGAATTCAATTCGTCAAGAAAACCTATTTCAGCCATTATTAGATTATTTTATTTATGATAAAATGTTAAAGAGGTTCAAATATTGAATTAAGTGACGAAAATTTCTGTTTGATTTTTTCAAAATTTAATAATAATTATTATTACATTCAGTGTACTGAGTGAAGCTCGGTACATAATAACTACTAAAGCTCCGCTTTCCACTGTACTCACAGCGAATACTAAATAGCAAAGCCCCGGTGCCCCGGCGGTAGTATTTCATATTCGCGGTTCAACTCCACAAATATTTGCGGAAGGTCACGTTATGATTAAAAATAATTGTTGTATTTTCCCCGTCCGATTAGTATGTTTGTTTTTGCGTACAACTGGAGAAGAGACCAGAAGAATATGCAACCAGACAACGACCTTGGTTGCATTTACGCCCCGGGTCTTTTTATCAAAGGCAAGCTTTGATTAGTGTCACTTATTGACGAGGTTTTCATAGCAAATTAAAGCTCTTATCCGCAAGAACATCTGTTGCCTCGTTGTATTTACATCAGTTAAGTGACCATATCTTCCGTATTTTAAAAGATAGAGAAGTGATTTTTGCTGCAGTGAATTAAATAAATTTACTAAAAGTTTTATTCCTACATATCTTTTGATATATCTGAAATTAAGAGTGCTATCCTACATTATTTGTTTCTGAGGAATTACATTTCGACGAATATTCAAGAGCCATCTTGAAAATAAGATACCATTAGGATTGATACTAGCAGAACAGGAACAATACATATCTTATGCACCACTGTGAAAAGTTTCTCACTTCAAAATTTTCCGTTTTGATGGAGTTTCAAACGTACCGCGTGAAAAAAATGAGTCAAGTTAAAGACTTAAGATATTTTCATTTGATTACTTACAATTTCCGTCATGTAAAACTATTTTATTGCACCATTAGTAATGTAATATTTTATTCTTGTGTCTCACTGTTGGTGAAATTAAAACGTACGTATCAAATATGGTCTCTATTATGATTAGGGAACTATCTCGCTCGCAGTACCGGTTAAGGGAGGGTTTATCTGTGGATAGTCAGAGAATTTCCTCCCGATTTGCTACACTTTCAGACCCCGTCTGCCTCTAGTATTTACCTTTCTGACTCTGCATGCTGTGTTCAGGGGGGTGTTTCAGAGTCATCCGTTCCATTCGGAGCGGAAGACGAACGAATCGAATTCTACGTCACTTACTATCAAAAAGACTATCCGTGCGTTTCAGACCGCTTCCTATCGGTTCAAAGAAGGCTTTCCGATCGGAATAGAAGTCGGTTGGCTTAAGAGGTGTCGGAACGCCATTCCGATTGCATTGGTTGGTCTCACGTGAATACCTTTATGATGTTGCTGACATTAATTATTTGGCTGTAGTAAGATAAAACCACTTTATTTCATGAATTCACATTTTTGGGAATGTTCTGCAAGAATAATGAAGGTGTAAGAGAATGTAATTAGAATGTAAACGGGACAATATATGCGAATGTTGTGTCACTGTTGGCGCATGTTTGTTTACAAATTATTTGGACATGTAGCGACTGTATCCATATATAAGTCTTATGCATATGACCTTAACTCTGTGTACTCACGAGAATGAACGAACAAAATCTTTCTCTCATTTCATAACTTGCCAAAAATTTGCCCTCATTCCCGTCATTTACACACAAAACGGTAAGAGATTACATTACAAAAATTACAAACGGACAATTCTCAAATAATTGAACCCACAATTACTTCAATTACATTGCACTGTATCAATTAGCACAAGTATATGCCCATACGTACCTTTTCCCTTCATCGTGAAAGTTGTGAAACTGACGGGAGGTTGTTTTTCGCTGCTCACTTGTCTCTTCAAAAGTATGACGTTTCATCGTGGCTTGACTGGGATGACGAGTGACGTAATACCAAAAGCGGAACGCTTTCCGATCGGAAGTGTGAAGCGCAAGGAAGACGAGCGTAAGATAGGCATCCGATCCACTCGGATTGAATCCGGTTCCGATGCCGCCAATCCGATTACACTCTGAAACACCCCCCTTGTTCCTCCTTCATCCCGTCCACAAAACCTATTCTCTCACTTCCCCTCTTGCCCAACGTCCTTACCTCTAGCATTTGGTGCTTTCCCTGCGTACGAGCTTCTCAGAGTTCTTTTGGGTTTCCGTCCGGATGAGGAGTGTCCGTGATAGCCGACGCCGTCCGAAGGCCAACGTTTCGACTCTCGAAACGTTGGACTTCGAGACTCTCCGTTTCTCATTGTCCTCGGGGTGGGTGGGGTGAATGCTGTGACCAGGGCCTATTTATCCAAGCGGCCACCGAGCACTTCCTCGTTCGTTCTCCTCTCCTTCCACCGCTCCCCATATATGTAGACTTCTCGATCTTTTTTCTGTGCACCCAACCCCTTCTTTTGTGTACGAAATCAAAATCAGAGGTACTTGTCTGGAACATATTACTAGCTGTCTAGTTAAAATTCTCCTCAAAAGAGTGCGCTGGGCGCAAAAATTTTCATTTCATATTCCGAAGCTATGGGTGGAAGAAGGGTGGCTAAGAAGCTAAGAAGAAGGGTGGCAAAGAAAATGTAGCAGTTTAGGACTGCGAGTGGGAGAAAATATTTTATACTCATTATACTTTGCAGAGGACCAAATTGTGATTTCAGAAGACACGGATGACCTGAGCTACATGGTTAGGATACTTCAGGATGCATATGAGCAGTATGGAATCACTATAAACCAAAACAAGACAGAATACTTGGTGATAGGAAGTGATGAAATGCCAGATCTACCTCTAGAAAAAAAACACACGGAATACAGAGAGCAAACAAAATTATATATATATATATATATATATATATATATATATATATATATATATATATATATATATATATATATATATATATATATATTATAAAATGAGTACCTTCTTATTTCTGAGGAAGGCGGTTGTGTCCGCCGAATATATAAAAATATCTGTGAGTTTTTCTTTTATTGTGTTCTATCGTAACTGCCAGTCACGCCTGTGGCATTTTGTATAATATCTGTGCACTACACGTGTTTTTCGTCGAGTGGATATATATATATATATATATATATATATATATATATATATATATATATATATATATATAATGTTGATTACGACTGTCGTTGTTTCCTGCACTCAGCTTCCATTTCTCTCTGTCTCAGCACACATCTTCTCTAATTCCTATTGTTCCCATTGCTCTCTGCATTCCGTGTGTCCAATTCACCCTTGGCCTTCCTCTTTTAAGTTTATAGTAAGTTAGTTTAAGTTTAAGTAAGAATATATAAAAATATCTGTGAGTTTTTCTTTTATTGTGTTCTATCGTAACTGCCAGTCACGCCTGTGGCATTTTGTATAATATCTGTGCACTACACGTGTTTTTCGTCGAGTGGATATATATATATATATATATATATATATATATATATATATATATAATGTTGATTACGACTGTCGTTGTTTCCTGCACTCAGCTTCCATTTCTCTCTGTCTCAGCACACATCTTCTCTAATTCCTATTGTTCCCATTGCTCTCTGCATTCCGTGTGTCCAATTCACCCTTGGCCTTCCTCTTTTAAGTTTTTCTGGAGGTCTCCATTCCAATATCTTCTTGGGCCATCTGGTGTCATCCATCCTATTAACATGGCCAAACCAGATTAGTTGTTTCCTTTCTACCTCGTCGACTATATCCTTTTCCAATTCCATCAACTTCATTATTGTTTCATTTTTAACTTTATCCAGTATACTCTTTCTCCAACTTCTTCTCATGAAATCTCTCTCAGTCGTCTATGACGTATTTCTGTCCATTTCCTTAATGTCCCATACCTCTGCTCCACATGTAATCGCACTTTCTACTCTTGTTTTGTATATTCTTAGTTTTGTTTTTCTGCTAATATGTTTATCCCATAGAATAGAATTTAGAGCTTTTATGATAGTTCTTCCCTTCGTAATTCTGTTGTCAATCTCTTGGTTACTACTTCCGCTTTTGTCCAGTATCACTCCTAAGTACTTTGCTGTTGCTACTCCCTTTACATATTCGTTTTCTAGAGGTAGATCTGGCATTTCATCACTTCCTATCACCAAGTATTCTGTCTTGTTTTGGTTTATAGTGATTCCATACTGCTCATATGCATCCTGAAGTATCCTAACCATGTAGCTCAGGTCATCCGTGTCTTCTGAAATCACAATTTGGTCCTCTGCAAAGTATAATGAGTATAAAATATTTTCTCCCACTCGCAGTCCTAAACTGCTACATTTTCTTTGCCACCCTTCTTCTTAGCTTCTTAGCCACCCTTCTTCCACCCATAGCTTCGGAATATGAAATGAAAATTTTTGCGCCCAGCGCACTCTTTTGAGGAGAATTTTAACTAGACAGCTAGTAATATGTTCCAGACAAGTACCTCTGATTTTGATTTCGTACACAAAAGAAGGGGTTGGGTGCACAGAAAAAAGATCGAGAAGTCTACATATATGTACCTCTGGTACTAAAAGGGTTATATCTGTAGCCAAGGTGCCTGGTATCCGCTGTCTTGTATTACTAAACGAAGCTCATTGCTTTGGCTTCTCTCCTCTCTATGTCGTTACCACTACGCCTATTTTCTTCCTGCGCACTGCCCAAGTAATTATAAAGCTTTACTTGTTTCATTTCGTGTTTCCATACTTTAAAAGCAAGTCTCGCTTTCTTTGCCTTAGAGAATCTCGTTACTTTGTTTTCTTATGATGTATCGTCTTTCCGTATTCCGGCTCTGCTTCTCGAAAGCTTGTACTCCTTTCGACGCGGGAGCGACACTTCGAGAAAAAGGCGCTTATTCTTGGCAACCGTGCACAATCAGTACCCATTAGCTACCCCACCTCGAGACACTCACTCGCCTTCTCCTCCGGACATGACCAGACTTCGCAGCACACGCACACATACACACACGTATTCGCCCTTTCCTCTTCTTCTTGTTCTCCCTCGTGACCCGGAAACCGTGACTTGGCGTCCCCCACCCCGTGTCAGTGTTTCGTTGGATCCTGCGTCAGCAATATCCCACGGATTGCAGAGTGACAAAGGCGACTCACAGCACCCCTGTCTAAACGAGGCATAGTGACCTCAGCAATATTAAGGAACCAGATAACAGCCTCGGAGGATGAACACCCACACTATGGTCCGAGAAACCCACTGAGTTCATTTCAGCAATCTTAACGACCCCCAGATCATTCCTCGCTCGGCGAAATAATTAACAGATAAATCCAAGGGAAGGGCTTTCGCCAGCCATGGTCTCCGAGTATTCACTCACAAAAGTAAATTTTAAAAGTCCATCTTAGTCTATTGATGTTACTTAGTAAACATGCGGTGACGTTTCCGAGGATGGCACTGATAGTTGAAGTATTAAAATTAATGGCCACTGGTGTTACTACGGGTGCTTTCTATTCAATGTGTTGAATGTAAAGATACTCATAAATGCCGCTATTGAGGGGATGAAATACGTGGGCACCACCTCGAAAGGGAATCAGCCTGGAAGAGTAAGAGGAAAACACGTTTTAATTATGAAGTACTATTATTTCTAGTGAATAAACGGACTGTAAAAAATATTCGAATGCTACACAGGCCGCGACCATTGTGCTGATGTTGAAAATTTCGATAAATACTCCAAATAAGTGTGTTTTTTTAATCCGAACAATCCTATCTGGACCATGCTGTTTTCATATGGAAAACTGTTTGGTAATTTTATTGCGATTAGCTCAGTGGTTTCTGAAATACCTTATATATATATCTACCTACTTATATCTTATATCTATCTATAATTTCTGACGAAGGCGGTTGTGTCCGCCGAAATATATAAACATATCTGTGAGATGTTCTTTTTTGTTTTCTCTGTGTGTCTGCCAGTCACGCCTGTGACATTTTTTACAACATACATACATATAATATATATATATATATATATATATATATATATATATATATATATATATATATATATATATATATACACACGATGTGGATAGGATGGAGGAGATAGACACACAAAAAAGAGACGATCACACTTACATAGTTAGCTTTCGGAACTAGTCCGTCTTCAAGGCGTATCACGGAACAAATGTCGTGTGCGCTGGTGAGGATAGGGGTAGGAGGGGCGGTTGGTTAGGGGAGTGGGGAAGGGGAGGGGGGAAGGGGTTTTTCCCAGCGGTTGACGAACGGTTCTTGAAAAGGGGAAATTTTTACTAGCTCGTGTCTTGGCCGGAGAGAGCGGAAGGGGTCGCAGTGAGGGTGGGGGGGGGGAAGAGGGAAGGGAAGGGGGTAAATGGAAAACAACGGGGAGCGTGCCATTAATGTATTTTATTTAATCCGGGCGCGGCGTACGATTTTAGCAACCAGATTATGGCCTGCTCCTTCTGGCGCACTTCAATTAACGGGGCGTCCGGGGGAAGGGAGATCAATATTGCCACCTCAAAGCACTTGTCAAAGGACAAGCCGGAGCTCTGGGTTAGATTCATTGATGATATTTTCATCATATGGACCCACGGCGAGGATACCCTAGCGAACTTCCTCAAATCTCTAAATCAGTTCTCATCCATTCGCTTCACATCGGCCACTTCTCCTTCTCAAATCACCTTTCTCGACGTCGACATTTCCATCACAAATAATAACACCTTTGAGACTTCGGTCCATATCAAGCCCTCCAACAAACAACTGTATTTGCATTACAACAGCTGCCATCCCAAACACACTAAGCACACAATTCCTTATTCGCTGTCGATCCGTGGCCACCGGATTTGCAACTCCAAAGAAAAACTTCATGAATACCTTGATAAGCTTCACAATTCTTCATCCAATAGAAATTATCCCGAGCCACTTCTAAAAAAACGTATTTTACCCTCCTCTGCTAATTTCACCCCACGTAAAAAAGACACCCCCCTGGACGCCCTAAATCTTCACATCACATACTTTCCTGGCGTCCAAAAACTCAAGACAAGACAAGATCCTCAAAGACTTATTCCCAATTTTAGATACTAACGGATCGACAGCCAATCTCCTACCCAAATGCCCCACAGTATGTTTCAGACGTCCACCTAACTTAGCCAATCTTCTTCGCTCCAATTCTTCGCGAGAGGGTACATCGAATGACACTCCCCGTCCCACCACACAGAGATGCAACAAACCACGGTGCAAAACGTGCTACATGTTTCGCCCCCTATCCTCATTTCAGAGTCCTAACACAGAGACGCCGTTCGACATCAAAGCCTCCGGCTCTTGCGACTCCCACAACTTAGTTTATGTGTTACAATGTAAACTATGTCCCGGTTTTTATGTGGGCGAATGTATTACACCCCTTAATATTAGAATGAATAACCATCGGTGCACCTGTAAAGACCCATCTTCCACTTTCCCCGTCCCTACTCATGTGCGGAAGCATGGCTTGTCCTTTGACAAGTGCTTTGAGGTGGCAATATTGATCTCCCTTCCCCCGGACGCCCCGTTAATTGAAGTGCGCCAGAAGGAGCAGGCCATAATCTGGTTGCTAAAATCGTACGCCGCGCCCGGATTAAATAAAATACATTAATGGCACGCTCCCCGTTGTTTTCCATTTACCCCCTTCCCTTCCCTCTTCCCCCCCCCCACCCTCACTGCGACCCCTTCCGCTCTCTCCGGCCAAGACACGAGCTAGTAAAAATTTCCCCTTTTCAAGAACCGTTCGTCAACCGCTGGGAAAAACCCCTTCCCCCCTCCCCTTCCCCACTCCCCTAACCAACCGCCCCTCCTACCCCTATCCTCACCAGCGCACACGACATTTGTTCCGTGATACGCCTTGAAGACGGACTAGTTCCGAAAGCTAACTATGTAAGTGTGATCGTCTCTTTTTTGTGTGTCTATCTCCTCCATCCTATCCACATCGTGTGTTCATCGCCGCATGGCTGACTCCAATCCATCAACGTGTATATATATATTGTATGTATAATTGTATATATATATATATATATATATATATATATATATATATATATATATATATATATATATATATATATATATATATATATATAAATGCACTTAGGATCACTTAGGTGACGAATATATAAAAGTTTGCCAGAGGAAGGCAGACGACAAACACAGAAAACAAAAAAATGATGAACACACTTACAAAGTTTCTTGATATTTCGGTGCCACTAGCACCTTGGTCGCAAGAGCGAAGACTGACTCGCTCAGTCTTCGCTCTTGCGACCAAGGTGCTAGTGGCACCGAAATATCAAGAAACTTTGTAAGTGTGTTCATCATTTTTTTGTTTTCTGTGTTTGTCGTCTGCCTTCCTCTGGCAAACTTTTATATATATATATATATATATATATATATATATATATATATATATATATATATATATATATATATATATATATATATATATATATATATATATATATATATATATACAATTAAAGAGGAAACTTACAGAGAATCTGTGTGACTGAAGAAGGGATAACACCCGAAACGTCTCTAAGTAAGACTCTCTTTACTTTCGTCTTTTTACCCCCTGTAAGTTTCCTCTTTAATTGTGTTTGTGGCCATTTGGCGAAGTTTTCCATTGTGTGTGTGTATATATATATATATATATACACACACATACATATATAAAAGTCATCAATATAGATAATGAATAAAAGAGGGTCGATCACACTTCCCTGAGGAACTCCGGATGTGACTTCGACCATATCAGAGCTAAAACCATCAGTAATTACTTTTTGTTTTCGATCACTGACTAAGTCACTTATCCAATCCTTCAATGTCTTCCGAATTCCTTTGTAACTCGGGAGGAATGTTATCCTCTCCCACCGCTTTACTTGGATTCATCTCTTTCAATGAGCAATGCTGCTTTAGCGTGTGACGCACCACCCATTCTCCCCCTTCTCTTTCTCCCCCTTTTCCATTTCCTCGCACTCTCCCGTCCTTTCCACCGTCCGTGTTCTCCGTTCACGCGCAGAGAGTTTATTATTCCCTTCCTTTCACTCCCTCTTCCCTAAGTCGGTGTCGTCGTTTCCTTCCATTTTCCCCAATCATTTCCCCCGTAACCGACTGCTTCTTGACTCTCCCAATTTTTACTGATCCTTCTGTTTTTCATGCCACTCTTTCTATGCTTGTTTTTTAAAAGATTTTGTTTTTAAAAGAAATGATTTTTCACCAGGGTTGTAATTCGCTGCTTGAAAATCCATGAAAAAAATCATTTGACTTAACCGGGATTCGATCCCTGTTCTCCCAGTTGCCGGACAGGTGTGTTCGCCAGTTACACCACCGAGCCATCTTCCTTCGAGGCGTATTTCGAGGGGGGAGTTTATGCGAACTAGATGTTCACACACCTGGCCGGCAATTGGGAGATCGGGGTTCGTATCCCGGTCAAGTCAAATGATTTTTTCATGGCAAATTTCAACCCTGGTGTATATGAACCCGTACGAGTGTATTCGCACCACAACATTTGTTTATGCAAATATTGGAGAAATGATTTTTGTTTTTCTCTCTTTCCAGGTAAGTGTCCACGTGGGCCCTGGGAAAATTTGACGTTTGAACCGTGGTAAAGTGTCAAAGTAATCATCACCAGGTCAACCGACGGTGAGCTCTTAACGTGAGTTTGTTTTTTATGATGAATTAGCATCACTTTTCACCACAACACATCTGCATGGAAAAACTTCAAAACTAACTTTGAGTCTTCACCTTGATAGGGTTGCAGTCTTTACGTTTTCATTCGCAGTCAGGTTACTGCTCTATGTACTCGTCGTCTGACAGCTCTTATTCAGGAGAGGTCCGAAATTGTAAAGCCTCGGGAATTCCATGATTGTGACGCCATCGCCAGCCTCTAAACATATTAGTATTTATATGGGCCCGTATTTATATATTCTTTGATGTGTAACGTCAACATTTTTTCCTTGAAATATGCTCCACCATTTCGGTATCTTACTGATTAATAAAGCCCCTGATGAGTAATCGTTAACTGTGGTTGAAAAGTTACGAATATTCTCAAATGCGATATTTGAACATCCGCCAGGAAGGATCCGTTGTTTTTGCTGCGCCTTCGTAGAGAATTCTTCACCTCATAAGGAGTGTTCCATGATGTATCACCTTACAAATTTATCTCTCTTAGCTTTGTTATTTGTTTTTTTTTTAAAACGGTTACATTTATTCCGCCTAGCCTCCATTGGGATAATGATGCTTCGAGGCTCAACATGGCGGGTTTCGGGTCATCGTTGAGCGGCAGGCACAGACGTCATCCTGTCGACGTTTTTTTGCCAAGCTCTAGAATGGAAGTGGATATTCGGACGGAGGTCACTGCAGTGGCTGACCTCCTCGGGAGAGAGGCGTTGGTGTACGCATTCGGTGCCCTGCTTTCTCTGCGACGGCGGTGGAGAATATTTCTTTATGGTCCGAATTATCAACATTTTTCTCTCCCGCGAAATGTATTAAAGCGTTGCATTTGTTCTCTCCATTGGGGGCCGGGCGTTTCTTTTTCGGAGCAGTGTCTTCGCGCGCCCGTTCATCCTTAAAGCTGCAGGGATTCCTGTCCAGAAATAGATTTCCCTGGCTACGCCCAGAGCGATGTGTCAAATGTGAAGAGACTGGCGGATAGGGAATGACGGGGGGTGAGGGAGGGTAATCCCCTCCTCCCCCCGACTCTGGGCATATACTATAGTATGCGCGTATATAAATGGGAGGGTCCTTGGGCTTCCTATACTCCCTTCTTCCAATTTGTGCTCCCTGGCCAATGAGAGTCCAGGGATCGCGGTAGAACGTCAAAAGGCATTAAGGCTCACCTCTCGTCCGCGCCAAAGGTCTGCCGGGCACCACTCATCGTTGGATTGAGGCGCCATCTTTCGCCTCCTTCGCCCATTTATTTACGTCTCTCCTCGTATTCTGAATGACAGTCTCGGATGGAAATTTTAGGTAGTCCGAGCGAGATAGTTCCCTAGTCATAATATAGACCATATTCGAATTGTACGTTTCAATTTCACCAGCCGTAGGACACATCAGTTGAATATTGCGTTAGTAATGGTGCGATAATATTGATTTACATGACAGGAATGGTAAGTAATTAAATGAAAATATCTAAATAAGTCTTTAACTTGACTCATATTTTTCGCGCGGTACGTTTGAAACTCCTTCAAAACGGAAGGTTTATTGTGATACCCAAAAACCTACTGCGGTGACAATATGATTAATTTGCAAATACAGTTGAGGAAACATACAGACTACACGCTGTTTTTTGACGACATATAAGAGTTAGAAAGATATATAAATAATGTCTCTCTGGAGTGCATACACGTACCATTTCCCATGTAAAAGGGCTGTTGTATTTTCTGACAAATATCTCGGAAAGTAATGAGGTAAGGGGTAGAATTTTTGGTGTCATTGGATAGGTGAGATATTTCTCTTAAAGATGAGACGGAATTCATTGATTTCTAAGTAAAATGATTTTTGGCTCAAACTATCTTAATTTTGGGTCGAAGGCGACGTTCTCTCCGTTGTGCGCTCTCATCGCTCGAAGCATTCACCACTTAATTCTGCAGTTACTGCCCTCACTCCTTGTACATAGCGGGGAATGGCGACCCACAAACCGACAGTAGGTACTTTTTCTTCGCTCAACGTGTCCTCTGTTTTTAGGAGGCTCGACAGAGATTTTTTATTCTTGGCCGGATTGAAAACGTCTACATTTTATATTAATGCACTCAATTCGGGCCTGCTACGTGTGGATGCATTATGTGAAGTCTTTAAAAAATGTTAGCAGTGCCAATAATACCATCCGCTTATCAGTTTAAATCACTTAAAATTCAGTTCTATTGGCTAGAATCAGCGGAAGATTAGTGATAAACCATTGATATTCATGGAATGAAAATGTCGAAAAATGCGTGGTGACTGTGAAATGCAAATTGTCCAATGGTTCAACTTTTGCTACAACAAAATACGGCAGTTTTTGTGCCATTTTGCCCTCGACGATACACCTTAGCAACCAGCTATTATGTATAGTTCCTACATTCCTATGTATGCTATTATGTATCTTTTCCTGACGGCGCGGCGCCTCTCGGAAGAGGGGCGGAAGAGTGTAGAAATGTGAGCAACCAAAGCGATGGATCCCGAAAAGAATAGGAAGCACTATCACAGAGTATTATGACCGTTGCTACGAGGACGAGAGCGCTCCTTACGGTATTTTGAGCGAAATATCATTTTACTTACAAACCGATGAATTTGGTCTCATTTTAAAGAAAAACATCTCACCTATCCAATGACACTAAAATTTTACCCCCTTGCCACATTACTTTTGGAGATATTTGCCAAAAAATACCAGCCCTTTTACATGGGAAATGGTACGTGCATGCACTCCAGAGAGACATTATTTACAAAATAAGATATTTCTAACACTTAGGTGTCGTAAAAAAACTAACAGTATGTAGTTTGTGAATTTTCTCAACTATATTTGAAAATTAATCATATTGTCACCGCAGTAAATCCTTCGGGATCACAATAAATCTTCCGTTTTGATGGAGTTCCAAACGTACCGCGAAAAAAAAATTAGACAAGTTAAAGACTTTTTTTTAAATATTTTCATTTAATTACTTACAATTTCTGTCTGGTAAAACTATTTTATTGCACCATTAATAATACAATATTTAAATTTATGTGTCCTACAGCTGGTGAAATTATAACATAAATATCGAGTATGGTCTCTATTATGACTAGGGAACTATGTATCTCACTCGGACTACCTTAATGCGGATATGCAGCCCCCCCCCCCGCGCTCTTGGGACTAGATTTTATTTTTTTAAAATCAGGAATTGGTGGTTAACTGTTCAATAATTCGATCTTTGGAATTTCCGTAATTTCTGGCTGCATCCTTGCGTATAGGCCACTCCCCTTTGCACACGAGCAATCTGCTGTGAAAGGGGAGGGGTTTATCGGCAATCGTGTGCAATGAATCGGGATGGACTCGGAATTCGCCGGCAGTGGCGCAATTTTCATCTGCTAGAACCTTGAAAAGTCTAGATTATAATATTGAAAGTGTTGGAGCGGATGGGACGTCACAACCTACGTGTCGTCCGATAGGAATTACGATAATTTTGGAGCTGTCTGAATGAGGGCCCTCGGGTCTTCCGAGTCGCAAGTAGCGATTCGATTGACGGAAATCGACGTCGCTGATATTTAAGGTAGTCCGAGCGAGATAGTTCACTAGTCACAACTGAGACCATATTCGAATTTTACGTTTTGATTTCTCCAGTTGTAGGACACTTCAATTAAATATTGCATTATTAATGGTGCGATAATATAGTTTTATATGACAGGAATGGTAAGTAATTAAATGAAAATATCTAAATAAGTCTTTAACTTGACTCATTTTTCTCGCGCGGTGCGTTTGAAACTCCTTCAAAACGGAAGGTTTTTTGTGATACCCAAGAACCTATTGCGGTGACAATATGATTAATTTTCATAAATAGTTGAGAAAACATGCAAACTACACGCTGTTAGTTTTTCTACAACATCTAAATGTTAGAAATTCCTCATTTTGTTAATAATGTCTCGCTGGAGTGCATACACGTACCATTTCCCATGTTAAAGGGCTGGTTATTTTTTGGTAAATATCTCAGAAAAAATGTGGTAAGGGGTTGAATTTTCGGTGTCATTAGAAGGGTCAGATATTGTTCTTTAAAATGAGGCCAAATTCATTGATTTCTAAGTAAAATGATATTTCGCTCGCACTACCTTAAGGAGGTTCCTCTGCCGCTCGGTGCGTCAAAAGCCGGTGAAAAATCCATCTTCTTAAGTGTTTTAAGAAGTCGATTATAAAAACATTACCTTACGTAGTCACCTATAGTATTTAAACAAGTACTTAAAAACTTTGTGAATAAGTTGTATCGAAGCACTTAAAAGTGGGAAACAATTTTTAAAACTCATCAGTAGCTTATTTTGATCTCGCTTTCTGGCTGGCAACTCGTTGCTACGTTTAATTGCTCTGACAATAAATTTGAGCTCATCACCTCTATTTCGTGATCTGAAATGTGTTCCATAATTTAAAAATAAGTTTCAAAATATTTACATGGAAATGTAACTCCTTATTTAAATATAATGGGTAAAAATCATGTGTTAGAACGACTTGGCAACGGTGGTAAGTGCAACATTGCTCAATTACTGCGTTCACTTGTCTTCCTGCTCTCGTGTTGGCGTGTGTTTGAGTTTGTTAGTGACTGCTTTCCAGGAAATCGTTAATATTATACATACATATTTGTATAATACATTACTGTATTTATGTATTCATTTATATAAATACCCGTGAGTATTATAACGTATCTTCAGATAACTTTCGTTTCCTTGGAAGCTATCAATTTCCTGCCATGCCGATGGAACCCGGACAACATTACCGGAACAACGACAATTTCTAATACTTTTTGTCAATGTATTAAATTTAGCGTCAATGCACAAAAAATCCAGCTCCACAAAGTTCATTGTAAATTCCCGCCTGCTCGAAAATCACTCGTTTCGTCACGGCGGTCACGGCACAGCCGCACAGCGTTGCCGATGTGGAATCAACCTGCAGCGCCACATGTTAGTAACTACGTGATTTCTGCTATTTTTGTTGCAAAGATATGTTAATATCATTTAAACCAACGTGGTAAGGGTATATTTTTTTAATATTATCATGATTCTTATACTGTGGCGCACCTTATATCAGTTTTTTGTCAAAACGACATTTATATTCGAATAGTAATCTGCATTTCTTCTACTCATAGGCAAGCATTGCCATAAGATCCTATTGAAATTCTCTCATTTTTAAATGCGATTTCCGAGGCGTGGAAAGCCTAATTTTTTTCAACGGCAATCGATAGAGTGCAATAAGAAGGGCTTATTTTGAAACTTTCATTAAAATGACATTTACTTCGTTTCTCGGTGGAACCTCCTTAAGTCACTTATTTGTTGAGGTTCTCATGCGTGTTGACTCGTGGGCATGCCGTAGAGATAACTCCTTGCCTCTCTTATTCCTTTGTAGCGGTAGATATTGGGTCGGTAGATAGATGGCGAGGCGATGAGGAGGTTCGATAAACGGGAAAGGATTAGTAGGCGGTGTTTCGTTTCCACTTCGCTGACGCTTCCCAATGCCGGAGCGGAGACGCATGAATGAAGATATCGCCGTTGGTGTGTGTGTGTGTTCGAGATATGTCCGTTAATTGTCGCACGCACTAATAGAGGGCCACGATGTAGTAATTGGGACGATTCTCCGTCGCGTGTGTGTCGGCTCCCACGTCCATTCCTCAATTAATCCCGTGCCCTCTCCTCTTCGGGAAAAGAAATGAAAGGAAGCGAGAATGGCGCGACTGCGCGCACTCAACACACACAAGCACACACACGCGAGAGTGCTGTACAATAGTTCGCGTGCACATTCTCATAAGAGTTGACTCACCGTGAGAAACCCCGCCCACCTCGGACGTCGCGTCTCTAATGTGCCAAATAGAGGGGAGGTCTGCGCACCAAATTAACGCTCGCGCACGCCAAAACTATTTACCTGACAAAAAAGTCGTCATATGCCGGTGCGATATTCACGTGACTTCTCAGTGATCGTAAAGAAAAAGCAGTTATTGACGGTATTAACTCTGATGAGGTTTGAGTGGCATCACAAGGAAGCGTGATCGGCACCCTTTTATTCATGTCTCTACATCTACATCTACATAATTCCCCTCGAACCGCCGCATGGGTCTGTGGCAGGGGGTGGTAGGTTACCAGCCGTGTAAAGATGTAAGTTTTTGGTCATCAACGGCAGGGGTGGCCATCGCATTCCCCCCCAAAACCAACAACTTCCCCCCACCCCCCCCCCACCGGTATATACCAGGTTTTAATTTGATAGCCTGTCCAGGGTAGTATGGAGTACCGTCGAGGGGAACGAAGGGTTCGGTAAGTTTATCAATTATTAGTTTCACAAAATCGTTTATAACACTTTTCTGGCAATTAAATCTTAAATCATCTTACACGTTGTCTACCACTGTAATATCCATATTTTTAGCGTTAGTTTTGAGGGTTTGGCTACAATGATTTATGACCAAACCCTAAAAAACTAACTCTAAAAAATAGAGCAAAAATCATAGGCAAACTATGACGCTTTTTAAGGGAACTATTAAAAACTCAATACAATGCTACAAAGAACCATTAGGATGTGAGAGTTTATTTTTTACGATAGCATGCTTAACAGAGGAATAAATTGTAAAAATAAGAATCGTTTAGTTATTGTATTTTATTTAAGTTACTAAAGGCTTCTTTCACATTTCGAAATATGGGAAATATATTGAATGTTGCGCTCCTAAAACTACACAGCTGGATCCTGTATCTAACAAAATAGGCGGTCAACTTAATGCAAAGACACTATTATGATACTTTATACCACAACTTACAGCTATATACAGCTCTCGCGAAAGCTTATGGCGTTCGGATGCGCGGCGTTTGTGTTGTCTGGATCACACAAATTCCATATTTTTTAAAATGCACTCATGCATGGCACAAATGCCATGTCTTCGCTTTCCCCTACGTCCCTTTTCCCCTACCCCTTCCACCAAACTTTACCCCTCCACGACGTCTTCTTCTGCGCATCAGAACACCATAAGCTTTCGCGAGAGCTGTACCAGTGAAATGTGCAAAAAATAAGGACATCTAAATAAACCAAACATTTTAAATTAAGATTTGTCTTTAATTAAATGGAACCCATTTTCGTCGTTTTTCTTAGTTCTTTTTTACAAATTATACTAGTAAGAAACTCAAATAATAATAACAATAAAATAGTACAGATAAAATCAGTACTGGTGGTGGTGGTGTCACCATTTTGACTACCCTACCCTTGTTGTCATTTATTCCTTAGTGGTTTTTTTCTCTGCTCACTTCATAAAACAAATATTACTATAACTTCACTGTTATGAATGGATTTTAAAATGTCTTTTTCGGAAGAAAGGACAAGACTGTCAGAGAGCCAGACATCTCCCATGCTCCTTTTCAGCCTATTTCTTACATTTTTTATCTGCTCATAAACCTCTCTGCTGAGCAACTCGTTGCTGGCAATGCCAGAAGTATCTGGTATAACATCGTTAGGTAAGGAAATCCAGAAATATTTAATAAACACCTATAAATCCAATCAATTCTTTCTTGACCCATTGATCCAGAAATCTTTGTTCAGCTCTACTAGGATCTGTACTTGGACCATCAGGCTTGTCGTCACAAGAATCTTGGGTGTCTCTTTCGTCATTATTTTGGACTAAATACATTAACTTCTTCACAAAGTTCTTCGCCATCGATTTCGTAATACTCAAACAAGTCACTGACGAGAATCGGCCTTCGGGTACTATCCATATTTTTAACAGCAATGAGATAACCTTTATGGGAAAAGTGAGTCATTTGTTTGACAATATTCAGAGAACATTCTGGAAGCCGATCCCGTGGCTGAAGACTTAATGAATCAATGATTTGAAAGTACACTTCTGATCTTATTTTCGCTTATTTCACTTCTGATCTTATTTAGAGTGCGTGTACATATATATTGTAACCTTTTCCTTCGTCCTCCTCGGAACGCAGGTGCGCTCGTGAAGGGAAAGGGGTGGGGGCGGGGAGCGCTGGACGTCAATATTATTAAATATTTATGATAAACTAATGTACTATTACAATTAAGAAAATGAAAAAGCGTTGTTCTATTATATCTCTGCTACTTCGCCCAATTTCAACCCATCCCTAAAAATAATCTTAACTAAAAAACAAGAAAATATTTTTGAATAGAAAGTTTCATATGTAGATACAAAGTTACTTATCAAAGGGTAAGAGGGGTTGAGACAAATGTTACAGTTGTCGACTAAGGGGAAGTGGGGGCAATAAATCACCGTTAAAGGTAACGTGCAGTGTATGCACGATAAGTGTAAACCTTTTGACTGTACTGTGATGTGATACCCTTTGGCAGATGTTGGGAGGAATAAGATTAGAGGGATGCTGAGTCAGTTATGCTATTTGGTTGAGTTTGGGGATCTTATGGTGGCCTCGACGACGGCGCAGTGCGGCAGCCAAGGAAGAGCATACATAAGGAGACACGACCGAAATAAAAGAAGCTTTCGGCTGATCGAATGATTCTCTATAACTGTACGATGTTTTACTCTACTACACCTAACATTCATTTGTCGTTATAACCTTTTGATGTGTAATAAAATTACTGTAAACGGGTAAAAATATTTACATTTAGCGAATTTCTTTATGCATTTTCAAATTCCCCCCCCCCCAAAATTTAATTCCCCCCAAAATGTTTTTCTACGGCGCAACTTGCGCCGTACGTTCCCCGTGTGGGCGGCCCTGATCAACGGGAGTGCGAGGAGGTTATACGTATGCAACCATCGAGGGACGTCAGACGTTACGATATGACATGAAAATTTCAAGAACACTTCACGAAAATATCTAAAGGGTGTAATTTCACTTAGATTACGAGAGAGAGGAGCGAATATCAGATTTTGAAAGGTGTTCATCCCCATGGAAGATGGGAGATGGGAGCGGAAGACGCCAACAATGCGTCATAAAACAACAAAGGGTTAATAAAATAGTCCACAATGAGTGATTACAACAGTGATTAAATATGTGTTCATTATGGATGAGTCGATTCCACTGTTATTCGATTCCGATTCTTTCAAATCGATTCTCGATTCCATCGATTCATATTCCTAATAACAGGTGGGATAATGATATACCAGTAGCGAACGACTATTGATATAAATTCAAGTATTGGCTGAAATAAAATAACTGAGAAAATTAAGTCGCTCAAAAAGTATATTTATTAACAAATAGCAAAAATATATCCTCAGCTTATTGAGGCAGAACATAAAAAGTACTAACTGATAGCCTACACCCAACATTACTGAGACATATATGATGTGATGAATGAAATTTGATTTGAATATTTATCCATCTGGAATCGATGGAATCGAAATGGACTTCAGGCGATCGATTCTCGATGCCGATTCTAATCCTGAGAATCGGTGGAATCGAGAATCGACATTTGGATTCGACTCATTTAGCATTCCTTAGTGTTAATAAAATAGTAAACTATTCGAGTGCTTAAAATTAAGCACTGCAAAGGGAGAGGAATAAGACGAGGGATAACAAAACCAAACCACTTAACGCACGGAAATCGCCCAGACGCTATCTGCATCTACATAATACCCCGCGAGCCGCCACATGGGCGTGTAGCAGGGGGTGTTAGGTCAACAGCCGTGTAAGGGTGTAAGTTTTTTTAGAGATGAAATGGTGACATGTAATATAGGAGTGTATTTAGTGGATGTCAGTTTTTATTGTGATCGCTTATTGTTCGCGGAAAGAACGAGTTTTTGTACCTATCTGTTCGGCAGAGTATCTCTCTTATTTTATCGCGTCTGTCAGACTTAGAGATGTAGTGAGGAGTCATGATAATATTCTCTGTGTCGCTCTGAAAAATATCAGTTCTGAATTTATCAAGCAAGCTAAGCCTAGCGGGTAGCCTCCGAGTCTCTAGGGGCTCCCACCTTAATCCCTCTAAAAGTTGTGAGACGCTCGTAGCAGTTTTTAACGAAGCGCGCTGCTTTCCTTTGTATTTTATTAATGTTTTTGGTTAAATCTATTTGACCATGGTCCCAAATGCTCGCGGCATATTCGAGGCGTGGGCTAACCTGAGCGAAGTAGCATCTCTCTTTGACTTTTTCATTCGAGGACCTTCCTATTATACGTTTAACAAAACCTAGTTTCTTTAATGTTGCGTCACATATGATGTGTGTGTGTAATCCCCAAGATAAATCAGAAGTTAAGGTAATTCCAAGATATTTTACTGTATCCGAAGATTTTATGTTTACTCCACCCACAATATAGGTATGGCATTTTTGTGATGACTTTCGCAGGAAGTGGACTGTGGTGGCTTTTCTGATATTTAATTCTAACCCCCCAATCCTTGCACCACGAATGAACGTTGCTAAGGTCTGATGACAGAGCTTCAAAGTCGGCGTCTTCGTTTATTTCACGGTACTTAACTGTATCGTCTGCAAATAATCTTATTTTACTGCTAACTCTAGAACTTCAGCCATTAATATAGATAAAGAATAAAAGAGGGTCGATCACACTTCCCTGAGGAACAACGGATGTGACTTCGACCATATCAGAGCTAAAACCATCAATGACTACTTTTTGTTTTCGATCACTGAGAAAATCACTTATATAATTCACTACTTTTGTATTAACTCCGCATGATTGCAATTTATATGTGAGTTTTTTGTGAGGGATGATGCTTTCCACTCGACAGAGCCAGAGCATATATTCCTCCAATCACCTCCTGACCTCGGGAGGGGTTCTTTTCCAACAAAGTGTACACAATGGAGCGTGGCACGCGAGAATCTGGCAATTTCCCCCTTTCACGAATCACTCGCTATGTTTGGATTGCGCCACTCGCACGGCAGTTGGCCCCTTCGACACGAGCCGTCAAAGTACGCATAAACTGCCGACGAGGTATCCCAATACAAACACCCGAGATACGAAACAATGGACCCAAAGTTTGGTAAACCATTTGGCTTCGATCTGGAGCAAACAAACGCATTGTTGTAATTCGACGAAGACCCTGAAAATAGATTTAAAATAAAATCCTGGCTTGGAGAAAATAAACGGATTAAAATTGAGACAAGAGCCAAGTATCACCGAAAATTGCATTCCATCCACCATATCCATTCGAAAAAACAAAGGGAATGCACTCGTATTTTTTAACTTTCACGATCGAACAGACCGTGAGACAAAGTAAGTATACACTGTGGAGATCTTCGCAGGGTGCGCCTCTCGACATGCACTGTCGAAGATGACAGCAGTTCGGCGCTAACGACAAACCCCACCACTCACCGTAATTACACATTCTTACATTTCATAGGTGTATCCATCAAGAAGAAAATACATAAATTACTTAAATTAGTGGACTTATACAATTCTCGTTAATGTTTTGACGTAACAACATTGACAAATCTCAACAATTGAAAGCAACGGTGGAGACGTGAATATACATTACGGATTTAATTGTTTGGAATCGTTGCCTAGGTAATGTGTTGCCTCAATTTCCACATTTAATTCACTCAGTCCTTGGCGCCACTTCGAAAAGAGTCTTTTCAGTTGAATCGGACATAAGACGTAGTTACTTGTTGATAACGTGGGACTGTGGTGAATATTCAATAACGATCGAGGACATATGAATTACTTGATGCTTTCAATAATATCTTGCTATTTTTGTGATCTAAAAGATGATTTGAAAATGCTGGAAAGGAAATATCTATTACAGGAAATGTGTAATAGGTTTATGAAACGTACTACGTGTACCGACGACGATGTTTGTCAGACTCTGATTATCATTTGAATGCATTAAGTCCTTTCGGCTAAAATAAAGAATTTAGAATGCCTTGCTTGAACAGAACTTGCTTCGTACCAGGCTGCAAAACAGGGCACCTATGCGTCTACGAGGACCCAAAATAGGAGACGTGGATTGAAAAATAAGAATCTGTTCAAGGCGGTGGTAAGTGCGTTCCTTTTTACCTACACTGCAATGATGGCCATTGGGAATACACACTCATGAACATACCACATGTCCCTGGATCATATTAGGGCTGTTGGGTTGATATTCTCGAAGTAATATTAGGTTAATTATGCATTTTTGAAATTATATTTGGAGAGGAATTAAATAAGTATATCGGTAGACCGGACAATATAAAAAAGTGTATAATTACGTCCCGCGTGTAGTACTACATTTTTTATCCACTGCATTATGACTACTTGCAAATATAACCAGTAAGACGTGTTTATTTACAAACTATCGACTGTATTTACATTTGAACTTTCGTTTTTCATCACTAGGCGGCACCACATTCCAAAAAGTTGTTTGTTTACGGAATTCTAGACAACAGTTTTTCGCGACGAGATTACAATCCATAATATATATTCAAAGTTTTATCTCTTACGACTAGAGAAAAATTTCTCTCAAACTATGTTAAAAATGTTGAATTATTATAGTCCATAATATATATATTCTTGGGTGGTGATATGCGAGTTCCGAGCGAGGAAATGTCGTCGCACGGCCGTGGCTCGGCGATTCAAAGCTCGCTGTCTGAGGGACTGGCATAAATATGCGACGAGGAAAACAGCGAAGACCCTCGGCTGAGAGCATCTCTAAGGCGAGAGGGATCTCGCACGAAGGAAAGACTCTTAAAAGAGGCGTCGGTTGGAAACTTTTGGGAATATCGGTTGAGGGAAATACTTACGGGCCACCAGTTTTTAAAAAACTGTACTGCTTCCACACAAAACTTTTAATATACCGAACCGGGTTTCATCTACACTTCGTAGACGTCATCATCAAGGGTGAAAAACGACAAATAGCAAGCTCTTATATATGGGAAATCTATTTGGGGGGGGGGGGGAGTGGTAAAGGCGGGGAAGGAGGGATATATTGGGGAGGATGATGATGTGGAAAGTGGGCAGGGAGTTGAGAGAATGCTGGTCAGGAAGGACTAATTGTTATTGTCATGGAGAGGGTTCTTTGGGAAGAGGGAAAGCTATGGAGAGCAATGGGGAATGAGAAGGAAAAACAAATTCGTTTAAAAGGTTTTCACTATGGTTATTATTATGGCCTCTTTTATCTCAAATTGTTCAAGGAAGTCCAACTCACCTTTAACTCTAACTCATCTTTATTCTCATCAGTTAAAAAACAGTCTCCCGATCCAATCCATCGCAAGCGTCGAAGAAAAGGCGGGGATAGCGTCACGGCTCATTATTAGGAATTCGCTGTTTCTGTGAGAGGTCCTAAATTGTCCACTTTCAGTGTAGGGCCAAAACACTCTTTTACTTTCTCATACGAGGACCTCCCTAGCTTACCGTACGCCAGATAATTCCGAGTTTCTCTACGGCTGTGTGCGCTACATATGTTATAAATGTGTGTTCTCCATGAAATTCGGAGGTTACGGCGAATCCGAGGTATTTCACGTCATCTGACGACTTCATGTCCCATCCACTCAAAGAGCACATATGGCGGAGCTATGATGACCTCCGTAAAAAGTGAACTGCAGTCAATTTACTAAATTTTTAATTCAAGCCCATACTCCTAGCACCACCGGTAAATATGTTTTTGGTCGGAAGATAGAACTTTTAAGTCCGCATCCCCGCCATTTTCACAGCAGATAACCGCAGTGTCTGCCAATACTCTTTTTTCTCTGTTAACTCAAGAACTTAGGTCAATTTCATGGACATGGAAAAAATTACATGAAAAAAAATACAAAGAAAAGACGCACTCGCCGTTAAAAACTGCTACGAAAGAACATATAATGTCTCACGACTTTTAGAGGGATTACGGTCGGAGCCCCTAGAGACTCGGAGGCTACACGCTAGGCTTAGGCTGCTTGAGATATTCAGGACTGATATTTTTCAGAGTGACATATAGAATATTATCATGACGCCTCACTACCTCTCTAGGTCTGACAGAAGCGATGAAATAAGAGAGATACTCTGCCGAACAGATAGTTACCAAAAGCTCGTTCTTTTCGCGCATAATAAGCGACCACAATAAAAACTGAGCTCCACTAAATACACTCCTATAATACATGTCACCATTTCACCTCCAAAAACTTACACCTTATACACGGCTAGTGACCCTACACCCCCTGCCACACGCCCAAGCGGCTGCTCGCGGGTTGTATGTAGATGTAAGGGAGAAAGGGTGGATAGAAACCCGGCGTCGGCATTAGCCTGCTCTTAACGAAATGCGCCAAGGGGACACGGCTTAACGTCTCATCCGACAGACGGAGTACTGCACTTGAAGTGCCCTCCACAAGACACTCAAGTAGGGATCGGGTGCCCTCTGAAAAACTTTCCTCCTCCGCAGGGATTTGAACCCTGGCCGCTCGTGTGGTAGGCCAGTACTCTAGCCACCACCACACCAACCCGATTCCCTACTCAGCTTTTACTGAGTCATTCTCAAGAAATTGGTCTTCAAACATTGTGAGGGCGACTAAGCGGCAGGCAATTGTTTTTCTTTTTAATTTGAGGTTGTGCAAGTCAAGAGAAGTTGAGGGAAGTGGCGGACACTCTTCAGTGAGCTTGATTGGTTGAAACCCCATTCTCACTTAAATGGAAGTGCATTGTCGCATTTGGCCGCGGATGAGTCCCGGAAGTGCAGAAGAATAACAGTTGTGAATCGCTCCATTTTGATTGCGTCTTCGATCGAGTCGTCTTCTTCCGGCCGAACGGGCGTGGGTCAAGTAATCGCGTCCGGAAATGTGTTATTGATTCCCGTGGGGAAGAGTTAACTAACGGAACGGATCGCACTCTTTGAATTGTATCCCCTTTGCAATGGATATTCTTCTGCCACCAATTTGAAGTCAATTCATCCCCAGAGAGAACGGCTCCGGGCTGTTTTTTCTTCGTCGATGAAGTGCCGCGCCGTTAGGGAAGATCATACCATGAAACCAGCACAGTGCCAGGTAATGATAACGAAATTTTGAGGTATTTTTGTGCATTAAAACTTATGAAAAAGGGATAATAATTCAAATATCATGATTTTTGTAATGAAAAGGTTTTTGTTCACTCTCCACAGAAATAATTTTATTTTCCGACCTGGTTTCGTCGTTAGCTATGACATTAGCTTTGCTAGTTTCGACAAGGTTTCGACATTACCTTGAAAATGACATTGCTAATTTCGAAACCAGATCGGAAACTAACATTATTTCTGTGGAAAGTGAATAAAAACGTTTTCATTTTGAGATCATGATATCTGTAGTGCATTTCCACAGAATATCGCCGGATACTATAAACTTAATAATAATTCAGGTCGGAAACTAAGTCACGAATTCTAATACAAATGAGTTCGAATCGTAATGATGAAACTCTAGTGCCAAATTCATAAACAATTTCTTTCGCAGCTGCGATGGTCTCTTGTTGTCTGCGGAGCGAATATAATTTCTAATCTCTCCGCTCTGCGATCGGATGCACATTTATTTACACACTTGAGATCGTTTCTGCCGTGGTATGTTGGTGGGTGTGCCTTTTGAGCACCAACTGGAGACGTGTTCTTAGAATGGTAGGTGCGCGAGGAGGAGGAAATGGACTCCGAGCGGCGAGCTATGATAACGACGCCTTTTGTGTTCCGGAGCGCCGCGGTTCTGTCCACGAGGAAGCATCTGAATCGTCCCAGGGGGGTTTGGTCCGGAGTGGAAATACGCTTCGTGAACGTTGTTTTGGAGGGCGTCGCATTTAAAACGATTATTTAAACCTTTTTCGTATCATAGCTAGAGCGCGGAAAAAAGTCTTTCGACTTTTTTTTTTGCTCTTTGGATTCACGTGGTAACAAACCTTCGCCAACTTCACAGTATTTTTTCAATACTGGCCGAAGTCGGTGTTGAGTAAAACGAAATGTGGAACATGACCAGGTGTATTTTGTTTAGCAAAGTTTTATGATTAAGGCTTCCTTTAAGTTACGCCCGAGACTTATGCTGACTTAAAATCGGTTACCTAAACCTGTTTACATATTTATGTTATTTTTCACGTATCTAAAATTTGGGACTTGACAGTTGCGATGAAAATGATTTGCGTTAAAAAATACATAAACTTTAAATTCAACAGATTGAGGCGAGATATCGTGGAAGTTCGTCATATTAAAACAGAAACAACAATTGCACCATT
Source organism: Ceriagrion tenellum (assembly GCA_963169105.1). Taxonomy (NCBI): domain Eukaryota; kingdom Metazoa; phylum Arthropoda; class Insecta; order Odonata; family Coenagrionidae; genus Ceriagrion; species Ceriagrion tenellum. Next base: position 134,027,488 of record OY720641.1, on the reverse strand, counting down.
CCACAAGGTATTTTAATGCGTACGACGTAGGTCTTGTACCAGATGATGGCTCTGTGAGTTGTAACGCGTCGTACGCGTTAAAATACCTTGTGGAATAGTGCAAATTGTTGTTTCTGTTTTAATACATAAACTTCCCCTTAAGTGGTGTTCGTGAGCCGGGAAGTTATTCAATATGTATACTTATACATGAAATTTATAGAAAATATGTCGGGGAATTTTCTTCCCCGAGAATCTCAAATAACCCTAAAATCCGTAAAACCGCATGAATTAACTTCTATTTTTGATAAAAGCTTAAATTTTACAATATACTCGGGTAAATATCACGGAATTTTTGGAGGCTTTTCTCCAAATTATTCGACGCTTTATAGGCGACTTTTTTGTTTTCTTAAAATTGTGGATTTTTTTCATCGCTCTAATTATTACACCCGTACGCGATCTAGTTTCGTGGCAAATAATATATTTTCATATCGATTATTATCTGAATTACCCCTCATTAAATGTTTTTTGAAAAGCGCAATAACTCTCTTCAAACCAAAACAATAACAGTTCCAAATCCTCCTCACGTGGAAATTTCGATATTTCATGATTATTTGAGAACCGCGTTTTTTCGTCGATATGCACGGGGACCACCTGTCCTGCTGCCCTAATTAATCGTCATGGGAATACTTTTTCTGCTGGGATGTGAATTTCATCCCGACTGCCTCTTGTCAGCCCGAGCCAAAGTACCCAATACGGCCAAAACATACGTGTAAAGGGAATGAATGGCATCGGCGAAAATAGTCTTCCTAATCGTTTGTTCCACCCGTTGAGGGTTACATTACATCACACCAATCACGCCATTATATTCCGGCGTAGGCACAGTCACTGAGTTTCGCTCATAAATACATATTTGTACACGTAACTCTGCTTCAATAATTTCCTCCATACTGACCTATCCAAACCTCTTTTGCTTCATTTAACCCCATACACTGCTTCATACACGCCCTCCTGTTTTTAAGACTCCTAATATTCCTCCTCCTCAGAATTTTCTCAACCACATTATAGCACAGCTTTGTCGGCCTACCTCTACCTCTTACACCATTCATTCTACTCTCATATATCTTTTTCTTTATTCTACTCTCATCCATTCTCTCAACTTGGCAAATATTTAATGAAGTTAATTGTAAGACAGTAATGAAACTAAGGAATCGTTTGGAGAGAGATTATCGTTTGCGTGAGCGTAAATTAGTTTCGCTTGCTAGTTAGCAACGGCTTTCATCGACGAAGTTAGCTCAAAATATTGAAATTCCGCATTTGCGTCACTGTTTCACAGAGTGTTGCGATGTCACTCCACCGTGTGTCTGCAAATAGAATAACTGTGAGTCTCCTGGAGGAGTGCATTTAACTGCGACAGTATATATTTGAGTATACTGCCGTAAACCTTCACCCGTGGTGGGAGGGGCACTGAATGCCGATTGGCTTCTGTAATATTTTCTGCCATTGTTTCATCTTGGCAATGTTATACCCTCTGTGCCCTCTCTCCTTCCTGCATAATAGGTGATGTGTCTGTAGTATTTCATCTCATTTGCAACTGTCGAGAGTCTCTACTGGCAAGTTAATTGCTCTAATTATTAACTTCAGCAAGCGACTTTCGGCGTAAATTGCTTCCGTAAAAGGGTCTGCAAGTCCGCTTGCTGAACTTCAAAAATGTTGGCAAGTCGCTTGCATAAGGGTATTGTTGCCAGTTTAAACGGCAACTAATCTGGCTATGCAGTAGTATGTGAAAGATTTTTCGCTGGAGTGAAATCCACCCACGTGCTCTTGCAGAAGAAAATTGCAGAAGTAACTTGCTAGTATGAAATCACCTTTAAATATTGGGCTATTATTAGTCAGCATAACCTTTATGTTAAGTCGATGTGTACTGAGAGATGGTGGTTAACTTGTAATGTCAGACTTGCGGTTAATAATTGTAATGGAAGCGTCATTGTCGTTGGAAGAACGTATCTCTTTTTGTTTTCATACCTCATAAAAAGTGTATGTGAAGCATAAGTAATGAATCCGCGTGTGTACTTCTGTCGGGTTCATTGTGGCGTAGCAACTGACGGTTATCTTTGGTTGAAGTAGCTTTCGTATTAAGGTAGTCCGAGCGAGATAGTTCCCCTACTCATAACGGAGACCATATTCGAATCATACGTTTTAATTTCACCAGCAGTGAGACGCACGAATTAAATATTGTATTATTATTGGTGCTATTATATAGTTTTATACGACAGAAATTGCAAGTAATTAAATCAAAATATCTAAATAAGTCTTTAACTTGACTCATTTTTTTCACGCGGTTCGTTTGAAACTCCCTCAAAACGGAAGGTTTTTTGTGATACATAAGAACCTGCTATGGTGACACTATGATTAATTTGCAAATATAGTTGAGAAAACATACAAACTACGCACTTAGTTTTTTTTACGGTTTGTTAAGTGTTAGAAATAGCTCATTTTGTAAATAATGTATCTCTGGAGTGCATATACATACCATTTCCCATGTAAAAGGGCTGGTATTTTATGGCAAATATCTCAGAAAGTTATGTGGTATGGGGTTGAATTTTTGATGTCGTTGGATAGGTGAGATATTTCTCTTTAAAATGAGACAAAATTCATTGATTTCTAGGTAAAATGCTAATTCGCTCAAACTACCTTAAGCCTTTTTCACTTTCCATCCTCCTGTGTTGTGTGCTATTATGGGTTAATGGTTTTCATTGCTTAGTCCCGAAAATTTGTGACTGGGATATAAAACGTTTCAAGAGCCACGTTGTTAAGCCTTGGTCAGCTTAATTCCCTCATAAGTGCCGCGAGAATGAGGAATCCTCGTCGTTTCTCTTCCATTTTTTCATTATCATTCTATAATTCCTTATATTTTCCTTGAAACTTCCCGGAATCAGCATACTTGGAGTGGTCAGTGGTCATGTGTGTCTTTTATCTCGTAAGTTTTTATTTATTTAATGAAAATTGGCTTATTTAGTGATTTTTCGCCGAAGTTTTCCGCAGACAGTTTTTTTGAAGTTGTTAATGGAGCTTAGGGGAGGAATTTTTGCCACCATTGGTTTTTAAACGTTGTCTGCGTTGTCCGTCACCCAAGATTTTTTTCTTGAACCCTTGCCATTTCTGTTCCTCGATGTCCTGCCACCGTTTTCGATCTTTGCTTTGCATTTCTGCTTTCAGAGACATTGCGATTCAAGCGTAAAGCAAAATGTCGCTCAAGCGGAGATGAAATTATCGCACAAGTGCTCGCGTCCAAATGGAAAATAGGGGGGGGGGGGAAATGAAAGTGATGGACAGACGCTCGAATTGAAATGTCGTTTCTGGTCTCCCACGCTTGTATCGCGTGCGGTTTCACTCTTCTTCTGTTTTTTGTAATGGACTGGAGTGGCGGGAGTCACGGTGAGTTGTCATTTCCGTGCTTAAGAATTAATGCCGGGTCGGTGTTCGTGGTGCGATTTTTGTCAGTGTATGTATTTACGTGAATCTTCTCATTTTTAATACCGGTGGATAAAAATGAAAAAAAAATTGCATCATATAGATTTGTTTTTATACTTTTGGAATGCAATGCCACTTGACTAACACGCAGCCTAATTGGCCAATGACTGTCATATTATACATAATTCGCAGTTAATAGGTTGCGTCTGCAGAGATTTCCATCTAAGCGCGATCTAAATCATTTTATGTTATTATAATAGTTGGTTTTAAATATCAAGACGTCATGCCTGGTCCAACATTCGTAGTCTACTTACTTCAATGTATTTCGTATAAGTTTCGAATGCTGCGCCTGATAACCTTGTCATAACATGCTTTAATTTAGGAAAAACATGTTGAACATAATATTTGTATGGTTTCCAATTCTACCTTAATGGTGAACTCAAACTTGTTGTTAGATTGAGCAATTTCTCATATGTGTAAAAATAAGGAATGTTAATAATTCTGTGTATCGGTATTCAAGTTATGGTGACGTAATAATATTTATAATGGAGTTAATATTTGTACCTTGAATGTCATTGTACGAATGTCATAGGAAAATGAAATCGTAAGAAAAAGTAAATTACAACAGGTCCCAGGGGCCCAGCATGCTTCCTTCAGCTGCTGCTGAAATTAAAACGTATAATTCGAATATGGTCCCCATCATTATGACTGACAAGAGGAGAGGACTCTTAAATCTCACACACCGCCTTTGAATCGCCAAGCCTTTCTACCCCGGTGATCTCTGGTCTCCCCTCTCCCCCAGCCCCCGCAAATCTTAAATGCTCGAATTGCGCCCATGCTTCTTCACTTCTTTCTCGACGCCGCGGCTCTTCTCACAGGACGCCCGCCATTCCCCAACGTATTTCGCCAACAGAAGGGGGGGGTGGGTACTTCTCCCCCCCGCCCTCGAGCGCCAGCAGCAAGCCAGTCTGTTCTCCGGCGTCGCCAGAAGAGGGCTGAGCCGCCCGAGCCGCCGCCGTAGTGCTCGCCTTGCGTCGCTGCTATAGTCACCCTCCTCCGCCCCCCCCTCGTTCTCTTGTTTTGCTTCGAAGCGGCGAAATGGGGGTTCTCCCCCTTGCGTTGTTGTATGTGACTGTGTCGAGTCGGCGAGAACCATAGGCCACAGTCCCTTATCTACCCCTCCACCCTAATAATCCCCCTCACTCCTTTTTTTTTTAAAAAAAACCCTTCCCCCCCTTAGGCCCTTGTGAAAAACCTCCTCTCCCTTCCCCTCCCTCTCGACCCTTCCCACCGCGCTGCAAAAGCCTCCCTCTCCCTGTTTCTCTCTCTCCTTCTCTCTCTCTCTCTCAGACCACGTGACCCTGAGTGAGGGTGTGTGGAGGGGGAAGTCTCGACTGGCTGTGATGCGACCCACGGCTTTCGCTTGAGAGTTTGCGCCGGCGACCGTGTGTGTCTGTGTAACCAATCTCTCTCTGTCCTCCGCTTCAAATCCAGTCTCGGCTCCAAGCCGACTCGCCGCCACGCTGCGTCTGCACATCCACTGTGCCTCGCTTCGCCCTTGTGTCGTCGGAGGAATCTCCGCTTCGCTGTTGTCTTTTGAGTGCCTTTTTTTTTAAATGCATCTCGTCGCAGTGTGCTCCCCACGAACCATCCATCCCCGTTAGCCGTTTTTCTTCGCATGGCCTGGAGGAGCGATTTGCCTCACTTGTGTGATCATCCCGGTCTTCGTGTGGCTGTCTCTCCGTACTCTTACGTCTGTCGTTCTTCTCTCCTCTCTTAGCGAGAGTCAAGGGGGGAGGAGGTCGTCTCGAACCGTGTTCGCGCAAACATTGCGAGCATCGCTATCCCATCATTCATTCTGCGTCCGTCAAGTGTGTTCGTGGAACGGATTCCGTGTCGTGATTTCTGTGATATTTCGGAGAGTCCACACTGCTCCTCCTTGCGAGCGTCCCACGAGTGAGTGACTGTGGTCGCATTTAATCGGTGCATCGACATGGAAGGTTCATCGTCCGTCCGTTGCAGTCCTCGCTGAAAGGATTGCGTCGGGTGACTCGCTTTGTTCCGTCACAGTGAACACCTTCCCCACGTGAAAGCCTATACGAGTGTCGCGCTACGGGACAGAAGGTGGTCGCCCAAATCTCGGAAGCGTCGCTATGGAAACGGAACGAGCGCGGTCTACCAGCTATTGTTTGATGGATACAGAAGGGGGCGGGGTTTTCATCTTCTTTAGCTTTGGATCCTTTGGCTGGCTCACTCACAATACCCACTCCCAGTCTGTCGCTCCGCTGTCGCAGAAGTGAATGAATGTTCAACCGATGACCGCTTCGCGAATGTCTTGCTCGCAATTTTCCACGCAACCGACGACCCTCACGATTCGTGACGTCGCACAGTGTCGTGACTGCCGACTGCTTTCACCAAGGAATGCCCTTTGTTTCAGCGGCGCTTCCTCGAAGGAGTGCTTTATTCGGATCTGAAACGAAATAGGGCGGTATTCAGAGCCGCCAATCCGTGGTCACGATAGCTTGTTATCGTAGACATATTGATATTATATTTATTCTACATATCTTCAACGCCCCCACCTGCGTATTTACCCCAGCGAATATTTCAAGGCTCTTGAGCGACGACCCCGCTCTTTCAGGAAAGAGCTCTCTAGGGTTTTCTCTCCCTGGGCAAATGATTCGCACGCGTACTTAATGTTCCCGTTTCCTTCGACGGCCGTCCATCGGCCACTGGACCTCTCGTCCGAAAACGGTCCATTCGCTCCATCATTCAAGTCTCCCCCATTTTTGCCTCTCGGTCGGATCTGATGTCCTTCGGTTCTCAATTTCGCCTTTCCTTGCGGTTCCCGCCGCAACGGAACAAATTGGAAAGACTCGACGACGACCCGTCATTGCCTCCTCTCCCCGTCACCGCTTTTCGCGTGTCGGTAATGACGTCATTACTTCGCTTTTGACTCGTGACGCGTACGAAACGGATGTCATTAACCATCCGCGGCGCTCCCATCGCGGAGAAAGGTGAATTCTTTTTCCTCGACTTTTCTTCGTCTCCTTTCCTTTTCAAGATCATTGCTTTTTTATGTTTGAGAATAGTTTGTGTCTTTTTTGGAATGAGCGTTTTGGCCTTTGCTGACCAGCGTACTACTGTACTCGCTTCCCTCTTTTAACTTACGCTCGTTCGTGTTTGTCGGTTCTCCTTTGGAGACGAAGTAGAACGACGAAACTTGTCCACTTCTTGCCCTTCTTTTACTTTTAAATAGAGATCGCTTCGTTCTCAGGTCGTTTCGATATTCGAGGCCCTTTTTGATCGCCGGTTTTTTCGTCCTTGTTTCAATTGTAACGAAGCAGGAGTGTTATTTTTCAGACGGAAAGCGAATCTGAAAAAGTAGAGAAATCTCTCACTTTTCACAGATTATTCGTGTGGACCTCATGGAAAAATTGTTTCATGTACGGATAAGAGGAGGAGGGCTCCATAGTCGGATGTTTTTCTAGTCTTCTAGTTTCTCAATTATTCGATTATTCCGAATGAAATATTGGCGTGGGTAGGTTTTCCTATGTCGGAGAAGTTCGTGTAATTGTCCGATTCCATAAATTATTCAATTAGGGCGTGTGGAGTATTTTTTTTATAACGGTCAATGGGAGGAATTCGTCCCGACAGTTTGGGTTTGCATTCTTCCAAGTTTCGCAAGTCAACGCTTTTAGCAGAACGACGGCCAAGCATTGTGTTTATTGGCGTGGTTTATCGAAGGGGTTGGTGTGAGAGGGTTTTATTTTGAGACTAAATCTCGCGCGTGTCTTTAAGTGATTCATCGGAAGAAACGATTTCCCCTTTCCTGGGGGATTACGTCTCTCTCTCTTGGTCATTCTTGCCGGTCGTGGGTCATCGTAGGCGTAGGAAAAGAGCTCTCTCTTGTCGGCTGTGCGCTTGATGTGTGTACGTAGAATTCTTTGATTCTCCTGCGATAGGGCCTCCGAATTCTCCTCACTTCCCACGTCTCTTCCCATCGACGCGCCCAACTGTTCCTCAGAACTCTTTTGTGTTTTTGTGGATTGATGCGGAGGCGGAAATCCTGAAAAAAACCCTGGAGAATTTCATCGGCAGGGCAACGTCTGCGTCGGAACACCGAGGAGTCCAGGAGGCATATACAAATAATTGGCGAATCTATCGACGATTTCTTTGAAGGAGTAAATCTGAGGTCTTGAGGTTTAAATTCGTGTGAGAGATCAATGTGAATGCTTCCAGATGAGATCTCTGATTCCTCGTGTGTGATCTCGAAGGAGTGCGATTTGAAGCGGAGAAAGAGGGCCCCAAGTCTTGGGGATCGGTCAACGATTGTGTGAAAAAACATTCGGAGTCGTCTTCGCACTTTTTATTATAGTTTAGTGAAAGTTTTCGAGTTTGCTGAAGTCTTGGGGATCGCCAGTCCTTTAACCTGTAGAAGAGAGTCTGAATAAGTCTCTACTTGGTAAAGAAGACCGCAAAAGTTTTCCGCCCTTTTTATGATTTCGTAGTCCCGGGTTCAATGGTCGATAAGGGAGAGGATGGATGGAGGGAAGTGGGATATTAGGGCTCTTAAAGAGACTTTTGTCGGCGGGCAGCACATGGTCCATTTGAGGAGACTCTGCATCTCTACTTCACCCCTCCTACTTTCGCAACGCGGTCCGTAGTCTGGCCATTTGGAAGAGATAAATTTTCCTTAACGAGCGGAAGGAAGGAGAAGGCCGGGCCAAAACCCTCGGCTCTTTTCCGAGTTGTCCGACGATCTACGTTCCGTAGTCGGCATGGCTTCATTCTTTGACTAGCCTGAACGTCATCTTTTGGAAAGTTTCGTTAGTGAGAGTTTTAACGCTACGTGTTCGACCCAAACCAACGCTATCTCTGTTGACGCCGTATCTCGATGGATTTTATTTTAAAGTGAAATAGTCTTTTTCGTTTCGCGAAGGGGACGTCGTACGGTCGTGAGGAGGATTTGGTTGCGGGGGAATCGCTTTCCTCGGAATGAATCGTTGTCTTGCATTCCATTAATATTCCCCAGAACAGAGTTCTAGTGGACCCCAATGTCTCGCGCCGAATGGTTCCACTCTTCATCTCCTGAATCCCCGGAGAATCATCATCTCTAACGTGTTGGCATCAGTGTTGTCGTTGAATCCTCTCGCTCATCGTGGCAAGGAGTGGAGATTGAAAAAGTGAAGTCCACGATGGGGATCGCGTCTTCGGTACTACCGCCATCCCGTCCGTTGCTAAGCGGCGCGCGAGAGCTCCAGTGACACAACCGCCGGGAGCGGCCTTTGTCACGCCCACACCCACACCCGACCACCCACTGCATTCGTGCCGAAGGGACAGGCGAGCAACGGGAACACTGTCTCCATGTCTTCTCTCACTTCTTTTCGACTTGCGAAAAGGCCTTCAGAATCATGTCGTGGGAACGAAGAATGAAAAGATAGTGGACGGAGAAGGAAAGGGTTAAGGAGTGAACGGTGATTTTATGTAGATACAAAGGACTTCGTTTAACATTTTCCTTTGAATATAAAAAAACCACGTATCCCTTTGTTCCTGCGACGAATCTCTCTGCCGGTCTTACCCTTTGCGCAGTATTGCGTCGCGTTTCTTTTTATTTTATTCGCCTTGCGTTGCTTCTCTGTTTTTATATCTGGCACCGTGCGTTGCGATTCTCCCCTGGCTTTGTATTCTTGTATTGTGGTGCGCTGCGTTTCCCTCTCATTTTTTTATTTAATTTTTTTTCGTATTTCTTCGTATTTCCTTGTTCTTGTACGTTAATCTTTCTCCGTCCACCTCCCCGCAGAGGAGAGCAGGTAATTATAGCCATCGTTGGGAAACGCGGTCTTCGGCTGCCGCTGCAACTTTTTCGAGAGAGAGATATAGGAATTTATTGATGTTATTCGGCGGTTGATCTTCTCTCGGGCTGACTGGTGAAGAAGAACAAGGATCGCTCCTTTTTTTTTCCTTCCGGTGCCTCTCGGCAGAGCGCAGCAGCGCCCTCCTTCCTTCTCTTCGGGAAGACGTCCAAGTCCTGTAAGGCGCGCGCGCTCCCTCGCCCTTGATTCAAGTGAATGCGAAGGTTGCTCCCCCTTCCCGGTTCGCCCAGGGGCGGGGCAGGGGCGAGAGGGGGAGGGGCAAGCGATTTTTAAAGGTCTACCGTCGGTGGGGGATGTTTATTTTCGGACTCTCTTGCTCGCTTTTGTGGAACCTCCCCCCGCCCATCGCCTCATTTCCTTATTAAAGTGGGGGAGAGGGTGTCAGAGGGTGTGGGCCGGTGGTGGTGGTGTCATGGTGTGTTGAATAGGAGAGAACAGTTTCTCCCAGGGTTCCCTGGCAGTGACAGGGTGTGCGCGCGGTCGCTGTACTGTTTCGCGCGTTTCGGATACTTGAGAGCGTGAGAAAAGTATGCTTACCGTTGGACGATTTTCGAGGAAGGATCGCGAGTCCGTTCCGTTCGTCGGACGATCCCTTGTTTCCCTTTCCTTCCCCGAGGTTGCGTTTTGTTTGTTTGTTTGTTGTCAGTGCTGCGCGTGGAGACTTTCAAGTGTTTCTCTCTCGATCTCGAAGGGGATATTCTGTTTCCCGCGTCGTCTCAGGATCGGCATTTCCCTCTCTTTTGTTGTGAGGCGAGTGTCGGGTGGACTACTCAGTGGTGTTGCCGTGGATTCGTCCGCCTGAGCTTGCTGAGTCCCCCAATGCACCTTCCCTCCCTCCTCGATATACTCCCGACGTGTCGTCATTACCGCTGTAACATTTTTTTAAATCAAATCGTGTTCTTTCCGAATCGAATGGTGTTCGAATCGAATATTCCTGCGATTGTGAGCGAGTCTCGTGATTGAAATCCGTGCCTCGACGGAACCTGCTGCCCTAGAGTGTTGTTTTCTGTCACCCCTTCTTCGCCCTTTTTTTCCGGCAATGCACTTATATTTTATACTTCTGATTGAAACAGTGTTCCGGACTGGAGAATGGATTTCGTATGTTTTCGCTCGTGTGGAGTGGGGCGGTAACGTCGGGAGTTTATAACTCTGCATTTCTCTGCCGAAACGGACTTTTCTTCCGTCTCCTGGGACTCGTATCTCTTCTTGCTACGATGTCGTTCGCGGACATTTTGTTCGGAGGATGGGAGACGAACTGGAAACGGAAATTTGTGGGCGAAGTGAATCTTGTATCATTTCACGCTGCACCTTGAAACAGTTTTGCACGAGTTGCGGTCATCGTCGATGTTCCGTTTTTTTGTTTAAGTGAGGGAGTGTCGAAAGTGGAAGGAACTGTGTCAAGCTCTCCCCGTCAGAAATTGTACGAGAGCTCTGAAATTGGTCTCTTGTGCGTATCACGAAATAGAAATGGAATTGTTTTCAATCCTTAGTATTTCTTATGGGATACAGGACCGCCTGGAATTTCCTTTTTAACGTTCGCGATTTACGTAATTTGTTTGTTCCGCGTTCTTCCTCTTCCTTAGTGCATCCACTGTGGTCTGAGATATAATCCGGAGGAAATTCTATGAAAAGAATAACGCTGAAGTGTTGGGAGGAATTATCGGTGTGTGTGTGTGTGTGGGTGGGTGGGTGGTAGCGGGAGGCAGGCCATCGTCTCTCTTGGAAGTCCCCGAGCATCGTCCTCGCTTTCCTCTCATTGTTGCGATCTCTGGAGCGACGGCAGAGAGCTCTCATCCCCTCGACGATAAGCCGTGATTTCAGTGTCAAGGTCGCGAGTGCGCCATATTGGGAGACAGCGGAGATTGGAATGTGTTGAGAAGTGTCGCAGCCTTTCCTTGTCTTCAGATATTTGCGCAACGCCCCAAGGACACGATCGCCCCAATTACGGCGGATTTGATTCGCGTCTCTCGTGGCCGTCTTCATCCCTCTCGATCTTTGTTCCAGAATCCTTGGCGTGACATAATCTATCTCCCTTCCTCCTGCGGACAGTCAAACGTCCTGGAGAGAGAGAGAGAGAGAGAGAGAGAGAGAGTGATAGAAGCTCCGGAATTTTTCTCTCTCTCTTCGCCGAAGACGCGATTGAAGACATAGGATCGTGGAGACGAGGAAAAGAGATCCTTCATTATCACTCAGTATATATTAACTATTTCGGATCGCAGTATTTTGGAGAATTTCTCACCTATCTGCCTCATGTTTGCGTTGAAGAACCAATGCGAATGTGAGTCTGTCTTCCTCTTTGTTTGAATTATTCTGCCTCATTCTGTGGACACACAAATTTGTGTTAAGATTGCGTTTAATCAGGCATCGGAGCTGTATGGTTTGCGAAAATTAAACCAAGCGTAGGACAAACCTCTTAAAAGTTGATCCGAAGGTTTCCGCGGCGTTTGTCTTGATGAGGAATATCTTTCGGGTGTTCCTCCTCTTTCGTCCATTGGTAAAAACTTTTTCCGGTCATCCATCTGGCGCCTTAAGGTTTGCACTCATCTCATCCACCCTCTTAAAATATTTGGAAGTTGGTTGTAACAGTGGTAGGAAATTGTTTTCTGGCTCCCAATCCGAGGTATATATGGCGTCAATCTAAATTATTTTTGTGGTGTAACTAAGTTTCGCCGTAGACTTGCAATTGCATTCAAAACGCTTACGTCTAGAAGACTATGAAACATATATTTCACTAAAAATGTCGGCGATCTGCAGGCGGAGGACATTTTAAAAATCAAATATTTTTTTACTGTCCTGCGTGTTTTTCATCGTTTCCGTGTACTTTGATTTTGTTTTCCGCGCTTCCGCGAGTCTCGGACACGAATTGTCACGTCTGAAAGACAAGTGCCGCGAGTGAGAGAGAAAGGGCAAGTGAGTCTCTGCGGCGCCGGATGTGGTGCACGGGTGCAGCTGCAGGGAGGAGCGGGAAGCAGGAAGCGTGGCAGCAGTAGATGCAGACGCGTGGATTGGAGTCGGTCGTTTATAATGCATTCCTTTCGCGTGCGAACACGACGTGCGGTCCCATTACATAACCTTGGGGGACACCCCTTTTAGAGAGCGAGGCATGTGGTGACATTGAGGGTGACGCGACGAGGCCATTATTGCGACCGCGGAAGAGGCCAGAGGAGGACTTCTTGACCTGCCCTTCGCGGCCCTCGACAAAGAAGGGCCCTTTCCTCGTCAGCATACTCAACTCCACCCCTCCCAACCCCCTCCCCCCCCTCCACCGCCAGCAACTCCGTGCAGCGGCCACACGTGGGCGCCACCCTTCCGCAGCACAGGTGGTGCGCCTCATCGAAGGGGTGGCGTATGAGTTTGTCACACGCCTCTCATTCGGTCAGTGGGACGCCGTCCGACAGCCAACCATGGGATGACGACACCACGTCCCCCTCTTCCGCGCACTCACGCGATACCGCTTTGATATCACAGGCCTCGAAGTCCCTCCCGGAAGCCGAATTAGAAGCGAAAAGAGAGGGCAAAGAAGAGAGCGGGCCCCGTGATTCTCTTTTATTTTCTTCTTTCCGAGAGTGTCATCGCTCTCGAGAAGTGTCCAGCCCCAGACGAGGGTACTATTCATCCCCTCGCCGTGTTCTGGAATTCCCTCTGGCGATTTCGTTCCTGTCTCTTCGTCCTTCGAGTCCACTCCGTTGTGCTTCGGATCGAAGGAGTGGTCCTTCGTCCTTTCAATATTGTGTGCTTCTGTTGTGCTGCTGCCGGATAGTGTCGGTGGCGGATAAGTGATCGAATCGTTGTGACATCGCTTGTGCATATCCTCCAGTGGACTCGCGCATGTGTACATTTTGTTCCAATACAATTGAATCGAGTTGAGCACGGTGTGTGTGCGGACACGTACGCACTGGGTCTGTTTTAACGTCATCCGCCTCCTCCTCCTCCCGCGAGATGGACGTCACTTGTCCATCCCGCTTGGACTCGGCGACGCCCCCTCCGCCGACGGCGTCGTCTTCGCCGTCCGCCGCGGCGCCGTGCGTCCCGGCGCCTCAAGACGGTCGCTCGACATCCCTGAAGCGAAGCAGCAGCTTCAAGAAACTCCTGAAGCTGCCCATATGGGGCGCCTCGTCCTCTTCTGGTGAGTGAGTCGCACACCCTCCTCGGATTCTCCATTCGCCATTCCACCGCTCTCTTTGTTTCTGTGAAAGTGGAACCACTCTTCCTTCCTTTATGGAATGTCCTTGCGAAAGGTCGAGGTGGTGAAGCTGGAGGATTAATATATCTGGAGAACCGTTGAACGCATCGTGATGAAATGAAATGCGTGTGGAGGATGGCATCATTTCCCGAGTTAGGTGTGAAATGTGTTTAAATCATAGACGTACTCTTTATGTGGATTTTATTGGTCCAACCGCTTTTGTGACTTCAAAATCGTTAACGCCAATTGTTAATGACGATTACCTGAGAACCATTACTGAGCATACTATGAGGATGGACTTTTCTAAATACTGAATACTATAAAAGGTTGAGTATTATGTTTGCGAAAGATGGAGGGATAGATGAGGAGATAAGAGACGTGCGAATGTTGGAAGGAAAGTGGTAGGTAGCATTTGGAGCATATCAAGGAATGAGTGCCTGTCTAAGGAAGCGAAAATCGCCGTGTGCAAAAGTGTATCTCTCCCCACTTCGTTGTATGGTAGTGAAACATTGGTATACCCGGATATCCGTAAGAGTAGACTAAACGCCGTGGGTATAAGTTATCTGAGGAGTATTTGCGGCAAAAGTAGGATGGATAGGGTCAGGAATTAATGTGGTTTAGATGCTCCAGTAATGGTCATATATGAAAGGAGTGTGCTTCGTTGGTTTGGCCATGTTGAGAGAATGGATGAGAGTCAAATAACAAAACAGATATATAAGAGTGAAATGAATGATGCGAGAGGTAGTTGGAGGCCGAGAAAGTTGTGGTTGAATGTGGTTGAGGAAATTCTTAAGAGGAGGAGTATTAGGAGTCTTAAAAGCAGGAGGGCGTGTATGAAGATAAATGAAGCAAAAGAGGTTTGCAAGGATAGGTTAGAATGGAGGAAATTATTGGAGCAGAGTTAGGTTTACAAATATGTATTTATGAGTGAAAATTAGTGACTTTGCCTACCCCGGAAGGGAACTGCGTGATTGGTATGTATGTATGAATATTAGAGAGACGCTATGGAGGAGTATGGCGTAATTGGATAAGCAGTTCCTTCGGTAGATTTTGTTTCGCGTGGGTACAAAGTTTTACCTTCGATTAGAGTAAATTTCAATTGGTAGTCTTATGGACTGGTCTGCCGGTCATACTTATCCCTTGCCTTGGAATCTCTTCGTGTCGGGCACCGGTTGTTGGGGAAATCGTTTTATTTTCGCCTTGTTCTATTATTGTAATCACTTCGTCTCCGTTACTTTGCAATATAAGCGCTAACAAGTGGTAAGTCCACGGCAATACAATAGGAGGTGTTTATTTCGTGATCACCGTTCTGTCGTCGGGGGTGACATTTCCGTGGATGACATTTCGTTTTCTCCTGGCCTTGGCCACGGGATACACGCGCGAGTAGATGCATTAGCCATTAAAATTGCATCCGATTAACGCGCAAAAGTGCGCAAATGCGTGGACGCCCGGCCATAAAATGGACCTTGCTCTAAATAGGTGCATTTGTTCTCGCATCTTTCCAGCCTCGTGCTTTCCCGGCTGAATGCATCCTGTAAACACGCCTTCAGATTCAGAATTCGTTGTCGTTACATCCGGTTTCCTCCTCCTTCCGGTTGCCATTCGCTCTCTTTTGGTTTTGGAGACTTATAATCCTCTTCCATGAAATTCACAGCTTATTCAATATGTTACTACTTGACTTTTTTTATAGTATTTACACTAATACAGTTTGCTTTGTGGTTCTTCTAAGCCATTTCAGATGAGCTTACTCGCAAACTCTTCGCACCATTTTGCCTCGAGACTGGAATATACATACTTAGCGGCCATCAGCTTTGTGTGATGAAAGCCACTGTTTCTGACATGTCAGTTTTATTTTAGTAATAGGTAGCCTATTCGTAGATTTCATTTGCCCGATGGCCTGTCCCTCGTGAGATAATTTGAACGAGTCCCTTTTCTTGCTCACAGCGGGTCCAAATTCGATTTTAATTTAATAATTTCAACAATTTTTCGAAATATGAAATAAATGTGGCTTTATAATGATCTAAAAATTGTTTAATATGATTAAATTTCAAATATGTTACCAATGATGAAAATTCGAAGATTTCACTTAATTGAAATCACTCCTACACGCAGACTTCAGGCTGTAAATTCCTTCAAAACTCCTCCTTCCGGCATTACATCTACGTCATACCCTGCAAGCCACCCAAAGGGTGTGTGGCAGGGGGTGCTTCCACATCAGGCATGCATGAATTATCCTGCAGAGCACCGAAACTACATTGGAACCAGCGCACCACCCAAGCGACGCGCCAATTAAAAATCTACTAACCAAGAAACATTCTATCGTCGATCGTTCCAACATGCAAGGGGTACAAAGACCACTACTACAGATTCAAAATATCATGCATAAATAAGAAAATCACTATTTACATAATGCAGAAATAAGAACGTAAAGAATATAAAGAGAAAGATGTACAGTCTAGCTATATCACTATATTTGCACTATTCATGACGACGATCACAGCTGTTATGATCCCGAATGGTACGTGGAAAAAATGACATTTTATACCTATCGGTTCTACAATCTAGCTCTCTAATTTTATTGGCGCGATCTAATCTGCCGTATTACGAGGGGGTTAATAGCATGTTTTTTACGTCGTCAGAAGAATGTTTTTCCTGAAATTTAGTGAAAAGGTTAAGCCTTTAATTTAATCTATATATATTTGGCGCGGCTGGTTTGGAAGTATGAATTGTAGACGTTGTAGGAAGAAAATTAATGTGATGAGGCGGAGGGGTCGGGGTGGTTTAGCGCCGGGCGGCGCCGTGTTCGCCCTCACGTGGAGAGGCCAGACCACTCAGACGTATCGAAGTAGTTTTTCTTCCGAGGCTCCACCCAAAACGGACGACGTGGTCTCTTATCGCACCACGGCCACCCATCCGTTTGGCCGGCCGATATCTCTCGTGATCGGAGCCTCTCTAAAAGCGGGAGACCTTTTTGCTCCTCCGATGGTCACGGAGGGTCACGGCAGTGATGGGGGGAGAGAGATTGCCACGTACCCTGGTGTTCACCGTAAACAGTGGAATAAGAGAAACTGGGTCGTGAATCAGGAGTTAATTTATTGGAGATTAACGTTTACGGTCGAATGTTGCCGTTCAATTACTTTTCAGCGGGTATAATATTTCGTCAAAATTTCTGTAAGATTGTTGCGAGAGATGGACGGATAAATGAGGAGATAAAGAGACGTGCGAATGCTGGAAGGAAAGTGGTAGGTAGCATGTGGAGCATATCAAGGAATGAGTGCCTGTCTAAGGAAGCGAAAATCGCCGTGTACATAAGTGTACTTCTCCACACTTTGTTGTATGGTAGTGAAAAATGGGTATGTCATGATAGTCATAAGAGTAGACTAAACGCCGAGGGTATGAGTTATCTAAGGAGTGTTTGCAGCAGATGTAGGATGGATAGTGTCAGGAATGAGTGGGTAATAAATGAATGTGGGTTAGATGCTCCAGTGATGGACATGTACGAAAGGAGTGTGCTTCGATGGTTTGGCCATGTTGAGAGGATGTATGAGAGTCGAATAACGAAACAGATATATGAGAGTAGAATGAATGTTGCGAGAGGTAGAGGTAGGCCGAGAAAGTTGTAGTTGAATGTGGTTGAGGAAATTCTTAGGAGAAGGAATATTAGGAGTCTTAAAAACAGGAGTGCGAGTATGAAGCAGTGTATGGGGGTAAATGAAGCAAAAGAGGTTTGCAATGATTTGTCAGTATGGAGGAAATTATTGAAGCAGAGTTAGGTGTACAAATGTGTGTTTTTGATTCAAACTCTGTGACTGTGCCTACCCCGGAATAGATTGGCGTGATTGGTGTGATGTATGTAAAAAGCGGAATTCATCGTAGCTCTCATTGACGCTTAAATATGCACCCCCTCCCCCTCCTCATCCCCCGTCCCCCGTGCACCCCCCGTTTGTGGGTGGCATTTTAGAGTCGATGATCTCCACATTAACCTTTTACTCGCCTCTCTCTCCGTTGATATTCACGTAAAAAAAAGAGGATCGGAAAGGAATTGTGTCTCTCTCCGTTTAGAGGGATGAGGTTGTCCCCCTCGATCGCCTCTCGAATCGCCGTGTGTTGCAATTGAGAGCGCGGACTGCTCTGTGCTCACTCGTTCGCTCTTTAAAGTGTCCGTTCAGTGGGAATGGCATTTGGCACCACTCTTCTTGGGAGTTCGATAATTAGAATATTTCGGAATGGTCAGTAATTTCGAGTTGTAATCGATTGTTTTCGTGAAGCCCACTCTTTAGTGAGGTGGCGATTCCACGCAGGGGTTCACTCTGGGTTTCCAGCACTCTGGAAGACCGGGTAGTCTCAGGGATATTTATTTTCACTGGAAATATGAGGGAAATCTCAGGGAAATATCGAATTGACTCTAGAATTTGCTGTGGTGTCAATATATAAAACAGCAACGGAAGCAACGTGCCTTTTTCGGCAAGTTGCCAAGTCAAATTTCAGCATTTTTCATTCCTGTAATCATCGAAAGTATATTCAATGTTTTCTATATGGGGCCATTGTGTTCTTCTTGGTCATAGTCTGTAATTCAGTGGCGTAAAGAACGTGCCTTTATCGGAAAGTTGCGAAGTCAAATTTCCCTTGCGTTGTCGCATTTAGCAAAATTAGGAAATAAGTCAATTCCTTCAGTTTTGTTTTAAGTTGTTGATCATTTTATATCAATGCTCTTCATAGCAAAGTCTGGCTGTAATATAACCTTGTTCCCTGAGCACCAGCATGACAGTGCTAAAATCTATTGTGATGTGATTTTCTCTCAAACTATTTTAAAGTTTAGCGTTTATTTTCCTGCGAATATGCAAGTTAAAAAATAATCCTTAGGTTTCATCACCCAAAAAATATACCGAATATTCTCTTATAATTAACGATAAAAAATCAATATTTCCTCCGGAACAATAAAAGTTATGTCTGGAAAACCTGTAAATCTCAGGGAATTTTCATCTGCCCAGCTTCTGGACACCCTGTCACTCCAATACCAGTCCACTGGGACATGTGTCTCTCGTACTCGCATTCGAGTTCTCCATCGATAACGACGCAGCTCGGGGCCGTCCCAGTTGTGGAGGCGAATATCGACCAAGTGCTCAGTGGCACGAGAGAATATCGTTAGTTGGGAATGGGAGCCACCTCGAATGCGACGGATTTAGAGAAGATTTGCCTTCTCGAGCTGATGCTTGTAAAGTGAATAATCATTCACCGATGATAAGATACCTTAGTTTCATTCCTCGAAATTTTTATTGCGGTACAATGGTTAAATTAAGTAATATTATCGTTTGTTGGAGTGAACTACCAGAATTGAGCCGGAATTCATGGAACAGGTAAATAATTTTTCTCTTTCTTTCTCTAGTTGATGTTAATGCAAGACAGACCCTGACATATGAAAAAATTTACCTGCTCACGATGACGTCAGTACAAGTTGAGAACCTTGAAGTAGTAGGAGCGAGATAGTTCCCTAATCATAATAGAGGCCATATTCTAATTATTAGTTTTAATTTCACCGGCTGTGAGACACGCGAACTAAACATTGTATTGTTAATGGTGCAATAATATAGTTTTACATGACGTATATCATAAGTAATTAAATGAAAATATCTAAGTAAGTCTTTAACTTGACTCATTTTTTTCACGCGGTACGTTTGAAACTCCTTCAAAACGGAAGGTTTTTTGTGATACCTAGGAACCTATTGCGGTGACGATATGATTAATTTTCAAATATAGTCGAGAAAACATACAAACTACACGTTGTTAGTTTTTTTACGACATCTAAGTGTTAGAAATTCCTCATTTTGTAAATAATGTCTCTCTGGAGTGGATACACGTACCGTTTCCCACTTAAAAGGGCTGGTATATTTTGCCAAATATCTCGGATAGTAATGTGGTTGGGGGCTGAATTTTTGGTGTCAATGGAAGGGTGGTATATTTTTCTTTAAAATGAGGCCACATTCATTGATTTCTAGGTATTATATGATATTTCGCTCTAACTACCTTAAATTGAGGTGCATCTGAATTTCTACCCCTTCTCAATCCGGTAGTCGTTCAGGGCCATACATTGAGGCGTGTGTGAATATTTGAATCCTGAAGATGATATTTGTGCAAGTTAAGAACTAACTCGGAGTTAAATGTAATGGGTTGGTACATTTAGAAGGCTTGTGAGGCGGCGAGTTGCAAGTCATACCAAAGGCATTCAACATTGGCTTATTACAAATTGAAAAAAAGCATGGGTTGAGGTCATCTAAGGTTTTAATGATTCATTACTTGTTTTTGTAACTAACAGCACGAGTCTTCTCGTTAGTGATCGTACAATTATGAACATCGGGTGGTCGTCCGTTGCATATTTTGTTAATATATTTTTATGTATTCGCCACTTATTGATGTGAATGTTGTGCCTAAAATTCACTTATGATATTGTTGCCAATATTAGCGTAATATCATAGTCTACGGCTCTTTTTTTATATTTTCGCATTTTCAAGAGTACCGCTTCCTTTTTTTACGAGTTATTTGTTTTGGCTACGGGTTCCGTATGGTGACACCTTGGCGCTGGCAATCCGAAAATAGCAAGATTACCGTCAGGTCCATTTTGACACGATCGCCCTTCCTGGTGGAGTCGGACAATGTGGTCGACTCGATATTAATCGATCAGTTGAGAGTGAAATCGTGTATCTGGGACTTATGAAACGACAATATAATCGTTTTATATCTCTGCTTCGGATTCCCACGGAAGTGCACCGTTAAATATTAACTCTATAGGATGTCTGAGGAAGTTTTAAGGACCTTTTGATTATGTGTTTCATTATTCCGTCGGAATCCGTTTCCAGGCACTGTTTTGACATTGCGAATGGCGGCCATTTTGTGAATTACACCTATTACAAGACGGATCGTTTCCGTCTATTACCGCAGCATTATGGCGTTCATCGTAATGGACGCTCTGTTGTATGAGTTTTGTCGGGTTCTCGTGACAACACTGTAAGAGACAACACTGTGTCAACACCTGACACTCACTTTCACTCCTTTTAATGGTTCACTCTAATGGGAGGGACGTCTAATGAGTTGTATTCATTCTAGAAGCGAGCAAAATTTACACAACATTCATGTCAGTTTCAATGGTCGCCGTGATTTAGAAAAGATAATTCTTTAGAACACCCGATAGTGAAGAAAATTTGAGTTGGTTAATTTTCGGTTTTACGCACATTGAACAGGCTCTCTTTTAATAGTTTCCTTCATACTGTCCAATCTTTGTGTGCATCTTTTTCCTCTGGTATTTACTTACAATCATTTATCGATTCACGCACGCTGTCTTATTTTCAAAGGCTGCTGGATATTCCTCCTCTTATTGAAATAGCTTTGTAATAATTGCTGTTTGTGTATTACTCCGATAAATAATTCGTACAACATAATACATTTAATTAAATGGGGAGTAACTTTAGGTAGCCGTGAAGGTAAACCTGAATTATGGCTACCATCGTTTACAAAATAGGTTATGCATACATATGTAAACGAATTACATCATTTTGAAATTACAGTACATGTAACATATAATATTGCAGTTACAAGAAAACATCCTCTAGACTTTCTTTCGTGAATAACCAAGATCGTATGTTCTTCACTGTTGTGCTTACAGTTTTTGAATTAAAACAATAAACAGGTAATAAATTATACACTTTAGGTCCCATGTACAAGAAACATTGTTTGAATAACGTCATGTTTGGCTTAGGCAAGGAAATACGTGCCCTACGTAGGGTGTAGGGAGGAGGATTGTACAATAATAAACCAGTCTTACCACTCCTCAGGTAAAAACGATGTAAAAATTTATAAACAAATAAATAAATCCACGAATTTTTCCACCATTTCTTTCACATTCCCCGACTTTCTCTTGTATACCTACCCATTTATTCTGTCACCATTGGCTCCGTCACTTGTACATCTGTATTTCTGTACTGTAATTCATTTGGTCAACTTGAACCTGCCTACTCGGAAGGATCCTCGTCTCTGCAAATGTCCGCTGCCGGAAGAGATCCCGAGGTAAAAGGCAACAGTATTTATTTGCATTCCTCTTCTATTTATAGGTATTTATCCGCATTCCTTCCTCATTCCTACGGTATTCCGCGGTATTCCATAATATTCCTCGTCCAGGGCGCAGTATTTATTAGAATTGCTTCAGTATTCCATGGAATATGAGGAATGCGAACGACGATGCCCAGCAGTATTCCAATGGAAGAGTATCGTATTTATCAGTATTTGGGTTGGTACGGTATTCCTGGAATATTCCATCGTATTTCCTAAGAAATATGTAATTAATAACAGGGCAATCGTGTACTTGGACTTTATTGACCAACTCCAATTACTGACAACCTCTGTCGTCTTGGCGGCTTATTTATTTACTTACTTCATTATTTCATTGAGTATATCAGCCCGACCTCCTCAACCAGTCGTTTGTAATGGAACTATATAGGCATGTGTCGTACTTAGCACGATCGTATCTCGGGTCCCTCGTAATATTCGATTTCTATCGTAAATAGTGGCCAAATGTGTTTTAATATCGTAGCGGTACATGTTTCCGAATGTGTCTTCAATCACGGCTTGTTTACACTATATGCCAAAGGTCTATGATGGTGAACATGCAATCTGAACGCTTTGTTGCCGCATGATACCGCATTTGTCGTCACTTAAATTCTTTGGTCAAGAAGTACATCTCGGATTAAGTGAATATATTTATGAGAAAAGGCATCGCGAATGTTTGTGTTTGTGAAAATTGTGGCTTACTTGTGAATACCCATGTTAATTTCTTGTGAACGAAGACGGATTTAGCGTTTGTACTTATGTTTCTTATCTATTCATCATTAGCAGTTTATTTCAACCATCGTCTTTACGATGATATTGATGATTAAGTGGAATAAAAGACTGTATTGTTGTGAGAAGTGTGTTGTTTGGTTTCATATACCAATGAAATGATAAAGATATCTGCGTTCTCGTGCTATGTATGTCTAATGATGCACAATTAAGCCCTAATGTCCCTACTTGCGAGTATTAATTTTGGTTTTTTTCTCCTCTTTTGACGGGCATTCATTTCATAAGACGAAAAAGTGGATTTTTTCTCCACATGATGTTTTATCGATGTCCCGTCCTCGGAATACCGATAAGTACCAAAGGAATATTGGTAAATACAGCCAGAGAAATGCCTGTAAATACGGATAGAATACTGATAAATCGGAATGAATACATGGATTGAATATACCTATATAAATACTAGGTAAATGCCAATAAATACCTCCAGTGTAATTCCCATAAATTCGTAATGAATACCAATAAATACTCCTAGATAGCATTCCTCCGTCTCAGTGGAAATACTCTTGGAATATAAATAACACCGAATACTGATAAATACCGTAGGAATACGGTTGCCATTTTACCTCGGGATACATGCGTGTGAATTCCCCTCGCGCTCTGTCAACTCGCCCTCCTCTCGCATTTCCACCCAATCCCAGTCTTCGTACATGCTTAACCTGCTGCCGCTACTCCTCATCCCATTCCCTTTCTGCATTTCTCCGTGCATTCATGCGGCAAGCACCTGGGAAACCATTGCGATGCAACTGCCGCCTTGCTGTGAAGTGGAGAGGAGTACCTACGCTTTGTTTTTCCATTGTTTTTGTTCCCTTGGACAAACTTCCTCGAATTCGTCTGCATCTTATGTGTTGGATTGGATTGGATATTTAGGGAGGCGACCGACAACTAAAGGTCATTTGCGCCATAGGGGACAGGTAAGGGAGGAAGGGTGGATGGAAACCCGGCGTCGGCATTAGCCTGCTATAAACGAAAGGCGCCAAGGGGACCACGGTGTAACGTCTCGTCCGACAGACGGAGTTCTGCACTTGAAGTGGTCTCCACAAGACACTCAAGAAGGAATCGGGTTTCCTCTGAAAAACTTTCCTACTCTGCAGGGATTTGAACCCCGGCCGCCCGTGTGGTTAGTCAGTACTCTAGCCACCTCATCACCCGATCCCCTATCTACGTGTTACCCTGCTGGCTATCTCAATGGCGTGTGGCACGGGATGAGTTATCACCAAAATCCTCTTCAATGTACCCTTAGTAAAGTCAGCGAAAGTGCGACTCATAATGCTCCGTTGGCGGCGGGGCAAAGTCCCTGCCTGTCAATCAATGGGTCATTGGTTCTAATACCACCTGCAAAGAATATCCTTTTTCCAGCGCATGATTTTGTGTGTTCGTCCATACATTAATTAGGAAGTAATTGGCGCAAGCTGTTGCTTATAAATGATATATTTAGGGCCGTGTGAATGCTTCGAAATCGATTCGACTCGAATCAGGCTTAATTCGACTCGATTCGCATGGGAATCGGGATGCTTCGAAACCGAATGATTCGAAATATTCGAATCTGATAGATTCGTCTTCGAACCGTTGCATGCATCCAAACATGGCGCTCATTCCAAATAATGGTGCGCCGTCCGTTTGGACGATGTTTTCCTCAAGCGAAACGAAAATTTAAACGACCACAAGTTATTCTCTGCTATTCTTTGTTCCACTATAGATATATAGGCTAATGTAAGGCCCTGATATATTGTGAAAATCATTATTAATTTAACCGCGCATAAGCCTTTGTATTTTATTTAGATTTAAATTCGATTCGCGAGCGAAGTTTTTTAGGGTGATTCGATTCGCTATCAAAATTTAAAGAAAGTTCGTTTCGATTCGAAATATCTGTTGGGAGATTCGATTCGTTTCGATTCGAAATGAAAATCCCTAATTCGCACAGCACTAGCTATATTATTACTATCATGCATTTGCAATAGCCTATCGAAAGAGATACATTAGCCGACATGCACTACACTATTGGTATGCTACCAGTCTTACAGAAATTACTTCGATAAATGTATTTAGCGACCACACAAACCAGATGTATGATTCACGCAGGAATCACGCGAAACGTGATGTCATTGTTACGTGGCAGATTGAGAAACAAGCCTTGGGAGGGGAGAAACCAACGAGTCATCTGATCAACCAATGCCTTGATATGCTTCCAATGCTTGATCCGACTTTGTCTAAAGTGAGCATTTTCATTTTCACTGTGAAATAAGTCCGCTTGGAGGAAAAATGTCTCTTCGTATGAATCTTCTCTTCTTAAGGTAGTTAGAGCGAAATATCATTTTACCCAGAAATCAATGAATTTGGTCTCATTTTAAAGCCAAATAATATCACCTTTCTAATGATACCCAAATTTCAACCCCTTACCTCATTACTTTCCGACATATTTGCCAGAAAATACCAGCCTTTTGACACGGGAAATGGTACGTGTATGCACCCCAGAGAGACATTATTTACGAAATGATGTATTTTTAACAGATGTTATCAGTCAGATGTCGCAAAAAAAAACTAACAGCGTGTAGTTTGTATGTTTTCTCAACTATTTTTGAGAATTAATCCTATTGTCACCGCAATAGGTTCTTGGGTATCACAATAAACCTTCCGTTTTGAAGGAGTTTCAAACGCATCGCGCAAAAAAATGTATCAAGTCAAATACTTATTTAGATATTTTCATTTAATTACTTATAATATATGTCATATAAAACTATATTATTGCACAATTAATAATGCAATATTTAATTGATGTTTCCTACAGCTGGTATGATTAAAACGCATAAGTAGTTCGAATATGGTCTCTATTTTGACTAGGGAACTATCTCGCACGGACTACCTTAACGGTCGCAGTTCATATCTCGGTCACGGATCCGGTTCCCCGGAAACAGTGTTGTGCGGCATCGTGAGGAGGGGGGGACTTCCGCTTTGCTTTGTGCGACAATAGGAAGGCATTGGCACATAGCCACATTCTCAAAAGGAAACTTGATTTCCTGAGATTCCCAAAGGTATGCGTCGCGCGCGACTTCGTCGAAGACATATCTACTGTGGGTGGAGTGAACATCAAATCTTCAGACATAGCATGGGGAACACACATACAGAACATATATGACACAGAATTAAAGGAACTAGGTTTTGTTGAGCGTATAATAGGAAGGCCTCGAATGAAAAAGTCAAAGAGAGATTCCACTTCGCTCAGGTTAGGCCTCACCTCGAATACGCCGCGAGCATTTGGGACCCTGGTGAAATAGATTTAACCAAAAACATTTATAAAATACAAAGGAAAGCAGCGCGCTTCGTTAAAAACTGCTACGAGCGTACATATAGTATTACACAACTTTTAGAGGGATTAAGGTGGGAGCCCCTAGAGATTCGAAGGCTACACGCTACTTTTAGGTTGCTTGAGAAATTCACAACTGGTGAGTTTCAGAGCAAAATAGAGAATATTATCATAACGCATCACTACATCTCTAGGTCTGACAGATGCGATAAAATAAGAGAGATTCACTTCCGAACGGATAGGTGCAAGAAATCGTTCTTTCCGCGCACAATGATCGACCACAATAAAAATTGTGCTCCACTCATATACGCTCCCATAATACTCGTCACCATTTCACCTCACAAAACCTTATATCTTCACACGGCTGGTGTACTAACACCCCCTGCCACACGCCCATGCGGTGGCTCGCTGGGTATTATGTAGATGGAGATGTAGGAGTAGTGATTCGGAATAAGGATTGCGAATTTCAGGAGCGAAGGGATGGAGAGTATGGGGGTGAGGGCGGGGTGATTTGCGAATGAACTAGGAAGCCCAGAACAGCGGCAGAAGTGACCCAGAGGAATCAAAAGGAATAATCGGGCCCCAGGGGGGGGTTGTGCATGAACCGCTCGAGATAATCTCGATCGCGTTACCCAAGGAGTCACGTGGTAAAACAAGGAGCGGTGGGAGATTATGGTGAGTTTTAATCACTCGGATGGACACATTAAATGATTAATATGTTGTTAATTGTGTCGTCAGTCGGCGAGTAAAATCCATTAGCATTCTTATCGCGATAAGAACTCAATCGGGAAGTCTGTGTGAGATTTTTACAAATATTTCAAATACACAAAAATCTCGTACCTTTCGTGATTGTTCCACGTGACCCCTTAGTTACGTGTACGGAATTGTCTCGAGCGGTTCAAACACAACCCCCCCAGGTCGGTCTCCAGACGCGTCCCAACGCGGATCGAGGAACGTACGTTATTTTAACAAAAACAATGAATGAAAAATGTTTCTGATTAAAAAATGTTTCCACATACTTAAATACATGAGGACAATATTTTACAATGATGAAGTCTTTTAAGAGATTCTTTCTTGTTAGAAGTCACTAGCCATCGTGCTTCCCCGACTAATTATAGTGGATGGGCTTTTCGGATGATGGCGTGAGGGTTGTGGAATGGTGTATGTCACCCCACTCGACTTCCTTCCTTGTTTCCCCCCTCTCCCCTTCGATCGATACCCCATGTTGGGATCATACGTCAAGAAATGGCGATTTCTCTCGTTCACCACTTGTTTTTATAATTTATACCGTTTTTTTTGACATTAGAAAATCGAAATAGACTTTCATATTTGTCTAACTAATCAGGTGACTTCTGTGATAGTTGCTTAGCTACCAAACGTTGAGGGACCTGATCCGATTGGCTGTTTAGTGGTGAGAGCCCGCAGCTCTTGAGAACCCATCTCTCTATCCGAAATTTTGACCTTATGTGGGCCCTGAATCGAAACTTAGAATCGTCATGTGGTTACTATTAGTCTGCAGTTGTTGCGAGTGGGGTACAAATTTACTGTGTATTAGTTTGTGCTTAAAACCACGGAAGAAAGTTTTGTCGAGGAAATCGTTCTGCAGGATGATCAACTGTGAATCGTGGGTGAAATCATCCTTGGGACTGTTGTGAAGAGGAGCCGGATACGATCCCATCTGTAGGGAGTCGAGAATTCGGAAATTTTTTTACAGCGAAATGATGCGTTAAATTAATTTATGAACCAATATTTTCGCTATGGTGTATAATTAAATGGATTACGTAGTTGTTTTTTTAAGTTCTTGGAAAGTTACGTATTTGGCCCTGATTGTCTGTCATTGTTTAGTGTTCAACGAATTTAGCGTCAGCAGAGAAATTCGTAAATGTCCCCGCGACGACCAATCATTGTGAGGAGAATGAGGAATGTTTGGTATAGCAACCAATTCGCCGCCTATAATTACTGACGTGCACAATGAAATGTCATCTTTGTATTCGTGTCTTCAGTCAATATCTCAAGTTATGAATGTTTTATTCGGACCTGTGACCTTTGACTCGAGGGCATTCAACAATGCCTGAGAGTATTTTCTGCTGTCCCCGACCTACCAGCCATGGCTGGAAAAGTAGCCTGTCACCCATCAATTCTGAATACGTCGCATCATTAACTTCACTCAGTTTTTTTTATCTTTTAAAAGACTACGATTTGGAGATAATAATGGTTCTATTTGTGCAGTTATTTGCTCAAGTCCTCCTTCATCCTCGAATTTTACCTTTTTAATCATGCAGGGATCATGAAAAACATGATGTTAGTATGTACTACCTGACAGATTAAGAAGCGAGCACGTAGGAGCCAATCAACTAATCAGCTGTACTACCTGTCAACTAACCTAATTCAAAGCCTCATTGGCAGCCATTATGGTCTCTTATCGATCGCGGGAAAAACGACATTTTAAGGTAGTGCGAGCGAGATAGTTCCCTAATCATTATAGAGACCGTATTCGATATATACGTTTTAACTTCACCAACTGTGAGACACACGAATTAAATATTGCATTATTAATGGTGAAATAAAAGTTTTACATTACAGAAATTGTAAGTAATTAAATTAAAATATCTAAATAAGTCTTTAACTTGGCTCATTTTTTTCGCGCGGTGCGTTTGAAACTCCTTCAAAACGGAAGGTTTATTGTGATACCCATGAACCTACTGCGGTGACAGTATGATTAATTTTCATAAATAGTTGAGAAAACATACAAACTACACACTGTTAGTTTTTTACGACATCCAAGTGTTATAAATTTCTCATTTCGTAAATAATGTCTCTCTGGAGTGCATACACGTACCATTTACCATGTCAAAGGGCTGGTATTTTCTGGCAAATATGTCGGAAAGTAATGTGGTAAGGGGTTAAGATTTTGGTGTCATTAGAAGGGTAGGATATTTTTCTGTAAAATGAGACCAAATTCATTGATTTCTAGGTAGAATGAAATTTCGCTCAAACTACCTTAAACCTTTCTGTTCCTAAAACTTTTTCCCTTATTTTATTCTTATGATTTGATCTACCGTAGTATGTTGGAGTTGGTGAGATATTGAAAACTTCGTCTGAAAATTAATCGGTTTTAAATTTAGATTTAAGATTGAGTCTATTTTGTTATCAACGGTCTAAAAGTGGTTCCCATCCAAGTTGTTGCAAGAGGTCACTGACACTAACGAGACCATCATAACGGCCTTTCACGTATCTTGCTGAGCTTCTATGCACGCGTTCTAACTCTGTTTTTAATCCTACCTCATGAGGATCACACCTACTGGCAGCGTATTCCAAGTGGGGTATTCCAAGGGAGAAGTGGCTAATTTCTCTCACTTTTAGTATTACATGAAATATCACAAATAATGGTGCTGAATGCCTCTAACTCGCTTAAATGCTTAAATGAAATAATTTTTTCCCTTTTTTCAAACGCACGCTCATCATTTTCCTCATACACTGGATTGGTCTGTTCTGGTTGCGTCGTCCATTCTCTCCGAATCTCCTTAAGCTTTTTAAGATGGATGGGATTCGGAGCGAGACCCCAGGAGTAGTTGGGCGGAGCAAGTCAATCTGGCTTGCATTGAGGCAGCCACCGCTGATTGCTTCGCATCGAAGCGCACATGTCGATTCTGCGATTTCGCAAGTCGCAAATGCGTTTCAATCTCTTGAAGGATAGAGGGGGGTGTGGCAAGTTCAGCACGTGTGTTTCTTCCCCCTCCTGTGTTCCATAGGGATGAGATGAGCTGAGGCATTGCGGTCGAGTCCTGGTATTTTCAGCGAGATTTCCACCATCGTCATAGCGGAGGGTATTGTCGAATTTGTATTTTTTTTCAGCCGCTGTTTGAAGCGCGAAATAAATATTTTTTTAAACTAAGGGCGCAAAAATATTGTTTCATGTGACTGCAGTTACCCGTTATTAACTATCTATGCTTGCCTGAGTCTTCAATTTGACTATTTTTTTCCTACGCGTACGAGGAACGACTTCACATCGGGAGGTTTTGTTTTGGATTCTGTCATAATTATTACTGCGAGTCATTTGTTTATTAAAAAATGGTTGCGAAGACTTACAATTTACCTTCTCTTTACGTTTTGACGGGACCTAGTCGTCAGAGATCCCGTATTTAAAACAAAATAATGTTTCTCTGGACAGTGTACACGTCCCATTTCCCACGTTAAGTGGCATAAGGTGGCTCTGTTTTCAGGGCCACTTTTCTCCCGGATTTTCTGTGCTGGACTCACTCGAATATATAGCATCTTTCACAAGCGGTTTTAAAAACTGAGATTAAAAATAAAATAAGGTTTCTTGGCTAGTTTTACAGTGATGCATCATTGAAAGTGGAAAATTTAACATGGGTTCTTGTGGAGATGACTCAAATATCTCAACAGAAAAACTTAAAATTTAACGAGAGAGCATATTCATGCCTTCTATTAAAACTGTTTATAAGAAGCAAAAATCCATGGGAAATTGAATAAAAGTAAAATATTTATTTATTTATTTTATTTATTTTGACTCACAACCCCGAAAATAGCACAAAAAAGGCCTCTTATATCGGGTGTTTTAACAGTAACAAGAGAGGAACACAAATACCCATGACCTGTGCAGATAATATTCTATCCAGTCGGGATTCGAACCCGCGACCCTCGGGTTAACAGGCGAGGACTTTACCCCACTGCCACCGGGGACCAAAAATTGGCATCTTACCGCCGATTTTATTTTTAAGTGATTAGCGAATGACTGCTGTAATATTAGTCAAATTGCCGTTGTGCCACGCAAATGGCGCTGCTGTCGGCTTCTATGGCAGAAATGAATTTGGTCGTGAAAACTATATTCGAGGAATAATGTGCATTAATACATTGTTTGTCTTAATTTTTTTTCAATAGGTTTCAATCCATTTCGTCTGCGAAAGCAGGGTATAAAATACTTAATACATAAAAATGTGTGACGTAGTATTCGACTTGAGACTCACTGTCAAGCCAGAGTGGCCTAAAGGTGACTGGAGTAGTATTCTTTGAGTGCCCATTTTTACCGAGATGGCCTTTAGTAAATCGAAATCAATTCTCGGACCTCTTCGCTAAAGTGTTTCATAATTTGGAGCTCACCAGACTGGCCGACATGGAAATGATAGGAAAATCATTTCGCCGTGTCCTTCCTTAAAGCATTTTATTGCCTGAGTTTACGAGTTAACAACTCGGTATTCAAAACTTGACTGACAGAAAGAGCAATGAAGAGGTGCTGAGGGAAATAAAAGAGGAAAGAAGACTGATATAAGAGATGGAGCAAAGGAAGGTTAAATTCATTGGTCATGTTTTTCGACATGATAATTTTTTAGACAATACAATGGAGGGAAAGGTGCTTGGCAAGAGAGGCAGAGGAAGGCCAAGAAAGAAGTTCCTAGATGATGTATGTACGAAGTACGTTGGGATTAAAAGCGTATGCTGATTTGAAGAGAGCAGCAGTACACAGGGAAACATGGCTGCAGAGACAGGCGTAGCATTTAGAAGATGATGATTCGAAATTTTAACGAAATTATATTGAAATGTGTAGTCTTCGAGTATTTCACTCGTATTGGCGATTCCTTGATATTTGTTGGCTACAACTATAATGGTTATAAATGTGTTATTTTATGTTTAGAAGAAAAATTGTGTATTCCTTAATTGAATTATTAAGGAAAGTTTAACACACGCCTTTCATTTTGTGTTTTAATGGCTTTGAATTGCCAGACAACGAAATAAAAATGTGATGTAATTTTTTTTCACTTTTTTCTGTTGATATTATATGTGAGTACACGTGAGCGAAGTTACACGGAAATATACATTTAAACAAAAATAGTTCCCCTCACTCGTGGATGACTCACTTATCAGTTAGCGGGTGTGTAAAGCCTTATCGTATATGTAAAGTCTTATCGTATACGTACAGTGGGCGTAAGCCGCAAGAGAGCCGTAGGGCCATGAACACCGAGAGTACAGTCTAGGTGGTCATGGTAGGGCCCTGCCGTAAGGAAGATGGTCAAGTCCCATCTTCACAGCTTACGTCTAACGGCTGGCGAAATGTCAGCGAATCAGAGCGCGCCATTACTACCACTGGTGTCAGTCGCGGCCCACTGCTTTAGCGGAAGTACTTCTGAGGTTAGAGGCTAATATCGGATATTTGCAAACATCACAGAGAAAATTTGTGAAACTATTTTAGATCCACCCACATGCAATGAATGTGAAATATCCGAGATGCGCAGAGACTATTTCGACCCTCATTTGTCTTCGATATCCATGTCGATCTGTTACGGCGTACTTCAGCATTGGAGAATGACTGCCTTAAGGAAACCCTTTCGTAATTTTACCTAGGAATCAATGAATTTGGTCTCATTAAAATAAAAATATATCAGCCTTCCATTGAAACCAAAAATTCAACCCCTTACCACATTACTTTCGGAGATATTTGCAAAAAATACAAACAGCCCTTCTACATGGGAAATGGTACGTGTCTATGCACTACAGAGAGATATTATTTACAAAATGAGGAATTTATAACACCTAGATCTCATTAAAAAATCAACAGTGTGTGGTTTGTATGTTTTCTCATCTATTTTTGAAAATTTATCACATTGTCACCGCAGTAAATTCTTCGGGATCATAATAAACCTTCCGTTTTTATGGAGTTTCAAACGTACCGAGCGAAAAAAATTAGTCAAGTCAAAGACTTGTTTAGATATTTTCATTTGATTACTTATAATATATGTCATGTAAAACTATATTATTGCACTATTTAGAATGCAACACTTAATTCGTGTGTCTCACAGCTGATGAAATTAAAACGTATAGTTAGAATATGGTATCTATTATGATTAGGGAGCTATCTCGCTCGCACTACCTTAATAAAAAAAAGGCAAAAAGTAAGTGCCACGGCTTACGTTTAAGCCACTTTGGCGATCGTCTGCCCGTCTTGTCCATCCCCTCTCCCCTTTTCTTTCTCCATTAGTTGATTGCAATACATTTTTTTCAAATGTAATTCTAGCTGCCACGCGTCGCACTACGCTTGAATTCCCTTGACGTCCTCCGTTAACGCTTCCTCATAATTATCGCTACGATTTTCCCTGTACACTATAGCATCGTCTGCAAATAGTTGAATTTTACTGTCTACCACTTAACCTATATCGTTAATATACAGGAGGAATAGAAGTGGACCTATGACACTCTCCTGTGGGACACCCGAAGTAACTTAAACCTCATTGGTTCTTGCACCGCCTTATACTACTCCCTGTACGCTATCGGTTAGGAATTCTCGGATCCTGGAAATTACATCGTGGTCTAAACCGTAAGATTTTAGTTTTATAAGTAACTCCCCGCCCACTCCGATCAACCCTATCTTTTCCCATAGTCGCATCTGTCTCTCTTGGCCATCCACGCTCTTATCTCTCTCTCTCTCTTCATTTTCCTTCAAAAGTCTTGTTTTTCTTCCCTCCGTCACTCTGCCCTTCCGTACTCTCCTTAAACGTAACTACTTACTCCCTTCGCGACAGAGACGGACAAGTCTCTGGCCTTCTGTCACTCGCGCGAGACAACCACTTCCAGCTGCTTGCTTTTTTTAGGCCTTATTTAGCTCCGTATTTTTTCTTCTCCCCTTTTTTATTCCCTGTCTTGCGTTTTATTCTTGTGTCCGAAGGTGCGCCACTGATGGCCAGTTGCAAGAACATTTAGTAATGGAATTAATAGTTATGAGATCCATAAATTGTAGATCTCGTAAATATATTCGGGTTGCAAGAACATATCTACTAATTATTTAACCTATTTATCAATAGTTAATAGCTTCGAATATTTGATTTAATCTTCCACCGCCGGATGAAATTTGCGAAAGCTTAGCGTATGAATACTTGCTAATGCAGATACGAATTAGTCAGGAAGAGTACACAAACTGGTCATTTGTCTCAAAACTACTCTTTTGTCTAGTAATTATGTCTCCAAGCGGTTCATTGCACATCCGCCGTCTTAGCTACGTATGGAACTCACTACTCATGCCTTAAGTTATGAAACCATTAAATTTATGTAGTGTTTCTGCAACACTTATTGAATGGTTGCTATGGCTTATGGGTCCCAGAACTTGACAGAAAACATATGTGTCGTTCCTGCAACTGGCCATAAATTATAGGAACGCGGGCGAAAGAGTCGTTTGACGAAGTGAATGCGCCGAAGGTGTATCCTTTGTGTTTTTCTCGGCAAATAATAACTACGACCCGTTGAGACGAGGGCAGGGTGGCGATTGTCAGGGAAAACCGGGAAAACATGGAATTGTCAGGGTATTTTGAATTTCTGGAAATGTCAGGGAAACGTCAGGGAATTCTCGTAACAGTCAGGGAGAAACTGGAATAGAAATCCTCGTTATTTTTCTACCATTACGTTTATCTTCCAGTCTTTCCCGCCCTTTATTTCACCAACTGAAACGAACGTCCGTCGCTGACTTGCATGGAATAAGCCCCATCAGTTCGTGGCGTATTCAGTTGTGAATCTTAGTTATTTAGTTGTGAATCAGACGTGCAATGTATCCCTTTTGTATATCCTTATTGCGATATTTGCCTAGTACTAGTGTTAAAATACATGATCACTATGTAATACGCTTATCACAAGGAATCCGAGACTATGTTGTTCGGAAAATTTTACCTCGCGTTTTTTTTTTTTTAACTTCTGACACTCAGGTTGAGAGGTAGCTGGAGCTAACTAGCTTACTGTTTTGTAAGCTAGTTAGCTCCAGCTTGCTTGCAGTTCTAAAAATACGAGACGATGATTAGAAAATTTAAAGCTGTGGTAGAAAATTTAATTCAGCAGAAAAAATATTCCAATAATAGGTGACCTTTTGGCGATCAATCAGGGTAATCGGTAAATCCACCAGAGAAAAGTCATGGGAAAGTCAGGGAATTTAAAAATGGATATTAGTAGCCACGCTGGAGGGGTTTCGAAATCATTTGAATGAGCGGTTTGTGAGGAATCAGCACTCTTGATTTCAATGAATAGCATCGCGGTGAAAATTGTGTGTCGTTGAATAGGCATTTATCGCATTAATACGTCGTTGACTATCGCTCATAGAGTGAGAGATATTTTTCGCCGAGAAACCGACGAGAGACGAGAAATGGTTTGTATCGCTTGACGATTTGCCATTTGCCAACGGGAGAAAAAACCAATACGAAATGAGACCCATAGATCGGGGCGAATTCATATTTTTTCATTTTATTTCGCGGCTCTACAAACAATTTTCTCAGGCACGTGATATGTTTTATGTAATATCAATCGTAAAAAGCTGTGATAAATATAAGTTATATAATATATTTGAACCAATAGTTTTCCCCCGCAATATCCCGTGACATAACCCCCAATAAGGGGTGTGGTTTTTTTAAACGTCCGTTGTTTTTGGGATTTTATGAGGTCTCTTAGTGATCACCTTAGTCCTCAGGAGTTGTTCCACCTTCTCAAACATTTGTATATTTGTATTTGTTTGGTTTGTGATTTTCTTTCCAGAATCCCTTTCCATCGTCCTCCGATTGCATTCGCAATGGTCTGAGCCCTAATTTCATTCGCAACTGTCTCTCCTCGCTTTCAATATCTCTGGCCCTCTTGCTAAATCGATGCTCTTCTGTCGATACATTTCACTCTCAATGGAAAGCCGCTGGAATTGTTCCAATGCATAAGGCTGTTGCCCTAAAACTGTTGTCTCCAATTACCGTTTCTTCTTTTATAAAGATTTAATTTAACATTTATTCTCAATATAATTACAGGTATAGCCCTGCTAAACCTATGGCTTGTCAGCAGGTGCTGTTATTTATTTATAAATAAATTCACAACATTCATCAGTTAAAAACATTTTTAAAAACTGTTAAAAACCTAAAATGTAATGAAATCATATAAATACACACAAAGACGCAATTGAATCATTAATTCCAATCGCATAAGTACAAAAGTTTTTTTTTTAATTAATCAAATTCATACAAGTGTAAACAAAGGTATGAATGAAAAAAAATTTTAAATCAAAACACCATTGAACCGTCAGAAAACATTTAAAATATTTCCAAAAAAACATAAAAAGTAATTGAAACACATAAATATTCACAAAACACAATTCAAACTTAACTATTAAATCATAACTTCCCCAATATATGTACAGTTTTTCAAAATAAACAATGCACGACATTGTTTATTTAGAAGACGTTTTAAAATTGTAAATGAAACAGATTTAACAGAATACCATATTAAGTCAACTGCATTACTTTTGATACAATAACCATTGATTCACTTCTTTCTTTAATGATAACATTTTGTCAGTTTCTCGAATTGGCTGTGGCAATTTATTGAATATCTTTGGAACAATGTACATTAATAAGCTCTTACCGTGGTCGTTGTAGTATTTTGGAACAGAATATTTTTCAATACAGCGGAGTTGAATATCATGTTTTACATTTTTTTGTATTTTGAACGTGTTTTGAAAGGAACTGTCACATATTATGACGTACTGAAAAAGTTAATTTATAGGTAATAAACGTAGTTTAAAATATGTTTTGGATACATTGGATTCAGTTACATCCAGACAGGATACTATTTTATTATGAATTTTAAATAGCTTATGCAAAAATCTTCGGTACGTTGTACCCCAGATTGTTAGTCCTATCTCCATACTTCTTGTCCTTTCGCTACACATTTCCACATCTCACCTACTGTCCTATCGGCGGAATCTTGCCTAGCTAACCTCGCCGTCTTTCTACATTTGAAAAGACCTCTCAGCTTGACTTTCTAAATCTTTCGACTCCCTTAATCATTCTCTACTTCTTCGCCCACTCATCAACATTTTTGCGCCCACGGTAACTGTCTCAACCTCTTATCCAGTTTCCTTTCAAAGGGAAGCATAGCCGTAATACTCTCCGGTTTCTCTTCTTCTTGGTCCACGGTAATATCTGGAGAATCCTAGGGCAGTGCCCTTGGACACGATATCTTTGTAATTTATTCATTTATGATCATCCATCTCAATTTTTAATCTTCCAAAACTCATGCTGTTCTTTTTACCGATGACTGAAAGATATTTAAGTATATTAACAAGTCTTGTGACTGCCGTATTCTTCATTGGGTGAGACGTAAGGTTGGTGCAACGCCTGGAGGCTAAATTTTAACCCGAGTAAATCAAATGCTATGTCTTTATCCCTTAAAAAATCCCAATGCATTTAAACTAAACTGTCAATTTCATTCCAATCAAAGATATTGGTGTAATAACCGACCAGGAACTTGTTTCTTTCGAGCACGTCCAGTCTATGTTAAGTAAAACTATGTTCCTTTGCAACGAAATATAATAGAGGACCTATTTTCGAGAAACCGCAGGTCCTGAAATGAACATTTATCAAATATTAAACAGAAATGACGGTCAAAGAAGACGTAGCTTTTATCTATTAAAACAGGCAACCAAGACGGAAAAACCTAGCTCGGAATAATAATATGTAGAACTGTTGGAGGAGTAAAATAACCGGGATCCAGGGTGAATTGGTATTACTGCAGGGGGTCTAAACGCTGACGGCGGAGGGTAAGCGACATTAGCGACACTAATTAATCCGCGCTGTGATGATTAGTCTGGTTATAAAAGAAATACCAGAAAAATGGGAAAAGGCGGCTGTAACTGTACCAAAACATGAGAAAGGGATTAGGCAAGGCACTAAGAGTAACAGAGGATCGTCACTTCTAATATGATTGTCTAAGATCCTATCCAAAATTCACTGGATAAATTGTGTGAGCGAAAGTACTCATGTCCGGATTATCGGGCGTTTGATATTATATTATTATAAGGGAGGGAGTGTAATTTGAGTTGTAATGAAACTATCGTCGTAACGTACGAGACAACGCGTGGATTTCTCCCTTTTCTATTTTACTTGGAATAAGCTGCTAGTGTCTCGGATCCTCATGAGGTAGACTTAAAGACAGAGTTATACTCCGTGTGTGGAGGGCGGAGTTTGGATTCACTTGAGGTTCGTCGCGCCATCTCGGCTGAAACGCACACTCATTGAGATTGCAGGGTGTCCAGCACTCTGGAAAACAGGGAAGACCGGGAAATCTAAGGCGGCCGTATTCATAGATTCCTTAGTGAGCTACTATCGGCTTAGTAGCGCACCAACTAGTCGCCAACTAACAAAATCGTATTCATAGACAGCTCCTAAGCTCAGCCGCGCCAAGTGAGCCACTATTATAGTAGCTGATTCTTAAACACTCGCTCGCCTTGTTTAGAGGAGCCACTAAATATGGCGGTCTGTCACAAGTGGCTCACCTCGGGTGATAACCTGAAGCCACAACGGAGATTTTAGGCGAAAATACCAAAGACACTGGTGGAATTGCTTTTCTCAAGGCTGCGAGGATGCGACGTGTAGTACTGTTGCTGGATCAAACTCAGCAGTTTAATAATTAGCTCTTAGTCTACGACACCGTGCTGTGGTACCCCGTTGGGTTTCATGAGTGTTTTATTCGACGAAAAAGGAAGAGTTAGTGAGATGATTACTGTGGTTTGGTGCGTCGTAAGGTGGTTATCATCTCTTCTCCATCTCGTTTCATCAGTGCTACGCCTCACAGCATTATACAGGTGCATAAATCATTGTGTGTTGTATTGACTGTTTTTGAGGGTGACAATAGCATTTTTAAATTCTTCTGGCCTTAGTGCTGTTCATTTGTGGTTTTAGATGAGTACTCTACGAGAATACAGCCATTTTAAAGAATGTGTCGAGGAGGAAGCCTCGTAAACAATTTAAGGCAAACATTTTATATTTTGAGTGTTTTTATATTGATGGAACGGTGGATACCACAAGAAAGTCCTGTGTTTGTTTGAATATAATTGATACCTTTAATTTGGTTGATTGGATGGATTTAGTTTAAGTTTGATGTGATGAAGCTGCAGTGTGTCCAAATGATTTTATGAATGATCTGTGCAAGTTCGTGGCGTATTACTACGTGTGGCAAAAAATAAAGTTTATGACTAGCATGTATTCCTGATTTTTCTATAGAATAATAATCAAACTTTATGGAAGATTTGTCGGAATTATGATGGTAATGCTAAAATATGGGGAAATTTGGGTATTTAACGAAAGCGCCATCGTAGCAATATTGATGCATGACATACGAATTCACATATATTGAAACCAGTGGCAGTGTTGCCTAGCGTTGCTTCTTCGTTTCTAGGGCAGTCGCTACCGACAATTATGTACTCCGCTACGATAGGGGCGATAGTAGCATACTAGGTTAGTAGCTCCTAGTAGCTCACTACAAAGGATCTATGAATACCTACCTTTAGTATGCGACTAAGTGCTCTTAGTAGCTGAGTAAGTTAGTCCCCTACTAACGCCTTTTAGCTAAAATCTATGAATACGGCCGAGGGATATTTATTTTCACTGGAAATATGAGGGAAATCTCAGGGAAATATCGAATTGACTCTAGAATTTGCTGTGGTGTCAATTCATAAAACAACAACGGAAGGAATGAGCCTTTCAGCAAGTTGCTTAGTCAAATTTCCCTTGCGTTGTCGCATTTTGCATTCCTGTAAACACAAAAAGTAGGTACGATGTTTTCTATATAGGTGCATTGTGTTCTTATCTGTCATGGTCTGTAAATAGTCTGAGAGCGCGGACTGCTCTGTGCTCACTCGTTCGATCTTTAAAGTGTCCGTTCAGTGGGAATGGCATTTGGCACCACTCTTCTTGGGAGTTCGATAATTAGAATATTTCGGAATGGTCAGTAATTTCGAGTTGTAATCGATTGTTTTCGTGAAGCCCACTCTTTAGTGAGGTGGCGATTCCACGCAGGGGTTCACTCAGGGTTTCCAGCACTCTGGAAGACCGGGTAATCTCAGGGAATTTTATTTTCACTGGAAATATGAGG
Source organism: Ceriagrion tenellum (assembly GCA_963169105.1). Lineage (NCBI taxonomy): Eukaryota > Metazoa > Arthropoda > Insecta > Odonata > Coenagrionidae > Ceriagrion > Ceriagrion tenellum. Next base: position 133,987,899 of record OY720641.1, on the reverse strand, counting down.
GAAATCTCAGGGAAACATCGAATTGACTCTAGAATTTGCTGTGGTGTCAATATATAAAACAGCAACGGAAGCAACGTGCCTTTTTCGGCAAGTTGCCAAGTCAAATTTCAGCATTTTTCATTCCTGTAATCATCGAAAGTATATTCAATGTTTTCTATATGGGGCCATTGTGTTCTTCTTGGTCATAGTCTGTAATTCAGTGGCGTAAAGAACGTGCCTTTATCGGAAAGTTGCGAAGTCAAATTTCCCTTGCGTTGTCGCATTTAGCAAAATTAGGAAATAAGTCAATTCATTCATTTTTTTAAGTTGTTGATCATTTTATATCAATGCTCTTCATAGCAAAGTCTGGCTGTAATATAACCTTGTTCCCTGAGCACCAGCATGACAGTGCTAAAATCTATTGTGATGTGATTTTCTCTCAAACTATTTTAAAGTTTAGCGTTTATTTTCCTGCGAATATGCAAGTTAAAAAATAATGCTTAGGTTTCATCACCCTAAAAATATACCGAATATTCTCTTATAATTAACGGTAAAAAATCAATATTTCCTCTGAAAAATAAAAGTTATGTCTGGAAAACCTGTAAATCTCAGGGAATTTTCAAATGCCCAGCTGCTGGACACACTGGATTGAATCAGTTTGCTCCGTCTCCTTTGGACATGCGGCGTGGCTACCAGATGGAAGTGAGACCGCCCCTATTTCTAATAATTTTTACGAGTGTCAATTGTTATCCCCGTGTGTGCGAGGCAAGACCCTCGACGGACAGCATTGATCGCTGTCTTCCCCGCAGCAGAGGAGAACGGCTTTCTCTTTCACGGCTGTAAATTGCGCATTTGGCAGGTATTCGATGGACGAGAGGAAGAACGGCTCTTAAGAGAGATTGATGACCGGATCGTGACTGAGCGATCCATTCGGGAGACCGTCCTCGGGGAGGACAGGCGGTTTAAAGAACAAACATTCGAACCACGCGGTTCGATTCTTCGGGAAACAAATCACCTTTCGTTTGTGTTGGATGAGAGTCCAACTGAATACCTTGAAAGAAGAAGAACTGCGTTGAACTTTGAGTTCAACGATCAAAAATAGTGAAAAATCTTGGATCTTTATATGCGTGCGTTTCACGTTTTCATCTCTCAAATGAGCTTCCCTCTTCAAAATGTGAATGGGGATAATTAAACTATTGCCAACTTCACCGTTTTTTTTCATGGATATATGTTATGGATTGTAATCTCGTCGCCAAAAACTGTTGTCTAGAATTTCAGTAAACAAACAACTTTTTAGGAAAGTGGTTCCGCCTAGTGATGAAAGACGGAAGTTCAAATGTAAATACAGTCGACAGATTGTAAATAAACACGTCGTACTAATTTTACCATGAATATACATGGGTTTTACTAACAATTAATCATAATGTAGTGGATAAAAAATGTAGTACTACACGCGGGACGTAATTATACACTTTTTTAATATCGTCCGGTCTACAGATATATTTAATTCCTCTCCAAAATTAATTACACAAATGCTTAATTAACTTCTTACCACTTAGTGAATATCGCTATACGGATATTAATTTTAATATATATAAAGCTACAAAACTGTCGCCGGGCCGAGTGTCGATTCGAGGCTTGGAGCTCAGCTATGCGGGCCAGTTTCAGGGGAGGGTTAGATTTATGTGTCGATATTGTGTAAAATCGGAAAAGTTAAATAAGTCGATTAGGCTTCGAGATATTGCAATCAATAGCTTTCCGTATATGAGTTAGGTATCCTAAGTGCATGTTATTTAGTCTTCTTGATACCATTTTTCGCCCTGCTAAGTACTGGGTATAATTTCTTCAACTTCTTCCTGGCCTCTACCGTAGCTTTGATGACCAATTTCAACCAACCAAGCTTCACGATATTGTAGTTTTCATTAAAAAAACATGCAGTCCATGTAGAAGTTTGCAAGAGAAAAAATGAATATGAAAATTAGTATATTAAAAATCTCGGTTCCAATCGAATTCATATAGTAAAATTCTTCATGTGAGCTCTTATTAATTTTGCCGTACTGAAATGAAATACCTAACGTAGAAGAGCGTCTTATATGCCGTCAAATGAGGTTATGATGATCTTCTAGTGGTTCCACTTTCGTTTCTGATTATAGTATTTTGAATAGTCGTAAGTAACCGGATGACATACAATATATAAGTTGGTACTAGAACTTTCCGGTATCCATACCTCTTGGGGCGCATATTTCATTTTCGAGAATTATCCTTTTCTTTTCTCGCATGTAGCACGCAGACTTGAGAGCTTTCATTGTTTTTTTTCCTTATTTAAAGAGTATCATCATATAACACCTCCCCCCCCCCTGCTTGCAAATTGCAAGCACCCATTTACTCGTTTAATAATAATGCGAGGTGACTTCATGAGTATTCCCAATGGCCATCATTGCAGTGTAGGTAAAAAGGAATGCACTTACCGCAGCCTTGAACAGATTCTTATTTAACAGATTCTTATTTTTCAAAACAGGTCTCCTATTTTGGGTCCTCGTAGACGCATACCCTGTTTTGCAGCCTGGTACGGAGCAAGTTCTGTTTAAACAAGGCATTCTAAATTCTTTATTTAAACCGAATAGGCTTAATGCATTCAAATGATAATCTGACTCTGGCAAACATCGTCGTCGGCACACGATGGACGTTTTATAAACCTTTTACACATTTCTTTTAATAGATATTTCCTCTCTAGCATTTAAAAATTAACTTTTAGGTCACAAAAATAGTAAGATATTATTCAAAGCATCAAGTAATTCATATCTCCTCGATCGTTATTGAATATTCACCACAGTCTAACGTTAACAACAATTAACTACGTCTTTTTACGATTAAACTGAAAAGACTTTGCGAAGTGGCGCCAAGGACTGGGTGAACTAAAAGTGGAACTTTAGGCAACACGTAGCGCAGGGAACAATCCCAAACATCTAAATCCGTATTATATATTCATGGTTCCTTTAATCGTCCGCCGTCTATTCAATGCGAAGATTGTTTTTCTGTATATTACCCCTGCGGTATTTATGGAGCCAACCGCTTAGTTATTCCTGAAGAAGTCTTTACTCAGAACCCGTTGCAAATTTAATGAAAGCATTCTTCCTAGGTCGTCTCTGAAAAATGTTCCGATCTAGATCTCTCGCCAGTTCTGTTTCCAAAAAGCCGTTTTTACCGCGGAGTGTGTGTGTGTGTGCAGTAAATTTTCTTCTGCTTCGCCGAGTTTTCGTAATCTTCACCATTCTTCGATCAACCCACGACCACCTCCATTGCATTTGACCTCCTTTGTTGTGTTGTTTTCTAAGCTCAGTCGTGCCTGCCTTTTATTTATTGGCCAGCTGAATACGCAAGTGAAATGACTACGAGCGTGCGCCCAAACTTATGTTGCTGGCACAAGTTTGCCCTTCATTTTACGTCGATTCTCCGAGCTGCCGAAAACAGAAACGCCTTCTTTGCTTTTCTCTCCGTGTTCACTTACCCATTTCTTGCTCCTCCCTTCCTCGCTGTGCCCTTAGATGGCTTCGTCCTTTTATGACTCCTGATCCCATTGCCGTCCAGGTCCCATCGTGAATACACCTTCTTGGATTTTTTCATTCGCAGCGGTGGTTTGGGTTTAAAAAGATGAACTCCTCGATTTTCGAGTGATCATTCCCGTAGCATGGAAGCCGAAGATCACACCTGGGAGACGAATCCTTTGAATTTCTCGCCCAAGTCTTTTCGAGATCGCCAAATCAGCAGTTGTGCGTTTCACTGTCAGTGGGTAGTTACTTAGCCGGAGGGAGGGGACTTCACCAAATTTTCTGTGTTTATATTTTACTCGAGTGCTGAGGGAGCGAGTAATTGTATTGAGTAACTGAGATTGTTAATTTTGTTCATTCTTTATTTTGAACTACTTTTTCAAATAATATTTTAGGGTTTTTCTTTCTTAAAAAAGCCGTAGGCATTGTATTTTTTTATTAGTTCCCAACAATAATCTTTCAAAAAACGGCTGTCACAGCGCAGTTGCGCTCTTCATTGCCAAAGTACACAAATTTTTGTCCGATGCTCAAAACGTTTCTCGCCTCCTTCTCGTTTACCTCCCCTATGCTCAACGCGCAACCCCTGAGCGCCACACTGGGACGAAGGTGTCTAATTCAAATGAAGAACGGTCAGTCTCCGGGGACATCGCGCAAACACTTACTTACTTACCTAATGTGTATCCGTGGAATAGATGTGGCGCGTTGGGTGTGATAGATCTACGTTGACCTGGAGCAGGTAGTGTGCATGTAATGCCAGAGGTACTTGCCCTTATGCCAACGCACAGTGGTCGGAGCGTTGCAACGCTTTACCGCGCAAGGCCATGGATAGTATGATGGATACTATCCATGGCCTTGTTACCGCGTAGACTATCGCGCTCAGCGCTCGTATGCGGATACCTCTGACATCATATGCACGGTACCTGTGAGTGCAACTTGCTCCTTAAAGCCCCCCATGAGATTCACAGTGGAAGAGGACGCCTGGGTAGCTTAAGTGGTTAGAGCACTCGGCACGAAATCGAGGGATCTGGGTTCGATTCCCACTTCAGGCGAATGATTTTTCCACTGTGAATTTCACAGTATTGGTGAAAAAAGTTTTCCATGGTGGAAGAAAGCCGAAATTTACCTGATAACTCTCTCTCTACGTTGATAATTCTTAAACTTAGGGAGAGGTCTTAGCCATTGCCTGGAGTGGTAGTTATGGAGAGGACATGGTTCGATGGTGCGGAACGCCTGGCACGAAATCGTTATACTTGGCCCTGGAGACGGCGGGAGGGATTTTTGTATGTGTTTGATTGAAACTTCGCACATCTGTTCCCTGTTGTGATTTTCGTGGATAGAAGTGAAGAAATGGCAACGATTTCCGATTTGGCTTTACTGCTGTTCATTAAAGTCACTTAAGGTAGTCCGAGCGAGATAGTTCCCTAGTCATAGTAGAGACCATATTCGGTATATACGTTTTAATAACACCAGCTGTAGGACTCGTCAATTAAATATTGCATTATGAATGGTGAAATAATAGTTTTATATGACAGAAATGGTAAATAATTAAATGAAAATATCTAGATAAGTCTTTAACTTGACTCATTTTTTTCGCGCGGTGCGTTTGAAACTCCATCAAAACGGAAGGTTTGTTGTGATCCCGAAGAATTTACTGCGGTGACAATATGATTTTTTTTTCAAAAATAGTTGAGAAAACATACAAACTACACACTGTTGATTCTTTAACGATATCTAGGTGTTATAAATGCCTCATTTGTTAAATAAGGTATCTCTTGAGTGCATAGTACACGTACCATTTCCCATGTAAAAGGGCTGGTATTATTTGTCAAATATCTAAAATGATATTTTGCTCAAATGACCTTTAGCGAATTAATGTGTTTCATATCGTTTTCATTGGTTGCAAATAAATATGAGTGTCTCATGCCGAGCAGAAACTCGCATGTGTATACGTTCATATTACTCGTATTTAATCATATTTTTCGATTTTCGCTTGAATTTAGAATTCCGTACAGTAAACCCAAGTCGTGAAAATGCTGTAATGGAGGCCGATATTACTTTTCTCACCACAAGGAAGTCACGAAATTCCCGGTTGATTCCCTCCGCACTAACAGATGTATGTACGTAAATGGAACGCAGTCCGAAAATTGTTTCCGGTGTAGTACTCGAAATGTTAATAAAACGCGCGCTCAGTGAGTGATTCTTCGCCCACCTCATGAAAGGAGGACTGGAGGAGGAGAGGAAGGGAGGGAGGAGGGGGTAGGTATACTGTATCAGGGGGAGGAGGGCGGTTTCGACCTTTCGCCGCCGCGTTGGTCGCATTACCTCGGCGGCGGAAATGAAAAATCTGTGAAGTCGACCGAAATCGAGATTTTAGCCTCGACCGACTTGGATTTCTTTCTTACCATTTTCCCCTTTTCCAGCGTCGCTTCCGCTCCGCTCTGCTGTGGCGGCAGCACCGGAAACTATGCATGCCCACTCACTACTTCGAAACCGACCCCCGTCCTGCCTTCCCCTATCCCACCCCCCCCCCCAAACAAGTCCTCTACGTAAAATGATCCTTGCCACCCCGTCCGCCCCCCACCATTCAGACGAAGCGGTAAATAATCTCCTAAAGGCGTCTTTTCTCGTGTCGCCACCCCGTCTCTTCTTCCCCCACACATTGTCGACTTCTTGGCTTGCTTCCACCCCCATCCCTCCGCACTCACGCGCGCCCTCTGACGTCTCGGGCGGAAATACTACAAATATTCCATGTATAACGTTTATTCTAATCAAATTATATGTACATTATTAAGGAGCTTGTTTCATTTTCCCCTTTTCTTTTATCGCGCAATGAACGAACCCAGAATGATAATTCCATTTGTAGAGAACAAAAAAAAAACGAAATATCTAATTTACTATTTATGATACATACCTAATTCATTTTTACTGGAAAGCTGTCTGGAGACTTTTGTTTTTATCCGACGCTTCAGAGTTTGGTGGAATGTGACTCTTGGCAGTACTCTTCCACAAGCTCATCGATATCTTCATTATCCACCTCCAGTCCCACGATCTTGGCCAAAGACACAATCTCGTTGATTACATGCCCCACGGCTACCCCTCACAAACCCCTCAAAGTCTCATTCGAAAACGCTCTCCGGCCGAAGCTTCTTCCTCGCAAAAGTTAGGGTTCTCTTGGTAACCCCTTCCCACGCCTTTTCGATCATCTTGAGGCAGGCAACGATGTGGGAGTGATATTTCCAAAACTCTCATGAGAGTGAGATTGGTCCCTTCAGTCACCTCAAAACAACACTCGGAGAACTCTTTAGTGTGCCTCTACATGCACGTCGTACCCTGCAAGCCGCCCAAAGGGTGTGTGGCAGGGGGTGCTTCTACACCAGGCATGCCTGAATTATACGGCAGAACACCGAAACTATATTGAAACCAGCGTACCACACATGCAACGCGCCAATTAAAAGTTTACTAACCAAGAAACATTCTATCGTCAGTCGTTCCAACATGCAAGGGATACAAATACTACTACTACAGATTCAAAATATCATGCAAAAATAAGAACATCAATATTTACATCATGCATATATAAAAACGTAGAGAATATGGAGAATAGGAAGATCTACAGTCTACCTAATGTCACTATTCGCACTACATATTCATGACGACGATCACAGCTGTTATGGTCCCGAATGGTGCGCGGAAAAAATGACATTTTATACCTATCGGTTCTACAATCTATCTCTCTAATTTTATTGGTGCGTTTTAATCTGCCTTAGTACGAGGGGGTTAATAGTACATTTTTCACGTCGTCAGAGAAATGTTTTTCCTGAAATTTAGTTAAAAGGTTACGCTTATAATTTAATCCACGCTGTGGTAGCGATTCCCATCCCAATTCTTCAATTTAGATTCCAGACAAACTACTAAACTTATCGTAGCGTCGTTAAACAAACCTAGCTCCTCTTCGCATCTGGTCCCTTTGGGCTGTAAGCCGTGAATAATTCGTCATGTCGACTTTCTATACTCGAAATTGTGTGGAAGATGTATGGACCTGCCTTAAGCTGCCTTTCCACGTGGAAGTTGACTCTCATGGAATAGAAACGAGTCTTGCGATATCACGAATCATATCGCTTTCATCCAAGTGGGGAATCTTTCTGTAGCGCTTCCAGTTTTTCCCAATGAAATTGATGATGGGAATGGACGGTGGAAATGGTAATATTGAAAATGGCCTAAATTTTCTATAATTGTGTTCGTATATACAATGGGCTCTCCCGCTTGTATTCGTGGACTATTCGTGAATTTGTAGAAATTACATCAAATGTGCATTATTTTATAGTATGAAGTGTGAGAATTGTGATAATTATTATTTTTAATGTGATAATAGAGAAGTCATTGAGGTTATCTTTACGTTCACTTTTACATTCGGAAAAATTTCAAGCGCAAATAAATATTTGACATAAAGCAATACTGAGTACTCCTCCTCTTAATTAATTCGTTGTGTACGTGTTTTTAATCTCCGTTAGCAGTCATGTGACCAAGATTTTACCGAATGCGATGCGATTCATAGCAGAATCGATTCTATTCTGCTTGCAGGCCGAGTGGAAGCGAGTCTATTTTCCTCGCAAGTACCGCGACCCCCCGGTCGATCACTTCCTCTATATCGACCCCCAAATTCTGCCGTGGTTGCCCGTGTTGGGATTGTCACTTGGCAAGAGACTTACAGGGCTGCACTGCAACATGGAAGTTACTGCCCATGTTGCAGTGCAGTCGCCGCGGGAGGACATAATTGGGGGAACAGGAGAGGGGATGCGAGACGTTGTCGTATGTGACACAGTCTTCATTAAAAATCGCCAAGGGGCGAAGTTGACAACAAAACAAGTGTTTTTTAGGAGTTGGGACTGTAATTTAATTGTAAGGTCTCTGTAATGGGATTTCTGAAGGAACTTTATTGGCATACGCTTGTCCGATCGTTTTTCCACTTCCGCTTAGAAAAAGCAAATGGCACTGAAAATCCATCAGAGAGACCATTCACCATCAGAGAGACAATATCTCCGATATGCGATACATTTTGCTTTTTTTTTTAAACTAACGTACATAGTGACAAACAAAAAGTAGTCGGTTATTAACGAGAACGAAAGGCACAAATTTCAAAGTGCGCAAGACTCACATGTCAAAGAGCGGCAAAAGCAGACAGCTGAGCACGATGCGACGACGCGTGTGAGAAGCCGCCTTCAAATCTTACCGCGATGGATCGCAGTGGCGTTCTCGGAATTATGGCCCTGCTGAAGCCAAGTGAAATCTCTCCGAGAGGCGATGAAATCGATTTACGCCGTTGGAAGGAACGTCTCTTCCCCATTCTCTTGCCTCCCCTCCCGTCATGTCTCTCACCCTCCTTCCGCCCCTTCACGGACAAGAACACGAAGAAACAGGTCGGGGTCAGGTTAGAGTGCCCTCATCCTCCCTTAGAAGTCACCGTTGCCTCTTCTTCCGAAAGGGGCTTCTTCTTCTTCCAATTCATTCCACTCCTCGCCTTCTCATTCTGCTCCCCTAGCAGCCCCCCCCCCCCCCGGTTCGAAATAGCGGATATCCGGCCCTCCCTTCTAGGCAGCGCGGCAGCTGAGAGAGGTGCTATCCTGGTGGTAGTTTTCAGAAAGAGATTAGAGATTCGGGAAATTGGCTCCGGAAGGACCTTCTCTTAAGTGGGGGGGGGGTTTATTTACCCTGAGGAGGGACCCTCGATTCGTATTTACGGTTAATTAAGTTATTTCTGGATAAGTCTGCGTTAATTCTACCGGTGATATTCATATATGACTATTCCAATAGCTGATTGTTAAGTTTTTGGGCAGTTGTTATCCGAACCTCCCAAAGTCAGGCACATCCTTCCGTTTTCCGTACAATGGATGTTTCGCCATTATCATCATGTCCTGTATCTCCTTGTGGAGCATAGGGCCTCAACAAAAGCTGTCCACCGGACTCTGTTTCTGGCAAGCACGTCCCAGGGCTTTCCCTCCCGCTTGGCCTGCTTCTATCACTCCATTCCTCCATGTCTTTCTGGGTCTTCCTCTTCTTCCCCTGGCCATTGAGGGTTCCACTCTTTGAGGGCCTGTTTCACTCTATGGTCTTCAGGCTGACGAAGTACATGGCCAATCCATCTCCATTCCATGGATTTTATTCCAGTTTCTAATGGCATTTGTCCTGTCTGCCTCCAAAGCTCTTCGTTTGAGATTGTGTCAGGCCATCTTATTTTTAGGATTCTACGTAGGCATCTGTTTACAAAGACTTGCATTATATCCCTCATAATTTCCTCATATCGTCTACCAGTTCTAATTTCGTCCAGAATTCCTATCCCCTTCCACGCTTCCCCAAGTGTTCCCTCCTTCTATTATGCACTCTCCAGCATTCCCTCTCATTTCAATACGACCTCCATCAATCCATCTCTTCTGCCTCCTCCGAACTTCCCGCCGTCAGCTATACGACCTCTCCTCTCCAATTACATCCAACACACCTCTTAGTTCGTCTTTCTCGCCACCCAGCCCACCTTCTCTCCATCCTTCTCCAAACCCACGTCTCAAAAGATTAGAGTCTGCTTACATTCTCCCTTCGCTATGACCGAGTCTCCGACTATAAAGCCCCATATAACTGTTTCCACTATTGCCTATTATTAATGCATCTTCTCGGATCCACCGTCATCAATACCCTCCTTTAAAAATGTTTTTTTTTTAGCGGGGGCATTGGCACATATTATGTCCCTCCCACTGAACCCATTCTTCTCCAAAATACTATCAAGATACGTGAACTGCTCGGCCAGGGTAAGCCTATTTTCTAAGCTCACTGCGAACCTCGCCCTACCTCCTTCTCGCAACTGCATTTTTCTGTTCGGTGGCGATTTTATTCCCGTCGAGATTCTTTCGAATATGGTGGAAGTGATTGTTGTAGTCAGACGAAAAGACCGTTGTATTGGTGTCCTTAAATCGATCCCCTGATCGAAGATGTCGTCGACGTCTCAGATCTTCTATTGCCGATTTTCTGAAACAATTTTTAAATCACCATCACCGCTTTCAACATGTCTGAGAAATTTAATGAATTCTCTTGTCGTGGTTAAGATGCGTTTGAGGGTTCTACATCTATTTGTGTAATTCTCTCGGGCTCGCCACCACTGGGTAAGATATTCATAGGCAGCCGACGTTTCGGGTTCCGACTCGTTACCCATTCTCAAGGCTACTGATGCGATCTTGAAATTATTCGCCTGGAAAGTGGTTCTACATCTACATACTACCTCGCGAGCCGCCGCATCGGCGTGTGGCAAGGGGTGGTAGGCCACCAGCCGTGTAAAGATGTAAAAGTTTTTGAGGTGAAATGGTGACTTGTCCTATGGGAGTGTATTTGGAGGAGCTCAGTTTTTATTGTGGTCGCTTATTGTGCGCGGAAAGAACGAGTTTTTGTACCTATCTGTTCGGCAGAGTATCTCTCTTATTTTATCGCATCTGTCAGACCTAGAAATGTCGTGAGGCGTCATGATAATATTCTCTGTGTCGCTCTGAAAAATATCAGTTCTGAATTTCTCAAGCAAACTAAGCCTAGCGAGTAGCCTCCGAGTCTCTAGGGACTCCCACCTTAATCCCTCTAAAAGTTGTGAGACGCTCGTAGCAGTTTTTAACGAAGCGCGCTGGTTTCCTTTGTATTTTATTAATGTTTTTGTTTAAATCTTTATGACCAGGGTCCCAAATGCTCGCGGCATATTCGAGGCGTGGGCTAACCTGAGCGAAGTAGCATCTCTCTTTTACTTTTTCATTCGAGGACCTTCCTGTTATACGCTTAACAGAACTTAACTTCAAGAGACCTAAGAGCAGAAATGGAAAGCATTTTTAGGATAAAATTACCTTTTTGATGGTGACAGTTCTGAGTCCTTTAAAGTTGGCAAACCTTTCCTCTGGTGTCTGAAAAAGTAGAAAATGCCATGGAAAAAAATTCATTTGTGAAACAATTCATACTTTTATGAAGAACGAGCATCCAGCAGATGACTCTCATGAGAAAAGTGACTTTATCAATACCCCAAAAAAATTTATGAACTCAACTTTTACACATTTTAAAGATGATTTTAGCTGGTCGAGCAAAGAGAGTGAAGAGATATAGAGAAATCGGATGTTATTTAATATGGAAAATGGCAGGGTGGGTATTTAGAAAGGTGAGGATGGGATGCGCCGCATGGGCGTGTGGCAGGGGGTGTAAGGTCACCAGCCATGTGACGGTGTGAGTGACGGTGTGAGTGTTTTGGAGATGAAATGGTGACCTGAATTATTGGAGTGTATTTAGTGAGCTTAATTTTTATTGTGAACGCTTATTGTGCGCGGAAAGAACGAGTTTTTGTACCTATCTGCTCGGCAGAGTATCTCTCTTATTTTATCGCATCCGTCAGACCTAAATAAAATAGGAGAGATACTCTGCCGAACAGATAGGTATGTACAAAAAAACGTTCTTTCCGCGAACAATAAGCGACCACAATAAAAACTGATCTCCTCCAAATACACTCCCATAGAACAAGTCACCATTTCACCTCCAAAACTTTTACATCTTTACTCGGCTGGTGATCTGGCACCCCCTTCCACACTCCCATGCGGCGCATCGCGGGGTAGAATGTAGATGTAGAATGCTTGCTGTGAATGTTTGCTCCCTTCTCTTCCGCCGCGTGTGCGTGTTGTCGTCGGAGGTCGTGAGGAAGCCGAGGTCCCGGGTCCCCGCTCACGGGGAGTGATGTTCATTCGCCTTCCTCCGCATGAGTTGGCGACGCGACGGTCCAATATCCTCCTCTCCAAGCGACTCTCTCTCTGCTGCGGTAGCGCCCACGACAAGTCAATTTGTCCCACGTCTCGCCTCTTCTATGAAGATGACTACTGCCTGCGGTGGCGTCGAACACCGTTCCTCGCACTCGTCGACGTAACGCCCTTTGAAGGATTAAGGTAGTCCGAGCGAATTATCAATTTACTTAGAAATCAATGAATTTGGTCTCATTTTAAAGAAAAATATCTCAACCTTCTAATGACACCAAAAATTCAACCCCTTGCCAAATTACTTTCGGAGTTATTTGCCAAAATATACAAACAGCCCTTTTACATGGGAAACGGTAAGTGCATGCACTCCAGAGATACATTCGAGGAAGTCAATGCGGGTTTTCCACCGGGTCAGGTTGTCCATGTCTGCCGACGTTTCGATGACCGAGTTGCTCATCGTCTTCAGGGCATGAAAACCCGCATTGACTTCCTCGATACCATACGCCGGGAAAGCCTTCGATCTTTCTTCAGAGATACATTATTTACAAAATGAGGTATTTCTAACACTTAGATGTCGTCAAAAAACTAACAGCGTGTAGTTTGTGTATTTTTTCAACTACTTTTGAAAATAAATCATTATCACCGCAGTAGGTTCTTGGGTATCACTATAAACCTTCCGTTTTGAAGGATTTTCAAACGCACCGCGCGAAAAAAATGAGTCAAGTTAAAGGTTTATTTGGATATTTTCGTTTGATTGCTTACAATTCATGTCATATAAAACAATATTATATCACCATTAACAATGCAATATATAAATTTATGTGTCCTACAGCTGGTGAAATTAAATCGTGTAATTCGAATATGGTCTCTATTATGACTAGGCAACTATCTCTCTCGGACTACCTTAATGGAGGAAGGGAGGGAGAGAGGATGGACGGAAAAGGAACCGAGGCCTCGGGAAAAAAGTGCCTCCCTCTGGGGGAAACGTGCCGTTTTAAAGAGCGACCCTTGTTTTGATAATTCGCTCGGTTTACCTCCTCCAAGTCGTGAGGAGTCGATAACGGAAAGCAGTTGGTCACAATAAAAAAAAACGGAATCAATCGCGTCATATTATCCGCCCGTGACTTCGAAATCGTCTCCTTTCGGGAATATCTCTATCTCTCTGTGGTGACGCTCTAGTCCGTGGTGGTCCTTGGCCTGTCGCAAAATCTCACCCTCTCGCTCCAGGTGATCCTGGCTCGCCATCCTCCTAACCCTTTCCGGTCCCGTGATTCCAAATGGAATGGAGATTAAAAATTTATGAATTAATGAAAGTCATTTGAAAAAATCGACGCCTGACGCAGGAAAGCGACGACGTGATTCCAATTGCAATCGCAGGACCGGAAAGGGTTAATTACCATCTTCCTCAGGTCACACTGCACTTGGGTCTAAACATCTAGGGATCGGGTTGGTGTGGTGGCTAGAGTAGGTACTCGCCTACCACACGGGCGGCCAGGGTTCAAATCCCTGCAGAGGCGGATGCTTTTCAGAGGAAACCCGATCCCTACTTGAGTGTCTTGTGGAGGGCACTTCGAGTACAGTACTCCGTCTGTCGGATGAGATGTTAAACCGTGTTCCCCTTGGCGCCTTGCTAATGCCAACGCCGGGTTTCTGTCCACCCTTCACCCCTTACCTGTACCATATAGCGCGACTGTCATTAGCCGTCGGTCGCCTTCCCAAATATCCAATCCAATCCAATCCTATCTAAATATCAGTTCTTTGGGCGCCCCTGTCCTCTTCGGTTGAACAGCCGTCCTTTGTAGCATCCTTTTCGGGATTTTCTCTTCGAGATTTCTCTCTAGGTATCGCAACTACCGAATTCACTGTAACCTGATAAACCTCTGGATACTTTTTCTGTTTCTTGACTAATCCTTGTCCTGCTGACTCCTTGGTCATTGATCGAACCGCGTATTCCATCTTTCGAATGTACTGAGCGTTCTCTCGTCCGCCAGACTCATTGTCCTAGCCTCAGAGTTGCCATTGGCCGTATTTACGCTAGATACAGTCAGAATTTCATGACTCTGCAAATCGTTCTACACTTACATAGTTTTGAATTGGAAAAGTAGGCCCTGCTTTCGACTTCAACTACGTCCTGGATGTATGTCGTAGGTTATTTTCTCTGGTCACCAATGGTGCAGAAACAGTTAACGATGTGTATGATTTGTAAGACGTCTCCTACAATTTTCAGGTCACGGTGGTCTTTTGGGTCCATCGACGTCGCAATTTATTTATTTTTACTTGCATTAATTATTGGCTGTACAGGGTGGCGATCGTCAGGGAATACCGGGAAAACCTTGGAATTGTCAGGGAATATGGAATTTCTGGAAACGTCAGGGAAAAGTCAGGGAATTCTCGTAACAGTCAGGGAGAAACTGGAATAGGAATCCTCATTATTTTTCTACCATTCGGCCAGTCTTTCCCGCCCTTTGTTTCACCAACTAAAACTAACGTCGGTCGCTGACGTGCATGAAATAAGCACCATCAATACCAGGAGTATTCCGTAGTGAATATAATTAGTTGTGAATTTTAGTTATTTAGTTGTGAATCAGACGTGCAATGTATCCCTTTTGTAGATCCTTATTTCGATATTTGCTAGTAGTGTAAATATTCATGATCACAATGCATTACGCTCATCACGAGGAATCTGAGGCTATTTGTTCGGAAAATTTTGCCTAGAGTTTTTTTTTAACTCCCGAAACTCAGGCCAAGAAGCAGATGGAGCACACTAGCTTATAGTAAATGCATGCTTGCAGTTCTAAAAATACGATATGATTATTAGAAAATTAAAAACTGCCGTAGAAAATTTAATTCGGCAGAAAAAATATTCCAATAATAGGTGGCCTTTTGGCGATCGGTCAGTGAAATTGGTAAATCCATCAGGGAAAGGTCAGGGAATTTGAACATTGGATATCAGTAGCCACCCTGTAATTAGAGTGAGTCGAAGTTCGCGAGTTTTCTGCGAGTGGATGCGAAACCGGAAGTGCTAATGTGTTCTGCGATATTTCATTTCCGGCATAATCATAATCGCCTTAGCAAAATAATCATTGCCTCATATCTTAGGTGCGGAATGTTTGAAACAGTGTTTTTAAAAGTCCGGTAATAGCCACGTATGCATTTCACGCGTAGCGAAGGAAGCACCCGTCGGTGATCTGAATTCTCCCTCCCCCTCTCCACCCCCTGCCACCCGCCCCTCCCACAGCAGCCCTCTTCGCTCCTGCCCTTCAGTTCAACTGACGCCTTTTCGAGCGGCATTTGGTCTCCTGCCGCTTTTATTCTCTCCTCTGCTCGGAATGACGCATCATGACACCGCGGACGGGAAGATGTCGTTTAAAGTATGGCGTTCGCAGTAACTTCCTCGATTAGATATGTGTCGAAGCTGAATTACATGTTCCTCACTCTCCATTGCGAGGCGTCCTTATTGCGGATTGTACAAATCGAGGCGAATCTAGCTCTGATTTGTCTTTACTACCGAAACCAGGGGGTCTATTCTGCATGCACTCGGAATTTCCGAGTCTCGACAGTGATGAAATTTACGTCAGAGCTACATAAAATTCAAAGGGGAGCATTCGAAAGTTGAGATTTGTCGGGGAATTCGACGTCGCATCCACGGATTTTCCGAGGTTCGACCGCGTCGACTCCTTACTGAATGAGGCCCCTGACCTGTTAAATAATAATCACGAAAACACCCAAATATCTTTATGCACGATTCAAATTTTCAAGAGAGATCAAACAAAGAGTTACCCGCGCCCCACTTGACAACCTGCACTTACCACAACACCGAACTACTTCTTTTCGTAAATCATTTCTGGCACAAGCAACCCGTATCTGGAACACAATACCTCTTGAAATTAGGCTCACCCCTAACGGCAGATTCAGAGAAAAATTGTACGTGTACCTTTTACGTAATAAGAATTGTTGAAAATAATATTATAAATTGTAAAATAAAATTCCGACATAATTTCCGAATTAAATAATCCATCAGTAAAGTAATGTTTACTGGGATGGAGGTTGGTGCATTGGAGATAGGTGACGAGGGTTGTCATTTTTGGTGCCCCGACCAACCGTCCAACTCAAGCGAGTTGCAAAGTGTATCGGTATAAATGCCTGCTGGTTATAGTATATATTGCCCAATATTATTATTATTATTATTATCATCATTATTTGTTTCTATGGAATGTAGCACCTGAGAGAGTGAAACTATTATTTTTTATTTTTTTATTTATTTTTTGCCATTCTTTGTTTTTTTCATTCGATAGATTATCCGCAGCATTAATGTTCTTAAATTTTGGTAATTGTTTTTCTGTCGTTTATGCAAAAGTAACTAGGAGAGTGTTAATTTCTAAAAATGTAATTTTGTTGAACCTGGGGTCCGAAGGACTAGGTTCTTGAAATAAATTCTATTATATTGTGTGTGTCCGTCATGTTACTCGATCTCTGTCGCGAGGATATGTGCGTCAGTGTGTGAGCGTGGGACATTCTAGAGATTTATCGCTGTTACGAAATTAATCAAAAGAGGGATTAAATGACTCCCGAGGAGTTGCGATGGACCGACCGCTCAACCAACTCTCGATGTCCCTCCCTCCCCTCGCGACACCTCATCGATATCGATAGATCGCATCGGACATTAATCGAAATTATGACGGATGTCCTCCGCTTTGTTTTTTTCGTTTTTGTCGATGGTCATTTCACGATTGGTCGTTCATTCAATCCCAAGATCGGTTGTCTGCCGTCTTTCCTCAGTTCCCCCCCCCCCACTTCCTGGCAGTTTTTTCTTATGTTCTCTCTCTTATTTTGTCCACGAACTTAACTCTTGGCCCTCTTCTTGGAACCTCTCGCTCTATTTTTCCTCCGATTATCTTCAACGCAAACCCATTTTGCCTCTGAATATGTCCAGTCCTCTCTGGCTCTTATTCCTCCACACATATTATGATCCGGTCCTCTTCTTAGTTTTCCATCAACTTCTTCGTTTCGTATTTTATCCGGCTATTTGATCTTCAGCGTTTTCCTTCAGGGCCAGGTTTCGATATCTTTGAAGTCTTTTCTGACCTCTTGAGGCTTATGTCTTGTCGATGTCTTGAGGTATTGTCGATGGTAAGGATGTCGAATTCGTGGAAGTTACTTCGAGAAATGTTTGTTCCTGCGCAAAATAACGGATTTGCTGTGTAATTAGAGCTATCACGTTTTTGTCAGTTGCCATCTTTGTTGTTCTCAACGTTAGTCACACTCCAGCGGGGAAAGGTCCTCCTTCTTCACTTCGAAGATCTCTTTGAGGGATGTTTTCCCGGAGCCAATCGGAATCGGAGTTCTCGTTTTGACGAAGCCAGGTCATCGCAAAGGCGCTTCCACTTAATGGTATTTAATACATGGCGGTAACAGTGACTTCAAGTGGCTCATTATTGCACGACGTGAAGTTGGCGCGCGAGGGAAGCCAGGGCATTTACACGTCGTGCCATAATGAATCACGTCAGCCCCAGTGGCGGCGGGGTATAGTCCTCGCCTTCTAATCCGAGGTCGCGGGTTCGAGTCCAGCCTTGGTAAAATATTATGTGCCCAGGAAATCGGCGTTTGTGTCTCCTCCGTTGTTACTGTTATTCACCCGACGTAAATTGGCCCGTTGTACTGTATTCGGGATAGTGAAGATATATAATATAAAAATTAATAAAAAATATAATTCGTGCTTATAGTATAACAGTTGATGGTTCGTGTGATATAAATTCGCCGTTCTCTGCGTTAAAGCACTGAAGTGAGTGAGTGTTTACAGTCATTTACAATGAGTGAGTGTTTACAAAAGTTACAATAAGCGCTACGTTCAGAGCAGGTCGTGTTTCATTCCTAGTACCTCCCTTAGCACGACCTATGTATGTACAGACATCTACATCTACGTCATACCCTGCAAGCCACCCAAAGGGTGTGTGGCAGGGGGTGCTTCCACACCAGGTATGCACGAATGATACGGTAGAACACCGAAATTACATTGAAACCCGCGTACCACACATGCAAAGCGCCTATTCAAAATCTAATAACCAAGAGACATTCTATCGTCAATCGTTCCAACATGCAACGGGTACAAAGACCACTACTACAGATTCAAAATATCATGCATAAATAAGAAAATCACTATTTACATAATGCAGAAATAAGAACGTAAAGAATATAAAGAGAAAGATGTACAGTCTAGCTATATCACTATATTTGCACTATTCATGACGACGATCACAGCTGTTATGATCCCGAATGGTACGTGGAAAAAATGACATTTTATACCTATCGGTTCTACAATCTATCTCTCTAATTTTATTGGCGCGATCTAATCTGCCGTAGTACGAGGGGGTTAATAGCATGTTTTTTACGTCGTCAGAGAAATTATTTTCCTGAAATTAAGTTAAGAGGTTAAGTCTATTATTTAATCTACGCTGTGATAGCGATTCCCATCCCAATTCTTCTAACAGTCCACACACACACTAGCCAACTTATCGTAGCATCGTTTCACAAACCTAGCCCCTCTTCGCTGCACGAGATCTAACTCTGATATCAACCCCAACATGCAAAGGGCAAGTTATGTTTGAGGGTGTGTTAATAACAACTAATTGGAAAGATGCTGAATCGTGATTGACCATTACAATACATTATTTTTATGTCACTTCATTGTTAATTGAAAATAATTCTATAATTAATTTATGGTTACGTGTAATAAAGTATACATATACATGTATAGGGGCTGCATGTAATAAATGATACATAAAGTATAATAGGATCCAATATTGTTGACACTTTTCAATTTCTGTCAGGCGTATTTTCCGTGGACAAAAATGAAGACCTCCATATTTTAATGTGAGTTTTTTTTTAAAGCTCGCTGGATTTCACTTTTGCGGCAATCGTCTGGTAGTTTTGTCTAGGACAAACTAACCTACGATTAAGGAGCATAATTGTTACCTATTAATTTCTTTTTAGCGAGGCTTTTTTCGAATGTTTATTGGTGTCTCTTTTTCTGTCAGCTCTAATTGTGTAAAAACACATTTGAAAGTGCTTCTGGTATTCAATTGTTGTCAATCAATCGTCCGTTACTATAATGGAAATCTCGTTTAAAATCAATTGTTGTCTGCACAGTGTAACAATGTGCTACTTATGTCGCGGACTTTCGGATTTAAGTACGAGGTGCTATAAAAATTACTTGTTATAATTATCGTGATATTTTGGTTACTTGGTAGAAAAACGCCCCCTACCATCTCATGCGAACAGAATAATGCTTTCTTTTCTCCTCTCCCTTTTCTCTGTTCGAGGGTGGTACGATAATTAATGAGCCTTGAAGCGATCTGGCAACAATGCTTCCTAATCTTTATGTTGTTTACGTCGGCCATCTTTGAAGCGGCCGCGATCACAATTTCGTACGATTCCGTCGAGTAGTATCAGTGTAGCAGCTGTTTGAAGTGGACAAGTTGTTTGTTTTTTGTGGAAAGTGGAAAAAGAACAATATCGGTCGATGATCCGCTTTCGGCTTTTGAAAGGGAAGACGTGTGAGGAACTTGATGGTACCATGTAAGGTGGTGCTTCACCTTCATTTGTCACCACTAAGCGATGGTATAACGAGTTCAGAAATGGCCCAAGGTGGGGACTATGTTGAAAACTAAAACATTAAAAATGATATAAAAACAATGCTTTCATTGGGGTAGGCTCATTAATTATCATACCACCCTCGTGTAAAGGTACTTGGACTTTCGTAGTGTTTATTTGGGAGAACGGGCGAAACTGGGGGGAAAAGAGTTTATTTTTATCTTATGCTGGGACCATTATCTCGAAGAACTGTTTGTAAGAATGGGAAAACTACCGATAAATCGGATAACTATGAATCATAGACAACTCGCGGCCTTCGTTTTCATCTATTCATTCGCGAAATACTGCCGTAATTTAAGTCAAAATGCGCTAGTTCCATACGAGTGACGCTTCAGTCGGCTCCCATTGCTGGACAAGTGTGGTCGTTAAAAATATGCCCTAGGAATAATCTCGCTTCATTTTGTGTCTTAATGTTGGTTTTGTTTGGGGAACGAATGTTATCGGCGAAACCAAAATTTTCAAACGAATTAAACTCGTGTATGTGGAGTGAAGCATTTGTTTTGACTCACCGAGTATCGGTGAAATCTCATTAACTGCAAGGCATAAAGAAATTAAGTCGTTGATAATGAGTTAATTAAGAGATCGGGGCCAATATAATATGCTACGGATTAGCGGTTGTGGTTCGACGGTAGAACTTCACCCGTCTTATAAATTCACCCACACCAAATACCGTGCAAGTCACCGGTAGAGTGTGTGGCACGAGGTGAATCCACTCCAGGCATGCACACCTCATCCCGTAGTGAGTCAATATTCAACCAGGGCTCCTGAACTCAGGCTCACATCTTCAAGTTCTTGTGAGTGATGGATGTTGATGGAGGAGGGGACGATCGTCGATTTTGGGACTGATTTTTTTCTCGTTACGTCGTCTAAATTTATTTAATATGCTTTAAGGTCGCACCACGAAAAAAGTGCAGGGCAAGAATTATCACTCATTGCTGAAATTCAATTATAATATCCCATATTTATATAAAAAGAATCGTTTACAACATGATTTTATGTAACAATTTTGTACAGCGGAGAACAGAAGTGAACTATTTGAAGCAGTTGAAGTTCATAAAAGTATTTTGTTATTAGCTGGTGACGACCTTCTTGACTTAACACTAATGTTTGATACTAAACAATTACCTTAAGGTAGTTTGAGGGAAATATCACTTTACCTAAAAATCAATGAATTGGGTCTCATTTTAAAGAAAAATATATCACCCTTCCAATGACACCATATATTCAACCCCTTACCACATTACTTTCGGAGTTATTTGCCATAGCATACCAGCCCTTTTACATGGGAAATGGTACGTGTAATCACTCCAGAGAGACATTATATTAAAAATGAGGTATTTCTAACACTTACATGTCGTCAAAAAATCAACAGAGTGTAGTTTGTATGATTTCTCAACTAATTATGAAAATTAATCATATTGTCACCGCAGTAGTTTCTTGGGTATCACAAAATTACCTTCCGTTTTGATGGAGTTTCAAACGCACCGCGTGAAAAAAATGAATCAAGTTGGAGACTTATTTGGATATTTTCATCTAATTACTTATAATTTATCTCACTAAAAACTATATTAGTGCACCATTAATAATGCAATATTTAATGCGTGTCTCTCACATTTGGTGAAATTAAAACGTATATATCTAATATGGTCTCTATTATGATTCGGGAACTATCTCGCCCTCGGACTACCTTAACTCACCGGGTGAACATTTTCCCAATCCTCGGCCTCCGAGCAGCCGACGTCGGTCGCTCGAACATGTTCATACTTATCAGTGGGGAATATATGTACTGGGAAGAACCTCGGGCGTGTGTCCCCTTTCCTCGTCTGGACGTCTTTACGCGCCATTTGCCGACGCATATGGAGGGTGCATCTGCAGACGCAAGGGGCATTAGAATGATCCTCCCTTGCCAGTGGCCTGGAGTTGTCGGGATGGAAGTGCCCCCAGGGGGGGGGGAGCCGATGTCTTATCCCGTGGGGGCGCATTATGTATAGGTGGGGAATGTCGCTCTGCTCCCCCCCTTCACCCCTTGTGGGAAATCGCAAACCAACAAGCCCCGCCCCACCCCACCCTTGTTCTTTCCGTCTGCTTAAGCATTCCCGTTGGTCGTATCTGAAGGGGGGGAAGTGCCGCCGGGGTGATGTTATTGATCAATCATCAGTGAATGCTATCCCAGCAGAATGGTGGATCAGCCAATAGGTTTAAGAAAGGAATATGTATGATGAAAAAATAAAAAAAATCATTAGGTAAACATTGTATGCTGATATCTTCGTGTCCTTCTCGTCAAGAAGACGAAAGTGAGGATATTCTCTTAAATACATATGCATACCAATCACGCCGTTTCCCGTCCGGGGTAGGCACAGTCACAATGTTTCACTCATAAATACATATTTTTACTCCTAACTCTGCTTCAATGATTTCCTCCATACTGACCTATCCTTGCGAACCTCTTTTGCTTCATTTACCCCCATACACTGTTTCATACACGCCCTCCTGTTTTTAAGTTCTCAACATGGCCAAGCCAACGAAGCACACTCCTTTCATACACGTCCATTACTGGAGCATCTAATCCACATTCATTTATTACCCACTTATTCCTGACCCTATCCATCCTACTTTTGCCGCAAACATTCCTCAGATAACTCATACCCACGGCGTTTAGTCGACTCTTATGTTTATCTAGGATGTTAATATAAGGGTGTGGTAAGGCTCAGAATAGAGAAAGTCGAGGAGTGTACATATAATTGGATAGTATTTTGGAGGAGAAGAGGATTATTAAAAGGTATATAATATGTAGAATTACCGTGGATAAAGGATCATTTTCAAAGAGGAGGGAATTAAAGTGGGAGGTTTTTACATCTACATCTACGTGATACCCTGCGAGCCACCACGAGGGTGTGTGGCTGGGGGTGAAGATCACCAAACATGCACTATTGACATGCAACTAGGATATTTAAGGGAGATATGCTAAAAAATAGGGTCACATGGAGCTAGATGGTTAGTATCTACATAATAAGAAAGGGATTATTGGTTGTTATTACATGCATCATGCACTACAGACTACTCTAACTATATTTCACCTACCTATCCCTTTGCTACGCTGCCTATTGTTCTCTCTAATAGTACGAGGGAAAAATGACATTTTAAATCTATCGGTAATCGCCGTTTTATATCGTAAATATCGATAAATGTATCGTTAATCCCCGTTTTAGTCGGGGTATAAAGAAAAGGCAGGTGAAAACTCTAATATGGAGCGTGGCGCTGTGTGTTTGTCGGAGACTTGGTCATAGCGAAGGGAGAACGTAAGCAGACTCTAATCTTTTGAGACTTGGGTTTGGAGAAGGATGGAGAGTGAAGGGTGAGGGTGGGCTGGGGGGGGGGGGGTTTCGAGAAGGACGAACGAAGAGGTGTGTCGGATGTGGTTGGAGAGGAGAGATCTAGTTGGTGGCGGGAGGTTCGGAGGAGGCAGAAGAGACGGATGGATGGAGGTCGTATAGAATTGAGAGGGAATGCTGGAGAGGGCATAATAGAAGGAGGGAACACTTCGGGAAGAGTGGAAGGGGATAGGAATTCTGGACGAAATCAGAACTGGTAGACTACATGAGGAATTTTAGGTAGTCCGAGCGAGATAGTTGCCTAGTCATGATAGAGACAATATTCAAATTATACGTTTTAATTTCACCAGCTGTTAGACACATCAATTAAATATTGAATTATTAATGGCGCAATAATATAGTTTTACATGACAGTAATTGTAAGTAATCAAATTATAATACATATTTAAATAAGTCTTTAACTTTACTTATTTTTTTCGCGCGGTGCGTTTGATACTCCATCAAAACGGAAGGATGTTGTGATACCCAAGGACCTACTGTTGTGGGAAAATGATTAATTTTCAAATAAAGTTGAGAAAACATGCATACTACAAACTTAGTTTTTTGACGAGATCTAAGTGTAGGAAATGCCTCGTTTTTAATATAATGTCTCTCTGGAGTGATTATACGTACCATTTCCCATGTAAAAGGCCTGTTGTATTTTCTGGAAAATATCTCGGAAAGTAATGTGGTATGGGGTAGAATTGTTGGTGTCATTGGAAGGGTGATATATTTTTCTGTAAAATGAGACCCAATTCATTGATATTTAGGTAAAATGATATTTCCCTCAAACCTTAAGAGGGATATAATGGCGATACATCCACTGTAGGGAAAATGGAAGGATGTGCCTGATATCCATCGTTATCGTTAACATATTTATTTCAGATGACTTGACTATGATTTAATTGTTGCCGTTCTTTTTGAACTCCTCCATTAAGGGTTGTTAGTGGGCAGATAAAATTGTGAAATACCAGATGACAGAAAAACCTTAAGTATGATTGTTTTTATGATCAACAGGCATTTTTTGTGGTTTTAGTGCATTGGAATACTTTTTAGGTAATAGATAATATATTATTAGGGTGAACGAATTATGTTATAGACAGTTTATACTGCTTGTGGACTCAATTATACGAATGTAAAAGTCTTAAACGGTTTTGTTTGCAAATGAAATGATTTTTCTTTTCTTTTCTGTACAGGTAAGTGTCCACATGGGCCAGGGGAACATTTGAAGCGTGGTAGAGTGTGAAAGGAATTATCTCCAGCTACCCACCTAGGGAGAACTCTTACCGTGAGTTTAATAATTGTAATATATTTGTCTCTGCAATGTAAAGTTAAACAATGTGTACTCTTGGTAGCCCTCATTGACATTCTGTGTCAAGCCAGCCAAAGAAAAGACCGTTTGGTAATGTTTCCCTGAAGGCTTCAGCGGAGTTTTTTTTTTGTTGAAGAGAATAGTTTTTCGGGTGCGGAAGGAGACCCGAAAAACGATTTTCTTCATTAAAAAAAACTCCGCGGAAGCCTTCACGGAAACAATACAAAAATCTCCGTTTGGTAATGCTTTGTCATCGAATACGCATGGATCGTTGCACTTTGAAAAGACCGTTTATTAATAAACCGCACAAAGTTATCCTTTCCGTAGACATTTCATTTCAATGTAATTTCGGTGTTCTACCGTATCATTCATGCATGCCTGGTGTGGAAGCACTCCCTGCCACACACCGATTGGGTGGCTTGCAGGGTATGACGTAGATGTCGATGCAGATCATTTGTTGAATCGCGGTCCTCCTCCAGACAACACTTTGTGAATACGCACGTTAGTTGTAGATGTCGCGTAAGGCCGTGGTTCCGTGTGCCGCCGTCTGCGCGCTCGGATCGTCTCCCATTATTCGCGTGAGTGGCCTCTGGAAGTGTGGTCGGTCGCCGGACGTGCGATTTTATGCGATGACCGAGTTCTCACGAGGTTGGCATGAGCGACCGGTTTCAGTCATGACCACCGAGAGTACAAGAGTAGAGAGTAGTTTAGGTGGTCATGTTTCAGTCGGCCAATGCGGCGGTATTGCCTCGTGATGTCATCGTCCGTGACGTCACAATGTGTGGCGTCATCATCGGCGAGCGAGCGCCATCTCTCGTCTGCGCACACCCGACCGACACCCTGGAGGAGGCGAAATTCGGACCCACCCGCTCCAAAGGATCGCCTCACCTCGCACCGAATCGTTCGTTTTCGGGAGAGTAATTTAGTCCAAGGACACTGGTCAGTCAGTGTTGAAATTTTATAATGCTAACTGTGGCGCAATTAACCAAAGGGCAAAATGTCTCTTTTATCGCAACAGAAAAACACGATCAGAAAAATGTTGAAAGTTTATTCTGTATTTTTAATACTTTTAATCGATTTGATTAAAAGTTAAAATAGATTTTATCCAATTTAACTTTTAATCTATTTATCCTCAAAGGCATAATTGTGGGTTTTCTATTTTTTGTCG
This sequence comes from Ceriagrion tenellum, assembly GCA_963169105.1. Classification (NCBI taxonomy): domain Eukaryota; kingdom Metazoa; phylum Arthropoda; class Insecta; order Odonata; family Coenagrionidae; genus Ceriagrion; species Ceriagrion tenellum. The sequence goes on along the minus strand of OY720641.1, from coordinate 133,962,115 downwards.
TGTATTTGTAGTCATAGATCGGATTCAAATATCAAACATACAGTTATTTGGGGTTGGGGGAGATTGAGTTATTTGTAAATTGGTTCCACCGTGAAATGAATTGAGTGCCATATTGTTCATATTTGGTCTTCATGTCTACATTGTAGTGTCCTCTATCTGACATGAGCGACAAAATTCAGCCTTTCCGCGATATTTTCATCGCAAATAGAGCTTCAAATGTCATTTGAGGGGAAGATGGGAGAGGCACGTGGGAAGCAGTATGTTTTCATGTAATATTAGTGCCATTTCCGTAGAAAAGTGTTTATAAAAAGGGATAAAAATACCTATACATTAAATGAAAATAAAGCATTGGTATTCTTGGGCATTCTTTTTTTGTTATTATCAAATTGATGCCATGATTGAAGTAAAAGAAAATGAGGCGATGTGATAGCATTGGCTCAGCAGTCGGCTCAAATAGAAACAGGAAACAGAGTTCATTAAAGATATATTCTCGGAATAGTCTGCTTATATTCTGTACCTTTATGTGTAGGTTTTCAAATGGGCAACTTAGGTCTGCAGCAGTGGTAGGATTTTTTCTACATCTACATAATACCCCGCGAGCCGCCGCATGGGCGTGTGGCAGGGGGTGGCAGGTCAATAGCCGTGTAAAGATGTAAGTTTTTGGGAGATGAAATGATGACATGTCTTATAGGAGTGTATTTGTAGGAGCTCAATTTTTATTGTGGTCGCTTATTGTTCGCGGAAAGAACGAGTTCTTGTACCCATCTGTTCGGCAGTGTATCTCTCTTATTTTATCGCATCTGTCAGACCTAGAAATGTAGTGAGGAGTCATGTTAATATTCTCTGTGCCGCTCTGAAAAATATCAGTTCTGAATATCTCAAGGAGCCTAAGCATAGCGTGCAGCCTCCCGAGTCTCTAGGGGCTCCCACCTTAATCCCTCTTACAGTTGTGCGACACTATACGTTCGTTCGTTGCAGTTTGAAACGAAGCGCGCTGCTTTCCTTTGTATTTTATTAATTTTTTTGGTTAAATCTTTCAGACCAGGGTCCCAAATGCTCGCGGCGTATTCGAGGTGTGGGCTAACCAGTGCGAAGTAGCATCTCCTTTTGACTTTTTCATCCGAGGACCTTCCTATTATACGGTTAAATAAACTTAGTTTCTTTGATACTGTGCCGCATATGTTTTGTTTGTGTGTTTTTAAACCAATCAAGCAAAATTGAGTAATTAATTGTATTTTTCCTCAACGCAATCGTATTGGAACCCATCCAAATCTTTCATTCCAATCGGCCCCACGAAGCTTTCGGGAGACATGTTTAGCCACTTGATGTGAATGGGGAAAAAGCTTATTTGATGCGAGATACGATGTCCGTAGTGGTTGATTAGTAATGTACAATTGCCATTATCAATGTGCAATAGAAACAAATTGAGTTACAGTTGACCGTAGATAGATTCGAAGAAGTGCCTGAAGCGAAACCACTGTCATACCGTGAGTGAAACGCACCGTGGTTCGCACTTCCCTTTAGGTGGTGGCACCTGAGAAATTCTTCCAAAAGCTCTCAAAAATGTATGTCCAGTTTTTAGCATTGCTTTGCCACTCTATAGTATATACTTAGTCTATGCTTGTACATATTGAGCTGCAAACCTCGATGAGGGTTTGTGGCGAGGGGGAACCTCGTCGCGCGCCTCTTCTCTTGGATTCGTCCATTGCTTCATGCACGCCCTCCAATTCTGACAATTCTCTTCGTAATGAAGTACTCTCAATGCCACTCGTCTTTCCATCCGTTCCGTTTTCATCGCACGACACCCACCCACACTCGGTAGGCGCCCGCCCGCCCACCCGCTCATCACTCTCACAACCAAACACCCTTCCCCCCCTCCATCGTGAATCCGTAGAATAGCTTCTTCCTCTCCTTCGTCTTTTTTTGCTCTCCATTGAAACGCTTAAGGTAGTCCGAGCGAGATTGTTGCCTAGTCATAATGGAGACCATATTCGAATTTTACGTTTTAATTTCACCAGCTGTAGGACACATCAATTGAACATTGCATTCTTAATGGTGCAATTATATAGTTTTTAATAATGTAATTTGTAAGTAATCAAATGAATATATCAAAAAAAAAATCTTTAACTTGACTCATTTTTTCGCGCGGTACGTTTGAAACTCCATAAAAATGGAAGGCTCATTTGTGATACCCAAGTACTTATTGCGGTGACAATATGATTGATTTTCAAAAATAGTTAAGAAAACGAACAAAATACAGAAAGATCTAAGGCTTTCACGGCGTATGTGTTCTTTGAAGGTTATTCGGTTTTCCCACCGGGTGGTCAAACTCTCTGTAGCTCGCCCGACGTTTCGATGAAAGAGTCGTCCATCGTCAATGCCCTGACGATGACGTTCATCGAAACGTCGGCCGAGATGTAGAGAGTTTGACCACCCGATGGGAAAACCGAATAACCTTCAAAGAAAATAAAATACACGCTGCTAGTTTTTTTACATCTAAGTGTTGGAAAGTCCTCATTTTGTAAATAAGGTCTCTCTGGAGTGCATGCACGTAGCATTTCCCATGTAAAAGGGCTGGTATTTTTTTGGCAAATATCTCCGAAAGTGATGTGGTAAGGGGTTGAATTCTTGGTGTCATTTGAAGGGTGATATATTTTTCTATATAATGAGACCAAATTCATTGATTTCTAGGTAAAATGTAATTTCGCTCGGACTACCTTAACGTTCAGAGACGCGGTGGAGTCGAGAGAGTTGGAGAGCGGTTGCGAAACCCGTCGCACAAATCCTTGGGAGACGAGAGGAAGTCCGTGAACTTGGATCTAATTCCGTGTTTCCTTTTTTTTTTTAAAGACGTGGTGGAAGGGAAGTGATGGATGTAGAGGGTGTGTAGCCATGGAGGGTGGAGTCGTTTGGCACGGAAGGGGACCACAAGGGCGGGGGGGGGGGAGGAGGGTGTGTTTTGGAGAAGGGGCGGCGTATGGGAGGCCACTTTTGGCGCAGCTGGATGGGGAAGTAGGGGGGGGAGGGAGGGTGTCTTTTGAGGGGAAGGTTGTCAGGTGATGACTCACCATCCCTCTCCTTCTCGTGCGCCCGTCGGCCCTCTTTTGTCTCCTTATGTCTTTTCTGCATCTCTCTCTTTATTTCTAACTCACTAGGGCGACGTATGCGAATTTGGAAGTACGTGGCCATCGAACGTAATCAGAGGGGTAAACTTAGGCGAGGAAGATTAAGTCACCCGTCTTGCGCATTTAGCCGTGTTCTGACTATGAGAACATTGCCGTCTTCCCTTTGACTCCGCGTATTTTAGTGGTGCAATTTTAATCGAATACGGGACCCAGGAGCTAATATAACACGTGAAATGTATTTATATATTAGTAAGATTAATCTTTTTACTTTAAACAATGCTTGCTTTGATTCTTCAATTCACGACAGTTCGTAGCAATTGTAAAAATAACATATGCCTACAACATCGTCTGCTTGGATCCATTAGGGAAATATGCGGTCAAGCATATAGGAAGCTAGGCTTTATCAAGAGAGTACTTGGAAAATGTGATGAGAAAGTGAAAGAGCGTTGTTATTTTTCAATCGTTAGGCCTCATCTGGAATATGCTGTTAGTGTATGGGATCCATACGAAACGGGGTTGATATCAGAGTTAGATCGCGTCCAGCGAAGAGGAGCTAGGTTTGTGAAACGATGCTACGATAAGTTGGCTAGTGTGTCTGGACTGTTAGAAGAATTAGGATGGGAATCGCTATCACAGCGTAGATTAAATTATAGGCTTAACCTCCTAAATAAATTTCAGGAAAATCATTTTACTGATGACGTAAAAAACATACTATTAACCCCTTCGTACTACGGCAGATTAGATCGCGCCAATAAAATTAGAGAGCTAGATTGTAGAACCGATAGGTATAAAATGTCATTTTTTCCGCGTACCATTCGGGACCATAACAGCTGTGATCGTCGTCATGAATAGTTCGAGTATTGACATAGGCAGGCAGTAAATCTTTCTCATTATATTCTCCTCTTTCTTATTTATGCATGATGTAAATAATGATGTTCTTGTTTATGCATGATATTTTGAATCTGTAGTAGTAGTCTTAGTATCCCTTGCATGTTAGAACGATTGGAGATAGAATGTTTCTTGGGTATTAGATTTGTAATTGGCGCTTTGCATGTGTGGTACGCGGGTTTTAATGTAATGTCGGTGTTCTACCATATCATTAATGCATGCCTGGTGCGAAAGCACCCCCTGCCACACACCCTTTGGGTGGCTTGCAGGGTATGACGTAGATGTAGATGTAGATGTAGATTGGAAAGGTAATACTCACGGATGACCTCCCATTTCACTTGAAAACTACATTCAAGTGTTGTTCGGGAAACTCCCGTGTGTAAATGTCAGTTCCAAAGCTTATATTTGAACGTAATCGTAAAACGTAAATGATGGAATGTCGCGCCTCGCGGGCTCGCCCTTTGCTTACCCCTCTAAATCCCATTTCACACTAGGGATGGACCAAATGAATTCATTCGCTCACTGGTAATCTAGTACCCCAACCCGAATACCTGGTTACGCTTACGAGTACATAAGTACTCTGGTTGAATGCCTGGGCACTCAAATATGAATACGCGAATTATCAGTGGAATTGTATGGGCGAATGTCTGAGTGCCGCGATGAAGACTCAGAGTGCCTGGGTGAATACCACTGAATACGAGTACCCAAATGGAACACGCAAGCGAATACCACGACATTTGCCGTGGCATTCGACCGAGTAAATGATACATCTACATCTACGTCTAACCCTGCAAGCCTGCAAGCGGTGTGGCAGGGGGTGCTTCCACATCAGGCATCCATGAATTATACGGCGGAACATCGAAGGTACATTGAAACCAGCGTACCACACATGCAACGAGCCCATCGTCAATCGTTCCAACATGCAAGGGATACAAAGACTATTACAACAAATTCAAATTATCATGCATTAACGAGAACATCAATATTCACATCATGCATAAATACGAACGTAGAGAATATAAAGAGAAAGATCTACAGTCTAGCTAATGTCACTATTCGCACTATTCATGACGACGATCACAGCTGTTATGGTCCCGAATGGTACGCGGAAAAAATGACATTTTATACCTTTTGATTTTACAGTCTATCTCTATAATTTTATTGGTGCAATCTAATCTGCCGTAGTACGAGGGGGTTAATATACTATGTTTTTTACGTCGTCAGAGAAATGGTATGAAATGATGATACTCGCGGATTGTAACCCAACGTTAGTATATAAACTAACAGACCTATAAATTGATGACGTTATGTCTTCGCGGGCTCTAACAGCAGATGATGTGTGCAGGAGATACATTTCTCCTCCCTAGCCGTTTACAATGTATGGCAAACCGTCATATGGGTGGAAGTGGAGGTTAGAAGGCATTACTTGCGTACCACTGCTTCACCTGGATGTTCGACGCACGGCGCATGCGCAGGCCACACGCATAACTCCCCAACGTGTCACTTTCAATGCTGGCGCGCGCGCGTAGCAGGGCATTGTGTTCGTCCAATATTATGTGTTTGACGAAATAAACCAACAATTTTATGTTTGCTATTGAAAGATATGGGTGTAAGCTATTGTAAAATATATTTTTCAACCAAAAATATGTTGTTAAGCATTGCTTTTTTTAAGCGCCAAAAGTGAAACTTTTTCATCTTTCCGTTTTTGTAGCTCCATCGTGCCGTGGTTGCATGCCACAAATTAAAGTTTATGCTCTTAAAGTATATACATTCTTGTGTCCTTCCTGTTCGAAAAAATTAATGTTGACCATATATTATCATAAATTTCGGAGATATTAAGCCCTAAACATGGATCAAAATTTAAAAACAGAGGACAAATTAAAGTCATCTAGGAGCTCAGATGATAGTTCTAGGAAGCCAAATGTTAATATAAAACACTGATTAATGTCTTTTAATTACAATAATGTCATTATATTTAAAATATGACTGCCAGATCCTCATTTTTTGGGGTTAGAGTTCGGAGCTGCGGCGCGCCAATTTGTAATATTTTATCGCCTCGATTTCCGCACGAAATAAAATTGTTCAAAACTGGTCTTTCATGTACTAGTGTCATTAAGGCACCAGATATATTATTCTTAGCTTAGGTCATTGATAATAAACCGCGCATATTAAGGTTTAAGTAAAAGGCTTTCGGTTTTCATCGAAGCACATTGTCTCGACACACTGTGATGAATGTTGCAAAGTTGCCAAGGGATACTTATACATACATACATACCCATCACGCCGTTCCCTTTCGGAGTAGGCACAGTCAAAATGTTTCACTCATTAATACATAATTTTACACTTAAATCTGCTTTAATAAATTCCTCCATACTGACCTATCCTTGCAAACCTCTCTTTTCTCATTTACCCCCATACACTGCTTCATACACGCCCTCCTGTTTTCAAGACTCCTAATATTCCTCCTCCTAAGAATTTCCTCAACCACATTCAACCACATCTTTCTCGGCCTACCTCTCCCTCTCGCAACAATTCATTTCACTCTCATATATCTGTTTCGTTATTCGACACTCATCCATTCTCTCAACATGGCCAAACCAACGAAGCACACTCCTTTCACACGCGTCCATTACTGGAGCATTTAACCCACTCATTCCTGACCCTATCCATCCTATTTTTGCTGCAAATACTCCTCAGATAACTCATACCCACGGTGTTTAGTCTACTCTCATGCCTGTCCTGACATACCCATGTTTCACTACCACATAGCAATGTGGGGAGAAGTACACTTTTGTACACGGCGATTTTCGCTTCCTTAGACAAGCACTCATTCCTTCATATGCTCCACATGCTACCCACCACTTTCCTTCAAGCATTTGCACGTCTCTTTTTCTCCTCATCTATTCTTCCATCTTTCGTGTACATCTTACCTGAGTACACAAAACCATCCAGCTGTTCAATTATTTCACCATTCGCCCTCATCATACAGTTATTCTCCCCATTCTCCTTATCAAAAACTACTACTGTAGTCTTGCACGCATTTACCTTCAATTCCATTCTCTCCGTTGATTCTCAAAATACGAGGGATACTCTTAATGATTTATCTTGTTTCCCATATTGTCTTTGCAAACTACTTCTAAATTAGTATTTTTTAATAAATTGCAATTTTTTTCATAACTGATGATAACTATACCCTTCTCTCAGTTTGTAAAAAAATCATGATATCTGATATTACTGAATAGCAAGTCAGGAGAGGCTGGTGTCAGTATAGTCACTGGCTTTCGTAACGAGGTTAAATGTTTAGCGCGGTTTACGCTTTGTCGCATTAGATTATACCCAAAGGAATATTTACATAAAATTTAAAAAATTAGGCAACTTTTACCCTTATTTACTCATAATACGTAATTGTGTACGTATTACGGAAAAAAAAATTTTCACAGAATCGTAAAAAAAAACCTTTTACAGTGAGAAATTTCATCCACAAATGAGTCCATTCAAAGTCATAGATGGATCTATTAATTTAGCTACTAAGGATTGCTGTTTTAATTAAACCATGTTTTGACGCCGGTAATATTAGGATGTTTACTATAAGCGAACAGCTGCCTCGTTGGAAAAAGTGAAAATCGTATCTGTTGTCCAGTGGTGACTGTTGGGTAAATCTCGCCGAGGGAACCACGGTGCGTGGTGGTGCGCCACCTTCCCACCCCCAATCCCTTCTCTCCTCCCCCTCTTTATTCCAGCCAATCAACGCTCACCCCACCTCCCTCCCTCATCTCCCCCGCCTCCCCCCTTGGAATGAGGTGGTGTCGACAACCTCGGCCCAGAAAACACTCGCGACTGTTTGTCTTGGGGCGAGCACAAGCGACCCTACACACATCGGAGGAGAAGACGACGCCCCAAGGACGCGACCGTCGCCCCCACACCCTCCCATCCCTTCACCTCCCTCTTGGAATGCGACCGACCGCAGCCAACACTCGGTCCGCGCCCTCCTCTTCCACATTCTCCACAGGAGGTTTGCGGGAGCGTAATTTGTTGATTTGAAGGGCAATTAGTTGACAGAATAGATGAGAGTCGAATAACGACAATCACGACCTTCCGCCTATTTTTTTACTATTTGTCATTTTGGTAAACATAAAGTCATACGTCCAGTGGTTTCCGTCAAGCTTTTAATCGTTCATTTTTCGGCTTATCAAATACGATATAGTCATTCCCTTTATAGTAATAATAATAATATGGTCATTCTCCTTTGGACTGATTACCTTTATGATACCTATATCAGGATATGGGTATGTCAGAATAGACATAAGAGTACACTAAACGCCGTGGGTGTGAGTTATCTGAGGAGTGTTTGCGGCAAAAGTAGGATGGATAGGGTCAGGAATGAGTGGGTAATAAATGAATGTGTGTTAAATGCTCCAGTAATGGACGTATATTTTTGGAGTGTGCTTCGTTGGTTTGGCCATGTTGAGAGAATGAATGAGAAACGAGTAACGAAACAGATATATGAGAGTAGAATGAATGGTGCGAGAGGGAGAGGTAGAAAGTTGTGGTTGAATGTGGTCGAGGAAATTCTTAGGAGGAGGAATATTAGGAGTCTTAACAGGAGGGCGTGTATGAAGCAGTGTATGGGGGTATATGAGGCAAAAGAGGTTTGCAAGGATAGATCAGTATGGAGTAAATTATTGGAGCAGAGTTAGGTGTACAAATATCTGTTTATGAGTGAAAATTAGTGACTCTGCGTACCCCGGAAGGGAACGGCGTGATTGGTATATATGTATGTATGAAGGGCAATTCTGCTGCCGCACCCTAAACATGTTACCTCGCGAGCCAATTGATAGGTTGTATAGGTTTTTTCTGTAGTGCTAAATATCATAACGTGATTATTAGTTACAAACCTCGCATGGAATCTCCGGCATGATATACTCCTGCATGTTTTAGTACCTTGTAATGCGATTTAATTGTCGCGTGCCTGTATGGACCCGCGACTCACTTCAATGCCTTACTTAAACGTGGCGTCAACTGATTAAGTGATCATTACGGACTTCGTTTCCGGTACAGTAAGAGTTTCATGTGGTACTCTGGTAGGTTTCGTTCCAGAATGTTTCTCATGATTAATGCTCGTTGAAAAGTTGTATGTAGTTTCAGCTGACGCAAATATTTGGACCTTAAAACGTCTTTTTTTAAGGTTTAAGGTGGTGATCATTAGTCATATGAGTGCGCATTTTGACGACTTTTCAAATAAGTGGGAAAAAAGTCTTGAGTCACACTTCACCACCATGCATCTCTTTATTCGTTTAAAATCGCCATGGATGCGTAATAGCGTAATGTAAATTATGTTAAGATTACCTACATCTTCAAATTTTTTGCCTTCATTATTACGTTATTTTGACTTGGATTGACATCGCGGACTTCCAAATGTTTCGAGTCGAGAACCATATTTCAATGGCTGGTTTTTTAAAATAGCATTATTTTAAGAACAAACAAATTCGTAACGTGTAGTTTTCTTTGATTTTACATGCATACATACAAATCACGCCGTTCCCTTCCGGTATAGGCACAGTCACAAAGTTTCACTCATAAATACATATTTGTACACCTAACTCAGCTTCAATAATTTTCTCCATTCTGACCTATCCATGCAAACATCTTTTGCCTCATTTACCCCCATACACTGCTTCATACACGCCCTCCTGTCTTCAACACTCGTAATATTCCTCCTCCTAAGAATTTCCGCAACCACATTCAACCACAACTTTCTCGGCCTACCTCTCCCTCTCACACCATTTATTTCACTCTTATATATCTGATTCGTTATTCGACTCTCATCCATTCTCTCAACATGGCCAAACCAACGAAGCACACTCCTTTCATATACGTCCATTAATGGAGCATCTAACCCATATTCATTTATTACACACTTATCCCTTACCCTATCCATCCTACTCTACTTTTTTCTTTGCTTTTATCTTCACATATTGTTAATGAGTATGTTTCACGTAAATCAGCTCTGAAGTGAAAATGTCTCCAACCTCCAACTCAAAATCCGCAGTACACATGAGGACTTGGGCGGAAACGGAAAAGTTAAGTTCCGAAAATGTTTTAACTCCATGGAAGCCTACACTTTGCTGGAGGGAAATGCCTTCGACGATATAAGTTATTATTAGTTCACCCCGCTACGCGGCGCTGTGACGACCTAGCGAGCGTGTTGCAGTGTGAGAGGGCGAGTGAGTCGTGGGAAACTGTCCGATGACGAATTCCTTCTCATGTAAAACACTCCCATGCCGCTCTACGCACACCCCTACCACGACGCGTGATCTTCTTTTTTTCCCGTTCATCAGTGCCTCCTCTTTTTCACCCATTTCGAAACAGCTGCGAATCGAAACGCGAGGCAACTTATGCTTCGGATATGCTCCGCTCACACGTCGTCCCTCACAAGTATGCGTATATGTGCAAAATATGGCGCTCTCCGCCGTAATAAGCTCTTCAAAGCCGTGTGAATTCTCCCTCGTAAATTCATGGTAGCCTCGTGAATATTAGTTCTACCATACGTATCGCGGTAAGCGCTGTAATCGGCTATGAGGAAACCAGAAAGAATGACGGGCCATTCGGTTTAAAAATATTGGACCTGATGATGGCACGAAGTTGCTGAAACCCGGGTCGTGTTTATAATAAATTGTGTGGATTAAATCAAAGTTGTTTTTTTATCATGGATATTACTCACTTTTACAAAGTTAAGCCGGAGACGATTACTCATGTTCGAAACTGGTTTAAGCACAACATCAAGGCCACAAAATTCCCAAGTAAAATGAAACAACATTCGGGCTCTTAGGACGATTTATTTTCATTTTATGGAGAACTACTGCATTTTTTTCTAAAAATCGCAGTTTCAGTTTAACTTGATGACGTTATCCCGTGCCTCCACGAGAGTGACGTTAGGAAAAACTACGATTTTTTTGCTAAAAATATGATTTTTCTAAACTTCAACCTCCATGAGGCTAGGGTTATCATTATCAAGTTGAGCTGAAACTTTGCCAATCACATTTCACCGGCCAATTGGCAACCTTTAGCAGCGTCCCCCGGGATGATACATTGAAATAACGATTTCCCCATACACCTTGCGATCACCCTATTCTGTGCGAACAAATTTCTCCAAACCACGTAATACTACGTTTCGCATCATCATTATGGTTTAGGTATCAAATTCCAAGATATCATGTAGCGCTAAAAACTCGCATTTACGCACGATTTCTGCCAGAATTTCTGATTCCCCGTCGTAAACCAAAGCCATTAAGACGAAATTTTAGAGATAAAATTGTTACACCATATAATATTACTGTCATGTACGGTTATTTCCACTGAATAAACAGATGTATACATACCACCAGGGTTGAAATTCGCTATGAAAAAATCATTTGACGTGACCGGGATTCGAACCCGGATCTCCCAATTGCCGGTCAGGTGTGTTAGCCAGTTACACCACCAAGCCATCTTCCTTCAAGGCGAATTTCGAGGGGGGTTTATGCGAACTAGATACCGCGACAGTGGCTTTGTAAGGACGACTTCGTCTCATTTGCTACAATGTAGACTTGAGGCCTGAACATTAGTTCGCATAAACCCCCCTTGAAATTCGCCTTGAAAGAAGATGGCTTGGTGGTGTAACTGGCTAACACACCTGACCGGCAATTGGGAGATCCGGGTTCGAATCCCGGTCAAGTCAAATGACTTTTTCTTAGCGAATTTCAACCCTGGTGTATATGCACCCGTGTGAGTGACTTCGTACCACATCATTTGTTACATGCAATGTTTGAAAAAAGATGTATACATGTTGCGAAATGAGGTCCACAAATTTTTTCGGCGTCCTTGAAGAGTTAAGGCACTCAATGGCTTTTCGGGACAGCTTCCGCGATGTGTCATTCTTGAAGACGACAGTTTAGCGAGCCTTCCCCTGCTCGCTCGTGAAGTGCTCACGATGCTTTCTTCGGAAGCTTTCACTACAGCTTACTCGAAAAGTTATTAAAACGTACCTGCAATTCGTGACTCGATCTTTAGGCAGTTTGAGCGAGATATTATTTCACCTAGGGTGATATTTCAATGGATTTGGTCTCATTTTGAAGAAAGATAGTCTGCCATTCCAAATAAAATCAAAATATAAGCCCCTTACCGAACGACTATTTGAGATTTTAGGCGAAAAAATACCAACCATTTGACATGGGAAATGGTACGTCCATGCTCTCCAGAGGGCCCACCGTGAACATGTCACTTATTAGAGGAAAGAAATGTTCATGTCTATGTCGCAGTTTAATCGGATGGACGAACGCACTCCCAAAAAGATGTTACGGCCATTAATTGAATGTCATCTCAGTATGTCATTACCTTTGTTGCTGCATCGTTACTCTCTCTTCATTGCCTTAATCTGGAAATGGACCGCTTTTGGTGCTGAGTTGGTTGGCCTTGCAATTTTGGACTGTGTAGTTCCCGGCGTTTCGGACTGCCTTTGCGAGTGATGCTGTGGTCGGCATCGGCCGCCGCGAAGAATGTCCTGAAGTATACTTTCCGAGATTTTAATCGAAAAAATACCAACCATTTGACATGGGAAATGGTACGTGTATGCACTCCAGAGATATCCCGTTTGCAAAAAAATGAGGAATTCCTAAATCCTAGATCTCGTCAAAAAACTAACAGTGTGTAGTTTGTATGTTTTCTCGACTATATTTTGAATTATATCGTATTGTCACCGCAGTAAATTCTTCGGGATGAAGAAAAACCTTCTGTTTTGAAGGAGTTTCAAACGCACCCCGCGAAAAAAAATGAGTCAAGTTAAAGACTTGTGTAGATACTTTCATTTAATTACTCGCTCATGAATTACTGTCATATAAATATTGCGCCGTTAGTGCAATCATGAATATATATTATGGATTGGGATCTCGTTGCCAAAAGCGATGTCTAGAATTTCAGTAAACAAACAATTTTAGGAAAGTGGTTCCGCCTAGTGATGAAAGACGGAAGTTCAAATGTAAATACAGTCGACAGATCGTAAATAAACACGTCTTACCGGTTTTACCATGAATGTACATGGGTTTTACTTACAATTAATCATAATGCAGTGGGCAGTGGATAGAAAAAATGTAGTACTACTCGCGGGACGTAATTATACACTTTTTTAGTATCGTCAGGTCTACAGATATATTTAATTCCTCTCCAAATTTTATTACACAAATGCGCAATTTACTTCTTAGCACTTCGTGAATATCGCTATAAGGAAATTTAATGATAATGCGAGGTGACTTCATGAGTATTCCCAATGGCCATCGTTGCAGTGTAGGTAAAAAGGAATGCACTTACCGCCGCCTTGAACAGATTCTTTATTTTTCAATCCACGTCTCCTATTTTGGGTCCTCGTGGACGCGTACTCTGTATTGCAGCCTGGTACGATGCAAGTTCTGTTAAAAAAAACAAGGCATTCTGAATTATTTGTTTAGGCAAAACAGGCTTAATGCATTTCAATTATAATCGGATTTTGGCAAACATCGTCGTCGGTACACGATGTACGTTTCATAAACCTCTTACACATTTCCTGTAATAGATATTTCCTCTCTAGCATTTACAAAGTAACTTTTAGATCACAAAAATAGCAGGATATTATTCAAAGCATCAAGTAATTCATATCTCCTTGATCGTTATTGAATATTCACCGCAGTCTCACATTAGCAACAATCAACTACGTCTATTTACAATAACAAAAGATAAGAATCTAATCGATGAGGCGCCAGGGACTGGGTGAACTAAAAGTGGAAATTTAGGCAACACGTATCCTAGGCAACAATGCCGAACATCCGAATCCATAATACACATATATTCATGAGTGCAATATTTAATTCGTATATCCCACAGCTGTTGAAATTAAAACGTATAATTCGAATATGGTCTCCATTATGACGTATGAGGGAACTATCTCGCTCAAACTACGCCCACTTTAAGGATATGAAGAGTTCGATGAGTTTAAAGTGTCCCGAGTGACCGAGGGGGAGGGCACACACATCCATTCATTCGCACCTTGTAGTAGTTCACATTGGTGAGTGCGTGCGTCGTGTGGACTGCGCCAAGATCTTTTTCGCCGCAATGCACCACCAACACATCATCTGGGCAAGGAACAGCGGGACACTCTGAGATGGGGGCGAAAGGGGGCGGAGGGAGTTGGGGAGGCGGTTGAATGGGGTGGGATATTCTCCTCTCCCCCCCATCGAGTGTCTCTGTCTCTCCCTTTAGCATACCACCACGGAGAATAAGGGGGGAGAGGGCAAAAAGGTTGGGACTGCCAAAGACGTCACCTCGCTCCATCCTAGGGTCCCTAGGGATCGTCTTCCGGCGGAATAGGGTTAGGGCGGGAGGCTAAACCGTGGGAAGGAGGGAATTCAGGGTATTCGGGAGTGGGTAACGAGGCGGTGGTGAATTGAAGCGATCAAAAGAGCACAACCATCTCAAGACGAGCGATGGAACGATGACTACGCCGCACTATAATTGGCTTCCCATTGCAAGTGTCGACTTCCGAATACCGGCAGTGCCGCTATTTTCTTCCCCAAGGCTACTCAAGGCCTATGGAGGAGATAAAGCGTTAGCTACATCTACCAAATACCGTGCAAGCCTCCACTAGGGTCGGCGGCACTTAACTCTTCCGTTTCCGCCCAGGTGCTCACGTGTCCTACGGATTTGAAGTGAGGTTGGAGACATTTTCATTTCAGTTCTTGTTTTACGTGAAGCTTAGCTAACAGATACTTAATAGCAATATGTGAAAATAAAAGCAAAGAAAACCGCACGTTACGAATTGGTTTGTTGTTAAAATACTGCTGTTTTAAATAATCAGGCATTGAAGTGTGATCAAAGCAAAACAACAACAAAATGTCAAAACAACGTAATAATGAAGGCGAACATGTTTAAGAATTAGGTCCTTCGTCCGCGCTCCCATATCATTATTGCTACGGATATCTCTGTACACTGCAGCATCGATCTCCAATATCGTATGTATAGAATAGGAATAGAAGAGGACCTACGGCACTCCCCTGTGGGACACACGAAGTGACAAACCGCATTGCAAATCAACCCTCTGTATGCGATCGCTCAGGAATTCTTTCATCTAGGAAATTACTTCGTCGTCCAAGCCGTAAGAATTTAGTTTTATAAGCAACTTACTATAGGACGCTTTATTATATGCTTTTTTAAGGTCTAGAAAAATTGTGTCTACTGGAGCGTTAACTGCACCGGGTACGAAAACATAATGGGCAAACAGAGCTAATCGAGCTTTGCAAGATCTTCCTTATCTGAATCCGTATTCATCTACATCTACGAAATACCGTGCAAGCCACAACAAGGGTGGGTGGCACGGGGTGATTCCACACCAGTCATGCAGCATTTATCCCAGTTTAAAACAGAATCGCGCACTTTCCCCTGAATGCCAGGCGCAGGCCAGATGCAGTCAGGACAACAGTACGCAGTCAGACCAAAAACTAGGAGAGTGATACGTAGAAGAATAAGCTATCATGCAATACACTACTCAAGATACAATTACTGGTTAGTATTATTAATGCGACAGATAAATTCCACTACAAAGTACTAAAACATGCAATAGTATATCATGCCGGTGATTACATGCAAGGTTAGTAGCTAATAATCATGTAAAGATATTTAGCACTAGTGAACCTAACCTATTTAACCTAGTCTGTGTGTCAGTCAGTAGTAACTGTTCAATCGCAACTGTTATGGTCCCTTATTGTACCTGGAAAAGATGGCTCACTAAATGTTTCGTTTATGTCATCTGTCTCTTTAATCTTTTGTCTGTGATTTTTCTACCATAATAGTTAGGCCCTAGCAAAATATGTTGAACTTTCGGCAAAAAATAGTCTGCATCAATCTTTCGTAAGAGATTTAATCAATACATTTTCCTTCGAACGAATAGAGGTTCCCACCCCAATTCCCTCAACAATTTTGTAACATTACTATGTTTATCATAACAATTTTTGACAAATCTAGCTGCCATCCGCTGTATTCGATCTATATCTGAAACTAGTCCTACTTCGTAAGGGTCCCATATACTAGCGGCCTACTACAAGTGGGGTCTCACGAGAGAAGAATAACACCGCTCCTTTACCTTATCGTCACACTTTCCTAGTATTCTTTTAATAAATCCTAATGTACGACTTGGATCTCCACAAGTTTCTCGTATATGCCTCCTCTAGGACAAGTCCTGAGTAAGGGTCACATCTAAGTACTTAACTGACTCTACATTTATTAGTTCGGCTTGATTAATTATGTATATCTCGTTGGTAAAGCTACTCTTCTTCCAAAAATTCATGACAACGCACCTTTTAAAATTTAATTCCAACTGCCTAGTGTCGCACCATCCGCTTATAGCTTCTAAGTCTTTCTTCGATGCAATTCTATCAGACTCTGTGTTGATATTCCTGTACAATACTGCGTCGTCCGCGAAAAGGCGAACTTTACTCGTAACGACGGTGGTGATATCATTAATATACAAAAGGGATAAGGAGACCAATGAAACTACCCTGCGGTACTCCGGATGTGACTTTAACTGTATCTGAACTAACGCGATCTAGAACTACTGATAATAGCGGTTATTTAAGAACTCTTCAAACCAGCATATGATATCATGATATATTCCATAGGCTTTTAGCTTAGCAAGTAATTTTGAATGCGAAGTTGTGTCGATAGCTTTTTTGAAATCTAAAAATATCGCGTCTACCTGGATGAGCCTTTCTACGGTGGAAAATTCATCGTGAACAAAAAGGGCTAGCTGGGTTTCACAGGACCTGCCTTTTCGGAATCCATGTTGGTTGTTGAATTAACAAGTTCTGACTATCTAAATACCTCATAATTGTACTAAGCGATTATGTGTTCTAATATTTTGCACGAGTTGGACGTGAGGGAGGTAGGTCTATAGTTACTTGGATCTTTCTTATCGCCGCTCCTAAAGGTAGGAGTAACGTTCGCAATTTTCCAATCGTAAGAGACTCGATGTTCTGCTAGAGATTTTTCTCATATTATTTTCAAGTGCGGTGCTATTTTGGACGCTAATTCTTTATAAACTCGAACGGGAATTTCGTCGGGACTAGGTGATTTCTTGGGGTCAATGGATTTCGGGTGACTTTCTATGCCGCGGCAAGAAATATTTATAGATTGCATTGGATGTTTGTATAATCAAGGCAATGTTGTGGCATTATTATGAGGGGATGAAGAATAGGCACTTTGAAATAATGTGTTAAGGATATTTGCTTTTTTTAATACATCGCTAACTCTATCGCTGACTAAGCTAATAGATAAGGAGGCAAATGCGGAAGGTAGAACGAAATCGAAAGATTTAAATTTGTCATGGTTTCAGCCACTGGGCAATATAATACCTCCCGGGAAAACAATTTATGAAAGCAAAAGGAAAAACTTATGCGCAGATTCCAATCCTTTCTTATGAGAGTTAACCACAGTGGCCCGTTCCAGGCCGCCAAGTGCCCTCCGGAAATTTAAACATGGCCTATGTTCGTCCCTGTACAAAAATAATTTCGCATTCAAAATTTCAAGTCAAAGGGTCCAGGTGTTGCAGAGCGCATAAGGAATATACACACATACCCAACCATTTTTTTGTATGGATAGATTAAGCTGCGAGAATTGTAACGGGATCCTCGACGCCCGTCTCTCCCGACTAGTTCCGGGCGGGGTCGACGGCGTGGCACTTCCAACTAATCGACTTTATGAATATGGGCGCCAGTACATGTGAAGGGGGTATAGGAAAGATCCGCCTGTACTCGGATAGGAGAAGAATGGAGGAGGGAAAGGTAAATCCTAATCGTAATTCCCTCAGTGACTTACACTCATAAAAAGTGCCGCGAGTCACGTCTCATCATCGGGAACTACGATAAGGAAGTGAGAAGTGAGAAGAAGGATGGCAGTGGGAGTAAAAGAAGAGGAAATGGCCTAAAAACAAACTAACGCGGTACCGTGACCTCCACGACTCCCTAATAGCAGTCTCTCTGCCCGAAAACGAAACTTAGAAACCAAAGAAAAATGCCCTGCTTCTAGATGGACCACCGAATTTATACTCTCGTCCTCACTATCGCTACTCCGCAGCCCACACGAGAAGTTAACAATTGAACATAAAAGGGACGCTAAAAACTTGTCGCCAGCATAAAAACGTTACAGAATCTTCATACGAAAATTCAATTTTGTTCAATATTCGGAAAAGGCTCCCTTTCTGTCGCCATAACTTATAAAATTTTAGAAATTTTTTCGTCGGGGGTCTGGAGGAAGAAACGCCGATCTTTATAATCACTTCGATTGGTCGGTTGGATTAATTTTCCTAGCCATTTATAGAGCAGCATGCCCACCGTCCGATATGAATAGAAAGATAATACCTTACCCGGCTACTTATCTACCAAATTGAGCTTTACTTTTCATACTGTTGCACGGGAGAATCCACGAAATAGGAAAACAGTATTTTTCTGAATAATGCCTTTTTTTGCGGAAAAATGTAGGGAAGGTAGGAAAACCACTGAGAAATCGAATAAAATTAATACGTAAGAACTGCCGAAAATGAAGTCGCGAAACGGTAATTCCACAGAAAAAGCGTTGCACTCGACTCCGATGGCTGGGAAAATGTTTTCTTCATTATTTAAATGCATGATGGAAAAATCTCCATTTGCTATGTGCCTATCTTTTGGTTTTCCCACGGTGGCGCATTGAACCGGCCAAAACAGGAATTTCTGAAAACGAAATGAGCAAAAATGAAGATTTCAGTATTCGTTTGGACTCAACTGGAGTTGCGGTGACCTTCCTAAATTAACACCTTCGCAACTTCCATCGTGCAGGCCCTGCTAACAAATTCTGTATACTGTCCTTGTAATACTTCTACAGGATTTATTAAAAAGTTCTCCTTAAAGTATTGAAACGCCACTTTACGGAATTCCCTACGACGTTCCGCAGAATACCTTAGGATGTTCTGTGTAATCCCCTACGACTCTCCATATAGGTCCTTAAGAAAGGAACTGGGTCAACGGAAACCTCACATATTTCCGTAGAGTTGCTGAAGTTCTACAGAACAGCGTGTAAGGAGTTATATTGCTCTGCAGAAAATAACTCTACAGAGCATGTGTTTTGTAGCATCAGGTTCTCATGTTCCGTATAGATCCTTAGAAAAGAATGTAGTTCTGAGGAGAAATAGTCAATTTCTGTAGAGTTCCTTGCGTTCTACAGACCAGTTTTTAAGGAATTTTTTAGCAGGGGGCATTCGAACCCGTGTCCTCCACGGTGGGAAGACATCCACCCGCTCTACAGACACGACACAACCCCTTGACGCGTGAAAGACCTCGACCACCGACACCACATACACGCACAAGTGACATTTCTTCCTCTTTTTAAAGAGAATCCGTGTCTTCCTTCGAAGAGACGAGTCGCCTCCTCTTCTCAGCCTCGTCCTCCTCCTCTTACTCAATCACTCACTCCTCCGGAGTCGTCTCCTCGGAGGAAGAAGAAGAAGAGGAGAGAATGAAGAGAGAAGGAATGAGTTTCGCGCGTGACGAGAATGCGAAAACAGTCGAGAGGGAGAGGGAGGGATAGAAAGAGAACGGAAGGAGACGACGCGAACGAGAAAATCGAACGAAGGCGACGAACGGCTTCACACACGTGGAATTTAGGCCGTTTTCGAACTTGGCAAATCAAGCAATCTTCCCTTGGAACCTAGAGCTAATTGGGCGGATATGACGTCAACTTTAAGTGACCACAGACGCCATATTCTCTTGATACTTTATCAAAAAACCAAGTAAATGTATAAGCAGACTTTTTATGCTTACTATGTATTAAGTTAGAACTCGGGGTGTGTTAATATGGGCTTGTGTGATGAAAATGGAAGCGAAGAAACTTTCAAATGAATACTATTTTATCATTACTACGTATATTTGTGTGACATTTATTAATTTTTATGAAAGGATTGTGCTTCATTTATTAATTTATATGAAAGGAGGACATTTATTAAGTTATACGAAAGGAGTATGCTTCGTTGGTTTGACCATGTTGAGAGAATGGATGAGAGTCGAATAACGAAACAGATATCTATGAGAGTAGAATGAATGGTGTGAGAGGTAGAGGTAGGCCGAGAAATCTGTGGTTGAATGTGGTTGAGGAAATTTTTAGGAGGAGGAATATTAGGAGTCTTAAAAACAGGAGGGCGTGTATGAAGTGCAGTGTACGGGGGTAAATGAAGCAAAAGAGGTTTGCAAGGATAGGTCAGTGTGAAGGGAATTATTGAAGCAGAGTTAGGTGTACAAATATGTATTAATGAGCGAAACATTTTGACAGTGTCTACCCCGGAAGGGAACGGCGTGATTGATATGTATGTATGTGTTTAATAATTTTTTGCGGAAAAATAGATGAATTCGCTATATTTAAAGGCTTTTCAAATGCGATTATACTTACTGATAAAAGATTTGGTACCTAATAGTTGTGTGAATTGTTGATGTTCCGTCCTTGTTTACTTCATTGAACCTACAAATTCTATCTTCCTTGCTCTGGAAGGAAAAAAATGATCTCTGTGAAAGAATTATGGTCCGATGGAAAGTAGGTACTTTCAGGTTGTCATAATTTCATTGGCAGCATTAGTTTTAGCTAACGAACATCACAATTGTTAATAACGTTGAGCATTGGAGAGGTTTTCACTGCATTCATCAAAGAAGGGGGACAATAAACCTTTAGAGTAAATGTAATTTGTTTTCAGCTTAATTATGTTAGTTACAACGCGCTTATTTATCAGTCAACAGTCAGAGATCATAGGTAGATAGTTCGGAGTGTAATGCATTAATATATTGTTACGTGTTTTTTCATACAGACAAAAAATATTATGATGCCTTTTTTTGCATAAAGACGTTGATTGTGGTGAAATACAGTGAGCGATATGTCGTCCACTTTAGCAACCCCTAGCAATCGAAGCATAATAGTTATTCACGATATTATGATGTATGAGAATATTTTTATTCATAAGCAATAAGATTTAAAAAATGATATTCCCTTGTAATTTGTCGCATAAGGATGGGAAGCATTTTAAAGAAGTAATCCACCTCAATCACCCACAATAATTAGGGACACGGATGGCGCTTTTCGTATGTTCTACGAGATGAAGGCCGCATGATGTCTCTTCCATCATAAAGGGCTACGAAAGTGTCAAGTAAGAATTTCACTTAGCTTGCCTAGGAATCAAGATATCTCGATATCAAGTTAACTAGGCACTTTCCAAGTTCAAGAACGGCCTTACTTTCTCGGCAGTACAGCGTTGCAAGTGGACATTCGATGCTGCCGCATGGATTTCCACGCCAGAATTTGGGAGTGCATAGTATAGCGGAAGTGATCGTACGCGGTCCGCGGTACTTGAGAGGAAAATTGGCTGGCTTGCATTTAGCTTGGAAGTAGCATATCTATTCTGCGATAAATCGCATAGCAGATGGTGAAATCATCTTGGTCACTTGAATGCAAAAACGGACATTAAAAATGTGAACAACCAATAAATTGAAGTGAAGCAGAGTTGATAAAGTGAACGCAAAATATCAGATTCGTGACTTTTCTCTCAGGTTTTTTTTGGTTCTCCTCGGAGTTTAATTTTTTTCAATAGATTTTAATTGGATTCAGAATTTCCAAATACTGATGGCGATCTGTGGAGTGGGAATATGCATTATTTAAACAGCTAAAATATAGCGAGTGGTTTTTTGATTGTTAATCGTACTTACAGATAGGGTGGAAAACTAATGCAAGAGTTCTATTCCTATTTGAAGAAAGAACAATGGCAGTTTCCGTAATAAACTGTACCGGAATGTGGAAAATTTCAAATCCTAGCTCTTTAATTTCAGTCTTACCTACTAAGCCATTACTGATGCTTCTTCAATCTAAAAACTACAAATAATAGTCATGTCTATGAATTAAATGCATTTGATGGCTATTATATCAAATTTTTATGCCTCACTAGGTCGTCTTTTCCCCTAATTCCTCCATTTTAAATTTGGATTTTGCTACGCTTGTTTCTTATGAAAACTTCTAGTCTAAATAGACCTTTTCAAAATAAGAAATGAAAAATACAGAAAACAAAAGTCACGAAAACAGATGTGTTTGAATGTTTCGAGTTCTTTTATGTCTTCGAATACAAAGTCACTCTCGACGATTTGGACCTTTTCTGGGAAATTCTAAATAACGCCAAATCTGCGAGTTTAAGATAAAATGTAATTCTGAGTGATTCAAGGGCACAAAATCATCCGTAAAATCAAGCATAAGTCTGGGTAACAGGAAGATTGGTTTTTCAGTTCACGGAGAAAAAACTGCGATTTCTTTGAATACAAGTGCAGTTATTTTAAACCTCAGTCTCGATGAGGAGCGGATTGACGTTTTCAAGTTGAGCTGAAACTTAGCCAATCACATTTTTTAGCCAGCGGGCAACTTCTATAGGGGTTCGTCAGAAAAAAAGTCGAACATTGATTTCTCGTGACCGCCCTAGTACAGAAGATACGAGTTATTTCGCAAATGTATGTCAAGTGCTCGTGGGCTACGTGTCCAAAGAGCGGTAAATTGCCAAGAAACCAAATCGACAACATTGTGCGATTATATCACTTATGGCCGGTTGCAAGATCGTATAGCTATGGAATCAATAGTTATGCGATCCATGAAGTTACGGACCTCAGATAAATATTCGGGTTGCAGGAACACGTCTCCTAGTAACATAACTTATTTACCGATAGTTGATCGCTTCGAAGGTTCGATCCTAACTTCCATAAGTGTATGAAATTGATAGTGGTTTATCCAATGTATAATTTCTAATGCTCGTAATAATTATTCACTCCAAACTGGCCGTTTGTCTCCAAACTACTTTTTAATCAAGTAATTAAGACTCCAAGTGGTTCATCGCGATTCCGCCATCTTTGTAACTTATGAAGCTCATAACTCTTATTCCATTGGTTATGAAGCTATTTATCCAACCAACAAATTTAACCAATGTTTCTGCAACGCTTATTGAATGGTTGCCGTGGCTTGTGGGTCCCATAACTTTTTATAATGCATATATGTCGTTTCTTCAACTGGCCATTAGACCTACTACTTGAAAGTGCTCTTATGCAAAGCTTCACGCAAATCTGTAAATTTCAAATAAATCGCTTCAATCACCTAAAAGTTGAATACTATTAGGATCGTAGTGCAGAACTATCCACACAATCAGAGTCATCTACGTGTCGCTGCTTCAACTTTCTAAAGAACGTTTTGAACGAGGCACGTAATTGCACGAGCTGATGTATTTACGAACGTGCATTTCAAATAGCATCGTGTAAAGCGGTGAATTGCCAGAATACATGCGCGAATGCATGAACGCGGAATAGGAAAATAGCCCCTGTTCTATCTTATGCATCATGAATGAATATACATTACAATCATAATTACAATAGTCGTAACAGTGTAAAATGAAGCACCAATAAACGTGGGCGAGAATTCGGACAAAATGTGGTGTATTTTATAACACGATGTTCTCTGCTAATGTCACAGAAAAGTAGGAAAGTTTCGCGTGTTCATAATTATGAAGCAAACCTACCGAAATCGTGAATAACAGTACCCGAAGTGATATGCATGACAAATAATGAACGACGTAAAATTAGGTCTTAGCAAGTTAATTGTGTACTTCAATTTTATGGAATTTTGCTCCACAAATTTCGGCAGCATTTAATCGTTCGTCCTTCTTTATAAAAACGCTACCATTTACATATCCTCTCTGGGTAAATCGTCTGATGTGGTTTTAGTAAAACCACTATACCCCATATTCGTCGTTAACTATAAAATATCTTCTTAAAATACGGTCTCCTCTACCATTCTTCCCATGCTATATCGTCTTTCCTCTCTTGCGGAAATGACGTCACACCAATCAGATTTCATTTCGCTGTCACGTGAAAAATATGAAATTCTGACTATTATAATCTTAAATATCTCCTTGAGTAATGAATAAATTAAAAAAATATTTTCACCCCGTATATTTTTAAGAGTGAAAATAACTAATTTAGATCCTTACTCTTAGAACTAAAATATTGGAAAATACCCGATTGTTATTGCGCGCCATATTGAGTAAAAACGCCGTTTAAAATTGTACAATCTGCGCGTGGATCCCCTTGAACTAAGGCAATCCACAACGCGTCCGTTTCCCGAGGCGTCTACAATATTTCCATTTACAAGTGCTAACATCCGAGCAGATCGGCATTAACTCATCGTGCATAAACGAAATTAAATCGAACGGTGGACGCTGGCGTCGGCCTGCCGATTGGTTGGGTTTCTGTCGGCCCACAACTGTCTCGTACATATTTTCCCTCCCTCCATCACTGCCGTTTTCATCTCTTTACCTCCTTCTACCACCTACTTTGCCTTCTTCAAATCTCAACCGGAAATTTCCTTTCCGCACCAGCCACAACAAGCACTTCCTCGTCTGTCTTTCCATCCGTCCACCTTAGTTTTTTTCTGACAGGAATACCCGTTTGAAGAGGTACCCGTGTCGGACATTTAATTTGTATTAGATGATAAAATGGATCCTTCGATTTGCGGATGATATGGCTGTGATTGCCGAAAACAGGGAGGAGCTAACACGTCTTCTAAGCCTAATGAAATCCACCCTCAGCATTGGATACGGCATGGAAATCAATAAGACAAAGATCCCTGTGGATAACAGGCATGGCACGAAGACAGACATAGTCCTGAATGGTATGAGACCAAAGAATGTGGAGGAATTTACTTACCTCGAAAGCAAGAGAAACGCAAGTGGACGTGGCTGAAAAGACCTCATTTGCGGGATTAACCGGGCTAAGTCAGCCTTCAACCGTTAGGCCTAGTTGTTCACGTCGAGAACGATGTAGACTGAAGGATTAGAAAACAGCTGATAACAACATTCATCTAGGGCGTATTCCTCGATGGCGGCGAGATGTGGACTCTTGGAATGGAAGGAAAGAGAAGGATGGATGCATTTGATACATATGGTGCCATCTCCATGTGTATCAAAATCAGCTGCAGGGATAAAAATCACGAATGAGTAGGTCTGGATAAGATCGGAGAAGGTCCTTAGCCTGTTCAATACAGTCAGTAACCGTCACATGCTCCTGGATTGGGCGCATTCTCAGACAGGAAGGACTGTTACTCACGTTTATAGAGGGCTCTGTGTAAGGAAAAAAACACGAGAGGCAGAAGACATAGGATGTGGAGTTGATCGACCAAATCGTGGAGGATGTGAGCTGACACTGGCACGCGGAAATAAAGACTGGCCGGAGACCGCCATGCTTGGAGAACGGCTGCAAACCAACCCTCAGGTTGACTACTTTTTAAGAAGATAATGGTTTATATTTACTGACCTTATTGTTCTGTTCTTGGATACCACATTCTGTAGAATATTTTTTTTTTTTACAGATAGGGTTCAAGGTAGTTTGAGCGAAATATCATTTTACTTAGAAATCAATGAATTTTCTCTCATTTTAAAGAAAAATATCTCACCCTTGTAATGACACCAAAAATTCAACCCCTTACAGTATCACCTTCGGAGACATTTGACAAGAAATGCATCCCTTTTACGTGGGAAATGGTACGTGTACTATGCACTCCAGAGAGACATTATTTACAAAATGAGGTGTTTCTAACACTTTGATGTCGTAAAAAAATTAAAAGCGTGTAATTTGTATGTTTTCTCAACTATTTTTGAAAACTAATCATATTGTCACCACAGTAGGTTCTTCGGCATCGCAATAAATCTTCCGTTTTGACGGATTTTCAAACGCACCGCGCGAAGAAAACGAGTCAAGTTAAAGACTTATTTAGATATTTTCATTTAATTCTTTTCTCCTGCAATTTCTGGCATATAAAATTAGATAATTGCGCCATTTATGATGCAATATTTAATTCATGTGTCCTACAGCTGGTGAAATTACAACGTATAGTTCAAATATGTTCTCTATTATGACTAGGGAACTATCTCGCTTGGTCTGCCTTAATTGAGTGACTCATGAGTGTCTTTGTGCGGCTCATCGTATTTCCCTCGCCTCGTATATTTTGGTATTTGCCCGTGGCTGTGATCCTAATGCCACAAATGCACAATGCGCCTGCTCTCGAACATAAAAGCACCCTCCTCCCCCTTCGTAGTTCTTCGTTCTCCCGCTCACTCGAAAATCGTCGCTGGAGTGGAGTGCGCTTGCCCCTAGTGCGCTTAGGAGCGTCTGACATCTAACGTCGCCGACGTGAATTCACATGGGTGCCTGGTTCCCGAGCGCCTTTGCGGAAGAATATGTGGGCGCCTGATTTTCAAATCAAATTTGTTGGGTTTAATATTCTCTCGAAATCTGTAGCCGTTCAAGGATGTTGTGAAAATTGGTTTTCCAGAAGTCGACTCTGTTGAATGAAACTACTATGTTAATATCACTTCCTTTTCGCGAGTTGTGTTAGCATCTTATGTTAACTCCGGAATTCCTTGTCTAAATCACAATTTCACTTTGAGGCATATTTTTATTTGAGGGTATTATTTAAGGTGGGGTCTACTCCATTACTTTTGAACTGAAGGCCTCGCGGACATATTAGAAAGTCAAAACATCGTTAGCGTCAAGCGCGTGGCCAGCAGAATTAAATAAATAAATAAATATATTTAAAGTGGCTAGCACGGTAATCGTGAGTCACTGAGAACTAATGCTCATAACATTTCATTGCACTAGCAAATTACTTGTACATGATTAAATTAAACAATATTTTATCCGGATGCCTCAAATTCTCAAGCCACAGAGATACGTTGCCCTTTTCGCATTTAAATATTCACATGAAACAACAGAAAACTTGACTTGACTCTGTTTCCAGGCGACCTGTACGTTGCCACTGTTTACAAATCCTTCAAATCCCTGCAGAAAAGGAAAGCCCGACACCCGATCCCTACTTGAGTGTCTTGTGGAGGGCACTCCAAGTGCAGTGCTCCGTATGTCGGATGAGACGTGATGAGACCGTGGTCCGAGCGAGATAGTTAGTTCCCTAGTCCATAATAGAGACCATATTCGAATTATACATTTTAATTTCACCAGCCTTAGGACATCAATTAAATATTGCATTATTAATTGTGAAATAATATAGTTTTACATGACGGCAATTGTAAGTAATTAAATAAAAATATCTAAATAAATATTTACTTGACTCGCGCGGTGAGTTTGAAACTCCTTCAAATCGGAAGGTTTTTTGAGATGCCCAAGAACCTACTGCGGTGACAAGACGATTAATTTTCAAATATAGTTGAGAAAACATACAAACTACACGCTGTTACTTATTTTATGACATCCAAGTGTTAGAAATGCCTCATTTTGTAATTAGTATCTCTCTGTAGTGCATGAACGTACCATTTCCCACGTAAAAAGGCTGATATTTATCTGGCAAATATCTCCGAAAGTAATGTGGTAAGGGGTTCAATTATTGGTGTCATTATAAGGGTGAGATATTTTTCTGTGAAATGAGACCAAATTCATTGATTTCGAAGTGAAATGATATTTCGCTCTAACTACCTTAAAATTAACTTTGGAATGAGAGAACTTCTTTCTTGTATGCATTCAAAATATTCCCTCTTGAGGTAATTTGATGATTGCTCCAAAACAGGGACATGCACCGGTCGATAGTCCTTCGTTGCTATTAATCGGAAGGAAATCGTCTTCAAAATGAAATGAATGAGCCCTTGAGACACTTTTGAGATGCCAGACAGATGTCAACTGCTGCGATCGTTGACCACTGGAGTGAGACGTCGTTATCGGATTCTGCTCTCACATGTCTGGTTGTTAATACCGTCGGAAAAGCTCTTGTTTATCGCGCCAGCCTAGAACAACGCCCGAAGAACACATTCACGTGATGTAAACACAAAATTCGGGCGGCAGCCGTATTGGAGGAAAAATGTCTGCGTTCTGTCAAACATGGGCTGCTCCGTACTAAATAAATGCTCCCTCTTTTAAACAGCTTTCACATAATTACAGTTAAGACAGTCTCGGGCTGGACTTCGTCGAATCATTCCATCTTGAAAACAGAGTAATATACAAATCTGCAATTCCGCATTGAAATATTTTTATTGCCCGACCAGTGTTTCACTGCATTTTCAGCATCTATCGTTTGTCTTACGTTGATCCCGTGACCTCGTCGTTGCAGGGCGTGCACGCTATTAACTAGGCCACCGTTGCGTCCTGAAAATACTGCTCGGTTGTGAAACTTGGGTCTTGCAGTCGAAATGTGTTCGTGAGGAATGTCAGTGTTGGTTTTTTCTTAACATTCACGTCTTACACATGAGCACTCTGGGTGTGGGGAGTATTTGGAGCCCTCTTTGAAGCTGTGGCTCATTCGGACAATTCGTAACCACTGTGCGGTGTAATATTTTAATAGTTTATCGAAAAATTTTGGATATTGAGATCCAATCCATCCCTTAGAATCCTGACACATTGTAGAGCATTGTTGTTGGAAACAATCCATTTTGCGAGAGTAAATAGTAATTATTGTCACTGAGAATTGTAGTGTAGTGGGCGTGGTCCACTTTGCACCGCCCTACACAATCGCCGTTAATATCTCTGTAGGCATTTTGCAAAAAGCAATTCACTCTTGTCTACCCAATGTATCGCCTGTGGACACGGAGTGTTTTGTGTCATTTGTTTAATATTAGCCTTGACTGTTGTCATATATGTCCTAATATGGTTTCCTCTTTTTGTTTCATTGCAGGTGAGCACATTCTATCTGTTTGTGGTTTTCGGTTTGGTCCGGTTAACGTGGTGAGTCTCTAATATCATGGCGGGTCGCCAGCGGTGGTGATCTTTTCGATTCTCTGGCGCTGCTACGTTTGAAAATAACTCTTGGATATAACTCTTCTTAAGTACATCTGTTTACTCGGTGGAGATAACCTTATACATATACATGCTGGGAAAACCAAATATATGATGTAATAGAAATTATGAAAGAGTTTTACAATCGTCGACCTAATTAAGGCGTTTTAATGACCTGGGTTTACGGTGCGGAATTCAAAATTTAAGCGAAAGTCACGTGTGAATACGTGTTTATTATGGGGTGCGACACCGAGATAGTTGTTCGCAGTCATTGCATATATATGAAGCGTGTTATTTCGCTTTTATGGGAAAATCTCAGGTTCAGAGTTGAATTATTGCGAAATATATATGTCAAATGCCATGGTAGGCTACGAGTTAAAATAGCGTTAAATTACCTAGAGACTACATCGGCAGGCGGCGTGGAAATTTCTCACTTTCGTCCGTCCGTATTCGTTATTGTTACTCGTACGAAAACTTTCGAGCCAATCTGCCCATAAATGGAAATCGCTCCGAGGGGGGCAAATAGTTGACCTAGTAGAGTCGCGTACATTTCTTCTGCGTTGGCGCGGATGAAAAAAATGGCGCACTTTTGACCTCGGTGGTTCCGTAGTTATGGTGCCTCGGAAAATTGAGGATTGTCTTTAAATGGTCTCATTGAGCATAGTCGTCTGTCAAATTCATAAACATGCCTTTGAATTAATCAGCTACACTAACTGTCAACCAACCATACTTCAAAGTCTCAACGCAGCCATTATGGTCTCTTATCGATCGCGGGAAAAACAACATTTTTAAACCTTTCTGTTCTGCAGACTATTTCCATTATTTTATTCTTATGATCTGATCTACTGTAGTATGTTGGAGTTCGTAGGATATTGAAAACTCCGTCTGAAAATAAGTCGGTTTTAAACTTATATAAAAGATTGAGTCTAATTATATGCTACAGAAATTATTAAATCCATATGTGATGAAGCTACGTAAACGAGATTCAAGATTCGCGAAGAGAACATGCAAAATGTGGTGTTCGCTCCAACCAACCAACTAATGAGCCGTATTTCATGTCAACTAACCGACTTCAGAGTCTTATTGGTATCCTTGTGGCCTCTTGTCGATCATGGGAAAAACGACATATTAAACCCATGTGTTCTATAGTCTGAATCCCTAATTTTATTCTCATGAACTGATCTACCGTTGAACTTTGGAGTTTCCCAAGATATTAGCTACTGTGTCAGGATTTGTTTTGGTTTTAAGTAAATCATTACGTGTAATTTTCAAGCGACGGTCTGATAGCGATTGCCATCCTAGTTTTTGCTAGAGGTCTGTAACACTAGCGAGACTATCAAACGGCCTTTCACGTATCTTGCTGATCTTCTCTGCACAGTTCTATTTTTCAATCCTACCTCAAGAGGATCCTAAATACTGGCAGCGTATTCCGAGAGGGGTCTAACAAGAGAAAAGTAGATGATTTCTCTAACTTTATCGTCGCACTTCCCAAGAACTCTTTTCACAAATCCCAGACACAATTAACCACGCGCATGTTTTCCTTCCGCACCGGAAGTGCAAATGGCGTCAGCTTTTATGTGACTTTTTCCGTATTCGGGGAATCCGCTATCTTACCCCATAATGTCTCACCCTTCTTCCCTCTCCGCAATCCCTCCCCTCCCCCCATTCCGCCCCAACGGGGAGATAAAAGGCTTCCTTTCCCTTCTTCTCTCCTTCTCTGTTTGCCTTTGAAGGATTGCTCCTCCGCCGTCTCCTCCGTGTACTCGGCACATATAATTTCCCTTCTCGGCGGAAGGGATACAGACGCAGGGACCGGCCATTATTCTTTCAGACGCGCTGCTGCACGGGAAGGGGGTGATAGGGGTTGGTGCTGATCCACTGCCCCCATGTTTGTCGTTTATACAATCGCCCTCCCTCCTTCCGTTGTTTACTACAGTCTCCATCGCTCCCAGAGATCGTAGCGTCCTCCGTGGGAGCGGTCTTCTTCCTTCGTCTTCTTCTTCTTGTTTATCTCCGCACACCATCCCTTACTCTCAGTCTGTGCTTCTGTGTATAAACATAGAGTAAGTATTTATGCATAGAGAGGAAAAGAGAGAGGGATACTCGGAAACGAGTTTTAAAATAATACTTTGGCCGATGAATGGAAGAGATGTATCGAAGTTGCACGGCAAGCCATAACAAATGAGCTTTGGCACACGGCCACTTCATTTAGTGTCACATAACTCACAGGATGTTCTTATGATGATTTCGGTGCCTGGATGTTTACTAATCGATCCATGGGCAACAAAAACGAATCTTATTGAGTCGTAGAGACCAAATTAAACATGTTATTTAATGTACCTTCAATGAGCATCGTCTATAATGAATCGAATTCACGTCAATATGATAAGGCACGCGATTACCAAACACGGAGTCAACTGTTTACCGATGTATCAATACAAGGACAAAACAATTGGTACTCGATTAAATGCACACAACAGCCATGGTAAATCCACCTCTGTATGTTGAAGCAAAACCACAGAGTACCACTAGCGCCTCCAAGTGGCCTTCGTAAGACAAAATTCTTCCTCCCGTAAGGTCTACATCTACGTCTACGTGATACCCTGCGAGCCACCACGAGGGTGTGTGGCAGGGGGTGAAGATCACCCCCTGCCACACACCCACACACACACATAAAGAGGCTATTGTCATGCAAGTAGGATATTTAAGGGAGACATGCTTGAGAACAGGGTCGCATACAGCTAGATGGTTAGTATATACATAATAAGGAAGGGATTATTGGTTGTTATTAAATGCAGCATGCACTACAGACTACTCTAACTATATTTCACCTACCTATCCCTTTGCTACGCTGCCTATTGTTCTCTCTTATGGTACGCGGGAAAAATGACATTTTAAAATATATCGGTACGACAATCTATCTCTCTAATCTTGTTAATATGATCAAACCTAGCATAATACGCAGGGGTTCTCAATATATATCTAACGTCATCCGTGAACAACTCTGTTTCGAATTTACTTAAAAGGTTTAACCTAAATTTTAACCTGCGTTCTGATAGTAATTCCCATCCTAGTTCTTCTATTAAGCTCGTAAAACTTATACAATTATATTACGGCCTTTAACAAACCTAGCAGATCTCCTTTGCACGCGCTCTAATTCTTTTATCATACCTTCCTCGTACGAATCCCATGCACTATCGGCATATTCTAAATGAGGCCTGACAAGGGTAAAATAGCTTCTTTCTCGTACTCTCTCATCGCATTTGCCTGGAACCCTTTTTACGAATCCTAATCTACGTTTTGCTACACTAGTTATTTCCCTGATGTGTTCCCCCCATGACAACACTTCAGTGATGGTGACGCCTAAGTATTTAATTGATTCTACGTTAGATATTTTCTTTTCTTTGATGCAATAATTATTCCGGGGAAAGCCATTCTTTTTCCAAAAGTTCATTATCGCGCATTTCTTCAAATTTAATGCTAGCTGCCAACTACACAGCAATCATCAATCGCATCTAAATCCTTAGCTAATAACTGTCTGTCCTCTTGATTTCTAATTTCCTTATACAATACTGCATCATCGGCAAAAAGACGCCTACTACTACTCCAGCCTACTATATTACTGTCTATCCCGTATGATGCTAACGTCGCGAGTAACTTACAGTGGGGAACCTTGTCAAACGCTTTTCCAAAGTCAAGAAACGCTGCGTCTACCTGTACGTTACCTTCTTCGGAAACAAAAATATCATGAACAAAAAGACCTAATTGAGTTTCGCAAGACCGTTCCTTTCTGAACCCATGCTGGTTTGTAATCAATAAATCCTGGCTGTCGAGGTGTCCCATTGTTGATGTAACTATTATATGCTCTATAATTTTACACGATAGTGACGTTAATGATATTGGTCTATAATTACATGGCTGTTCCCTATCGCCGCTTTCAAAAATTGGGGTCACGTTTGCTACCTTCCAGTCTTTGGGAACCGCGTGTTCTTCGAGGGATTTGTTAAATACTACTTTAGGATACGGTGCCATTTCGAGAGCTAATTCTTTATAAACACGAGCTGGAATGTCATCAGGACCTGAGGACTTGTTCGGGCTAATGTTACTTAGTGAGCTACTATCGGCTTAGTAGCGCACCAACTAGTCGCCAACTAACAAAATCGTATTCGTAGACAGCTCCTAAGCTCAGCAGCGCCAAGTGAGCCACTGTTTTAGTAGCTGATTCTTAAACACTCTCTCGCCTTGTTTAGAGGCGCTACTAAATATGGCGGTCTGTCACAAGTGGCTCACCTCGGGTGATAACCTGAAGCCACAACGGAGATTTTAGGCGAATATACCAAAGATACTGGTGGAATTGCTTTTCTCAAGGCTGCGAGGATGCGACGTGTAGTACTGTTGCTGGATCAAACTCAGCAGTTTAATAATTTGCTCTTAGTCTACGACACCGTGCTGTGGCACCCCGTTGTGCTTCATGAGTGTTTTATTCGACGAAAAAGGAAGAGTTAGTGAGATGATTACTGTGGTTTCGTGCGTCGTAAGGTGGTTATCATCTCTTCTCCATCTCGTTTCATCAGTGCTACGCCTCACAGCATTATACAGGTGCATACATCATTGTGTGTTGTATTGACTGTTTTTGAGGGTGACAAGAGCATTTTTAAATTCTTCTGGCCTTAGTGCTGTTCATTTGTGGTTTTAGATGAGTACTCTACGAGAATACAGCCCATTTTAAAGAATGTGTCGAGGAGGAAGCCTCGTAAACAATTTACAAGTGCATATTAGTTTTCGTGACTACTGCATCAAGTGAGGTGCTTCAGAGTAATTAACTCAAGCTTTTTACTGTTGTGTTGTCGTAGAAATATATCTTGCATTGATACAAAGACATGCAATTATTATCATTTTATTGAATTATAATGATTTCGCACGGGTAGTAATTGTAATTGCGATTCTGTTTACATCATGCCGCTGATCTGTTTACATTCTGCCGTAAATTTCTATTTCGTTTTGTTTTTGTTTTGGTAGCTTCATTAGCAGTCTATCGCATTATGTTTTATCTATTAAGTGGATTAGTGAAATCAGTTTCGTTTTATTTAATGCTCAGAAAGAATTCGTGAAGGGACAAATTGGTATCCAGATTAAGTAGTGACAATGTGCATCTTCGTTTTTTGCTTACCAAATGATGGTTAGTGTGTGAATGTGAGTATTGTTACATTTTCTGTGTC
Source organism: Ceriagrion tenellum (assembly GCA_963169105.1). Classification (NCBI taxonomy): domain Eukaryota; kingdom Metazoa; phylum Arthropoda; class Insecta; order Odonata; family Coenagrionidae; genus Ceriagrion; species Ceriagrion tenellum. The sequence goes on along the minus strand of OY720641.1, from coordinate 133,928,020 downwards.
AATGACAGTTTTTAGCCATTAATAAGAGGCAAACCTTTTCCATTTTGAGTGTTTTTATGTTGACGGAACGGTGAATACCTCAAGAAAGTCCCGAGTTTGTTTGAATATAACTGATACCTTATTGGCGTGCGATTGGGTGGAGTAAGTTAAACTTTGATGTGGCGAAGCTGCAGTGTGTCAAAATGATTTTATGAACGATCTGTGCAAGTTCGTGGTGCATTACTACGTGTAGCAAAAAATGAAGTTTATGACTAGCATGTATTCCTGATTTTTCTATACTATAACAATCAATGTTTATAGAAGATTTGTCGGAATTATGATGGTAATGCTAAAATATGGGGAAATTTGGGTATTTAACGAAAGCGCCATCGTAGCAATATTGATGCATGACATACGAATTCACATATAATGAAGCCAGTGGCAGTGTTGCTTAGCGTTGCCTCATCGTTTCTAGGGCAGTCGCTACCGACAATTATGTCCTCCGCTACGATAATGGCTATAGTAGCGTACTAGGGTAGTAGCTCCTAGTAGCTCACTACAAAGGATCTATGAATACCTTTTTTTAGTATGCGACTAAGTGCTCTTAGTAGCTGAGTAAGTTGGTCACCTAACTGGCGCCTTTTAGCTGAAATCTATGATTACGGCCGTGCAAGATCATGAATATCTCGTTTAAAGATCGTTTCATTATAAAACCTTTACATTAAAGTTTACTGATAGAGTAGTGGCGGTGGCAGTTATTTCGAGGCATTGAGAAATCCCTTCGGATTGGTGTGTGGCCATACTCTTAAATGGTCGTCTACCCAGGGAACGCTTGGGAACACTCTCCACCTTTCCCATTCCCCACCCCTAACCTCTCTCCCGCGTCTCGTTATCCCAGGTTCCCGTTCATTCTCCTGACGTAACTTCCGCCCTCCAATCGCGAGAGAGTGCACCGAAAGTTTCGGGTTCGACCGTCCGGCAGCGATCCACTTACGGAATCGATCAATCGAATTTCGGGGCCTCAGGTGTTGCGAGCGCCGCCCATTCGCGCATCCTTCGAAATTGCGCGGTTTTCCTCGCAAGGTGTGTTTTTGTGACGACGGAAGTTTGGTTGGATATTTTATTCTCTTGATGTCAAGAGAATAATGGGCAGGGCGAAATTAGGGCTGTGTAGCCTTGTCTTACGTTCATCCATTGTCACTTCACATCATGCTAACACCCCTTCCCGCGAGTGGAAGAAAAGCCATCCAAGCGGGTTTCGGACCCGCGACCTTCGGAGCCGCCACGGCACCTCGCTTCAATCCTTAATTCTGTCAACTTATCACCGTTTTACCTGTGTTTTGTCGTTCCATTGTGTTAATTCTTTGGGCCTCAATTTCTAGCGTCGTATTTCCAGCTGAGTACTTGCTATTCCGATTTGGAACAGAAAATCTTTCCCGGGCTCAAACTCACCTGGAATTTTGGAATTTTCTCGGCATTCGGTTTAGAAAAAGCGATCCCTTGTATGTATTTCATTTCAAGCTCGAAGGCCGTCTGGAAGTTGAATGCCAATCAGTTTCGGCCATTCAGTTCACTCATTGGTGATCGTTTGTGTCGAGGTGGTTGGAGCGGTTTATGTTGATGCACGGATTTGCGTGAAATTTTATGCTGTTTTGACACACGAGGGCACTTGACGCGTATTTTGTATGTAGTTCCGTGACATATGCACAAATTACCTCCGTTGACCGAAATGATGTTTCATTATATCATAAATGCGGCTAACAAATACCAACATATCATGCTATGTACAGGATGTCCAGCACACTGGAAGACCGGGAAATCTCAGGGAATTTTATATTCACTGGAAATATCAGGGAAATCTCAGGGAAATATCGAATTGACTGGAAAAATCTGTGGTGTCAATGCATAAAACAGCAACGGAAGCAATGTGCCTTTTTCAGCAAGTTGCCTAGTCAAATTTCCCTTGCATTGTCGCATTTTGCATTCCTGTAATCACCGAAAGTAAGAACAATGTTTTGTATATGTATAGGTACATTGTGTTCTTATTGGTGATACTATCTGTAAATCAGTGGCGTAAAGAACGTGACTTTATCGGCAAGTTGCGAAGTCAAATTTCCCTTGCGTTGTCGCATTTAGCAAAATAAGGAAAAAAAGTCAATTCCTTCAGTTTTGTTTTAAGTTGTTGATCATTTTATATCAGTGCTATTCATAGCAAAGTCTGGCTATAATATAACCTTGTTCCCTGAGCACCAGCATGACAATGTTGAAATCAAAGAAAGGGTGATGATGTGATTTTCTCTCAAACTATTTTAATGTTTTTCGTCTATTTTCCTCCAAAAATGCAAGTTTAAAAATAATCTTTACGTTTAATCAACCAAAAAACATACCGAACATTCTCTTATAATTAATGAGAAAAAAATCAATATCTCCTCTAGAACAATAAAAGTTATGTCTGGAAAACCTGGAAATCTTAGGGAATTTTCAAACGCGCAGCTGCTAAACACCCTGTGTATAAGGAACACGTATTTCCTTATGACTTTCGCCAAACTTTTGAATAGCGCGCCATAAATCAATTTGAAAACGAAGCATTAATGAATACGATTTTTAAAAATTATTACTCTGGCATCACTTGTATCGCCACAAGCGTGATTATCAATAAGCACGTATAATTAAGTGGAGTGTTAATGTATTTCGACTCACTTAAAAAGTTACTCAAATGTTTCGCTCGCGCGCTTTGCACGACTCCCGATTTCCCGCTCACGCCTTGAGCCGCAGTTTTCCCATAATTTATGTTTAAATATAAGAAAATATTATGTTCGTGCTATCCATTTGCCTCTCTTGTCCTCGTCCACCCGTTATTCCTTGGTACCGTATGTGGCCTTCTTCCCAGAGTCCGTGTGAGTGCGTGCAATTGGGGAGAGGGGCATTATGGGGCTTTTCGATGCGAGGAGGGCGACCCGAATACCTCATTTGCCCTTTCTGTGTGAGTGTGTGTGTGTGTGTATCTCCTCTCCCCGTGGGTGCGAATTCCTCACTTATTATCCGCATTCCCCTTTTCGCCCTCGGCCCCAAAGTCCCAGAGCGGGGAATAGCCTCCCCCAACCCCCTCTTTTCCCGCGGAATTCATTTGTTAATTAAAGCTCCACGTTCTTCTCACCCGTCGTCCAAAGCCTCCGCGCTCTTAATAACAAAAGAGAGTGAGGCATTGCGTGATCCGCTCTCTTAGCTCGTCAAAGAGTCGGGAAAAGCATCGCGATAACGTATTCTCGTCGCTAAATCACCTCAACGTATTGAAATGAGTGTAATAGCAAAGAGTAAGTATTTATAGAGTGGCAAAGCAATGTTAAAAACTGGACATAAATTTTTGAGAGCTTTGGGAAGAATTTCTCAGCTGTCACCACCTTAGGGGAGGAAGAATGTTGACTTACGGAGAAGGCCACTTGGAGGCGCTAGTGGTACTCTGTGATTTTGCATCAACATACAGAGGTGGATTTACCAGGGCTGTTGTGTGCTTTTAATCGAGTATCAATTGTTTTGTCGTTCCTATGATACATCGGTAAACAGTTGACTCCGTGTTTGGTAATCGCGTGTCTTATCATATTGACGTGAATTCGATTCATTATAGACGATGCTCATTGAAGGTATATTAAATAACATGTTTAATTTGGTCTCTACGACTCAATAAGATTCGTTTTTGTTGCCCATGGATCGATTAGTAAACATCCAGGCACCGAAATCATCATAAGAACATCATGTGAGTTATGCGACACTAAATGAAGTGGCCGTGTGCCTAAGCTCATTTGTTAAGGCTTGTCGTGCAACTTCGATACACCTGTTCCATCTATCGGCCAAAGTATTATTTAAAACCTTTTATCCCAATCTCCCATCTCTTTTCCACTCTATATGTAAATACTTACTCTATGAAATAAGTGTTGAAGAGGTTCTGCATATCGTGGATGTGGTCAGAAGTGTGCGTCCTTGCGCCACTTGTGGTGCTGTGCCTTGTGGATTGCATATTTCCCCAGTGCGTTCAACTGTTCAAATGCATCCCCCTCCTCAGCGACTGACGATGTCCACCCAATTGCGCGCTGGGAGGATGTGTGGGACGCGGGCTGCTTGCTCTCTATGGATGGGAAATTTCTCCCGCCGTCGTGCACGAGAAAGCGCTGGCGTGAAGCATTCGCTTGGGGTTGAGTTTAGTGGCGCGGGTTTGGAGCCATTCAATTGGCGGCCATCACTTGCCGGCCCGACCGACCTCCACCGTGGGGACAGATTGCCCCGCCGCGAGCGACATCCTCATGAACTTAAAACGTCGCTCTCTCGGGGCAGCCGTTTAATTAAACAATCGCCTGACGCCCAGCGTCGCGGGCTCTCGCTCTCGCCAAACCCTGTGAAATCACGTTCGTCCTTTTTGAGGCCTATTTATGATGATTCTTTTGCTTGTTAGAGTAGTCCGAGCGAGTGTGTTCCCTAGTCATAATAGAGACCATGATCGAATTTTACGTTTTAATTTCATCAGCTGTAGGACACATCAATTAAATATTGAATTATTAATGGTGTTTTGACATAGTTTTATATGACAGAAATGGTAAGTAATTAAATGAAAAGATCTTAATAAATCTTTAACTTGACTCTTTTTTTTCGCGCGGTGTGTTTGAAAATCCTTCAAAACGGAAGGTTTTTTGTGATACACAAGAACCTAATGCGGTTAAAATATGATTAATTTTTAAAAATAGTTGAGAAAACATATTAACGACACGCTGTTCGTTTTTTCTTCGACGTGCAAGTGTTAGAAATACTTCTATTTGTAAATAATATCTCTCTGGAGTGCATACACGTACCATATCCCGTGTAAAAGGGCTGGTATTTTTTGGCAAATATCCTCGAAAGTAATATGGTGAGGGGTTGAATTTTGGGTGTCATTAGAAGGGTGAGATATTTTTATTTAAAATGAGACCAAATTCATTGATTTCTAAGTAAAATGATATTTTGCCCAAACTACCTTTATGATTTAATCACTGCTGATTATGGGTTGATATATACCGTGAGAGTTTCAGATTTATACTGTTTTATCCCATTAGTAACACGTAACTAATTACCTAATGCGCTTTAGTGTGATTTTTGCTGCTTTGATGTAAATTCGTTGGTTGGCCAACTCATTTTTTGAAAGATAAATGCCTTGGAGATGAAAAAATTCGTTTGCTATGTTTTGTGTCGTAAGCAAAATGTTGTTGTGAGGGTCGCAGGTTCGTGACCAAGCGACGGAAAAACCCCACTGCTGAGAGGCAGCGTTAGTCTCAGCCGGTGGCGCTGATATCTTAGATAATGAAGATCGGGCGATAGTGAAGTTCGCGGAATCTGCCACGGGGTACCGCGATGTCCTACGACGTCCGATGTCAGGTTTCTGGGTTTGACCGTCCGTGAGTTACTAGTAGGCCGTTTTTTTTCCTCTGCCTACTTTAATGCCATTATCAAGCAAAAATTCTGCAGTCTGTGTACTGGGATGTGGATGGGAGAAGGTGATGTCATTCCTCTTTTAAAACGGGGGATTCCTTTTGGTGACTCGCGCTAACATTGACTACATTGGGGGGGGAGGGGCGAATGGCACCGTCAGAACTTTGCCTCGAAGAGTGCATTGCATGCCAGCGACTAGCGCGTAGTCTTGTGTTAACTTGCGATGATCGGCTTGCGTATTATCAAATGGAAAACGAATTTTAGATAATGATTTCAGTCACATATGCGATGAGAACGTATGACTGTTGTGCGTTAGTGGCACGCTTTTAATCGTAGCCGTCGTCAAAATCACTGAGCTGCCCTAGGAATGCGCATTTTTGAACTTCTTAAGAAGTACTCTTAAGGAAATATGACCGAGTATTTGTGTGAATATGGATATACCACCTTAAAAAGTAAGCATTGTATTTCTTGTTAAACATACTATTTTATTACTCTGTTGTAGTTTTTTATAACTTTTGGCTTTCAGGACGATTAAATGGAAAACACCTTAAGCATTTTGGAGGAATTCGCTCGTAAGTCACGGCTTTCCTTATGGAACTCCCTTCATTCACAAGAGGACAGTCAGCAATATTTAGACTTAGTCTACGGAAAGGACAAGATCGTACATTAGACTGCGGTAAAAAAAGAATGCAGGTGGCAAGATATTGCATTTTTGGCCGTTAGTGGCAGATTGCGCTGACCGTCTTTCTTTCTCTCTTCAACTCACTTTCTTTCCTCGCGTGTCGTGTCACGTATGGGCGATCCCCATCGACCCGAACTGAAAGGTAAATCACTTTGCTGTAGCCGCCGCTCGAGAGTCGACTTGCGTCGCTTAAGGTAGTCCGAGCGAAATATCATTTTACTTAGAAATCAATGAATTTTGTCTCATTTTAAAGAAAAATATGTCACCTATCCAATGTCACCAAAAATTCTACACCTTACCACATTACTTTCGGAGTTATTCCCCAAACAATACCAGCCCTTTTACATGGGAAACGGTACGTGCATGAAGTCCAGAGAGATATTTTGTTTACAAAATGAGGTTTTTTTTTAACTCATAGATGTCGTAGAAAAACTAAAAGTATGTAGTTTGTATGTTTTCTCAAATATTTTTGAAAATTAATCATATTGTCACCGCAGTAAATTCTTCTGGATCACAAAAAACCTTCCGTTTTGATGGAGTTTCAAACGCACCGCGCGAAAAAAATGAGTCAAGTTAAAGACTCATTTAGATATTTTCATTTAATTACGTACAATTTCTGACATATAAGAATATATTATTGCACCATTAATAATGCAATATTTAATTGATGTGTCCTACAGCTGGCTGTAATTTAAACGCATAATTCGAATATGGTCTCCATTATGACTAGGGAACTATGTCGCTCGGACTACCTTGAGCATTCGGCTCTGTCATTAGCCGTATCAATTCCTTGCGGAGCCCCTGTTGTTGGTGTCGATGTTCACTCGATCGATTCCGTGGCGTCGTTCGATGCGTTTCCCGTGGCCACGCCCTTCCAGTCAGAAGGCGTTCGTCGGGAGGGTCTTTCCTTTTCTTCCGTCTTTCGACCGAGTTGCTGCGAATCGCACGCTTAGCAATGGCGAAGACCCCAATTAATAATAAAAAAATTAACCAAATGCAAAGGAAAGCAGCGCGCTTCGTCAATGAAATAAGTCAATACTGCCACAAGAAAAAATCCTGCCTTACCAGTAATTGAACCAACTTTAGCCTTTTGCCTGGATGGCATGGTTGCCTGTATATTGGCCTAAAAGGCTACTGTTAGAATAATATGATAAATTTTATGATAATATTTAACAAAAAATTACCCAAAAATTAGGACTTTATGTATTTTATCATTACAACAAATAGATCATATGCCAAAATGAAGACCTGTGCACTTCTAGAAGGATTGAGGTGGGAGCCCCTAGAGACTCGGAGACTACACGCTAGGTTTAGGTTGCTTGAGTAATTCAGAACTGACATTTTTCAGAGCGACATAGAGAATATTATCATGACTCTTCACTACATCTCTAGGTCTGACAGATGCGATATAATAAGAGAGATACACTGCCGAACAGATAGGTACATAAACTCGTTCTTTCCGCTCACAATATTGTCACCATTTCATCTGCAAAAAACGTACACCTTTACACGGCTGGTGACCTAACACCCTCTGCCACACGCCCAAGCGGCGGCTCGCGGGGTATTATTTAGATGTAGAAGATGTTTCCTCTGCCCTCTCATTTCACCCTGGCAAACGCCCTCGCCTCTTTGAGCCTCTTCCTTGGGGAGCGCCCCTCCACGTCTTCCCCCTCTCGCCGTGTTTTCATCCCCTTCCTATCCTCTCGCCAACCACCCCTTGCGCATCGTTGCTCCTCCCATTGCAACAACCCCTTCTCCTTCCATCCCCTGCTCCGAGGCTAGCGACCCCCCACCCTACATACGACACACCCCCAACTCTCGATCCTTTGGGTGGTATACCTTTTGGGGCGCCCAAGTGGACGGGCGCTCGCCGCGGTCGCGCCAATGTCGCGGTGGATCTTACGTGGCTCTCCTCCTCTGCCTTCGGTCGCCGCGATTTTCATCGACGCTCTGACTTAATCGGCACTTGCACGATGATTTTCCACCGATAACTCGCTCGGATTAAGCATGCATTCACCGCTTCAAGTTGTATTTTTCATTTGTATTTTTTTATTTATTTAAATCAATGATAATACGTGTTTACAGCGAAAAAACATAGTCAATTCGAGTAGAATAAATCGTTTCAAGTGGCCAAGGTATGTTTTAACTTTTTAAGTGTAACTTGCCTTTAATTTTCCACGTAATTCTTGCATTATGTCCGCTAATAAGGCGATTCCTCCGTGCTATTCCAAAGGGCAAAGCAATGAAAGGACTGGGGTAAGCAATGTGGTGGATATCTCGCTTGTCAGGTAAAACATGTCGTCATGCCCATGGCGCCATATAATTTTACACATCAGTGACATTCAAAGCATTCACTTAACAATTATTCCTACGTACATTTTCAACTTGACTCATTTTTTGTCATTCTGTGCGGTGAAAACGTTTTCTCCTTCGAATTTTTTTTTTAGCGATTCTTTAATAATTACCGAGGTGAGTAATTGATTTATATTTTTAATAGTTGAGAAATCGTACGAACTACACGCTGCTAAATTTCGGAGAAGATCAAGGTATTATAAATTCCTTTGCCTTTAATTAAAGTCTCTGTGGAGCATACACGCGTCGGTGCGACGGTGAATGGACGGTGGATGGTATTTTTTGGTAAAAATCTCGAGGAGTAGTGTGGTGTGGTATGTGGCCGATATTTTGGTGACCGCTCTCTCTCTCGGACCATCTTCTGCATTTTGCAAATCCTTTTCTTGAACATACGTTGATTGGTTTGGCTTTAAGTAGTTGCTTGACTGTAGACTGTCTTTAAATGAGTTGTTCCACTTCTTATTTCCTCCGCGCAGCTCTCATTCCGTGTGATGACACTTCCGATGTATCTCAAGGATGATATCTGTTTGTTCTCCGTGCGTGCTTCGAATGTGTGCGTGTGTTTTCATTCTTCATCCGTCTCTTCCCGTATTCCTTCCTGTCGGCCGAAGATTGACGAAGGTAGAGGACGATTTCCGACGCAAGTTCCGGTCAGCAGAAGACCGTAAGGCGCAATCGTGAGTGTGATCGCAGTTTCTATGCGACGTCATTGATGAACACGCTGGGATGTACTCCCTCAACAACTCCCAGTTCTCTTCTTGTGTGTATATTTGCCATTTAAACAGTTCATCCCTCCTCTCCCCCCCCTTCCCCCTCCCCCGCCCCCTCCGTTCCATGGCTTGGCTTTCATGATAAGTCGAGGTCAGAGTCCTCTGAATTGATCTCTCCGCACCTCTCCTCGAACGGATGGAGTCGTCACGTGTTGAATGCATTGCATGGAATGCACAGCGAAATCGTCCCGTTTTAACCCTATTCAGTGGCCGCGTGGAGTTGTGTTACACCATTGGGCGGCCCAAATTCAATTTTTTCAATTTCCTAATAGTTTCTTTTTTTGTAATAAATTTTGCTTGGCAATAAATTTAGGCCCATATATATTTTTAGTTAGGTTTTTTATTGAGTTTTTTGAACGAATAACTCAACTCAGACGCATTTACGGTAAAAAGAGATTTAATTTTTATCAGTGACAGATCCTCTCTTTAGTCTCGTTTAATTGAGAGCTTTTCAACAACTCCATGACAGCTCTTGTTGTTGTTGTTGTTATTTCTTTTCTTAATTTAAATTGACATCTATATTAATTTATTATTTCAACATTTGTCACAATGGGACATATTTATAGTTATTCGTGGAACAAAACCCAAAGTAACTGAAAATTCGTGAAATATTTTGAGCATCGAACACACATTGTGACCAAGCAGGGCTCTTGCCGAGGTATCCAAAAAAGTAACATAAACGTCCCGAACAGTGTTTGCTCGTCAAAGTAGACAAATATGTGACAAAAATTTGCTGCACAACTATTACTGTTGTCGACAGAAAAAGGTTACACAGTTTGGCGAATGGGCCTTACTTGTGGGCCCAGTCGTCGTGCCGGCTTCCTTTCGCAAGCGCTATTTAATACAAATCCTGCCACAGTTGGTGACAAACGACCATGTGAGGGTTTTGAGGACATAATAATGTGCAGCTACTGAAACGTACAAGTGTATTATGACATCCTATGAGAAACGGCACGCAAATGAAACACTGTGAGCCACACCCCTGTGGATCTGAAGGGTTAAGATCCCCGTCGAGCTTTATGGGGTGAAGGAAAGGGCGGATACATTTCTTTTCCGAAGAATATGCGATGTTTGTTGAATTTCGGGCGATTTCTAAGGTAAAAATAAACTCCGGAACCATATCTAGAATCTCAAACAATAATCACAAGAGTCGCCATCGTTGGTCGTTCAATCCTAAGGTTGGTTGACTGCATCCCTCCATCCTTCCCATTATCCAATGCTAGTTGGTTCCCTGACTTGCTGGTCATTCTTCATAAATTTACTTACCTATTTTTTTGTCTTCGGGCTTTCACAGCGATGTGTATTGTAACGGGGGAAATGATCCTGTCAATATTCGGCGGGCCCTGGCAACGGGTCGCTGTGGAAAGAATAGAATAAACAACGAGGATTTTTATGGATCGTGTCTCCTTGAGCGGATGTTTAAGTCTTTGCGGATGGATTTCTTCTTTAATGATACACAAAAGATATCGTACTGTCTACCTTTTATGACAAAATCGTAATACCCGTGTTTCGACTGTCTTGCAGTCATCATCAGGTACGACTAAACTTTCACATAACCAGACATGTGCATATATATTGAGAGATACATTGGCCAAAAACACAGTAGTGGGGGTGGAGGGTTGTGGTGTGGGGGTAAGGAGGAAGGATAGGAGGGGAAGGCTAAAAACATAATTGGGATATGATCCTTTGGTTCGTCCAACCAAATCACGTCAACACTCCAGACCTGCGTCACACTGAGGAAGGATAAAGAAAGACAGATGGGAGAAAAATGGAAGGAGGGTGTTTTGTTGGAGGAGGTAAGGTTAAGTTAAAATGGTGTCACAAATAGGGGATAGGTACAAACAAATTCATTCTCATTTAACAGGTTAATTTTCTTTCGTTTTCCTTTTGACTATTTCCCACTGCTCCTCCGACACATCTCAACGGTGTCCTTTATCCAGGAAACGGAGGATTTTCAGATTAAATGTGGAGTGGTGGGATTCTTCCATTAAATGTTTGGCGAAATAAGATTTGGGATCGCTGTTCGCCAAACACTTTTGTGTTTTTTAAACACCTTTTGACATTCGAAATACGTGTAGTACAATTTTGTAATAAAAGGTAGACAGTACGATATCTTTTGTGCATTATATAAAATGGTGTTCTACAACATATCGCCCGAGAAAGCGGAATTTATTTCTTCTTTCGTTAAATAGCGGAAATAAATAGTGTTCTGAAATACAGCGTGCATTATTTTACCCACGAACGTTACAGTTTTGTCACTATTGAACCATTTCCGAGTTTTATGCAGCATAAGTTATTATTTATGCGCACTCGACGTGTCGTTCTTCCGACTGAGAAATTCGTGAGGGGACTGAAAAATTCAGTTATAGGTATTGGTGCTCGACGACCATAGTTGATGAAGATTGGCTCTGAATGATACTGAATTCTTCAGTCTCCTGACGCCATGATCAGTCGATAGAACGAATCGTTGAGTGCACATAAATAATAACTCTAAGCAGCAGAAAACCCAGAAATGGTTCAATTCAGTGGTATTAATCACCTCTTTCTTTTGTATTTAGTCCTTCTTGGCTTCCCTCGTGGCACTTTTCCCTCCATTTGGCCTTCACTTGCATTAAACGCGAACCATTTGTGTCTCAGGGTGTGCCCAATCCATCTGGTTCTTATTTTCTGTATGGTGTTTCTTCCTAGTCCTGTCCTCTTCTACTCTTCTGTACACTTTATCGTTTCTTGATATTATTGATGATTTGATTATTTAATGTATTTATGGATGAATGTGTCAGAGTTGCATGTCGTAAAAACGACGGTGTTTTGATTGGAAATGTAAAAATACGAGTTATTCTATGTGCGGATGATGCTGTTTTGATCTCAGAGTGTCAAGAGGGATTACGGAAGCTCCTAGATAAGTTTTGTGAATCAACAGAGAGAATGGAAATGTGGGTAAATGCGTGCAAGACTAAAATAGTAGTTGTTGATAAGGAAATTGGGGAGAATAAGATTAATGTGTGATCAGGGCGAATGGTGAAGTAATTGAACAAGTGGGTGATTTTGTGTACTTAGGTGAAAGGTTTCGAAAGGTGGACGGATAGATGAGGAGATAAAGAGACGTGCGAATGCTGGAAGGAAAGTGGTAGGTAGCATGCGGAGCATATCAAGGAATGAGTGCCTGTCTAAGGAAGCGAAAATCGCCGTGTACAGAAGTGTACCTCTTCCCACTTTGCTATATGGTTATGAAACATGGGTATGTCAGGATAGGCATGAGAGTAGACTAAGCGCCGTGGGTATGAGTTATCTGAGGAGTATTTGTGGCAAAAGTAGGATGGATAGGGTCAGGAATGAGTGGGTCGTAAATGAATGTGGGTCAGATGCTCCAGTAATGGACATATATGAAAGGAGTGTGTTTCGTTGGTTTGGCCATGTTGAGAGAATGTATGAGAGTCGAATAACGAAACAGATATATAAGAGTGAAATGAATGGTGCGAGAGGTAGAGGTAGGCCGAGAAGGTTGTGGTGTAATGTGGATGAGGAAATTCTTAGGAGGAGGAATATTAGGAGTCTTGAAAACCGGAGGGCGTGCATGAAGTGCAGTGTATTGGGGTAAATGAAGCAAAAGAGTTTTCCAAGAATAGGTCAGTACGGAGGAAATTATTGAAGCAGAGTTAGGTATACAAATATGTATTTATGAGTGAAACATTGTGACTGTACCTACCCGGGAAGGGAACGGCGTGAATGGTATGTATGTACGATTTTTTACGACGAAAGTGATGAAAACAGGTAATAACTATTGCAATACGCAGCATGTAGTGTGTAAATTAAATTCAGTGAACAATTTTCTCGATAGTAAAAGTCTTAATCTTCGGCTGTCAAACAAATTCATTTACCAATTGTATTTGTCTGCCGTGTGAACTTAGTGCGTTGTGTGCTGTGCAGATATAACTGTATTGCGCTATAGTACAGCAGTCGAATGGTAAAGCAGAGGACTCTGGCAGAGGTGTGCTAATGTGTTAGTTCCGAACTCCTCTACGGGTCCGCCCTCCCTCACAGCCCGGATTTAGGTGTCTCAGAACTTGATGGCTCTCGACAGTGGAGAATTGAGGTCGGGGAGATGTGTGGTTACCAGATCGGGGAGATGTAGGGTTACCTTTTGATGTTAGTGTACTGGACGGAGGTGACGAGAATGCATGAACACACGAGTGGAGCAAATTTAGTGGAGCTGGAAGAGAGATGGCGTGCATTTCAATGCTTAATTTAATCTTTCGTCGTTATAATTTGCATTTACCTGTCACCATGCGTCTACCAATGCTTTTGATCCACACAATATATCGGTTCATTTCAACTCTTGTGTTACCCTATGCAAATGTAAGTTTATTTTCATTGATTGAACTGGGTGGCGATCGTCATGGAAAACCGGGAATTGTCAGGGAAATTTGAATTTCTGGGAAAGTCAGGGAGAAGTCATGGAATTCACGTAACAGTCAGGGAGAAACTGGGATAGAAATCCCCGTTATTTTTCTACCATTATGTTTATCGACCAGTCTTTCCCGTCCTTTATTTCACCAACTTAAACTAACGTCCGTCGCTGACTTGCATGGAATAAGCACCATCAATTCGTGGAGTATTCAGTTGTGAATTTAGTTATTTAGTTGTGAATCTTATTAGTTGTGAATCTTATTAGTTGTGAATCTTAGTTATTTAGTTGTGAATCAGACGTAGAATGTATCTTTTTAGTTTAGCCTTATTGCAAGTTTTGCCTAGTTGTGTTAAAAATCATGATCACAATGTATTACGCTCATCACATGGAATCCGAGGTTATGTTGTTCGGAAAATTTTATCTCGCGTTTTGTTTATTTCCGAAACTCAGGTCCAAGAGGTAGCTGGAGCTAACTAGCTTATAGTAAATAAACACGCTTGCAGTTCTAAAAATACGAGACGACGATTAGAAAATTCGAAGCTTCTGTAGAAATTTTAATTCAGCAGAAATAAAGTATTCCAATAATGGTTGACCTTTTGGCGATCGGTCAGGGAAATTGGTAAATCCATCAGGGGAAAGTCAGGGGAAGGTCAGGGAATTTCAAAATTGTTTATCAGTAGCCACCCTGTTGAAGTATTATCTATGCAGTGTTCAGGTCTTTTTGTGATTTTACGTATTAAACACATTGTTAGCACGAATCCAGTTTATTGAAGTAAAATTTGGACGTTTTCCTATTGTCCAGAGATATCCGGACAGACACCCCTGCCGGACGTCCGTGGAAATACCTAGGATGTGTCTGGGAAAGACTTTGAAGGGTGAGGGGCTGGGGGCAAGTCATCCCGTGTGTGGGGCAAGCGTGCGAGGATTGAGCGTCTATGGAAACCGAACCTATTCTCTCTCTCTCTCTGTGTTTCCTTTTCTTCCTTCCTCCCGCATAATCAGCGTAGATTATCTACGTATTACACTGCGAACCACGTGGCAGGGGGTTATGAGTTATCACCAGCATGAACTACAATGTACCATTATTAAGTTAACGAAACTGCCTCTGATAAAGCATCACCATGAATCTGCGAAAACTCGTCGAATCTTTCACCGACGCGCACCTCAGAAACTGCTGAACATGCTGCAGAAACCCTTTGCGTTGATGTATATTGCGTGAACTGAGTGAACGTGATGCGAGAGTCGTGCAGGGATCATGCGAAACGTGATGTTGGCACTACTTACGTGGCAAATTGAGACACGATTATTGGGGAGCAAATAAACTAATCATCCACACACTACGTGTCGACTAACCAGGTTCAGAGTCTCATTGGCAGCCGTTACGGTCCTTTATCTATCTCGGGAAAAATGGCATGTTTAACCGGTCTGTCCTACAGTCTTATTTCCCTGATTTTATCCTCATGATAGAATTAAGGAAATAGACTGTAACAAGGACAGTCAAAAAGAAAGAGGAAAAGTACTTGGAAAGTTTCGAAATGTGGATGTGGAGAAAAATGCTCGAGGTGAAGTGGACGGAAGTAGAATGAGAAATGAGGAAGTAATACTAATGACAATAGGAGAAGAAAGAAAACTGCTAAAGGGATATCAAAAAGAGGAAGACAGCTTGGATGGGACATATATTACTCCAACATTGTCTTTTTAGAAGAATCATTGAAGGCAAAATAGGAAGAAGAAGAATGGGAAGGCTCGATGATGTAAAAAATGGCCGAAGTAACAGGCAAATGAAAGAAGATGCTGAGGACCGACTGCGATGGAGGGCATCCAGTTCAAAAACCCGTCAGGAGACAGATTCCACTCAGAAGAAGATTTAGTGTAATTTTATCGTCGATCTGATAGCGATTCCTATCCCTGTCGTTGCGATAGGTCAGCAACACTACCGATAATATCGTGACAGAATTTCACGTATCTTTCTTTTCTTTCGCTGTGTTCTGTCGTTCTGTGTTTTAAGCATGCCTTATGAGGATCCTTCCTCAAAAGTCCTCGATAAAATAAGAGAGGATTTGCCTAACAGATAAGGGAGGTACAAAAACTCGTTTTTTCCGCGAACAATAAGCGATCGCAATAAAAAATGTGCTCCACTAAATACACTCCCATAATACTCGCCACCATTTCACCTCCAAAATACCCTATTCCTTACATCCTTACAAGGCTGGCGACTGAACACCACTGTGCCACACGCCCGTGCCACACGCCCGTGCGGCTGCTCGCCCACCCATTCTATGTATATCCTCTCAGTGTCGTCACTCCATACTTGGGAAAGGCCAGTGCTGCCACGCAATATCAGTTTAGTCTTCGTCAAGTCGTAAACTTCCTTTCTTTTTGTTTCCCAAGTTTGAAACAGAATGTTGATGTTTGTAGCGAGTGCTTTTTTATATGCAAGCAAAAGATGAAAACATTGATTTGCCGGCTGATATTTCCTGTGAAAAAACGGTAGGCTGTCATTTTAGTGGGCCGTGTTTTCAAATCACCTTCAAACTCCCTCTGCTTCGAAATGAAGTCGCTATTACAGGCTCTCGAGTGCATTTTTCGCGTTCAACGTTCCTCATTCTTTTTTATCCTGTCGTATTTGAAATTGAATATTTTTTTCAGGGAAGTGGAGTGAAATTTAACTTCTGTACACAGTGTTGTGAAGGTTTGTTGAGTCAATCGAGTGCTTTATTCTTCGCGGGATTTCTGTGTTCAATCAATCTATGCCTTAATTTCGCATCCCATCGTCAGCCAGAGAGGGGGCTTGTCAGTCGTGTGATCGTTTTAACTTTGACAATTCGAGCCATAATGCTCGTCACTTTCTTCCGAGATGGGAACCCAGTGAAATCTGTTTCATTCTAATTTATGCAATCGCCCCGAGTCCTGCTCTTTACTCTTCACAGTTCAGCTGTGAAATGCATTTCTGAAACTCCGCAGCAGCATTTTTTAATTTTTTTTAAATTTTACAATACATTTATTGGATACTAACATTTATAAATTAATTTAGTTATACAAAGTATTCAAGTACAGGTCTCGTTACAATAATGCAAGTTATACAAGTGCCATTATCAGAAATATGTGAAGTTGAAATGTTTACAAATTAATTTCAGTACATGTAAACCTTGTAAATACAGTATAAGTCCTCCTGAGCCACTGGCTCGTCAGGAGATACTTGTGTTGACAAAAAAAATAATTATGCAGAGGATTGGTGGAGTTTTATTCCATTTTTACATCACTTCAGTATAATTATTCAGGAAAATACATACGTAGATCAGGTACAATTAATTATTTCTCTTATTATAAAGAAAATAAATTACATACTTTTAATTAGGTAAACATATATACAGGAGACTAACAATCCGTTCATTAAGTTATCATTGATTTTCAAGCAATATGTTCTAACAATTTCTTTTTAATTCTGATATTGTGGTTATGTTAGGTATACTAACATTTACATAATTGAGTAACTTCGGTATCGATACTCTTGGCATTCTATCTCTCCATAATTTGTGTGTATGTCTTTGGGATTTCGTACAGTTCCGTATGTCTTAACTGCATTGTGCATTTTATGTCTTTTTTAATCCTATGTTTATTATTATTACAATTTGCTGTTATGAGTATACAATCAAAGAGCTTATTTATTGGCATTACACGTATGTCCTTATGGACCCAATTATGAGTGTCAACATTAGTTTCATCCAAAGGAAAGCTCATGGCCTTAATAAATGTTTTCTTTTCGATGAGGGAGCTTTATTTACCGTTAGAAAACGCACTGGCTTCTATGCACTTGAGAACGGGTGTTTGGCGCCATTAGGTCGCTATAGCAACTGTTCGGTATTTCTCTCCCTCGATTCTAAGAAGACATTCCAGTTGCTGTTGGTGATTGAGGGTAAGTTCGATGAAAAAGAATTATTCCCTTTAACTTCTCAAATGGCACTGCGAATTAATTTCCAAGGTCTGCTCAATTAATGCTTTCGTGCCACTTCCATAAAAAAAATTAGAAAAAAAATTCGCCCGTTCTCTCAGCTTCAATGTTAGCCGACTTGATTAACTTCGCTGTGCCCGCTGTTACTGGGCGGTCGCAATTTATGTCTTGGGCCGCCAATTGATTGATAGTGTGAGGTGTTACTTTGTTTCGCTACGTTAAAATGGAAGTTTATCCTAGGATTCCGTGCTGTAATCGATTCCTTCGACCATGCTGATCGAATGAGCGAAAATCGGTGCGAATTGCGTAATTCGATCTCTCTGCGGGTTCCCGTGAAACGGATGGCGCTCATCAACTCCCGCGTGATCACGTGCTGAGCCGCCGATAATTTTCTGCGAGTTCTTTTCTTCTGTCTGCGTGGAGTTGTGAATGACAAGGGTGTTCGACATGGTTGACAAATTAAGTTAGTCCGAGCGAAATATCATTTTACTTAGAAATCAATGATTTGGTCTCATTTTAAAGAAAAATATATCACCCCTCTAATGACACCAAAAATTCCACCCCTTACCGCATTACTTTCGGAGATATTTGCCAAAAAAATACCAGCCCTTATACATGGGAAATGGTACGTGTATGCACTCCAGAGATACATTATTTCCAAAATGAAAAATTTATAACTTAGACGTCGTAAAAAAACTAACAGCGTGTATTTTGTATGTTTTCTCGACTGTGTTTGAAAATTAATCATATTGTCACCGCAATAGGTTCTTGGGTATCACGAAAAAACCTTCCGTTTTGAAGGAGTTTCAAACGCACTACGCGAAAAAAATGAGTCAAGTTTAAGACTTATTCAGGTATTTTTATTTGATTACTTACAATTTCTGTCATATAAAACTTTATTATTGCGCAATTAGTAATGCAATATTTAATTGATGTGTCCAACAGCTGGTGAAATTAAAACGTATTGTTCGAATATAGTCTCTATTATGACCAGGGAACTATCTCGCTCGGACTACTTAAATCATCGTCGCTCAAGACAAAAATACACAATCTTATTTCGTGGAGAAGATATTTTGGTACTCTTATTGCGGAGATAAAATTACGTACTGAACGTACAAACTATTGATTCATTAATCATATTTCATAATAGAGATCATCTCATTTAAATAGATTCGGTGTCCACTACCTGGTATTTCCCCGTCATTGCGAGAGTCTCTCGCGGGCGCAAATCTAACGAAGGCCCGGAAGTGTTTGCGCCTTCGCTGCGCAAGTGACATCACGGCGACAATTGGAAAGCACTAAAACCGGAAATGATTTTAACGGACGGGCGCCAATGCGCAGTTGGGAAGCACCCGAAACGCGAAAACGTGCACGCTCTCTCCAATCGGTGCGCAAATCACTCGGTGTCTTCCCGAGGCGGTGTGTCTGTCTCATGGCCAGCTGCATGAACAACGCATGCGCATTCCATTGAGTTATGGGACTCATAAGCCATGGCAACCACTGAGTAAGTGTCACAGAAAAGTTCGATTAATTTATTGGATCAACAAATGCTTCATAACTTACGTAATTGAGTCATGAGCTTCATGAGTGGGCAAGATGGCGGACGCGCGATGAACCGCTTCGAGTTTTAATTACTTGATAAAATAGATGTTTTGAGACGGATGGCCAGATTTTTTACTCTGACTGAATAATTATTATCTGAATAAGAAATCTTGTATAGGATAAACCACCATCTTCCCGAGGCGGTGTATGTCGCATTGTCAGCGCACCAATTTTCTCCCGCTCTGACCGTCTCATGTCTCCCCTGCCGCGTTCTTCATGTACATCTACGTGATATCCTGCAAGCCACCCAATCGGTGTGTGGCAGGGGGTGCTTCCACACCAGGCATGCATGAAGTATACGGCAGAACACCGTAACTACATTGAAACCAGCGTACCACACATGAACCCGCGCCAATTAAAAATCTACTAACCAAGAAACATTCCATCGCCAGTCGTTCCTCCAGGGATGCAAGGGATACAAAGACTATTACTACAGATTCAAATTATCATGCATTAACGAGAACATCAATATTCACATCATGCATAAATACGAACGTAGAGAATATAAAGAGAAAGATCTACAGTCTAGCTAATGTCACTATTCGCACTATTCATGACGACGATCACAGCTGTTATGGTCCCGAATGGTACGCGGAAAAAATGACATTTTATACCTTTTGATTTTACAGTCTATCTCTATAATTTTATTGGCGCGATCTAATCTGCCGTAGTACGAGGGGATTCATAGTATGTTTTTTACGTCGTCAGAGAAATGGTATGAAATGATGATACTCGCGGATTGTAACCCAACGTTAGTATATAAACTAACAGACCTATAAATTGATGACGTTTTGTCTTCGCGGGCTCTAACAGCAGATGATGTGTACAGGAGATACATTTCTCCTCCCTGGCCGTTTACAATGTATGGCAAACCGTCATATGGGTGGAAGTGGAGGTTAGAAGGCATTACTTACGTACCACTGCTTCACTTGGATGTTCGACGCACGGCGCATGCGCAGGCCACACGCATAACTCCCCAACGTGTCACTTTCAATGCGGGCGCGCGCGTAGCAGGGCATTGTCTTCGTCCAATATTATGTGTGTTTGACGAAATAAACCAACTATTTTATGTTTGCTATTGAAAGATATGGGTGTAAGCTATTGTGAAATATATTTCCTGAAATTTAGTTTAGAGGTTTAGCCTATAGTATAATCCACGCTGTGATAGCGATTCCCATCCCAATTCATCTGACAATCCAGACACACTAGCCAACTTATCGTAGCATCGTTTTACAAACCTAGTTTTTCGTGGTGGTCCGGCCCTATTTGTCGTGGCACCAGGGGTGCGTTTGAAGGCGGCGTGGGCGGGATAGGTGCCCAGCGCACGGCCGTGTGCGTGCGCACCCGATGCGCCGCGTGGTGCGTGTGCATTCGTTTCCCCCATTGTTGCCGTGCCGTTGGGGAAGGGGGGGACGGTGCAGCTGCTGTTTCACCGGGGGCCCGTCCGGTGGCGCTGCCGGCGGTCGCCCCCGACACGTCTTCTCTCACTCCCTCTCGACTTTCGCCGTGCGTTTGTGACGCGGCCGGCGCGTGTTTGTGTCGCCGTCTCCTAGCAACGCTCGTCTTCTTCCGTCTCGCCCCATGCTCGCCAAGATGGTGGAGGGCAGAGTGGGTTCTCATCTGGCTTCCCCTCGTGTCCCTTACGCGTTTGAGCCTCGGCGCTAGACTCCCCCGCGCTTTTTTATGAACCCATTGTCGACGCCAACCCTAGTTTTGTTTGGGCCATTGCCAGGGCAACCAACGCAGAGGAGGTCTCTCACACGAGCAGCGCGTGCGCCCCCACAGTGCAAAGTGAGAGCGAATGGAACTATTACGGTGGACTGCTTGTAAGTCGGTCTCAGTTTTCGACGATTCGGGCGATAATCGGGCCCTCTGAGATGACATCTTCGATTGAGACGCGGCCGGAAGTCCTTCGTCACGCCCCGGGCACGTGGAGTTTGTTGACATTGTTGTGATGGGAGGATTTCGGACCCGTTGTTGAGAGGGGCGCCTCCCCCGGTGACGGCTGGGACATATTAGTTTTCCTTCGCTGTGGAAAGTCACTCATCTCGTCCGTCGAAGTGTTCGTATCTTCTTCGTCTCGCGAATGCATGGAACATTATTGAGAAGACCGCGTGTTCGGACCCCGTCGTCGTGTGTCGCTATCGTCCAATTGTGTCCAATATGATGAGCCACAGTCGCAGTTCTTCAATCGGCATTCTTTCTCGTCTACATAATAGTGTCGTGCATTGTTCTCCGTGTGTCATAACGTCCGCGTTACTCGACGTGAATTCGCGTTAGATCCAAACCTTCCTTCGTGACTAACGCATGGATAATCTTGGCGTTTGTGTGTGGCAGTCGTGTGTTCGAAAAGAAGAGACTCGGAAGAGCGATAACAGTGTGTGTGACTCGCCATCGTCGGCCGCTTCCTTCCCGTCCCGTCCCTGCTCGCCACATCGCTTGCTTCCTCCCCAAGTGCTCGTGTCCCACCGCCGGGAATTCTTTTTCCTGTGCGGGAGCGGATGTCCTGAACACTTCCTCGAAGCCGTCGTTCTCAGACCGTCTTCGCTTTCGCCCCTACCTCTCTGCATCCATCATCCCTATGCTTTGCGGAGGAGACGCGATGTGCCTCCCCTGCTGGAGTGGATTGGTTATACCTGGGCGTTCTACGGCGAAAATAATCTCCAGTCATCTCGCCCACGCCCAAATCATGTGTTCGCTTGGTGGAAGCACTTAGAAATCGAGGCAGTTAGTTTTATTCATCTACATCTACATCTACATCTACGTCATACCCTGCAAGCCACCCAAAGGGTGTGTGGCAGGGGGTGCTTTCGCACCAGGCATGCATTAATGATATGGTAGAACACCGACATTACATTAAAACATTACATTTATTACAGCGTTCAGCTGGAGTGAATGATCTATGAATGAAGGAAGACGACTATCCTTCGGAAGATATCTGGTGCGGACCTTGTGCCTCTAATGCCAAAGGTCTGGACCGGTGAACCGATTCATCCTGTTGACAACACTGTCCTCGTTTTTTCTTCGTGTCGGGCGAGTACGTACCGTGGTTTTATCATCGCCCGCCTTCAGTTCCGTTGGTTCGCCTTGTGAACTCGGGCCTCTCTTGGAAAGTGTTTCCAATCGATGACAATGCGAAACAAATAAGTGAAGCTAACTGCCGAAATTCGTGTCGAGATGGGATGAGCGTTAACAATATACGTGAAATTATGAGGATTATTCCAAATAATTCGCCTTTGGACGCCTATATCTCTGAGGAGATCTGATCGTGCGGTGAAAGAAATTACGCAGCCGTGATTTCGTGCTTACTACCGCGAAACGGACTAGCGGGAGATCCGTGCTGAGTTCCCGCCTTGGCGGCACCTCCCTCTTTCTCTCTCGTTCGCCCTCCCTTCTTTTGTTCTTCGAGGGGCGTTTATTGGCGGCGGGGTGGGGGCGTGAGTGTTTTGAGTGAGTCATCGCTCGGCGAAGGCTGCCGCTCATTTCCACCCCTCCCTCCCCTACTTTTCCTGACGTGCCCCCCCCCTCCGTACCCTGTGAGAAAATTCGGATCCAGAGTTGGGGTGTGCGGACTGACTTTAAGAACTAATGTCCGGGATCCGCCCCTAATGCCCCTCGCCCTCCATCGCGTCCACTTGCATGGCAACTCCACCTTCGTCGATTGTTGCGAGGCGTCGGCAGGGTTTGTGGCACGGGGTGTTGAAGATGACCGTTGGTTTACCCCTTAATCGTCGATCACTTGTCAGCTAGCGCGGCGCCACTCAAGCCTCCCCGCCGTATCGCTGTTCGTCTCATCTCGCCGTAATCCTCGCCCCCGCCGATTTCACGTCTCGCGAGTGACTTCGATGCTCTCGGGACATCGTTCCGTGAGCGAATACGAGAGTACGTTGCTGTGTCGGTTCTCATTCGCGCGAAATCCTTTCGAAAGCTCAATCTCGGCTTTGCCGCGCTCATTCCGATTCGTGGAAAATTACTGACGGTGGGAATTGAGGTTTCTTTCGCTCCGAGGAGGTGAGGATGAACAATGCGCCATGAAACCTGCCTTTCTCTTGGAATTGACTGTATCGTTCTGTCCGGATCGATTCGCTGCATCGATGCTGTTTTACGATGTTAGTCGGCGGTTGTCTCGCTGAGAAGAACGTTCGCTCCGGGCGGAGTGAATTCGACGTGAGATAGTGTCGAAATTGTGTTTCATTCTATCATCAGTTGATGAATGCTTTCTCATACGTTTCCAGATGCGTCGGCTATTTGTTTTTTGATGTTCCAGTGTTTTTGGCAAACTTCGATACAAAATTTAAAGAGATTTATCGATACTCATTGAGGGTGTTTACTTCGTTTTCTGAAGGTTACGAGTAAATTTTTGCGTGGGACGAACATACGGGACGGTACGGGATTCTGTGGGGAAGTTGGAGAATTGTATCTCGGGCGGTTATCGGATGAATTTTGGGTGATGTGATTGCGAGGGTGACATTCAACGGTTACTCAAGTATTCACAGTAAGAAGAGGAGAGTTTTACGCACGGAGGAGGTAGACATTGTCTAGGACGAATGATGAAGATTTCCTCGTTATACCAGAAATTGTAGTGACGGAAGGCCGCGTATTCGATGTGACATTCCATGGCGATGGTTGTGTTCGGCTAGCGTGATGCTGTTTATGTTGACAACGTTGTGATGCCTTGGTGCAGCCACGAGGGTGGATTTTGATCAGATTGCCCGTAGTTCGCTGTAGTTGGCCAGCCTCCCGTTCCCTTCCTCCCGGTCCCTCCCACCCACCCGCCCCCTTCCCCCCCCCCCGCCTCCCAGCCCGCTACGTCACATCCGCTCTCCCTCCCCCCCCCCCTCTCCGTCTCTCTCATTGGCCGCGATGTGGTCGTAGTCGGCGGCGAAGGGGATTTTTTTTCCTTCTCCGTTCGCGAGAGAGTGTGCTGCCTTTCGCCTCACTGCCTGCCTGCGAGAAGAAATGACATTCTAATGTTGTTGGCTCATTGTGCTGCTCCGGGTCGGTGGTGTCTTGGATATCGCATGTTTGCGCGTCGTCCAGCCGGAGTCTCCTCTCCTATTCGTCCGATTCTCTTGCCTATTCAGTCTTTCTCGGCCGCGTAGTGGCGAAACGCTGGCGCGGAGGAAATAATGAAAGAGTTGAATCGCGACGAGCCGCACCTCGGGTGATTTCATCCACGCGGAGGCCGGAAAAAGAGTTCGCGCTTTGCAAGCGGTTTTAACATCGCCGACGCCCTGCGCAGTTGTCGCATCCGCATGCCAACAACGAAACGTTCAAACGAAATCGATGTGCCCAGTCAGTCGATCGCATCGTTGTTGTCTCACGTCAAAACAACAGTTCTGAGACGGAAAGCCATTGTTGGATACACCCACACCTATTGAACGAAGAGAACATTGTTGGATATACCCTCTCCTCGGAGGTTTGCTGGTTGCCTCGTTGTTGTTTGTTGACGCAAATGTTCAGTGACGACAAACCATTGTTGGATAAATTCGCTTCTCTGATTGGGAATAAGGTGGATCATCTTTTTGTGAGTGTTGACGTGGTGGTGAATTGACAACGAAGCGTATGTGGATTATGTTCTTTGTGCCATTCTAACGATTGTGACGCGTACGCCCATTGTTTCAGTTTTAACGTGAAGGCGAATCCTCGGCCCTATGTTCTTGGGTATATATATTCTCGTATAAATACTTCTCTCCCCATAGCTGCGAATTTCATCGCTTGGATGAATGCGTGTGCTTACGTGAGGCTGTGTTAATATTAGTGAGTTCTTGGATGTATGAGGTCCCGATCCTGTGTTTAGTTCTGTTTTAGTTGCTGTGCGTCCATGATATCAGTTGTTCTAAGCACCTGAGTGTGTCCTTTGACGGTCAAGCGGCCATTGTGCTCGGCATTCATTGCCGTTCATTCTCAACGGCGTGGTGCTGTCGTGGTGAATCCTCTGGAAGCGCCACGGCGACCGCTCGCTCTTTACCTTTTTACCGTGGCACGGGGCATTCCTGCGTGCGTTTGGCAATCCTCATTTGTCTCGCCGAGGCGTGCTTTCTCGTCTCGGGACGCCAAACATGTGCCGTTGGACGTCGGCGAGCCTTGGGAGCGGGGCCCGTGTGAACCGTCCCTGTTAGCTCCATTGTCGCCCGCGACCCATTGTTGTCGGTGCTCCCCGGCAATAATAGGCGCTCCCCTCCCATTGTTTGCCCCGCCCCCCCTCTCTCCCTCCTCTCCTTTTCCTCGTGATAGATATCGTGTTTGCGTGTGTTGACTCATCGACGGCGCAATGTGGTTCACGGAATACGGGTCACGGATGAGCAGTTTCAAGACAAAGATTCGCCGACGGAGCAAGTATGCGCTCGCCAAGGACCAAGGGGGGGGCGGTGGCGGGAGGGCTTCGATGCCCGCTGGGGGCAGCGGGGGCGGAGCGGCTGGCGGCCGTGGGGCCGGAGCGAGCTCCGAGTGGGAATTCGTCAACTTCAACCCGGCCATCTTCGGCAGCTCGCAGCAGCCGCACCAGAAGAAGGGGGCGACGGCTTGGGGGAACGCCCCCCCTCCCCCGGGGGGCGGCGACCCCCGGGGAGGACTGTCGCCCCAGTTGCCCCCCGAGGAGTGGCCCGAGCTCCGGCGGAGGCCATCGCAGGCGGGACGTCGCGAGAGGCCTCAGTCGGCGCCCATAGAGCAGCCCCCAGGGCCCCCAACGTCGTTGCCCCCGCCACCTCCCCTCTTGCCCCCGCGCCGCGACCACCGCCTCTCGACCCCGCACTGCCCGCCCCCGAGGCCCCCTTCGTGGCCCCACTACATGGAACACCCGCCCCCACCGCCCCTCCTCCACCGCGACCACGTGGACGGCGCCTCGGTCCCAGGTGGGTTTATATGCACAACGAGTCGCTACCATCGTCATCGGGTCATCGTTCGAATAGTGCCTCGAAATAATGGCGCTCTGCGCGGGCAGGCACAACTGCCCGTCAAGGAAACTAGAGCTCTACGGCCGCGTAATGTTATAAATTTATGAAAAATCTCCTTATGTCGATAATAAATTGGCACCACTTGTCATAGGACAGAAGAAATAATTTTTGCTGTTTTGGAATGAAATAACTTTTTAATTCTCCATTCGGTTTATTATCCCATAGGATAATAAACCGTGTGGAAAAATGCTGCACAGTAAGTTTTGGAATGAAATAACTTTTTAGTAAATCAAAATATTCAAGTATTGGTCCACTAAATACGAATGTATAGCTCTCTGGTTTCCAACCGGGTTGATGGTGAATTTTGATGCCAAAATCCACCATCACCCGGTTGGAAACCCGAGAGCTATACATTCTAAGTATTCGCGGGAAAGCCTTAAGTCTTACATTAGTTTTTTAATACTTTACGGCCCAGGTTTCGTCACATAATGACATCTTCAGGTCTTAGATGAAGATATCATTATGTGACGAAACACGGGTCGTAATGAGTAACATCTATTTAGTGGAACATTACTTGAATATTTTGATTTCCGATAGGGAGAGGTTCAACTAAGTGAAGCCTGAATTTATTAGGTAAATAACTTGATAATTTTCCACACGGTTTATAATCCCAGGGGATGATAAACCTTGTGGAAAAGTACAAAGTTATTTCATTCCAAACCATGGACAAAGTCCACAAAGTAAGTCCGTCGACGATTTATTTTTTAATTTGCCGGATGATTCTGTTGGCCCATACGTCCCTGGAATCCCGACAGGCTGATAAGCCTGTCATCAGGTTAGCCAGGGACCGGACCAACAGAACTTTACATACATCCATGCCCTGGGTGGTGAAAGACCCACCTAGGCGGGATTCGAACCCGCGACCCTCAGTTTAGCCGGCGAGGACTTTACCCCGCTGTCACCGGGGCCGGCATTTTAATTAATTTAATATTAATTTTTGCAGTGTTGGTTCCACGGAATAAATGGGTACAAATTCCACGTCGGTGTCCAACCACAGCCTCTCAAACAGAAAACCTCTCCGTTTTGGTTTACGGGAATGTTTATTCCTCGACACTCACCACCCACGCGCACCACACTCATCCCGAAGTGGTTTCCTTCACTGGACGTATGGGATACCCCGTAAAGGTTGCCTGGGTAATAACCGCATGCACTCTACCTGTGAATATTCACGGACAAACGGAGCGACCGCACTCACTAGCACTCAGAAAAATCACCCACTCAGATGGGCACAATTCCTCGGAGAATCTGACTCAAGTTTAGCTCGGTCCTAGAAAGAGAATGCAGAAAAAGATGACGGTGTGCGTCGGATACCTCTTTAGCGAGTTGAAGGGAAACATGCAATTGCAACACAGGGTTGTAAGTGACAACCTTAAGTCGCTAGTGAATGTTTCCCTTTTTCCGCATTTTTTTCACATATCATCATTAGTTGTCTGCTTTCGTAAGGTCCTTGGTTCCTCCATCTCTCTCTCTGTCCTCTGCTCTCCTCTTCAATTCTCTGTAAATCCCTCCATCCTTCAGGTCATCAATCGTCTTTCTTTTCTTTCTTCCTCTTTTGCGGTTTCCATCCACCATTCCTTCCAGTACATCTCGTAACAAACATTTCCTTCTCAGTACATGTCCCATCCAGTTCTTCTTCCTACCTTCAATGATCTTTAAGATCTTTCTTCCTTCTTTTATTCTCTCTGACACCTCTTCATTCCTAACCCTATCAGACCACTTGATGTTAAGCACTTCCGACCAAATCCACGTTTCTAAACTCTCCATCCTTTTTCTATCCTTTTCTGTCATCGTCCATGTTTCCCCGCCATACAAAAACACACTCCAAACTAAACACTTGACGATTCTCTTCTTCAGTTCCAGCTCCATTTTACTATTTGGTATAGCCTTTTTCTTCCTAAATGCCTCCTTAGCCATACCAATTCTTGTTCTTATCTCCATTTCACTCTTCCAATCCTCCGTCACTTCAGTTCCCAGGTACTTGAATCGTTTAATCTGCTTCAGATGTTCTCCATCCACATAAATATTCAACTCTTGCTTCATCCCCACTTTCATTACTTTAGTTTTCTTTTTATTGACTTGGAGTCCATATTCGTCCTTTGTTAGTGCTAGGTGATCAAGCATTTCATTCAAATCATCTTCACTTTCTGCAAATAATATGAAATCATCTGCAAATCTAATTGTTCTTATTTTTCGTCCACCTATGCTTACTCCTTTATCTTCTTTCCAACACATGTCAACCATTTCCTATATATGGATGGTACAAAATGGATTTTTCACTTAGCCTTACTGAAATTGTCGTTACTTAGTTCATTATCGTTGCCGATTATTTGTGTCATTGTTGGGGTGGTTAAATGCGGCATTGTCGAATTTAGGCCCGATTTCCATAAAGAGTTTCGACCTCAACCATCATTCGTATGCGTATCTCCCCTTTTGCTCCTTCAAGCCTTCTTTCTCCCACGTGCGCACAAATCCACATTCTTCGCTCTCCTCGACGCGTAGTGACCCCCCCCCTCCTCATTCTTCCGTTCACGTCCCTGCCTCCTCCTCCTCCTCCCCCAAGCCATTGCTCCCGTCAGCCCTCACATGTCGCCACTGGAGTTGTTTAGGTACTCCGAGCGAGATAGTTCCCCAGTCATAATATAGACCATGTTTGAATTTTACGTTTTAACTTCACCAGCTGTAGGGCACATCAATTGATTATTGGATTATTAGTGGTGCAATAATATAGTTTTATGCGACAGAAACGGTAAGTAATTAAATGAAAACATCTAAATAAATCTTTAAGTTAACTCATTTTTTCGTGCGGTACGTTTGAAATTCCATCAAAACGGAAGGTTTTTTGTGATCCCGAAGAATTTACTGCGGTGACAATATGATTTATTTTCAAATATAGTTGAGAAATAATATAAATTACCCGCTGTTAGTTTTTTTACGACATCTAAGTGTTAGAAATACCTCATTTAGTAAATAATGTCTCTCGTGAGTGCATACTCGTACCATTTCTCATGTAAAAGGGATGGTATTTTTGGGGAAATATCTCGGAAAGTAATGAGGTAAGGGGTTGAATTTTGAAGTGATGCAATGTGGAGTATTTCAGAACTTATAACTTATCGGTCCAAATTTGATAATATCCGGTTAAATTTAGCCACTAAGCTAACTCTGACGCTGTCACTTTTATTCCATATCCGCTATGAGTTAAGACTTTCTTCTGACGATCTATCGTAGGGCGTGTGGATCATTGGCAGTGTATCCTACGCTTATGCATCGAGAAAATAATTGACCAAGCATTGAGCAAAACTTGGCCTCATTTTGGTCGCGCCACGATTCGCCAACGCGTGGATTCGACGTTCTGCTCCGTTTGTGTGGCTTTTGCGCATTCCAGAATTAGATCGAGGACACTCAGGTGATGATGGTGCACTTAGACGGGTTGTGGGTGGGTGCACCTGGTGAGGTTGGTGGTGGTGGTGGTGGGGGGGGAGTCATCTTTGAAACCAATCGAAGTGCATCGTGTGGACTTGGGATAAGCGGCGCCGATCTCATTGGGTTTCGTTCGTTCATATGCAGGAGGAACGGGGTGTGAACGCCGGAGTTGTCGTTTAAACACTTGCTCCTATGAGCGAGACATTCAAGGATCGCGGGTGACCGTACGCGGCCTCTCATTGGTGTGTTGAATTCGATGTAGTTCGCATAAGTATATTATAGATAAAGAAATATTTATTGTTCTTGGACCACTTGGTCCGCTAAGAACATACAATAAGTATACATTAATATTAGAGCCCGAGTACAGAGAGAGATATACACAGAGAGAGTGGGTACAAGCAATAAATGAAATAACGATGGCAACAAAGAAAGCAAAAAATAACAAGCACATAATAGGTGAATCGAATTAATTTTTTTCCTGCAACAGCATTTTGATAAACAATCTGTATTTGAAAGCCATCAGCAAATTAGAATTTTCGATTGATTCAGGAGTACTGTCCTCCATATCCTTGTCCCCGCAACAGAAAAAGATTTATTGAATGTAGTGTTTCGATGAAGTGGGACAATAAAAAAAGTCTGGTGACATTCGGGTTGCTAAACATATCGGTTTTTTTCCCTCAGGCTGGAAAAAATTACATAATTCATTCCGGCTGTTTACATTTGAAGAGTTTATATACGAAAAAAGAGGCAAGCATGTATTCCCTCCTTGTTTTGACTCTAAGCCATTCTAATCTAGTAAAATAAGGGGATATGTGATCATCTTTTTTTAGATCATAAATGAACCTGACTTATTTAATTGCCGTTGAATCATGGTATTAATCTCTTCAGTTAGGTCATGATAAACAAGACAGCAATAATCTATATGGGGGAATATTAGCGAGGATGCAAGTTGCTTGCGGGTATGAGAGGGTAAAAGGTTTTTATGAGTTTTTAGCTGAAACAGGATCGACGATAAAACAGGATAGACGTTAAACCCTAGGGTTAAACCCTAGGGTGCATCGCATGTCCTGTTTTGCTTTCCGAGAAGAGATGGTGGTTCGCTAATGAACGATTCAAAGCGAACTATTCACACTGTGATTAGTTCCCCTACCTATCATTATCTGATATTCCTCTATTCTGACGGTTGTCAACTTAACCTGCCAAACAACCTTGAGGTGACTCGCTGAGTAATACGTAGAATATGTAAATCTTATTGTTATTTTAATTCTTCATTTTTCCATCCATAGCTGATCTTCAGCATCCGATATCCAAGTCGCGAATGCTTCTACTCTTCCATGGTTTCCTTTTTTCAATGGTCCATGTTTCCGACTCAATAGCTTCACGCTCCTCACGAATGCTTCAAGTGTTTCTTCGTTCTCAGCCTGGTCTCGAACCAGTGACCGTCATATTGAGGGTCGAGCGCTGTTCTCCTGCGCAGACACTGTCGTGCCGATGCTATAATAAACTCACTTAAAATGCAAGTAGTCCTTCGTTCTAAGTCTCGTGTCGTCACTTGTTACGTAACTGGCGGGTTGAAGATGGGGCGTGGCAGTAATGACATAGAAAAGTCATCCATGTTAAGGACAGCAAGATTTGTTACCTCCACTTTGGAGATATTCATTTGGAACAATGTCCGCTTTGAAAAGTTTAAATGTATGGACACCTCTCACTGTTGGAAACTGTTTTATTTCAACAGTCGATCGTGAATCCAAAATGAGTTTTTTTTAGGAAGATGTGATTTTAGATTTTCGTTAAAAACTGCCACGAGCGTAAATGTAGTGTCTCACTACTTTTATAGGGATTACGGTGGGAGCACCTAGAGACTCGGAGGCTACAGGCTTAGGTTGCTTGATAAATTCAGAACTGATATCTTACAGGGCGACACAGAGAATATCATGACTCCTCACTACATCTCTAGGTCTGACAGATGCGATAAAATAAGAGAGATACACTGCCGAGCAGATAGGTACAAAAACTCGTTCTTTCCGCCAACAATAAGCGACCACAATAAAAATTGAGCTCCACTAAATACATTCTTATAATACATGTCACCATTTCACATCCAAAAAACTTGTATCTTTACACGGCTGGTGACTTAACACCCCATGCCACACGCCCATGCTGCGGCTCGCGGGGTATTATGTAGATGTAGATATGAGGCAGCGAGAAGCAAAGGGATGTAAGTGACAAAAAATAAAATTTGGAGTTAACTAGTGCAAACGGTAGGGGAAACTCTAATCTGTTTGGTGGCAACGAGATGTCAGTGATCTACTCGACAGTTGCTGCCAGCTAGCGTGATTTAGATAAACTACTTGATGAAAGCTCCATGTTGTTTGGTAGCATAAGGATGCAGGTTCACGTACATCTTCTTGCTGCTGAACAGACTGGTGTGTTAACTTTTGTGGAGTACTGCCTCATACTGTTTTCAATATTGTTTTACACACTTTTTTAGTGAATTTACTGAGGTTTATAGAATATTTTGAGTAATGTTTGAAGATATGGACTACCGTCTTGAAAGTGAAAATACAGGCAAGAAAAAATTCTCAATAGTAGTGCATATTAACGAAGCGGTTTTAACCATAATCTGAAAATTATTTCAAGAAAATTTCAATCAATAATATGTTCATTTTGAAAACAATTTTAGGTTTTTAATGTTTTCTAATTTAAGCCCAAAAATATGTTTTATGGCTATTTTATTGTGTTCTTAAATGATTTTTAGTTTCTTGTGGTTTTACAACATTCAACGTGGGCCTAGGTCCACTGTCTATTAACCCGACCAATAATTATTTAAAGTATCATCTTTACCACACGTTGGTAATTGTAATTTATTAGATCTCGGGATACATATTACAGTGTTGTGGCTTTCAAAATCACACTGTATTATTAGGCCTAAAAAGCCTTTGGGTTTTCAGATCCTTCGGATGACACTGAGGATGATAAAATTTCGAGCCTGAAAATCATTCACCAGAATCTTCATCATCAATTGAAGAAGGAGATGAAGGAGGATTGTTAAAACAAAAGAGGACTATAAAGTTGATCAGGTGTGAAAATAAACGGAATAGAGCTAAAACCCTGCGTGATTCAGGTAAGGAGTATATGTATAGGCTCAAGGGGAGTCGTAAATCGGACAAGCAGTATGATCATAACTGCTGGTATTTCTGTAAGATGGTATTGATAACAGAAGCCAATTTCAATTGCTTTCATATTCTATGGAATTCAAGAAGGTAGAGCCACGGACCATTTTCTACAAGACGTTACTTGACGAGGATCTTGAATTGGAAAAATATTCCAAGATCGAACCCAAAGTTGGGCGACCGCCGACAACATTTGCAATGAAATCACTTCACGAAGTACCCCCAAAAATAACAACAACTAAGTACAAAGATCTACAAACCCTTCTGTAGTTTTTGCCTACAATTTACCATGGGTTTCACCTCAACTTGAAGCATGGAGCCAAGGAAAAAAAATTTGGAAAGCGCTCGAAAAAAAGGGAACAGTAAAAAGTTAACAGACAAGCAAACTGAAAAGGGCCAACAACCAGGTACATCTGCGTCCTCAATCGGCGATGAAGAATATCTGGAATTAGATGACCTGGGCAAGATTTACGATACAGATTAAAATGTAAAAAGATAAACTGTTGTGTGTTCTATTGTGTAACTATAGTAACTACTTAGTCACATTTTTTCTAAGTTTGTAATAAAAATGTTTCAATAGGTAGTCTACTAGTGATTACCCTGCGATTATCAACAAAGTATGCTGATTGCTTTGTAGAAAAGGGGTGTAAGTTACAAAGTTGGAAGCAAAAGGGTGTGTTTACTAGCCATTTTTCAAATAAATCCTTTTTAATGTTAAATTACCAGAAAGACATGGAACTGCTTATTTAGAATAAACCATATATGTATAAAACAATTGTAAAGAAAAAACTAGTGAGAGCCGACTCCAGAATTTTCCATGTACACTGAACTTTGAACTAGTTCTACTAAAAATTCTACTTTCGTCACTGACACCCCTTTGCTTTGCTTCTCGCTGCCTCATATGCAAAGGTCGTCGTAAGTCAACAAAGGGGTTCGAAAATCGGTAAATTTCCGGCTCATTCAGAAAGGTTTCAACGCTTCGTCGACCCCCCTGTGAAAATGAAGACAATTACCCGCGTCTTTATGGACGTATACATGACTACCTCGCAAGTGAACAACCGAGTGGCAGGGGGTGTGTTTTCACCTGACGATCTCTTTGCGCATTCCGTTTACACGCTGAAATTTCTCTCGAATTGGCTTTCGATTTAAGTGTGTCAACGGGTTAAACACCTGCGGGCGGAAGGGTGAGACTTAGAATTTTGAAAGTAATGCTGGCGTATCTCGCGAGACGGAGAAATATTTATCGGTGCTCGTTAATTAGAAATCATAATTCGTGCGATTCAACGAACTGGACTTCGTAGGCCTGTCACTCAAGTCTTATTAGTGAAAGCAATTACTATGTACAGTCATCTGATAAAAAAGTTAAAATTAGTAAGAATGTGTCCGCGGCGTTTCAGCATTTGGTCTTCTGGTGTCTTCTACTTGAAGACGTCAGCAGGATGGCTGGAGAAACTGTCGTCTCCAAAAGACAACACGCGGATGGAAACCCGAAAGATAATCTCCAAAAAAAAGTCGTCTAAATTTTGTTCGATTTGTTTTCTCTATTATTCCCCAATCTCGTATTCATGACTTAATGAGTCTACATTCGTGGATTTTTTGTGGTCGCCATTAAAGATCCACTCGGAACCAGGAAGATTTAATCCAACCTTCGACCGACGCGCTGCTGCGAGACTAAATCCTTAAAAGATCTTGGCACGAAACGACCTTCTAACAGTTTTAAGTTTTTGACTCATATGTTTTTGAGTGCATAAGAACATATCCGATTAAGAATTCAAATTAATGTTTCTTTTGCCAATAATGATACACAATCAATATGTTATTGAGAATCGATAATTATGCTGCTTACTTTTGAGTCGATATTGGATATTGGATGTCGTAATTGCTAAATGGTGTACATTTTTGTTCGTCAGAATGCAAGTGTTTTCATTTTTTACTATGCAATCATTTATATTACAAAATTATTACAAAACGATTCTGTGGAATATTTTGTTTCTCATGAAACGAAAAATCTGTCGATTTAACGTGACCTAAATACGAGAAATCGCCCGTCATCACCAGACGTACATCAAGCCGGACAAGTGATCACTCAGTAGTAATCACACGAGTAGAAATTTTACCGACCGATAACGTGGATCGGCATTATTGAATCGGCATCTGTTCTCTAAATAATACAGGATTCGAATTTCCCCTTCGCCTGTGTAAAAGCCGGGCACCGCTCAAAGATTGAGCGAAGATTTGTGTGTATTTCCATTCCGAGTTCACAGGTTGGTGGTGGCCGTTTTCTAAATATGCACTGAAGTTACTTTTCAATGGCTGATCACGCACATACTTGGCTGCTCACGAATTTTGTATTCACTCGTGAATAAATCATTTTATTGCACCTAATTGAATGAAACAATGTGAACCAGCAACATTTGGCAATGTATGTACATGTACATCCCTAAGAGGATTATCACACTTCATGTCTACGTTTACGTATTATCTTGCAAGTCACCTCAAGGATGTGTGGCAGGGGATGAATTATCACCAACGTATTTTATAACATACCGTAATAAAGTTGAAGAAAGGACGAGTATTATTACATTGGCGAGGATCTGTAAACACTTGTCCAATAGGGAGCTTTTACAACCATGCACTGCACTTAGGTAAGTCACCAATCGTGCAGAAATATGCACTCATTTGTAATCATGCGATAATAAAACCTTTCAAACGATCAGAGATACTAGAATCATGGTGGGGTCATGCGAAACGGGATGTTAGTACTACTTGCATGGCGGTTCAAGAGACAGACTTTAGGGAGCCAACTGTCTAATCAGCTATATGATCGAGCGTCTAACCTACCACAAAATTCCACTGGCAGCCATAATGGTCTCTTATCGATCGTGGGAAAAACCACATTTTAAATCAGCATTTTCTGCAGTCAAATTCCCAAATTTTATTTTAATGATCTGATCTACAATAGTTAGTCGGAATTCTTAAGGTGTAAATAACTTCGTCAGAAAACACACTGGTTTTGCATTTACATAATAGAATAATTGTAAATTTTAATATTCAATTTGGAGGCTAGGTATATACTAAGGATGAGCCGAATCCAAATGTCGATTCTCGATTCCACCGATTCTCATGATTAGAATCGGTATCGAGAATCGATCGCCTAAAGTCGATTCCGATTCCATCGATTCCAGATAGATAAATATTCAAATCAAATTTCATTTATCACATCATATTTGTCTTGGTAATTTTGGGTGTAGGCTATCAATTTGTACTTTTTATGAACTACCTCAATAAGCTGAGGATATGTTTTTGCTATTTGTTAATAAATATACTTTTTGAGCGACTTAATTGTCTTTGTTATTTTATTTCAGCCAATACTTGAATTTAAATAATAGTCGTACGCTACTGGTATATCAATATCCCACCTGTTATTAGGAATATGAATCGATGGAATCGAATCGGAATCGAAAAAAAGTGGAATCGATTCATCCCTAGTATATACCCATCCAAAGTTGTTGCGAAAGGTGAGTTACACTGATGAGATTATCGTATCTTGCCACAAATCTTCACCACGCGATTTACGCGTGTCCCCGTAATCCTGCATTCCCGTCTGCGGAGGTTATGGATCCACCTGACACATGGATGGCTGAGTCTTGTTTTCCAAGAGCTGTGGCCGCAGCCGTCGATTTGCATTCAAGTCTTTGAAAGCCGGTGGTTGGAACTCCCGAACGGTTGAGGCGGCTAGTGTGGTTGCGAACGTGTGTGGTTTTATAAACGACTAAGGTATTCAAACGGGTTTAAACCCTTACGCGTGGTTTCCATTAAGGTCGTTTGAGGGAAATATCATTTTACCTAGAAATCAACGAATTTGGTCTCATTTTAAAGAAACATACATCACCCTTCCATTGACATAAAAAATTCAACCCCTTACCTCATTACTTTTGAAGATATTAGCCAAAAAATACCAGCCCTTTTACATGGGAAACGGTACGTGTATGCACTCCAGAGAGACATTATTTACAAAATGAGGTATTTCTAACACTTAGATGTGCAAAAACTAACAGCATGTAGTTTGTATGTTTTCTTAACTATTTTTGAAAACTAATCATATTTTCACCGCAATATGTTCTCGGGTATCACAAAAATACGTTTCGTTTTGAAGGAGTTTCTAACGCACCGCGCGAAAAAAATGAGTCAAGTTAAACACTTATTTATATATTTTCATTTGATTACTTACAATTTTTGTCATTTAAAACTATATTATCGCACCAATAATAATGCAAGGTTTGATTGATGTATCTCACAGCTGGTGAAATTAAAACGTATATATCGAATATGGTCTCTATTATGATTGGGGAACTATCTCGCTCGCACTACCTCTCTACTAAGTCTCTCTCGTACATTTCTTCAGTCTTCCGTCGCATACCTCCATGGTGAGGCGTCTTTTTGTTAGTGACGTCTCTTGCCATCAAGTATTTCGGTGAAACGTCGGGAGAATTCTTGAATGTGTCCATATCGAGCTGGACTTGGTGGATGTTGATGATGAATCATAACACTTGAGTAACCTGCCACAGATCCATTTAAATAACAAACCCCACGCGTATTCATTTATTTTCAAAGAGCGCGCCGTTTAAATGAGTCTGTGGAAGATCACTGAGCGTTTTCATATTCACCAGGAATTGCGGGCGAGATGTTGGATTATAATAATAATAATAATAATTAAGTTTATTTGCTCGTGGGTACAATACCCCTCTGAGCACCAATAATATAATATGTGGTGAGCACGTTTGATACATGAAAGTACAATACATCGAGATAGAATGAAATATAACCAAGTATTTCACATAAATTTTAAACAACAAAACTTCAATAAAGTGGCTCGACATATTATTTATAATATGTTACAAATGTTATTCGGGTTTAAATTTAAAACAAATAAAGTTATTGAAACACACTTAGATATTACAAAGCAATTATAAACACTACGCAAATTATTGCATTTTGACATTGAATATGTGACATTGACAAAGCGAATTAGAATCTGATTTCTGTGTGTTGAAGGTAGTGATAAAGTTTTTAGTTTGAATGATTGTGGGTTTTGAATGTTCTTCAGATCTTTGGGGAGAAGATTCCATAATTTTGTTGATCCATCCAAAAACGAGTTATGGTATTTAGTAGTTCGGTGGGCGGGACAGTAGAAATTGGATGCTTCACTTCTTGTGTTCATAATTCGGGCCTAGGGTTGTTTTGTAAACAGGCCCAACAAATATTTTGGTTCAGAAATGGAAAATAAGGTAATCATGAAAACACACAGCATTTAATTACGCCTGTCTTTGACATTTAACCGTGAACTCTTTTCCCTCTGTAGTAACGTATGTATAGTAAGGAATTAACGAAACTCATTGAACTTCGATGTTGAAAAAAATTATTTTTAATCTCATCTGTGATGATTGGTAGTAAAGAAAGTGGCTCCGTGGATATCCTAATTTTTTAGCGTCCTCTTGAAAATGATTTTGTAAAGAAATAACGTTTGGCGAGCCGTAGGATGAAATGAATGTGCCTTCACTCCAGCCAATTGCGTCGCTCTCTCCTTCCTCAATAATATTTCTCAAAATCCCCCGTTTTTTTCCCGATCTGAGAATTTGATGGGTGAATTGTCGTGGTCACTCCCAATATGTTTGCGTGTTCTCCAATTTGATTACTCTCCCAAAGTATATGCAAACACCCGTTTCTCGTGACTCCTCGCTTTTACATGGGCAGTATTTGTTGATGTTTAGCGTTGAGGGGCAAATATTTGAACATCTGCTGCATTTCCTGCGCTGTGTTTTGTATCTTAGATTTTTATGGCAATTTATCGTTTCTTATAAAGTTTACCTCCAATGATTCCTTCTTTTACCGTAGTAATATTTTGAGAAGAATCATGGAAATAATATGAAGGATCTCTAAGAGATTAAGTGTGATATAGAATATCGTGTTTTTTGGGGGCTTTAGTTATTTTTGTTCATCGATAATGAAATCCTAAGTTTAAGTCGAACAATATTTCAATGGGTTTCTAGGCACAAATATCTCCTATCTCCCGGTTTAACCCAGTAAAAACGTCTCGTTACGAGGAATGGTTGAAGCCATCCGAATTGTATAAACGAAAAGTATTAAAATCGTTTCATGATATGGCCATTATCTGTGTTTTGGCTGGTTAAGTTGTCCTTAAACATTTTTCGCGTTCAATAGATTTATGATCTATCTAATGACTAATCAGTGCCCACTAATCCTAGGATCAATGGCTGATGATGTTTTCAGTTAATTGTTGTACACTTAAAGCACGGCTGCGGTACAATCGATCGGATATTAGCGCAACGTAAACCATACTGGTGTTGTCTCCTAAACTTCATTATCTTAGTCGTATCCTAATTTATTATCTATTGAGTTTAAAGTATAATGGCCAGATTGAATGTCATTGAATTTAGTCCTTGTGGATTGGATTGGATATTTGGGGAGGCGACCGACGGCTAAGGTTATTTGCGCCATTAGGGATAGGTAAGGGAGTAAGGGTGGATAGAAACCCGGCGTCGGCATTAGCCTGCTCTTAACGAAAGGCCCCGAGGGGACCACGGTTTAACGTCTCATCCGACAGTCGGAGTACTGTACTCGAAGTGCCCTCAACAAAACACTCAATTACGGATCGGGTTTCCTGTGAAAAACTTTCCTCCTCCGCAGGGTTTTGAACCCTGGCCGCCCGTGTGGTAGGCGAGTACTCTAGCCACCACACCTACCCGATCCCCTTTAGTACTTGTGAATGCTAAATAATTTCCCTGGCGTATTCCATTCTTGGCCTTGTACGGTAAATCCATCCAAATCTATTCATTTCGCCTTCCAATTTCCCCTGCAGAGAAGCAGCGCTTCAACCCTTGTCTCTGGTACTGTACACAATGGCCAACGCATTGTGCAGTGGTGTTGTGAGAGATGGTGTCCATAAAGGTGTCGTCTCCTTCGTCATTCACGCTTGAGCACCGAATCGATTTTATCGATTGCTCCTCCTCCCTACCCGCCGCCAGTCCAATTTGCGCGCTAATTTTCACGCGTTGACTCAAAGAGGCGAGAGTGACTCCTGTCGATCGGGGTTCTGTCCATTGGATATGCGTTCCGGGGGTCAATGACCGCTTTGGCTCGTGTGTGTGTGATTGGCGCAGGAATGGAGATCGGTGCCGCACTTCCGAAGCCAGAAGGGCGCTCGTGTCGCTCTGGAGACAAAAGACGAGAGGCGTGCGCGAGTTGCGCTGATAGGCAGAGGGGAGGTCATTCGTCAGCCCCCTACCCCTCCCACGCCTTCAAACGAGAATCTCTCTAGCAATGCGATTGATACGCGCCGGGAAATCGTAGGCTCGTCTTAATGATTTAAGGTAGTCCGAGAGAGATAGTTCCCTAGTCGTGACAGAGACCACATTTGAATTATACGTTTCAATTTCACCAGCTGTGGGACACAAGAATGAAAATTTACTTTTCAATTTGTCGGTCCTGGTGGCGGCGGGATTAAGTCCTTGCTTGTCAGTCCGAGGGTCGCGCGTTCGAGTCCCGCATGGGTTGTTTTTCACCACTCAGGACATGGGTGTCGTTGTTCGTGTATTGTTAATGTTAGTCGCCCGATGTAAAAGGCCTTTGTTGAGTTGTTTTCGGGATTGTGAGAATAAATGAATAATAAATAAAATAATAGTGCAGTAAAATAGTTTTAATATGACAGAAGTTGTAAGTTGAAGTTGTGAGTAAATAAACGTAAATTTCTAAATAAGTCTTTAACTTGACTCATTTTTTTCGCGCGGTGCGTTTGAAACTCCTTCAAAACGGAAGGTTTTTTTTGATACCCAAGAACCTACTGCGGTGACAATATGATTTATTTCCAAATACAGTTGAAAAAACATACAAAATACACGCTGTTAGTTTTTTTTACGACATCTAAGTGTTAGAAATAGCTCATTTTGTAAAGAATGTCTCTCTTGAGTGCATACACGTACCGTTTCCCATGTAAAAGGGCTGGTATATTATGGCAAATATCTCCGAAAGTAATGTGGTGGGGGGTTGAATTGTTAGTGTTACTGGAAGGGTGAGACATTTTTCTTTTTAGAATGACACCAAATTCATTCATTTCTAGGTAAAATGCTTTTTCGCTCGAACTACCTCAATCACTGAGGCCACGTGCGTTAATAGATCGAATACTTTTGATCGAAAATCCATGCTTAAGCCAGATAACCGCGGTATTGCCATTCGTAAATGGCATTCTTTTTAAACGCCCTTCAAGTTTGGCAGTTTATTTATTTTTTATATGTATATGCTGTATACATATATATTCTATATATTATATGGGGAAATTCACTTTGGGAAAAATATTTTATATATATGGATGAAACGAGCGTAAAAATGAGCTTCAGTATTTAAGTGTTTCATAGTTGCGCAGTGAATCAGCGGTAAAAACCGCTGATAGCTGTCGGGCGCAATCAGTACGGGAAGACGGCTGCGGTTTAATGCTTAGATATCGCCTTGCTCCCTTATTTTTCGTTGTCCCGCGTGTGGATGGATCATCGTTTCCCTCAGAAGAACTGCTTTTAAGCGACGGTCAGGGAATGTCTATGTTCCAATGACTGACGATACGAACTATGGAGAAGAGCAGCCTGTATTCATTATGTTAATTGTTTATTTCAAATAGTTGTGTAATGTTTCCAGACGTTACATTCTCGTTATCAAACGCCCACAGCCACTGCCACCACGCGACCAAAACGAGAACTTCAAGGCAAGTCTTCAAGTGTCATGGGAGAAGGAGATTTTTGGTCGGAAAATGGTTGCATGGTTTGGTCAGTCTCCTGACGGCACTCCTCCATTTGATCATTTGTTTTACTACGAATGAAGTTTGAAGAGGTGCATGCGAAATGTTTTAAGGTAGTTCTAGCGAAATATCACTTTGCTTAGAAATCAATGAATTTCGTCTCATTTCAAAGAAAAAACATATCACCCTTCTAATGACACCGAAAATTCAACCCCTTACCTCATTACTTTCGGAGATGTTTGCCAAACAAAAACCAGCCCTTTTACATGGGAAATGGTACGTGTATGCACTCCAGAGAGACATTATTTACAAATCGAGGTATTTTGTATGTTTTTTCTATACTGTATTTGGAAATAAATCATATTGTCACCGCAGTAGGTTCAAAAAACTTTGTTTTGAGGGAGTTTCAAAAGCAACGCGCTTAAAAAAATGAGTCGAGTTAAAGACTTATTTACATATTTTCATTCAATTACTTACTATTTCTGTCATGTAAATGTATATAATCGCACCATTATAATGCAATATTTCATTGACATGTCCTACAGCTGGTGAAATTAAAACGTATAATTCTAACATGTATCTATTATGACTAGGGAACTATCTCGCTCGGACTACCTTAAAGGAATTCAACGCGTCGATGTCATTCCATATTGAATTTAATGCTGGGAAATGTATATACATGGCCTTTTGTAGCGAACTTTCTCGCAGAGTAGCCGTGACCGGAAGGGGTCTCTTGTGATGAAATTGCGACGGATCGCAAAAGAGCCCTCGGCTCATCTCCATGCCAACCAATTGCTCTCTGCATGCGGTCCATCTGTCTCTATCGCTCTTCGACCCGCTGACAGCCGGCACCCTAAACTGCTTCCAATCCATTTGGGCCGCGATGTCCGTCGTACTTCTACATCCACACAATACCCTGTGAGCCTCCGCATGGGCGTGTGGCAGGGGGTGTTAGGTCACCATCCGTGTAAAGGTGTACGTTTTTTGGTGATGGAATGGTGACATATATTATAAGAGTTTATTTAGTGGAGCTCAGTTTTTATTGTGGTCGCTTATTGTTCGCGGAAAGAACGAGTTCTTGTACCTATCTGTTCGGCAGTGTATCTCCCTTATGTTATCGCATCTGTCAGACCTAGAGATGTAGTGAGGAGTCATGATAATATTCTCTGTGTCACTCTGAAAAATATCAGTTCTGAATTTATCAAGCAACTCAAGCCTAGCGTGCAGCCTCCGAGTCACTAGAGGCTCCCACCTTAATCCCTCTAACAGTTGTGTAACACTCTATCTTCGTTCGTAGCAGGTTTTAACGAAGCGCGCTACTTTCCTTTGTATTTTATTAATTTTTTTTGTTAAATCTTTATGACCAGGGTCCCAAATGCTCATGGCATATTCAAAGTGAGGCCTAACCAGAGCGAATTATAGCATCTCTCTTTGACTTTTGCATCCGAGGACCTTCCTATTATACGCTTAACCAAACCTGAGTTTCTTTAATGCTGTGCCGCATATGTTTTGAATGTGTAGTCCCCACGATATATCTGAAGTTAAGGTAATTCCAATATATTTTACTGTATCTGAAGATTTTATGTTTACTTCACCCACAGTATAGGTATGGCTTTTTTGTGATGACTTTCGCAGGAAGTGAACTGTGGTGCATTTGCTAATATTTAATTCTAACCCCTGGCTCCTGGCACCTCGAATGAACATTGTGAAAGTCTGATGACAGAGCTTCACCCACCTATACTACCACTTTTTCCTACCCACGTGATCGTACTTCCGAGATAGTTGAAGGTGGAATCCACTCTCGCTTGAATCCCTCTCCTCGTCAGTGTGACTTCTGCATTCTCTTCCAAATGCTAGAATTGTAGTATTTGCCTTGTATATTTTCATGTTTTGTTCTCGGAGAACTCGGTCCATTGCGCTTAGTGATGCCAGAAGATCACGTCGATTTCCTCAATGTGTCCTGAATCATACATACATATTATTAAACTAGCCAATGGGCGTTTGCAGCTTGCAACTGGGAGGGATTTAGTGTTTGATAGTGCATTGTAAATTATTAAAAGCAACGGCAATGTGCTGCTAGAGTCCATCGAAATACTAAATGTTGTGCACAAGTTGAGAGATGAAAAACATAAAATCGTTCCATCACGCGCGAAAGGTATACAATGTTGTTTGAAAATTTTGTTGTATATTCTTAATTGTATAAGACCGAGGTAATATATTCTTTAATGCCTTTAAAGTTTGCGTCGCGAAAGTTAAACTCCATTCAATATTGCTTATATAGCCAGCACAGAGTATTCCTAGCCTCGGTGACAATACAAAAATTCCTCAGCAGTGGAAGTGAAATCGAAATTTACGTGAGATTTTCGCTTAAAGTTCTAAATATCCAGTTTATCGATATATAGAGGAAAAATGCCGCTGTCCGCGCTTCGGGACGAATGTGCCAGTACCTTAAAAAATGGCACCTAAAAGCACATAACTGTTGCTCATTCCTTTATTCAAAGGCTTTCGCAAGTCCTAGTACATAGTCTCATCACAAGATAATGTAAGATTTTTTAAAACGCCCAATTGATACCTATAAAGTGCTCATATCATGCGATCATTCACTGGGTCATGCGATCGACATTAGAATACGATGTAATTTAATGCTCGAATGATCATGAGTATGATATCTCATTCGCGGAATTTTCGGTATCGCACGGTTCGTGAACGTCATGGGCATAATCATCGAAATTATTTTGCGCAAGATCATTCTCCGTCCTAAGGTAGTTTGAGAATTATCATTTCACTTAGAAATATATCAATTTGGTCTCATTTTAAAGAGAAATATATCAACCTTCCGTTGACTCCAG
Source organism: Ceriagrion tenellum (assembly GCA_963169105.1). Classification (NCBI taxonomy): domain Eukaryota; kingdom Metazoa; phylum Arthropoda; class Insecta; order Odonata; family Coenagrionidae; genus Ceriagrion; species Ceriagrion tenellum. The sequence goes on along the minus strand of OY720641.1, from coordinate 133,883,617 downwards.
AAATTCTTCCCCTTACCACCTTACTTTTTGAGATATTTTTAAGAAAAACCAGCCCTTTTATTACATGGAAAATGGTACGTGTTTGCACTCCAGGGAGACATTATTTACAAAATGAAGTATTTCTAACACTTAGAGGTCGTAAAAAAACTAACAGCGTGTAGTTTGTATGCTTTCTCAACTTTTATTGAAGAGTAATCATATCGTCACCGCAGTGAATTCTTCGGGATCACAATAAAACCTTCCGTTTTGATGGAGTTTCAAACGCACCGCGCGAAAAAAAATGAGTCAAGTCAAAGACTTATTTAGATATTTTCATTTAATTACATACAATTTCTGTCGTCTAAAAATATATTATTTCACCATTAATAATTGAATATTTAATCAATGTGTCCTTCAACTGTTGAAATTAAAACGTATAATTCGAATATGGTGTCTATTGTGACTAGGGAACTATCTCGCTCGGACTACCTTAAAACGTGTCGACCAATGACGGTAAAAGACTTGCCGAAGGTGGTGGAAAAGGGGAGATTAATTGTGCAGGCGCAGAAGGGAGAGAAGAATGAATGGGAAAATTGTGAAGGGAGTGGAGAAGGAGGTTTCGGGCGCGCCGGCGAAACGTAAACCGTACACCGTATCGCGGGGCGCCGCATTTTGTCGGCCGTATGTTTTATATGCCTACTTTAGAGTTAACCGGTTCACTTGAAATGTGTTCTTAAAATAATGTCTGCTTTGTAGTGCATGGTGATAAAAAAAACTTGACTTTATCCACGTTTGTCACGGTGACTACGGATCGACTCGTGAGCAGCATTTGCATCAGTGTCAGATGTGTAAAGTACTTTTGTTCTCTAAGCGCACTATCAGCAGGAGTGATGCCATTCTGTTTCTCATTGCGAAGGGCCTGAAACGAAAGGTAAGCAATCGTGGGTGCTTTCCAATCACGTCTTCCTGATTTGCTCGCAATGTATGTCAGGCGGAAACACGCGAGAGGTCGTTAAAGTCCACAATTGAAACTATCAACGTTAAAGTGTCGACGCAATAGCAGCACGATTGTACTTTTACATTACATATGCTCAGAGATACTTTTTTTTTACTATTGTGGTCGAACTCATTTCATTCATTCATTCATTTGGTCGTTCACTCCTGAGATTGGTCGACTGCAGCCCTTCCCTATCTAATGCCTCTAGTTCCCTCACCCCCTCGTATCTCTTCCTACGCATTTTCATCTTTATCTGGACAATTAACTTATTCTTGTCCATTCCTCTGGGGGCTTTTCCCTCTTTATTTCCATTCGTAATCGATCAAAATCAATTTTGTAATTTTAATATTTCGTTTTTTTAATCACTGTCACAATTGAGTGATAAATCCCTGCATCATTTTCCCGCACGTCACATTTCACTTGCTAGCGCTCTCGGAAACGCTGACGAAAGTACGCAGGTGATGTCACAAACGTGATCAGAACGCGCTCCCTGATAAACAGATTGAAACAGTTGAGCGATGGTCTGTAAATAAATTCACTTTGTTATATTCCACTATGGCTTTTATTAATTTTTTATTATTATTTATTTATTATATGTTTATTATATTTTTTACTAGTTTTTATTATTATTCCGACCTAGGTTTCGTCTCAAGTGAAGTCACTACCAAGGTAAGACTCAACTTGAGTCGAAACCGAGGTCGGAATTATAACAACCATTGTGGAATGTGACGAAGTGAGTTTATTTACAAACCATCGCAATGTTGTTCCACCGAGTGAAGCCTGAGAATTTATATATATATATATATATATATATATATATATATATATATATATATATATATATATATATATATATCAGTCAAGCGATGGTTGGTGATTGGGAAGCACCTTAAGAGAGCGCCCTTGTCTCGTGACGTGAGTCGCCGCCTTCGATAGATAAATGGAAAGCACATCGATATGTATGTGGGTATGTGTAGCGTGGTGAGAGCGTGGGGCACGGAAGCGATAACACGGCTGCGCTCTGCCGTTCGTTCGGGGACTCCTCTTTTTATTTCGCTCGCTCGTCCGCCAGCGCAGCAGCGGCGGCACATGGTCGCCATGGGAGCGGGGACTTGCCGACACCCGGGCAATTTGTCTTGGCAACGTCGCCCCTCCCCTCCCTCATCTGAGGGCACTCCACATGTGCCACCTCTCTCTCCTTATATCCCCCACCATCTCTCTTTGATGCGTGTGTGTATAATATATCCATCCTTTTGCCTTTTTATATTCGTCTGCAATGCGAGAGAGGGAGATATCTTGCCCCCCCCCCTCTACTCCTGCCCCATCCTCCTTCTCCATCCTTCTCCACCCCCTCGCGTCCTAACTGCGGCCGTGACATCACCCGCGCGAGAGGAGAGACCGGATGAGGCGATGGAACTGCCCCCACTACGGAGCGCGGTGGAATATGGGAGCGGCAGCGGAGGAACTTCCTCGAAGCGCGGTCCTCCTCCTTCGTACATAGTGCCCTTCCTCCTCGATAGAGCACGGAGATAAAAGATTTGTCTAAAACAAGCGAATACGTATGATAGGGAGTAATTTCGTCAAATACGCAGAAAATTTGATGCAAATAATTATGCTATTAATTTATTTCGCCAAGCGACTCGGTTGACTCGTATTGAACATTTAGGTGGTTCGTAGTTCGGCAGATTGCACGGAAGAGTTCGGTAGCAATAATAAAGTTAATTCGGTACGTTTTTCAGTTTGATGATTTTCAGCGAAGTGATAATTAATTCTATGTTTATGCTGTTTGTTTGCCTACGAGTATCTACTTTTTAACATTATTAGAATAATTTTAATTATAAAAATGGATTAAGCTCGTCCTTAAAGCTGGGTTTACACGTAGCAGTCGACTGTTAAGCTCGGCTCGCACGTGTGAACACGAACTGCGATACGAGTAAGAATCGATAGAAAACTGGGTCGAACGTGATCGACCCTGAATTCGAACTATTATCAAAGTAGAAGGACTTCTACTTTTCATCGTAGTGAAGTGCAGTTAATCGCAACCATCGCTTTGGGAAAACCCGGGTGTTTGAAGAAGTTGGCGTGGATATTTCTGCCTGGAGACCTCTTCAGATTTATAGAATAATTTTTGGAGCTTAAGTTTTACATAATTTGAGGAGCGGGAAATATAAAAATGTTGACTCCAAATTTTCTGCCATTTTTCTTTGGGCGAGAAATTTGGCCTGACGCAGGAGGTTATGCAAAAAGATTCTAGTGTGAGCTCAACTCGACGACAGGAAGAGAAGAAAGCTTTTCTATTTGTAATTCAAAGATAATGGACTACGGAGCGCGGTGCGGGAGAGGAGTAAGGGATAGGGATGAGCATCGATGGTCGATGATTCAGAAATATCGATGATTGGTGTCCGATTGTCGATGTTCTCCCCATCGATAGTTTGCCCTCGATGCTATCACACTCTCGATGGTCTTAGTCGATGGTAACCATCGATGTTTTCCTCGAGTGTATCCATTGAGTGTTTTATTAAAGTTTTGCTAAGCGATGAGTTTAAAGGGTTAACTTACATAAAGATTTGTTGGTGTGAAAGTAGTTGATTTTGACTTTTATTTGTTGTAACATTGACCTCGAAGCCACTCCGTAACAAAATGTTCTATATCATTGATGGTTTCACCATTGATAGTCAGCCATCGATGGTTAATAATCGATATTTTCTCAACATCGACGGTGTAGCTCCGATTGACCATCGATGGCACATATCGATGGTTTCCTATCGGTGGTGATCCCTGCTTAGGAATATTACTTATAAGGAAGCGGCAGCGGAGGAACTTCCTCAAAGCGCCGTCCTCTACCTTTATAATTTTATTTTAATAACCCATTTACATTTAGTGTGGTAGTACTGTAGTTCTTGTGATAATTTCTATTTTAACAGAAAGAATTGTGATAGAATTATACAGGTTATGGCAAGTACAATTCAAGTATACGTACAATTCAAGTATATAGATTATATGCAAAGTGTAATAGAATTACAATTATTAGGAACTCAGTTGTATCGTTGAATGGAAAAATGTATACAGTTCAGCAACACAAAGTTACAAAAATGTTTTAAATGTCAGGCGAGATCTTTATTCGCTTGATGTACAAAAGTTTTGTGTTAAAAATATTATTAGAATCCGTGTAAATATCACCTAATCTCTGAATTCTGGACATGGCAGAATTGTAAGAATAGTTGGTTGAGTGAACGTTAAGGTGAAAGTCATGGTTCGATCCAGTGGAATAAGTTGGTACTCTGAATTGTATGAGACTCAATAGTTCTGGACAATCACATTAGCCACTCATCGTTTTACAAAGGACAACCAAATTGGAAGTAAAAAAGACGTCTAAAGGCGGAGGTTTTTATGTCAAGAACATTAAGAATACTGTCGTAGGAAATGTTGTTTTCTTCATGTCCAAGCTTATTATGTCCAAGCTTCCTCGATGGAGCGGACAATCGATCACCACCATTCACGCCCTCAGTGAGCGTGGTGCCGTGCATGCGGGTGCCCTGGTGCTGTCTTCACCAGGGTGTATCGCGACGATCAAGTTCAGAGCTAGCGAACACATTAAGGATTCCCCTTTTTGGCGTTTTGAGGATTTCGAAGTGTTTTGCCCCGCAAATGACGCATTTATCTGTCCATTGGCCAGAGTAGCATCATCTGCTTCTCTGAAGGTAGTCCTAGCGAGATTGTTCCCTGATCATAATGGAGACCATATTCGATGAGTACGTTTTAATTTAACCAACTGTGAGACACGCGAATTAAATATTGCATCATTAATGGTACAATAATATAGTTTTATATGACAGAAATTGTGTTTCATTAAATGAAAATATCTAAATAAGTCTTCAACTTGACTCATTTTTTTCACCAGGTGCGTTTGAAACTCCTTCAAAACGGAATGTTTATTGTGATCCCGAAGAACGTATTGCGGTGACAATACGATTAATTTAAAAAAATTGCCGAGAAAACATACAAAATACATGCTGTTAGTTTTTTTCCATCAAAGTGTTAGAAATACCTCATTTTGTAAATGATGTCTCTCTGGAGTGCATACACGTACGTTTCCCATGTAAAAGGGCTGGTATTTTTTGGAAAAACATCTCCGAAAGTAATGTGGTAAGGGATAAAATTTTTTGAGTCATTGGATTGGTGAGATATTTTTCTTTAAAATGAGACCAAATTCATTGATTTCCAAGTAAAATGATATTTTGCTCAAACTACCTTAAGACGAGCATTGTAAAACAAAGTTCTTACATTGTTTATTTAGTGCATGTTTGCTTATTTACACCGTATAAACCGTTGTACTTAAGTGTATTGTGGTCCAAGATGTTTTTTGGCCTCAAAAGTTATTCCAATGAGAACTCGACGACTCAGGGTAACCTCTCCAGCCAACTTAAAGCAATATGTATATGTCTGTCCAGCATGCTTGAAGCAGCCTTGAGTCGAGAGACAGATTGTATTGCAGGAGTGTATTCTTTAGTTTTGAAATCCGCTGCCGGTTCGTCTCTATGTCAACACTGCCGTTCGCTGGCCTTCAAAGTGTTGTATTTTTTTTGAGCGACTGGTTTAAGTTGTAGCGTGGGGGAATGGGGGGGGGGGGAAGTGGAGAGGGGGACGGTTGTTGGTCATTGGTGATGCAAGGGTCGTTCTCGTGGTCCTCGCCATTGGGTTGTTGTCCCTTAAGACATTCGGACCGCTCGCTTTGTCGTTCTGCGGATTCGGTGAATGTTGTTTGGGTGTCACGTGATATCGTGAGGAAAGCACCGAAAGAAAGTGACTCGAATGCTACGCTTTGTTTGATGAGCACTCTCTCGACGTCATATGATGGAGATGGAAACTAAAGTTCACGACAAACATTTCTCTGACGACGTAAACAACATACTATTAACCCCCTCGTACTACGGCAGATTAGATCGCGCCAATAAATTTAGAGATAGATTGTAGAACCGATAGGTTTAAAATGTCATTTTTTCCGCTTACCATTCGGCACCATAACAGCTGTGATCGTCGTCATGAATAGTTCGAATAGTGACAATAGGCAGACAGTAGATCTTTCTCTCTATATTCTCTACTCTCTTATTTATGCATGATGTAAATATTGATGTTCTTATTTATGCATGATATTTTGAATATGTAGTAGTAGTCCATGTATCCCTTGCATGTCCGAACGATTGACGATGGGATGTTTCTTGGTTAGTAAATTATTAATTGGCGCGTTGCATGTGTGGTACACTGGTTTCAATGTAATCTCGGTGTTCTGCCGTATAATCCATGCATGCCTGATGTGGAAGCACCCCCTGCCACACACCCTGAGGGTGGCTTGCAGGGTATGACGTAGATGTAGAGGCTGCCGCGTCGCTCACTCGGGGAGGAAATGCTGCGTCCTCTTGTCGCGCGAATTTCTGAATGAAATCCGCTTAACTCCGCCTCCCTCCCTCCCCTCGCCGAAGTTCACTTTGTGCTGTGCTGACGACGGGCGTCCTCATTGCTCGGCAAACGATTCTCTTGCACCGCTCCTCCCGTCTGAAAAAAGTGCGGGGGGAGTTGGTGGAAGAGGGGTCAGTTTTGCAGCGGTTCGTCGCTGGTTTCCTGGGCAGAGCACGTGCATGTTCAAGACGGGCGGCGGATGTCGTGTTGAATGGACGGTCGGACAGTATGGCGGACGCCGTATGAACGGAGCTCGCGTTTGGCGAAGTCCTGTTGTGTCGAAGACCGTTGTCATCTTCGTACCGCTATAGCAATCTCACTGTGGTTTATGGCCGTTGAGTTATTAGTAGGGTGTTTTCCAATCACAGATTGATGAGATTAGTGGTCATTATATCCCTGCTGAAAAATTCCTTAGAAGCTGTTCTGTAGAACGTAAGCATTTCTACAGAAATTGACTCTTTTTCTTCAGAACTAGTTCCTTTTCTAAGGATCTGTACGGAACATGAGAGCCTGACTCTACAGAACATATGTTCTCTAGAGTTATTTTCTGCAGAGCAATATAACTCCTTACAAGCTGTTCTGTAGAACTTCAGCAACTCTACGGAAATATGTGAGGTTTCCGTTGACCAAGTTCCTTTTCTAAGGACCTATATGGAGAGAGTCGTAGGGAATTCCACAGAACGTCCTAAGGAATTCCGGAAAATGGCGTTTCAATACTTCAAGGAATATCTACAGAACTTTTTAAGAAATTCTGTAGAAGTATTAATAAGGATACTATACAGAATTTTTAAGCTGGGATCAGAATAGGGAACACGCGAGATCACTTTGAATCGACTAACTACACTGATATGTTTACGAATTGGCGGTTCAGTATATTAATATTCTTTAAAGAGAGAATCGAACATACGTATTTATAGATCCAACTCGGATAATATATTTTCTTTTTGGAGTAAATGTCACAATTGGGTGATAAACTGAGATATTCCTGTTTCTATCAGTACCCTTGTCAATTTCCGCCGTCACAAGTCGCCCCCCCCCCCTCTCGCTCACTTGGCGACGCAAGAGGGGAACCACCCTGAAGTCGTGTCACAGTCGGTTAGGTTCCGATGACGTCACCAATGTGACGCTCTGCCCTGAATGGATTATTCCATCTCCTACTACATATCTCAACGGAAAGAAAAAATAGACGCATTTGGGGAAATTGCGGAAAGCATATCGTCTGCTCTGGGATGCCTATGCTATGGGTATCTTGTTCCAAATTAGAAGATATATGCATCAGTATTTCACTTTATACGCCATAAACAAGCACTTGTCGTCAGAATCTATCCGTCCCGTCCCTCAGTCTCATGCAGCGATCAATTTATCCTATGAAGTCTCAATATGCAAGGCAGAACTGGCTTAAGGTAGTTCGAGCGAAAAATCATTTTACTTAGAAATCAATGAATTTGGTCTCATTTTAAAGAAAAATATCTCACCTATCCAATGACACCACAAATTCTACCCCTTAGCACATTACTTCCGGAGATATTTGCCAAAAAATACCAGCCCTTTTACATGGGAAATGGTACGTGTATGCACTCCAGAGAGACATTATTTACAAAATGAGGTATATCTATCACTTAGATGTCGTAAAAAAACTAACATCGTGTAGTTTGTGTGTTTTCTCCACTATTTTTGAAAATTAATCATATTGTCACCGCAGTAGGTTCTTGAGTATCACAAAATACCTTCCGTTTTGTAGGAGTTTCAAACGTACCGCGCGAAATAAATGAGTCAGGTTAAAGATTTATTTAGATATTTTCATTTAATCAATTACAATTTCTGCCATATAAAACTATATAGGTAATTGCACCATTAATGATGCAATATTTAATTCGTTTGTCTCACAGCTAGTGAAATTAAAACGTATAATTAGAATATGGTCTCTATTATGACTAGGGAACTATCTCGCTCGGATTACCTTGAGTTGAAGATCGTCGCGCCACCTCTGTTGAACCATATGCTCTATAAGGCTATGATGGACTCAAGTGGGATATAATTTATTATTTTTTTCTATATCTCGATCGTTTTCCTCTTTCGATAAAGCGATATCTATCGACTCGAGCAATCGATCAGCATTCCGAATTTTCATGTAAAATGGCATATGGTGTTGCGTTTTAAGAAATTCACGCGCGAAACATTTGTGGCGCTGCACTCACTATGATAGATCGAGTGAATCGTCGCATAGGCCTCAGATGAAAAAGTGAAAGAGTGTCGTCGATTTGTTTTGTACCGATTGGCCTCATCCCTCTACGCCTCACATCACATACGACCATCTCCCGAACCGTGTCAGTGTGTTAAACTTAGGCATTGCAATTCAATACTTTCCAGCATTCAAAGTCTTTGCTGGCTGCGCATCTTCGACGAACGAGGTGTAGGCATTTTTCTGCGCCCCGCTCATGGTTCTTTTTCTTCTTTTTCGGTGCACATTCCGATGACCTCAGAAAAGCGATCGTAGCTCTATGTCTACCTGCTCTGCGTTGTCAAAAGAAGCCACTAGACCAGCTTTCATCGTCTGTAGGTTTTCTGAATCGCATTCACGAAATTGTTTGTAGTATTAGTATTTACAATAGGAAGGTCCTCGGATGAAAAAGTCGAAGAGAGATGCTACTTCGCTCTGGTTAGGCCACACCTCGGATACGCAGCGAGTATTTGGGACCATGGTCATAAAGATTTAACCAAAAAATTAACAAAATACAAAGAAATCGAAGCACGAAGAGGCACGCTTCGTTCAAAACTGCTACGAACGATCATATAGTGTTACAAAACTGTTAGAGGGACTAAGGTGGGAGCCCCTAGAGACTCGGAGGCTGCACGTTAGGATTAGGCTGCTTGAGATATTCAGAACTGGTGTGTTTCAGAGCGACACAGAGAATACTGTCATGACAACTTACTACATTTCTAGGTGTGACAGATGCGATAAAATAAGAAGATACTCTGCCGAACAGATAGGTACAAAAGCTTGTTCTTTCCGCGCTTAATAAGACACCACAATAAAATCTGAACTCCTTTAAAAACACTCCCATAATACGTGTCACCATTTCATCTCCCAAAAAACTTACATCTTTACACGGCTGTTGACCTAACTTCCCCTGCCACACGCCCATGCGGTGGCTCACGGGGTAGTATGTAGATGTAGATTAGTTGATCTTTAGTCTAGGGCAAATTTAAACAGGAAAAAGTTTCGCCATCTTTAAAGAGATAATCCCTTTCCCTTATGGCAATGAGATGGGCAAATTCGCCTGCTCTCCAACTTATCCTATTCCTTGGGAACCTCGTGCCTTTCTTTGTATTCTCGCGTAGGCTTAAGTGGTGCAAATTGTGTGAACATTTTTGAGAGCTGCATACGTAGACATATATTCTTGCTCCGAATACACAATTGTCTCATTTCCATGACAATGGGACGTGGAAATTAATAACCGGTTGTTGCTTTTCCCCCCAAATTTAAGAGAGGTCAATGATGAATTGAATTTTTATACAATAGGGTAGCAGTTCCTCTCTTACATTGTTTTAATTTTCTGTCGCAATGGTTCATCTGGATGTTATTTTAACCCTCACACAGCAATTATTTAGTTGGCTTTGTGCGCCAAAGTCGACTTTTTCAGCAGTCTACAAAATTGGTCGACCGCGATCCACAGTTACGGACAAGTGCTTAATAACTGCTTTCTTTTTCGCTGTACCTTGGCATTTCCATTTTGAAGTACTACGTGACATCTGGTGAAGTGCTGATCATATGGCTGTGAGCGGGTATTTATCAATCTTTGAAACGAATCACCGAGAGTGAACTTATGGCTTATATTTCCTTAGAGATGCATCATGTTTTTGCTCAAGGTAGTTCGAGCGAAATATCATATTACCTACAAATTAATGAATTTGGTCTCATTTTAAACAGCAATATATCACTCTTCCATTGACATAAATTATTCTACCCCTTACCACATTACTTTCCGAGATATTTGTCAGAGAATAACAGCCCTTTTACATGGGAAACAGTACGTGTATGCACTCCACAGAGGGATTATTTGCAAAATGAGGCATTCCCTACACTTAGATCTCGTCAAAAAAATCAACGGTGTGTAGTTTGTGTGTTTTCTCAACTATTTTTGAAAATAAATCATATTGTCACCGCTGTAAATTCTTCGGGATCACAATAAACATTCCGTTTTGATGGATTTTCTAACGTACCGCGCGAAAAAATGAGTCAAGTTAAAGACTTATTTAGATAATTTCATTTGATTACTTACAATTTCTGTCGTATAAAACTATCTTATTGCACCTTTAATAATGCAATATTTAATATTTGTGTATCTTAGTTGGTGACATTAAAACGTATATATCGAATATGGTCTCTATTATGATTAGGGAACTATCTCGCTAGGACTATCTTAAGCTTGTCTTAAGGAGAAACTTGTGAATTTTTTCATCAGAAATAATAAGAAATGCCTATATTTTAAGTATTTATACAATCGCAAAAGATATTATTGTAAGGATTTTAAGGTGGGATCGCTAGATTTTTTATTTTTGTCAGTTTCATTTGGCTAGGTATACCTAACTTGTAGAGCGCGTTGAAGAAATGTATCCTTTGGACAAGCATCTGCAAGTTCTTGCTGTCCTATGTTACCGCTGTTCGGAACAAGATATGTTACCAGTGCTACGGAATATATGTATTTGTATTAATGTAATTTGCCAATACATTGACGATCAGAGATACTAGAGTCCTGCAGGCGTGCAATCGTGTGAAACGTGATGTTAGCACTGCGTAGCAGATTAAGAAATAATCAATAGGGATCAAATCAACCAATCAACTACACAACTTGTCGACTCACAGAATAAAAAACTCTCATTGGCAGCCATTATGGTCTCTTATCGACTGTGGGAAAAAAGATATTATAAACCTGTCAGTTATATGTTTCCTACGTTCCTACTGTTTTCTAATTGTTTTATATCATTTTCTTTGAACCCAGCTGTTTCTAAATCGGTAGAAGAAGGAGCAGTAATACTAGTGAGATGCACGAAGAACGACTTTATCTTTCACAATAGCAATTTCATCTTGGAATTACCTTAACATCTGATCGTGAGGATTACACATACAGAGCATATGTGGCGCAGCATCTAAGAAACTAAGTTTATTTAACCGTATAATAGGAAGGTCCTCGGATGAAAAAGTCAAAGAGAGATGCTACTTCGTTCTGGTTAGGACACACCTCGAGTACGCCGCGAGCATTTGGGACCCTGGTCATAAAGATTTAACCAAAAACCTTAATAAAATACAAAGGAAAGCAGCACGTGTCATTAAAAACTGCTACGAGCGTACATATAGTGTCTCACAACTGTTAGAGGGATTAAGGTGGGAGCCCCTAGAGACTCGGAGGCTGCACGCTAGGCTTAGGCTGCTTGATAGGTTCAGAACCGATATTTTTCAGAGTAAAATAGAGAATATTATTATGACGCTTCACTACATCTCTAGGTCTGACAGATGCGATAAAATAAGAGAGATGCACTGCCGAACAGATGTTTATAAATACTCGTTCTTTCCGCGAACAATGAGCGACTTCAATAAGAACTGACCTCCACTAAATACACTCCCATCTAACACGTCACCGTTTCACCTCCCAAAACCTTATCCATTACATATTTACACGGCTGGTGGCCTAACACCCCCTACCACACGCCCATGAGGCGGCTCGCGGGGGGTATTATGTAGATGTAGAATAGTTTCCCTTTTTGCCGGATGTAAATTTTCCAGATTTGCCGTGTGCTGGGTGTGTGCGTGGCACCTTGCACGTTTAACCATCGTATCGTACAAGGAAGAGGAATTGAATTATTATTCGCTCTCAATAAAAATTATGATTTAATTGGCGAGTGTTGCCTCTTACGACTTCAATTTTCACAGGCCATAAATATGAGAATGATGATGCGATTCCGAGCGTTTTTTGTTCGTATTTGTTCCTTCGCCGGAGGTTGCCCATGGCAACCGACGGTGAAGGCGACAGTTGCTCAACTGCGGAGGGGAGGCTGGCAGATGGATAGGGTTGGGGGTGACGTAATTGACAGCGTCAAGAGCCGGAAGGGAAGTCCAATAAGTCTTCTTATGCCTTTTGGGGCGTTCGCGCCGCACATATAGCACTCGAAATGGGAAAAATTGCATCCGGGGAACGAAGTCTGAAGTTTACATTGCGAAACGCAAACTTCTCCGACGGAAAGGCAGCCAGACGTAATTGACCGGGCGACCTTCGATTTGTCAACGTTCAAGTCGATGCAAATCATCAGTGCGTTTATCCACGTGGAGGAGAATTCGCAAAAGCTCGTTATTTATTTATCTATTTGTTTATCTTCACTAACCCGAGTACAGCACAATGGACCAATTTACGTCGGGAGAACAAGAGTAACAACGGACGAGACACACAAACACCCATGTCCTGGGCAGATAATATTCTATCCAAGCGGGTCTTGAACCCGAGACCCTCGGGTTAGCAGCCGAGGACTTTATCCTGCCGCCATAGGGGCCGACACTGATGTATTGATTATAGTTTTAAGACTCGAACAAACCGTGACTCTAACAAACCGTAGTCGCTAATGTTCGGTTAACTCTAGGTGTATGAGGTCCTGATCTAAGCTTGGATTAATAATTATAATAATGTCGTCTTTATTTCTGAGCGATATTAGGGCTATAAAGCCCTCTCTTACATGTAACTTATTACACAAACACCCATTTCCTGGACATAATTTTCTACCCAGGCGGGACTCGAACCCGCGACCTTACCCCGCCGCCACCAGGGCCGACTGGATTCGGTTATTCTTAGATCAGATGTAGTTAAAGTGACGCATGTTTTTGGAAGCCGTCTGTTGTTCTTAGCAGTAAGTAATCCAGGAAGTAATAAACGTTAGCCGTCGTGTGTTGATGCAAATGATGTTGCCACAGTCACACCGCATTGAAAACAGTTTCCTCGAGCCGAAGTTGTATGAATCTTGGCAACAGTGGACTTCGTGTCACCATAAATTTGAGGTAGAAAAGTACCCAAGGTATACATTCGGAGGTCTAAATGTTAATAATATTTTAAGTGACTGAAAGGAAATTTCGGCTATCTCTTGAAAAAACTATCACTTTTATGCTGGCTCTGTGCAAGATCCGGACGAACGTCGATATACTGGCCTTTAGATAGTGATAACAAACTTTCGGACACACCCGAAAAGTTTGGTATCCAAAAAAAACTCTTTCCGTCAAATGATAATGAAGCATCGACTCGAGTACCTTCTTACGAGGAACAGGAATTAGGAAAGCCATATTAAACAATTTTTTTTTCTTTGATCCGTAAGTGATATACATCATCGTTCTGTATCAATTTTTGCTCAAAGCTATGAAAGGCAATTTCGGCAGTCCCTCACGAAGAGAAAATCCAGGAGAAAAATAGTTTCAGTTTTATTTTTTGATTCAACTAAACATCATACAATATAAATATGCTCTTTAAAAAAATTGTATAACAGTAATGTAATTCCGGAAATTAATACCTGTTCTGGGGTGACCATATACCTGTACTCTTATGTTTATTCCTTTACAAAATTGTTGTACATAATAGCCGTTTCAATGATATAGTTACAATGAAATAGTAAATACTGTTACTATTATTGACGAATGGAAAATTCCCGTATTACCTAACAAATATAACTTCGCTACCATAAACGACGATAAAATTTTTTGACTTAACACGTACACTTTTTCGTGTTTGCATTTGTGGGTAGTTTATTCATTTATTTTTTTATTTAATCCGTCTGTCAAGAGACATATAATGCGTCAATAAAAACACAATTCACAAAACACAAAGATAAGTAAAAGACAGACAAGTTAATACATTGTGATCCCACTTCACTGGTTTAAAGGTCCCGGGGGGGAGGGGGAGAAGCACAGAGAGAGAGCGAGAACTAATGTTACTGAGGACTACCGACGGCTGAGCGAAGAATTGAAAGGACATCGTCAAAAATAATAATATCACATGCACTCGGGGAAGTTGCTTCCAAACGAAAAGTATATTTAAACAAAAAGTACGAGCAAAAAGAAATACCATACTCATCCGCCCTCCGGAACAGTCTTGAAGCGCAACATTAAGTTGACCAAAAAAACAACAAAATCAGTTCTCACACTTCTGCGATGTCGGCTTTCGAAACCAAGAGTGACCGCTCCTTTCGATGCCCGTCCTTTTTGTACCTTCCCCATCCGTCAGCGCCGCCAGTGTCCAGATAGGCCGACGAACACAAAACAAATGACGTGCGGACTCCGCTGCATTACGCCACAACATGGAAACAATTAAGATTTACATATATTCAAAGTTTATCGTCAAAGTATTCATTCACACTATAGTAGAGTTTGTTAAGTGAAATTTCTCATAGTTTTCTTCTGAAGATACCTGGCGAAGAAATTGATTTTAAGGACTGAGGCAGTTTGTTGAATATTTTGGATGCTGTATGATGAGGACAACGGCTAAAATATTCCAGGTTGTGACCATACAGGTGAACATTTTCACTACCACGGGTCAAGTTGTTATGATAAGTATTGTTTGCAGGGAACAATGAAGGATTTTTTATTAACATAGCAATTAGCATTGTTGATTATTGAATTTAGGAGCAAAACAAATGTAGCATCTTGGATTACAGCCGTAGTTAAACGCCTCACTCCGGTTGAGCAGGAGATTTTGAACGTCGATATATTTATTTCGAGGAGTGTCGCTGAGAAGAGCTTTTCATGCACTATGATCTCGATTGATTGCATTGTGGCGCCACTTTCGTTATTGCTTTGAATTCAATTCTCTTCTTTTTTTTTCTTCTTTCCTCAGGAGCCGACAGGCCCTCTCCGGGTTCCGGGGGCGGTGGTGGAGGCGGTGGGGGCCGAAGTGGTGGGGACCGGAGGCCGGACCCCGTGAGGGAATCGGAAGAGCACCACGGCCACCACCACCACCACCCGCCGCACCACGGGCACCACCGGAGGAGCCCACTGCACGGTGGCGGCGCCGACGGCGCGGGCAGGAACCACGAGGAAGACGCCGACCACCATCACCACCACCGCCACGACAGGTATCGTACCCATCCACCTCTGCCCCCTTCATGCTTTCCGCTTTCCCTCTTCCCGCGTCTCTCAAATCATGTCTCTCCCCGTGCTTCTTTTTAAAGTCCACTCAAAATTGCGAACTCACTTTTACGAAGTCACAAATATGCCGTCAGCCATCCACATAATGTCCACCGTCCACTTTAAGTGACTGACATCCCCTAATTAGTGTTGTGACCGCGTAGTCAGTTGTTCTCGTTACATATGTCCATGAGTGAAAATGTCACCTTTTCTATTGACAGTTGTTTGTTCGATCGAATATGGGTTTCAAGTTGCCGTAAACTATCGTGAATGGAGACTTCAATATTAGCAATATTTAGTTTGGAGACCTCAAGTATTTTCATCTTCAGTGGTGATAATAGCAACAAGAGTAATTAGCTACCTTTTATTCTACGAATTCACAAATTTAAAAATTAATATTTATAATTTTCCTTTGGTTATATGTAATTAATCCTTACTGTAATTATCCTAGGTACCATGTCCATTCCCGTTCTAACCGGGAATGGGTCCATTGGTGCTTGGTAGCTGTCTATTTCAACGGCCTCGTTTCTCCTTTGCAGTCTCCATCGGAGCGCAATGGCTCCCGTTTTTTTAATTATCTGTCATGGTCAGTCCGGGGAAGGGTTGGGAA
The DNA here is from genome assembly GCA_963169105.1 of Ceriagrion tenellum. Classification (NCBI taxonomy): domain Eukaryota; kingdom Metazoa; phylum Arthropoda; class Insecta; order Odonata; family Coenagrionidae; genus Ceriagrion; species Ceriagrion tenellum. Next base: position 133,867,417 of record OY720641.1, on the reverse strand, counting down.
TACTGCAGTACTGTACTGATGAATGGAATTACAATTACTCCTTCACCCATTCTGATTTTTCTGCCTGAGACTTTCCCGCTTTTATTAATATATGTACGTTTAAAAACCTCGAGGAACCTGTTTCTTCTTCCTTGGATCATGTGTTGTATTTTATTCCGGTAGAACTTCATCTGATAGAACTTATGCCAATCGAATGCACTATTCGAATTGGAAAGAATTTCCATCCTTAAATTGTGCATCGCACCCAAGTTTAAAACTTTTTTACTGCTCGAAATTTATTTGAACTAATCTGTACATCTACATCTACGTAATGCCCTGCAAGCCACCACGAGGGTATGTGGCAGGGGGTGAAGATCACCAAACATGCACTATTGACATGCAACTAGGATATTTAAGGGAGGCATGCTAGAGAACAGGGTCGCATGCAGCTAGATGGTCAGTATCTGCATAATAAGAAAGGGATTATTGGTTGTTATTACATGCATCATGCACTACAGACTAACTATATTTCACCTACCTATCCCTTTGCTACGCTGCCTATTGTTCTCTCTTATGGTACGCGGGAAAAAAACATTTTAAATCTATCGGTGCGGCAATCGATCTCTCTAATCTTGTTAATATGATCAAACCTAGCATAATACGCTGGAATTCTTAATATATATCTAACGTCATCTGTGAACAATTCGGTTTCGAATTTACTCAAAAGGTTTAACCTAAATTTTAACCTGCGTTCTGATAGTAATTCCCATCCTAGTTCTTCTATTAAACTCGTAACACTTATACAATTATCATAACGGCCTTTAATAAACCTAGCGGATCTCCTTTGCACACGCTCTAATTCGTTTATCATACCTTCGTCGTACGGATCCCATATACTAGCGGCATATTCTCAATGAGGCCTGACAAGGGTAAAATAACTTCTTTCTCGTACTCTCTCATCGCATTTGCCTAGAACCCTTTTTACGAATCCAAATCTATGGTTTGCTACACTAGTTATTTCCCTGATGTGTTTCCCCCATGACATGTCTTCAGTGATGGTGACGCCTAAGTATTTAATAGATTCCTCGTTAAATATTTTCTTTTCTTCGATGCAATAATTATTCCGGGGAAAGCCATTCTTTTTCCAAAAGTTCATTATCGCGCATTTCTTCAAATTTAACTCTAGCTGCCAACTATCACACCAATCATCAATCGCATCTAAATCCTTAGCTAAAGACTGACTGTCCTCTTCATTTCTAATTTCCTTATACGCAATTATGTAGTACTTAATGTAATTATGAAAATGTGACACTAGAATGCAAAACACTGTGTTAGCACTACTTGGCAGATTTATAAACATGCATTTGGGTACATGCGAATTTATCAGGTACACTACCTGTTTACTAACATACTTCAAAGTCTTTACTCTGCCATTATGGTCTCTTTAGGATCGTTGGAAAAACGAAATTTTGTACCTTTCTGTTCTACAATCTATTTCCCTAATTTTCTTCTGATGATATCATTGTGCTGCACCTACCTTATACTCATACCCCCCCTCTCTTCCGCCTACTCACGCGCTATAAGTGAAAAAGCCGTCTTTAGTGTGGGATACTTTCCTTTATCGAATTTCCATTGCATGTCGTTACGTTGTGTTAGCGAGTCGTTGCATCGGATTCGTCATCCTGCCTCTCTTATGCTCTCCCTCTCCCAATTTCGGCCGCGCAAAAAAATGGGCCATTTCGTTGCATCATCGGCTGGCTCGACGGCGCGGCCATTCTTCAGCTGTCATTGGCCGGACGAACGCGCTATTACGCTGACTCCCTCATCGCACCCTCACACTCATTTGTTTGTCACTTGGACCGAGTGGGAAGCCTCGTTTTCGTCCTGTCTTTCTTCCTCGGGAATACGTCCCCAAAGTATCCTCGGCTCCGCCGTAGATTTCTGTCGTTTAGAATCACGGGAGCGGGTCCTTCCCCTCGCGGTAGCGTCAGGCGCTGCCGAATTATGCTAGTTTGAGCGAAAAATCATTTTACTTAGAAATCTATGAATTTGGACTCATTTTAAAGAAAAATATATCACCCCTCTAATGACACCAAAAATTCAACCCCATACCACATTACTTTCGGAGATATTTGCCATAATATACCAGCCCTTTTACATGGGAAATGGTACGTGTATGCACTCCAGAGAGACATTATTTACAAAATTAGGTATTGTTAACACTTAGATGTCGTAAAAAAACTAACAGTGTGTAGTTTGTACGTTTTCTCTACTATTATTGAAAATTAATCATATTGTCACCGCATATAGGTTCTTGGGTATCGCAAAAAACCTTCTGTTTTGATGGAGTTTCAAACGCACCGAGCGAAAAAAATGAGTCAAGTTAAAAGACTTATTTATATATTTTCATGTTTTACGTGCAATTTCCTTCATATAAAACTATATTATTGCACCATTAATGATGCAATATTTATTAGATGTGTCCTACAGCTGGTGAAATTCAAACGTATAATTCGAATATGGTCTCTAATATGACTGGGGAACTAAATCGCTCGGACCACCTAAATTAGCAAGTTAACTCCGTGATCCTGTCAATATATGCTGTCTGTCTAACTTATCGAATTGCGTAAACAGATACATTTTTAATTAAACCTTTATGAAATTATAATTGAAGTATATGAAGAAGAGTCGCTGAAGTCTTTGTGTGTATAAACTAAACAGTGGACATCTCTCGTCGCATTAGGGAAATGATTAAATAAATTAAGAAAATATTAATGATATTGGAGAGGTCTGTCACATGCTTAACAGGGGCATTATGAGAATTTCAACTGCTGCGTTTTCATTAAAGTAAATTGCGTGTTTCTTGGAGATGCTTGTTGCTATTTATCTGCGTCCACGTATTACCCTGCTAGCCACCTCTGGGTTGTTGGGCAGAGGGTGAATTATCACCAACATGCTCTACATTACAGGAATTAATTGTCACCATCATGCACCTTACTATGGGTATACTACAAATGCTACAGAAATTATTAAATTCATGTGTGATGAAGCTACGTAAACGAGATTCAAGATTCGTGAAGAGAACATGTCAAACATGGTGTTCGCTCCTACCAACCAACTAATGAGCCGTATTTCCTGTCAACTAACCGACTTCAGAGTCTTATTGGTATCCATGTGGCCTCTTGTCGATCATGGGATAAACGACATTTTAAACCTGTGTGTTCTATAGTCTGAATCCCTAATTTTATTATCATGAACTGATCTACCGTTGAATTTTGGAGTTCCCAAGATATTAGTTACTTTGTCAGGATTTGTTTTGATTTTAAGTAAATCATTACGTGTAATTTTCAAGCGACGGTCTGATAGCGATTCCCATCCTAGTTTTTGCAAGAGGTCTGTAACACTAACGAGACTATCATAACGGCCTTTCACGTATCTTGCTGGTCTTCTCTGCACGCGTTCTGTTTTTTAAATCCTACCTCAAGAGGATCCTAAATACTGGCTGCGTATTCCGAGTGGGGTCTAACAAGAGAAAAGTAGATGATTTCTCTAACTTTATCGTCGCACTTCCCAAGTACTCTTTTAACAAATCCCAATTTATGATTAGCCGGACTTGTTATTTTCCGAATATGTTTGCTCCAAGAGAAATAATTAGTTGGTTTAACTCATAGGTATTTAACATATCCTACACTCTCCAATTGGGTATGCTATATGTAATAGCTTTGTTGAGTAGAGTGTTTCCTTTTCCAGAAAGGTAGGATGTTCTGAGGAAATATTTAAAATAATCTTAATCGTCGTAAAATATGGAAACATAGTTTTCTTATTGGACCCAGAATCTGATTAAAACTCAAGGATTAATGTTTTTTATTTAGGTTCTCTGATTGAGCACCGCACAGAGGCTAGGAAACATTTCCGCTTGGCTGATGATGTTATTATTTACAGCGACGTGCACTCCACCCCCGGATCGTTTGGTCTTCGACGGACGTCTATTGGTACTCGTGACTCGTATGAGGCTGTTCATTTCCCTTGAATCATTGTTAGCGTGTACTGATCTGACAATTCTTATACATTAGGGTTATCGGCCGTCTAGTCGCTGGCGAGAAATGTGTGGGAACACTCGATACTCGTGAGAATGAAAAGACGATTCTAAGTTTCCACGCTGTTTAATAAGCTCCGACCATGGTTTCGACACTTAATGTTATTCTCAAGGTGCAAAAATTAAATTTTCAGTTCTATATATACCCATTTGCAAAGCGCAGATAGGAGGGAGGGAGGGAGAGGGGAAAGGGGAGGGCAGGTTCTGACGGCGGAGAGTGTAAGGGGGGGAACATAGAGAGGTGGGGGAGTTCGGAGTGATTTAATAACCAGTAAACAATAGTGGGGGAAAAACAGGCAAAAGGGGGGGGGGAAGGAAGAACAGGTGAAGTTGCAGGTCAAAAAAGAACAACCAGATTAGTGGGTCCCAGGTCATGTAGGGAGACTTAAATTCAAAAGAGGTTATTGAGTCATAAAAACTACGTCATTACAAATATTATCCGGGCTATTAACAATTTCATATTTCTCGTAGAAATCCAGTTTTGGCCCTTTTGTCATCAATATGTAAAACATCCGGGTCAAAATTGCTAAAATGGTTAAAAATAAACAAATGTTGGGCAAAACAAGAGTTTTCGTCATCATTGATAAAACTACTTCTATGTTCCCTGACTCCATCTCTAAATTTTCGGCCTTGTTTGACCGATATATGTAATGTCACAGTCTTCACAGAAATCGACTGTTTTCTTTTCATTCTTACCAGCATGGGTATTGAATATTTCCACCAAGATACGCCTGAAACTATTTTGTACGTGTGAGAAGTCCTTGTTACGTATTGTCTTGGCAACTCGAGTGAAGCGATTTAAACGGAGGAAACGTAATGCGACATTCCATTGCAGTCATTAGGTCCTTTTTTTCAACAAGCCTCCATTAATTCTCCATTAATACAGTTCACTGTTTCATCTTACTTCTGGCGGCGTTGCAACCAACCGCGCTCTCGTAGTACATCTCGCGATGGATAGATGCCACTGGCTGCCAGGCTCGGTCTAAAGAAAGGGAAAATTCTGTTAGGCACAAATCTCGGCGGAAATGGAAGGAGGCTTTTATGTTCCCACGGGGCGAAAGCAATACGCCGTTTCTTCGACAGCCGTGAATCTGAGATTCTAGTGAGATCGCGTATTCTTGAATGATTTTTTTTATGAACCCGACTATAGATCGTATATATTGGTTGCAATGTGTACGAGTAGGTGACCAGCTCTAGGGTTCCACAGCGGGTGAGGTCCTCCAATAGCTTCCGTTTCGATGAATAAATCTAATGCTCCTGAATCCCTGACGGTGATGATCGTGTTGTTGTTTGAAACGTCGGTTCCGAAAGCTATTACTGGAGGACCTCACCCGCTGTGGAACCCGAGTGTTGTTCCTTCATTCGTCGGTAAAGCCTGTAGGCATTTAACAGGGTGCATTTCATCCCCGTGAAATATAGAAATCATCCCAGTGAAGTGCCTCTTATACGGCTAACTTCATACATTACTGCAACCCCAAAAGGTGTTGTCACTCACGCAAGTTGCGAGTGCTTATCCAACCGGTCTCGCATGAGCTGTCCTATTGATCCATGAAAATTGGTTCGCGAAAAATTATATTTTTTGGTGAATATTGATACGTAATCAGAATCCAACATACGGCTGTGCCGTTAATAGCACTTATAGAGAGAGGGAGTTTAATTCAAACAGATTTTGTGTTTATATTCGAAAGAAATTTATTTTCTGAATGGCCGACGTATTTGGGAGATTCATGATGAAAAGTTAAAACTTGGTTAATTCCACACTAAATAATTAAAACCAGGGTTTCAGCAACTGAGTGTCATTATCAAGGTACAACTGACTTGAGTGGCGGAGTATGTACATATACAGTAAGGGTGCGCGCTAAGCGTTGCGCCATGTAGAATCTACCCGTTGTCAACTATGTAGCCGTTCACACCAGTGGCTGTTCGTCAGGCGTCGCGCCTTGGGATAGGATAAGCGAAGCGCCAGCCAACTATCAGTGTTCGTTAATCTCCTCGCGTGAACGCACGCACAGCATGGAGGAAGCTGTCATGAATGCAGTTTTTGCTAGGGAAGAAATGTGGAATCCCTAATGCAGCGACCATAATAATGTGCTTATCCTCCGGAAATGGTGGACGGAGATCGCGGAAGAATTGGGAAAGGATGGTGAGTTTATCTTTTGAAATTATTCTTTTCCTGACCCTAAAAATATCCCTTTCATTCATCCGGCGATTTTCATTGGGATTCATATTGAGATAATTATATTTATACCATTTTCATCGATGACGGGAGTGTCGAGCGATTATGGTGAACTTGAGTTTTGGTGAACTAAGAATTTGGTCTGAACAGGCAATAAGCGGAGCACTAAGCTTAGCGCAGGCGCAGCACGCGGCACGGTATGCGAAGCGCGTTCGGTGTGAACCTACCCTAAAGGTGGAGAGAGAGGGAAGAAAAGAGGGGAGGGAGTGGAGAAGGCGAGGAGGTACATATACTGGTATAGGGGTGACGTAAAGGCGGCGGAAAGGATGAGTACAATTGGGTGCAAACTGAGTAATTTGTAGGTAAACAAGAACAGACTGGATGACTAGGACGGTCGTCTGTTGTGGAAAGAGGGAAGTTTTATGTTGAGGAGGAGGGAATGGGTGGGGAACAGGTGGTCATTACATAAAATATGCGGGCTATTTACAATTTAAAATTGCTCTAAAAAAGGTAACGGTTTTAGGCGTCACTTGGTGGAATTAATCCATCATGAAGATAGGAAAAGAAGGTATTGCCATTCCACATAAAAAATTTTTACTTTACGACCCGGGTTTCGCCGCAGTGTAGCATCATCAGATACAGTATACGGTACTTTAGTAATGTAGTACAGTATTAGTATACTGTACCTGATGATGCTGCACTGCGGCGAAACCCGAGTAGTAAAGTAAAAATTTGTATGTGTAATGGCAGTACCTTCTTTTCCTATCCTCATGCTCTAAAAGATCCAAATTAGAACCCTTGTCATTGACATGTAAAAATTTTAAGGGTCAAAATAACTAAAATGGTTATCTGCGCATAAATGTTCACTAAAGGCTTGTTCGCACTTGGCTAGTAATTTAGGAACTAAATGTGTCTGAACGACAAAAATTTAGTCGGGTCGATCCATTTCGTCCCATTTTTGTCGGGCGGGTGGCGCCCCCCCCCCCCCCCGCTCCACGCGTCCCTGCTCACTCGTTCATCGGCTAAACAAGTCCGAATCTGTCGTTTCAATCTAGTTCATTAGCTGCTGCAAACATGTCGTTTTGCTGGAGCGAAGAAACAACTTTAAAATTTGCTGCTAAATATGTGCAACATGAATGCTTGTGGAATGTTAAGTCCCTACATTACAGAAATAAGCAAATGAAGCAATCTGCATGCATAGATTTGGAAAATACAATGAACCTTCAGAAGATAATTCGTACCTCCTAGTTCTTCTCTTCTATTAATTAATTTCCGTACCCATAGCTTTTTTTTCTATATCAGACAAATTTCTTCATCCACCTCTTCCAAAATAGCCATTGCCATAAGCCTTATCAGCTTATTCACTTTATTGCGCTGCAGCCCCTTCATCTTGCAAAACACGACTCACTTGTCAACTGTACTCGCCTGTAATGCAAACGATTTTTGGAGGGTAGCGAGAATTTTAGCTGCTAAAATACTCTCCACTAAACTAAATTACTAGTCTAGTGTGAATCAGGCTTAAGCTTCCAATTTCCACCACCATTAACAAAGTGGTTCCTATGTTCTTTCACTCTCTCTTTAACTTTCCGTCCTGTCTGACCGATGTATGAGATTCCATAGTCACTGAGTTTATACTCTCCTTGTAATTGGGAGAGGTTAGAAATGGGAAGGAAGGGGGGGATAAGAGCCTTAGAATCCATGAAGCGCGGTCTCTCATTCGATTCCGACGTGGGCGTTGACCGTTACCGCGAAGTCGACCATTTTCATTTCGATTATTTATATCGCAGCGCGGTTAATCACACACCGAATCTCGCGCCGTCGCATTTCCCGTCAAAGGTCCGTTGCCCTCTCCGAAGATTCGGTCGTATTCGCATATGCTCTATCCTTCGCCCGGGGGCGTTTTCCCTTTTAATGTGCGTGCGAGCGCCTTCTATTTATACTCACTTTTGCGCTTCTTCCAAGATGTCCATCGGATTCGCCGTTTGTGTCTTGATTTCCGAAAAGATCCTGGAAGGACGGAGGCATCACACCTGTCTTCCGAGCACGTCAAGTTCCTACATCCTGAAACATCTTTCCTTTGGATCAGCCTTGCTGGGTGTGAGATTCCGTGGAGCAAAGTCGATAAATTGAAGTCTTATCATGCGATTCTTGCTCTTATGTTCCATATATTATTCATTGGCATATCATGAAATGAGTTAGCAGATCAACTCGCTGAAGACCACACCCCGACGGAGCCTGAGCCTTATATCCCAATCGCACCCTCAACAGGGATAAAAGAGATCAAGAGGCCTAGATCAAGAGACCTCATAAAAGCGTCGGTAAATTCCTCATATTTAACACTTTCCAATTTTCATCAATCTCTTCACATAAACATCCTCCCTCGATTTCAGAAGTAAACACACAGTTTGTCGTGGTGTGTCGTAATGCATTAACACTTCTTGGTTCACACGAAATCTCGCCGTAGGATGAGAGGCGGTGGTGGAGACAGCGCAGCACTCGGCCGCAAAGGGAGAAATAAATGAAACGGGAATTGCTATCATGGCGAAACACAAGCCATTAATAAGGCAACCTCTAAGAGCCGACAACTCTCGTCGAATCCATCTTTTTACAACGATTGGCGCCCCTCATCCCCCACAGCCTCATTGGCCCATTCCTCGAGTTCCTCTTGGGCCGACAGGAGAAATTTGTGGCGACCATCTCTCCTCCTCCCCCTCCAACCCCCCAGTAGTCCTTCCAACGACGAAGACGTTTTGATGAAACGGCCCATCCATCTCCCAAAGAAGTCCACTTCCCGCGCGCGCGGTTCAGTGTGTCACGACGGCGCCAATTTTCGACGACGTCACGGCTCAACCTCCTCCATTCGCAAGGACCCTGCTGAAAAATTCCTTAGAAGCCGTTCTGTAGAACGTAAGGAATTCTACAGAAATTGACTCTTTTTCTTCAGAACTACATAGTTCCTTTTCTAAGGATCTGTACGGAACATGAGAACAGCCTGACTCTACAGAACATAAGTTGTAGAGTTATTTTCTGCAGAGCAAAGTAACTCCATTACAGGCTGTTCTATAGAACTTCAGCAACTCTACGGAAATATGTGAGGTTTCCGTTGACCAAGTTCCTTTTCTAAGGACCTATATGGAGAGTCGTAGGGAATTCCACAGAACGTCCTAAGGAATTCCGGAAAATGGCGTTTCAATACTTTAATGAATATCTACAGAACCTTTTAAGAAATTCTGTAGATGTATTTATAAGGAAACTACAGAATTTTTAAGAAGGGATTTGTGCAATTTAAAAAAAGTTTATGATGGAACATGTATTTACATTTAGTGTTAAAAATAATGACAAATATTTTGTGCGTGTGGTGTGCCGGCATAGGCTAGGTCTATCTGAACTCTTAACAAGCTGTTCTGTAGAACCTCAGCAACTCTACGGAAATACGGAAACTCTGCAGAACGTCGTAGGGAATTCCACAGAACCGTAGGGAATTCCGGAAAATGGCGTTTCAAAACTTTAAGGAATATCTACAGAACTTTTTAAGAAATTCTGTAGATGTATTTATAAGGAAACTATACAGAATGTTTTTGAAGGGGAGCCTCCTGGAATAGGAATAGAGACACATAGAGACATGGAGAAGGACGAGCGTGTGTGAATCATATGTTTTCGTTCCGCTTTCTTCGTGAGCACATTGTTGAAGTAGTACGAGCGAGATAGTAGTTCCCTATTCATAATAGAGACCATATTCGAATTATACGTTTAAATTACATCGGCTGGAGGACACATCAATTAAATATTGCACTATTAATGGTGCATTAATATAGTTTTACACGACAGAAATTGTAAGTATTAATTAAATGAAAATATCTAAGTAAGCCTTTCGCTTCACTCAGTCTTTTCGCGGTTATAACACCTTCAAAACTGAAGGATTTTTTGCGATACCCAAGAACCTATTGCGGTGACAACATGATTAATTTACAAAAATAGTTGATAAAACACACTAACTACGTACTGTTAGTTTTTTTACGATATCCAAGTGTTAAAAACACCTCATATTGTAAGTAATGTCTCTCTGGAGTGCATACACGTACCGTTTCCCATGTAAAAGGGCTGGTATGTTTTGTGGTATATACCTCGTAAATTAATGTGGTATGGGGTCGAATTTTTGGTGTAATTGGATAGGTGAGGTATTTTTCTTTAAAATGAGACCAAATTCATTGATTTCTAAGTAAAATGATATTTCGCTCAAACTGTGGGGGGGGACGCCTACCGTTGTATTATATTTGGATAGCATTTGTGCGTCTGGAGTCGTTTTATCCGGAGGTGTTTTATACCCTTCCATCCACGGATGGTTTGTGTGTGGGCTGTTAAGTGGCTCTTCCTCCCATCATCACCTCTTTATAAATGCCCTCCACCCTCCTCCTCCTCCTCCTCCTCCTCCTCTCTATTCGCCCCGTCGTCTTTTGCCGCATCGTTGGGGATCGAACGCATCCCCTCTCCCCACCAACCCCTTTGCCCTTCCCCCGCCCTCCGCTCTCCCTCATTCCCCTTTTATCGAATTTCCGCGGCCAACACCCCCTTTCACCTTCCCCCGCATTCCCCTCCGCACCCCATGCCATACTCCTCGCGCATCTCCATCTGCAATCTGCATACTACCATGCGAGCCGCCAAGTGGGCGTGTGGCGTGTGCACCAGCCGTGTAAAGGTGTAAGTTTTTGGGAGATGAAATGGTGACATATTTTATAGGAGTGTATTTAGTGGAGCACAATTTTTATTGTGGTCTCTTGTTGTGCTCGGAAAGAACGAGTTCTTGTACCTATCTGTTCGGCAGTGTATCTCTCTTATTTTATCGCATCTGTCAGACCTAGAAATGTTGTGAGGAGCCATGATAATATTCTAAATGTCGCTCTGAAAAATATCAGTTCTGAATTTCTCAAGCAACCTAAGCCAAACGTGTTGCTTCCGAGTCTCTAGGGGCTCCCATCTTAATCTCTCTATAAGTTGTGAGACACTATACGTACGCTCGTAGCAATTTTTAACGAAGCGCGCTGCTTTCCTTTGTATTTTATTAATTTTTTTGGCTAAATCTATTAGACCAGGGTTCTAAATGCTCGTGGCGTATTCGAGGTGTGGCCTAACCAGAGGGAAGTAGCATCTCTCTTTGACAATTAATCGCGATATTTAGCTTCATTGACAACATTCCCTGCAATTTCTCTCCTTTCATTAATGATTTTAAGGACAGTTTTCTCTCTCACGCTGTATTGTACACAACTTTATTGGTGTCAATGACCAAATCACCTGCCTCTGCACTGTCAAAGAACTCCTCAATATTGGTGACGACATCCTCATCGCGTATTCTCAAATTCTTGGGTCTCTTTCTTGCACGATTTTCTCCCTCAGAACTTTCCGATCTTAGATTTCGCAGTCTAAGGACACTTTTCGTCGGAGGCATCTTGCTCGCATGGAATTTTGAGCCCAGCTGAAGGAGTAAACGACAACAGAAACATCTTTTCCTCGGCGCCAAGTGATTATACTCTTATCGTGAGAGAAAAGGGTAAGGGATGATGTACTTGGTTGGAAATTCAAAAATTAAAGTTCTCGGTTTGGAACGTCAAAGAAGCATGAGCACACGTGGGCACCGCAGAGTGGAACATACGAAACCCACACCTGGGGCGTCTAGGGACGCGAGGTGAGTGACTCATAAGGGGGACCGTTAGTGAGACCGTATCACCAAAGCCATGGGCAGGGGTTCGAATGGAGGTAATATATGATGTTTACAACCTTTCTTGATTCTTTTCAGGGAAATTTTGCTCTTGTAGTCCACGTTTTCGGGCCTGCGCTTAACTCGTTATTCTTGGCGTACACATCTTGGGAGGCATTGGACGCTAGGCGGGGGGCATGGATGGGGTTCATGGGTATGAATCATCAAAGCTGTGCACATGGGTTCGAAGACAGGCAAGACATAGGATTTCTAGGCTGCCCATGTAATTTTAAAGAGTGATATTCAGTCGTCCGTTTACATTCCTTATCTTTCCCGGATCCTGCAAAATTGGAGAGTGAAATTCTTAAACTGATAAAAGGAGGGCGTATCTCCTAGAACAATAAATGAATTAACATGATACGTATATCTTTTTGATTGATTGACTAGAAAAAGGGATTTATTGAACATATCATCAGTTTCTAAAGCTCGATGGAAAATGATTCAGTCGCAGTACACCCAGCTCGTCCAAATATCCGTTTTAAGTTGTGCGCGTAAGAAGTGACAACGCAGCAATCGTTCACCCCTGCATATTTTTGGAATTGGCTCGTACGATTTATGCATAGCATAAATCATATTTTTTTTCGGATCATACAAAAATTATAAATAAATTAAGTTTTAACTAAAGAATTTCCTTGGCTTTAATTTTTTGATTCTGTGCAAATTGTAGAATTGGATAATGTTTTAACATGTTCACTCATTAACAACAAAAGATGCGTTTAAAAAATTTCGCTTGCCACTTTGTATCTTTATCAACTCTCGCAACCTTTGGTGAGAAATCAATGCTGTAGATTTCGAAGTTTTACCTCGGCTGAGTTACAAAGTTCACGAAATTGACAAATCTGCTAAGTTTAGGGAGTGCGGTGTCGCTTATTCCAGTTATGTTTCTCCATTTTTTGTTATATTGTATAATAAAAAATATTGATTAAATAGAAATAAAATTATCTTAAAACTGGTGTATAAAGTATTGCACCAGCATTTACACAGACCAAGATATAAATTCTCAAAGTACAGCGGCATGTCATTTTAACGCCGACCCTCGTGACGAACGAGGGTGTAGTCCAATCTTTGAAGTTAAATATCTCCGTTGTTTATGAACTGCCCACGACCAAACTTGTTTCTGAGGCAAGAGACAAAAGACTAAAAGTGTCAAACTAGAAATAAAATTTAAATAAAAATGGCCATATTTTTGTTATTAAAATTTAAACATTTAAAATTTAAACAATTTCAATAAAATTTAGTTTATTTACAAAAATGATAATACGCTGTTTCTGTACATTCTTTTGCAAACAAAATAAGACGTCAACCGTTTCTCTAGCTGTTTTCGTTCAGGAGATGTAGGAAAAGGAAAAAAGGTCTAAGCGCAAAACGGTCGAAACTTTGATCGTATCTAGATCTGCCAAAAGTATTTGGTTCCAAAAACGCTTCCACACTTTTTCACTTGACGCAAGATGGAACCCACACAAAAATTTTGGTTCGAAAGGGAGACACCAAGGGTCAACTCACTGCTGATCTGATGTGGAATGACCCCCAAGATATTTTACTCTATCCGAAGATTTTATGTTTGCTCCACCCACATTATAGGTATAGAATTTTTGTGATGACTTTCGCGGGAAGTGAACTGTGGTGCATTTACTGATATTTAGTTCTAAACCCCCACTCCTGGCGCCACGAATGAACGTTGTGAAGGTCCGACGACAGAGCTTTTAAGTCCGCTTCTTCGCTCATTTCACGGTAGATAACTGTATCGTCCGCAAATAATATTTGTAGCCATAACTTGTAGCCATACGTGTTCGGAATCATTCCGAATGCTTTTGAACACGACCCCCCTCCCTCTGGGTTGGGATTCGAACCAAGATCCCTGGATTGGAAACAAATACTTTCTCCAGTATACGTCTCGTACATCTACGTGATACCCTGCGAGCCACCACGAGGGTGTGTGGCAGGGGGTGAAGATCACCAAGCATGCACAAATAACCATGCAAGTAGGATATTTAATGGATACATGCTAGAGAACAGGGTCACATGCACCTAGATAGTTAGTTACTACACAATAAGAAAGGGATTATTGGTTGTTATTACATGCATCATGCACTACAGACTACTTTAAACAAAAATATTTCACCTACCTATCCCTTTGCTACGCTGCCTATTGTTCTCTTATGGTACGCGGGAAAAAAGGCATTTTAAATCTATCGATACGACAATCCATTTCTCTAATCTTGTTAATCTGATCAAACCTAGCATAATATGCTGGAATTCTTAATATCTATCTAACGTCATCTGTGAACAAATCGGTTTCGAATTTCCTCAATAGGTTTAACCTAAATTTTAACCTGCGTTCTGATAGTAATTCCCATCCTAGTTCTTCTATTAAACTCGTAACACTTATACAATTATCATAACGGCCTTTTAGCAAACCTAGCGGATCTCCTTTGAACACGCGCTCTAATTCTTTTATCATACCTTCCTCGTACGGATCCCATATACTAGCGGCATATTCTAAATGAGGCCTGACAAGGGTAAAATAGCTTCTTTCTCGTACTCTCTCATCGCATTTGCCTAGAACCCTTTTTACGAATCCCAATGTACGGTTTGCTACACTAGTTATTTCGCTGATGTGTTCCCCCCATGACATGTCTTCAGTGATGGTGACGCCTAAGTATTTAATAGATTCTAAGTTAGATATTTTATTTTCTTTGATGCAGTAATTATTCCGGGGAGAGCCATTCTTTTTCCAAAAATTCATAATCGCGCATTTCTTCAAATTTAATTCTCGTAGTGCTCTTATACACTATTACGTCACATAACTTAATCGGGACCCTGCACTGAATGGTTTAATCCGAAAAAATAATGTAATCGAATGGATTGTGGCGTGTTTCGCTAATATCTGATGCGAGCGAACATGTAGTGTTTCACAGCTTTGAGAGGGGTCAGATTGGGAGCCGCTAGGTACTCGGAGGCGTCTTGCTTGGCTCAGAGTGATTGAGAAATTCGGAATATTTATGCTTATGTTTGACTAAGAGAATAT
Organism: Ceriagrion tenellum; assembly: GCA_963169105.1. Classification (NCBI taxonomy): domain Eukaryota; kingdom Metazoa; phylum Arthropoda; class Insecta; order Odonata; family Coenagrionidae; genus Ceriagrion; species Ceriagrion tenellum. The sequence continues at coordinate 133,852,386 of OY720641.1, read as the reverse complement.
CATTTTGACGCCAAATCACATATTTTGGTCCTTCAGAAGAGATGTAATGAGAGATATATATTGTCGAACAGATATGAGCGCAAATTCGTGCTTTCCTCGCGCAGTAAGTGAGCGTAATTCAAACTGAGCTCCACTCAGGACTCTTATAACACTTCCGAAATACACTCGACCATTCTCCTCTTTCTAGCCTTCTCTTTCGCCAAACTATCTGCTAATATTACTCCTCTAAGTAGCTCTAACGAATAAATTACTCATTATAATCCACAGAACACCTTCAATAATCACCATAACACATAAGCTGAAGAGAAAATGGTTACACTAGGAGCTTAGTCCCTACGGTAAACCATGATTCTATTCTTCCCCCGGACTAAATTTACCGGGACTTACGTCGGTCAGCGCTGAAATGACACGACGAATACGGGTTTAACAGAATCACCGGTCTAACTTCTTTCAGCCACTCTTAGACTTAGACTAGTGCAACTATGAATACGGCCGTTGGTGTTCTAACACCCCCTGCCATATTGCGGCTCGCTGGGTAGTTAGTTAATGTATAGAATCGCTTAGTTTGGTCTTCCGAAGCGGAAGTTGCGATGGCGAGATTGCAATGCTGCCTGGATGAAGCAACTTGGCCCCGATGACATTTGCCTCTGTCCGAGACAGGAAACTAACGGATCCTGGAAGGAGTGGGTGTGCCCCCTGCCACTGGCCGAACAGACAGACGGAGGAATGCAAAGAGTCCAATGGGTGAACTCTTTTCTTCCTCCCTGGGGGATGAGGAACCCGCCCGCCTCGGAAAGCGAATTGTTCGCGGACGGTCTTCTGCCCAGTCGAGTGCGAGCAGCTCTCTTGGCTCTCCCTTATCTGGCTCGGCCGGCGCCGCTCGCTTGTTTATGCGCTCCTCGCCGCGGATGTGACGATGGGAATTATCGCGTCCGTCTCCTTGCCCCTCCTCACTCACCCCTCCTCACTCACCCCTCCTCAATCACCCCTCGTCCTCCACCATCGCTTCTCCGCTTACCCGAACGAAAATAATTTCTACTGTACCGTCTTTCATCACTATATTCGCCATCTCATGTTTTTTGAGTCTTCAGGTAGTCCGAGCGAGAAAGTTCCCGGGTCATAAGAGAGACCATATTTGAATTATACTCGAGTGTCTTTTGGAGGACACTTTAAGTACAGTACTCCGTCTGTCGGTTGAGACGATAAACCGTGGTCCCCTTGGTGCCTTTCGTTAAGAGCAGGCTAATGCCGACGCCGGGTTTCTATCCGCCCTTCCTCCCTTACCTATCCCCTATGGCGCAAATGACCTTAGCTGTCGGACGCCTCCCTAAGTATCCAATCGAATTATACGTTTTGATTTCACCAGCTGTAGGACACATGAATTAAATATTGCATTATTAATGGTGCAATTATATAGTTTTACATGACAGAAATTGTAAGTAATTAGATGAAAATATTTGAACAAGTCTTCAACTTGACTCATTTTTTTCACGCGGCACGTTTGAAACTCCTTCAAAACGGAAGGGTTTTTGTGATACCCAAGAATCTATTGCGGTGACAATGTGATTGATTTTCAAAAATATTTGAGAAAACATAATAAGTACACGCTGTTAGTTTCTTTACGACCTCTATGTGTTAGAAATACCTCATATTGTAAATAATGTCTCTCTTGAGTGAATACACGTACCATTTCCCATGTAAAATAGCTGGTGTTTTTTTGGCGAATATCTCCGAAAGTAATGTGTTAAGGGTTAGAATTTTTGGTGTCATTGGAAGGGTGAGACATTATTTTTTTTCTTTAAAATGAGACCAAATTCATTGATTTCTAAGTAAAATGATATTTCGCTCAAACGACCTTAATATTCCTCCTGTGCCATTAAGTCTCTCTTCCACCCTTTAATTCTCATTTCATGGGTTATTCGGTATCCGCCTTCGTCCTTTACAATCCACATTCACTCCCTTTCAGACTAGCGGATCCGTCATTTAATAATTCGACCCTCTTCTGTCCAACTCGACCGAGTCATCGGAGCCCGCGCTCTCCGGCTAACGGAGCGTACGTTGCACATTATTTCGTAACGTGGAGTAAATGCAAACACATCAGTCTGGATATTAACTAGCCAATGTTATTCAACTTTTTATTGATTTGGTGATTAATGTTCTAATGCTATATATTTTGGACGGATTGAAAATAGAAATTACACTACTCTGTATCCTCTACACTTGTTTAATATTTATTCAATACAATTCTTTCGCCACTTTCATTGAACATGGCGCACATGCAAATCACGCTCCTTGGATGCTTTTTACAAAAGACATTGGAAAAGAAAGAGAGCATTACATGGTCATTGCAGAATTTTTAATAACTCCTCACCTCTCCTTTCTTCGTCAGTACGTATCATATATTCTTCCGCTTATTTTGCGTATTTGGATGGAAATGCTCGAAGATCGGGAGGTACCGATAAAATAGCTAGATAGATAGAAATGGAGACGCAGGTGGAGAGGATCCACAAATAGCCTAACCCTCTTTTTCACTCTTGCATTTCACTGCGAATGCATAGCGAGTAACCCGCACACCTCCTCTTTTAAGGCTGCTTAAAATGCACCCGTGATGGTCTCGCGGAATACCCAAGTTTCGCCGCCATGCGACGAAGTGTGTGGAGAGGTAGGCTTTATGCCGTGTGGGTGCCGAGGTTTTCTTCGCCTCTCCTTGGACGGACGGGAGAAGACGGCACGCTGTCCCTCACTCTCTCTCTGTCTCTCTCTGGAATTGCGGCAATTGACGTCTCAGTCAGCCGCGTGGGTGTCACCGGTGACGTCACGTCCCATTCAGATTGCGTGGTCGAGTTTTCTCTTGTTTATTTTGAGGTTGAAATAATCGGACGGCGTGGAACTCCGCAGAGGGTGGAATCACTTTCCAGCCAGAGATCGCTCAGGAATGGTGGGAAATGGTTTTTTATTTTTTTTTGAAAATATTCTGTATACTAGGGATGAGTCGATTCAACTTTTTTTCGATTCCGATTCTTTCGAATCGATTCCCGATTCTGGATTCCGATTCCATCCATTCTTATCCCTAATAACAGGTGGGATATTGATGTATTAGTAGCGTAGACTATTATTGAAATTCAAGTATTGGATGAAATATAATAACAAAGACAATTAAGTCGCTCAAAAAGTAAATTTATTGACAAATAGCGAAGGTATCCTCAGCTTATTGAGGTAGTACATAAAACGTAAAAATTGATAGCCTACACCCAAAATTACTGAGACAAAAATGATGTAATAGTTGAAATTTGATTTGAATAATTATCCATCTGGAATGGAAATCGACTTTAGGCTATCGATTCTCGATACCGATTCTAATCCTGAGAATCGGTGGAATCGGGAATCGACATTTGGATTTGACTCATCCTTCCTATATACCTAAGTTTAGTTTCAAGGATTCACAAATGAGCAACTGACTCTTTTAATATTTTCAACAATCACTATTCTGTTTGTTAATTTATCAATAAGTTTATAGTTGCTAGGATTCTCAAGAAATAAATAAAATGGATAACTGACCACAGTGTTCCCGACGGAAAATTTCCTGTTGCCAACCCAAGACCATTCTGTTATTCACTCTTGCTAATTTATTATTATCTGGAATTTCCCTGACCCCCTTACCACCCTATTAGGACAAGAGGTGGCGCTTGGCTTTTACATTTCTCATTTTATCCGTCCATTAGGCCTTCAGCGTCCTATTCCAGCTCCATGTTTAGAAAACTTTTTAACTTTTCTGGCCAGAGGCAGGGTGTTTTTGGAGTACCTAAATTCTCAGCCATTGCTTTTTGAATACTCCTGCATCTTCGAACCGCAGAGGAAAATTTGTAATCAGTGTAATACATGTAACTTACTTATTTACGAGGCTGTGGTAACGAATTATTTACATTTTGATTCCATGGAATCTCCTTCTCCACCTTTCCGTGAACGACGAACAAATGAAGTTTTAATCCGCGTAAAGTTCATCGCCTCAAATTTTCCTCTTCCGGGAAAAGGGAACGCGGATTGAATATGAGTTTTTGCGATACAAAGTTTTAATTGGATCTCCCATCGTGTATCTTTATGAAGAGGGAAGTGAGGATGATGGCGCTTCTTCAGGCCTTCGATGGAACCTCTCCCTCCCGCGAGAGCGCATTCGCGAAACGTGAGTGAAACGCGGCTTCGCTTGAAGTTCGGTGGAAGAGCGACGCTCGCGTCTCAATTGTTCTCTCGGAGAGGCGCGAAATGCGCGTTCGTTTTCTGTTCCCCTATTCTTCATTCGCACCCCTGCCCCCCGGGGACTCGTAGCAAGCGGACTCACCCGACCGATGCCATAAACCTAAGTTTTCATTGTTTCGTCATCATATTTTGTTGGCAAGCTGCATTCCTATTGTTGACCCTGCTTGCAAATCCCCTTGCTCTTGCGCTATGTGCCCTCAGTCTCTGGTCGTACACAACGAAATCAATCATGCTTTTACAATAGTCCCTTTGCCAAGTATACATATGTATTCTCTTATGTTTAAACAATGTATTCGACACAAACAATCCTTTTTCCAAGCACACACTCACCAAGTTTTCACCATTGCCATTCACTCGAGGGTCACCGAGTGGCCCAAGCACTCACTCAGGTGCATCAGTGAATATTCCGTTGAATATGCTTGGATATCTCCGAATCGAGTCCACCTGAATTATTCTCGTCGTATTTTTTTACGGGGACATTTCACTAACCTCAGATCTTATCAGTACACTGCCCGCGTGTCAGTGCTCAAGCTTCATCAACAAGTATACCTATTCACCTGATAACGATGCGTAAATATAGTGTTATATGATTGTAACCTGTTGTTTGTCTAAGTTCCTGTTGATAAGCACCGTATGATTGAACGCCATGAAATATGCCCGTAGCGTGTTTAAATTGAGCGCTGAGCAGCTGGGTTGAGCGCAATGTGCCTTTACATTCTGATTCGCAGGATGGCCAGCGACCTCGAGAACCTCGAAATTCGGGAAAACTCAGGGAAAGTTGTTGTCCTGGAATACCCAGGGAATTTTTCCATTTTGCAGAAAAACATGGGAATTGCTGTGCAGCCGGTTTCCATCGGTGTCTTCATGGCCGAGGGAGATGGAAGTTTTGCCGGAGCGGTGTTTAAGTAAATCAGAGACACGCTCCAGGGACATAATCCCCCTGATGAAGTTTTGAAGAGGTGGGACAAAAACAGCCTGGATAAAGCAACCCTTATTAGTTATCATATCAAGCTATTTCCTATGTTTTTATTTCATGTTATTTGGAAGGATACATAGTATTAGTTTTAAATGAGTTGAAGTCGACAGTTGTTCTATCGTCTCACCTCCGTGCTCTCTGCCTTGAGGTAGTCCAAGCAAGATAGTTACCTAGTCATACTAGGGCCCGTATTCGAATATTACGTTTTAATTTCATCAGTTGTAGGACACATCAAAAAAATATTGCATTATTAATGGTGCAATAATCTAGTTTCATATGACAGAAATTGTAAGTAATCGAATAAAAATAACACAATAAGTCTTTAACTTGACTCATTTTTTTCGCGCGGTGCGTTTGAACCTCTTTCAAAACGGAAGGGTGATCCCAAAGAATTTACTGTGGTGACAATATGATTAATTTTCAAATATAGTTGAGATAACATACAAACTACACGCTGTTAGTTTTTTTACGACATCTAAGTGTAAGAAACTCCTCATTTTTAATATAATGTCTCTCTGGATTGCATACACGTACCATTTCCCATGTAAAAGGACTGGTATCTTTTGGCAAATATCTCCGAGAGTAATGCGGTGAGGGGTTAAATTTTAGGTGTTTTTGGATAGTTGAGATGTTTTTCTTTAAAATGGGACCAAAATCATTGATTTCTAAGTAAAATGATACTTCGCTTGGACTACCTTAATGTACATTTGTCCTCCTTTATTCAATGCGAAGTAAGCCCCGAAATATTTCGTGTTTTTCATATTGGCAAAAATGCATATTTTCTGGAGATTCGAAAAAAATGTATTAGCAGCGAAGTGCTGTGGGACCCTGGATTAATGGTACAATTAACATGAAAGCCTGGAAAACTCGGAGACAAATAACATAAATTCACAGGACAGCCTGACCAGGTGTAAAGTTAAAAAGATTTAACCAAAAAAATTAGCAAATTATAAAGAAAAGCAGCACGCTTCGTTAAAAACTGCTACGAGCGAACATATAGTGTCTCACAACTTTTAGAGGGATTAAGGTGGGAGCCCCTAGAGACTCGGAGGATGCGCGCTAGGCTTAGGCTGCAGGAGATATTCATAACTGGTGTGTTTCTGAGCGACACAGAGAATATTATCATGACTCCTCACTACATCTCTAGGTCTGACAGATGCCATAAAATAAGAGAGATACACTGCCGTACAGATAGGTACAAGAACTCGTTCTTTCCGCGAACAATTGGCGACCACGATAAAATTTGAGCTCCATTAAACACACTCCTATTATACATGTTACCATTTCATCTCCCAAAACTTTTACATCTTTTCACGGCTGGTGACCTACCACCCCCTGCCACGCGCCCAAGAGGCGGCTCGCGGAAAAGTATGTAGATTTAGGTGGAAGTTTATACATTTCAGAGATAAAAATCTTGTTGACTCGGCGAATAGTCTCTGGCAAAGGGATAGACAAAGATTGTTGGGCGTACCACCATTTTGATAGATAGATAGATGATAATTTTATTCCTCCACTGAAAATACATTACAGAAAAAGGTTTAGTAATACAACAGTGGGGCTTTAGGTAGATTCAATGGTTTACACCAGTGTAGAACCTACCAGCACTTACTCATGCGTTCAAAATATATCATTGAAAAATATAGCAATAGCTTTAGCAAGTTAGCTGCTTACAATGTTGTAAGAATCTTAGAAATTTAACGGTGGCAAGACAAATTACATTACAATTTTTTCTTCAATACACAACCATTAAATCATTATAAATGTTCTCTATCTATATGAGATAATAGCCAATCTCTGACCTTTTTACAAAAAATATATTTAATCTTTACTTTCTTATTGTCACTCGGTAAATTATTAAAAGTTCTTGACCCAATGAACAAAAACGACCTTTTAAATAATGAGAGATTTTGAAACCCTTCACCTGCACTGTAAACACGAGCGTGCATTTTGAGAATCCTTCCGCGGCGGCAAATCGATGCGATTGACAGACAGACAGACTGGCAGGAGGGAGGGATGGGCGCATTTAACGCACACACGGAGAATGTTTCCCTCTTTCGGGCTCTGCTTCGGACATGAGCTGCTCTGGGCTCTTGTTTACAAGGGTTGCCTAACCCATTCCCCACCTGACCCCCCCCCCCCCCCCTGCCCCAATCTCCAACCCACCCCTCTCCATACCGGGGCTATCGGTTAATCGTGCTTCCCAACCGTCTTTCGTAGAGTATGGACGTCTTTCTCTTTTGGTTCTTATGAAATTGCTAAAGTGGATGTCGTAAAAAGGGATACATAATTCTTTTCCTCGAAGGGAGGATATTTTGCAGCCTGCTTTTCATTGTATTAATGCAGGCTGTAATAGCCGGCAGCGGATATCTTCCAATTACGTCATTTTTAGATACAATTCTTTTAATTAATATCCATGATTTGAAGTGCCAATGGATAAGACTTTCAGCATTGTTAATAAGTCGTTGCCAGGATAACCATACTCGAGGGAATGTGAAAAAAACGAAGAGCAAATTGTCCTCTTTCTTCCCGCAAAGCTGTGCAGAAGAATTAACTTTCCGTCCAGGTGAGAAAAAAAAGAATTTACGGCATCGGCTTCCGATGATACTCTCTTTCTAACGTTCAATCTATGAGGCTATGGCTTTATTTCACTCCGATATGTGTGCACGCCGATTCTGCCTCTCTGCAAATGGAACCAATATATCGGTTGGCGCTTGAAAAATGTCGATGAATTGGTGGTTTAGGGTGATTTTAAAAGAAAAGAATTTCGTATCAACAAAATTCAACTGCCCATGTATTCACTGTTGGGGTTTAAAATAATAGGAACAATAGCAACAAAGTGATTTTGGTGACCAAAGTCGACGCCTTTTCGTGAGAACGGTCGTGGCCACCTTGCTTTGGACACTCTGTTCGCAACCTTCTGCGTCGAGCGTTCGAAGTAGACTGGTCTGCCTCGCCTGCCGTCCAAGCACCTGACAGTGGCGCTGACGACAGAACAGCTGAGCAGCGTTGCTCAAACAGTAAGATATTGGTCATTCTATTGATGAGCTTGGGGGCGCCAGATGTCAAAGAGTGAGGAGAGGATGATGGCCTGTAAAATATTCAGAATTCGATACGGTTCATAAACAGTCGCGCAGGCACTTGTCCGGAGTATGTCGATATTCGATAATAAAAACAGCGGATTAATGCGCGTCGTCGTAATGGCTCGTTTCGTAACGGTTTTAATGCCGTGAACGGGAGCAATCGAGGTCACATAAAGGACCGATTGGAGATGCCGTCGAGGCCGAAAGGGCCGTCGACCCGATCTCTCGTGTATTTTAGAGTCCGATCGGGACCTCTTTCTTTCACTCTCTCATTCTCTGGAGCAAATGCAGTCGGTGCTCTCAATAGACTACATAGCTCCACCTCTGTTCGTCTCTCATCGCGTCCACTCCACTCTCTCTCTCTCCCCTTCCTCTAAAATTCCCATAATTCCCTCTTTCTCGAAGTCTCTTCCACTCACGACGCGAACCTCGTCTTAAGGTGGTCCGAACGAGATACTTCCCTAGTCATAATAGAAACAATATTCGATGTATACGTTTCAATTTCACCAACTGTGAGATGCACGAATTAAATATTGCATTATTAATGGTGCAATAAAATAGTTTTACATGACAGTAATTGTAAGTAATCAAATGAAAATATATAAATAAGTGTTTAACTTGACTCATTTTTTCAAGCGGTGCGTTTGAAACTCCTTCAAACGGAAGGTTTTTTGTGATACCCAAGAACCTACTGCGGTGACAATATAATTAATTTTCAAAAATAGTTAAGAAAACACACAAACTACACGCTGTTAGTTTTTTTACATCTTAGTGTTAAAAACACCTCATATTGTAAATTATATCTCTCTGGAGTGCATACACGTACCATTTCCCGTGTAGAAAGGCTGGTATTTTTTGGCAAATATCTCCGAAGGTATTGTGGTAAGGGGTTTAATTTGTGATGTCATTGGATAGGTGAGATATTTCTCTTTAAAATGAGACCAAATTCATTGATTTCTAAGTAAAATGATTTTTCGCTTGAACTACCTTAAGGAGGAATCTGCGCTTCGAAGCGCTGTTTTCTCAAGATTTACGAAATTTGCGGTAATTAGTAAATGTCGGCTTGTTGCTGCCTCTGGTATATTTTAAACTTCTTGTGAATGCTCCTTCGGGTAAAATCGTACAGGACAAAGGGTTAAACGAAAGCCATTACTACGAATACCAACAATAATTACACTGACTACAGCCTTCAGTGCTATTTTCGCAGCATTTGATACCATGATTTTATAACGAACCAAGGGAAGGATATAATTATCTTCTGGCTTAAAAAAATATCAGTGTATATCAAAAGCCTAATTATGACATACCCTGAAAAATAGATTTGGCAAACAAGGTAAACAGCAGAAGTTTCCCTTGGCAACGTAGTCACATTCATCACAGTTCGTCGGCATTATGCGCCGATGAAAACCGGAAGTCTGATATTTAAACCTAAATACTAGTGTTATGTTATCGATGACCTAATTTGAAAAAAAAACATATTAGGTATCTCAAGATGTAATACATGTTGTAAAAGTTTTTGAACAGTATTATTAGGGCGGAAATCGAGGGGGAAAAAGTTAATGTGACGACATGCCATCACGATGCCATTAAGAAAATGTATTTATTCTTTAAGACTCATCATTTCAATCAAATATGACCGATATGTTAAATGACCGATGACCCAGTAATATTTTTACACCTTTCGATGGTAGTGTTACCGAGAGAAAGAGGTTTGGTGATTTTAAAATAGAGCGGAAAGGTTTGAGGGCGTCTAAAGGTGAGAGAGTATCAGCAGGGGGAACATTTTAGAAGTGTTAAGGATGTAGGAGAGAATAGGGTAGAGAGGTTTTTTAATGATTCGTCGGAGGGAATCAACTCGAGGCAAACAGGTGGTACATATAGAGGGATATTCGGTCACGAGGACACCTGGTTAATATCAATCAAAACTGCAAACCCCCCCCCCCCCGAACCCGTGAAATCGCCCACGATGCTTATGGCATCCTTATCACTCAGCCTCTGCTTGCCAAATTCCTTGCATTTCCTCTTCCGTCCGTCCCTTCACCTTCCTGCATCACACAAAATATGGTTTGCATCTTCCTCTGCCGGTTATGCCCTAGTTTTTATATCGGTTTAACGACTTCTGCTCTTAATATTCGGATGAATGGTCACCGCTCTAGCTGCGACGATCCTTCCACCCTCTCTGTGTCCCTCCCAGTCGCCACCCACGTTTCCTCCCATAGTTCTAATTTTAATAAATCCTTTAAGGTTGGTATTCTCGCCTCCCTACCCCTCCTCAACCCTCCAACTTAAAGACCTTGAGTGCTCATGCATGTATTTTTTTCAAGCCTTCTCTCCGCCGGGACTCATTAGATCCTATGCTTTACGACACTTATCGCGCCTTTTGTGGCATTTTGTCTTTTTAATACTCCCATTTATAAAGGTGATTGTAGGCGAATAAACTTTGCGTATTTGTGACATACCTAGTGAAAGAGTGATAACTTTTAATTCTCCAAACTTTTATTACAATGAATTTCGTTGTAAATCCATCCGAGATGTGAAGGCATTTAGTAATCATATGATGATATAATGTTGGCATCGAAACCGGTCAATCTTATTGCGTGGACTTGTGTACAGGGTGCGGCGACATAATTTGCTCATTTGAATTTGGCGCCAGGGAGCGAGGTTCAAATACGGTCCTGTGTCGAAACAAGTTTGTCCAACGTATTCGCCTTGACATGCACAGTACTTTCATGCTTGAAATTCATGTTGTAGAATATGGTGAGGAATTAATTACGTCGATAACTATAGTATCTTTAGTTTCATGGACCCTTTAAAATCAGCAAGTTATGCCGCCGCACCTTGCACATGTTTGCACTTTCGGGTGACTCCTTTAAAGTGATGCCGCGGTCGCGCACAGACGCATCCTCAAAAATTAGTTCTGCATGGAAGGTTAAGGAAGGTTTGAGCGAAATATCATTTTACCTAGAAATCAATGATTTAGGTCTCATTTTTAAGAATAATATCTCACCCTTCCATTGAAACCAAAAATTCTACCCCTTACAACATAACTTCCCGAGATATTTGGTATAAATAACCATCCCTTTTATATGGAAAATGGTATATGTATGCACTACAGAGAGACCTTATATTAAAAATGAGGCATTCCCTACACTTAGATGTCGTCAAAAAATCAACTGTGATGTTTGTGTATTTTCTCAACTGTATTTGAAAATTAACCATATTGTCACCGCAGTAGGTTCTTGGGTATAACAAAAAGCCAACCGTTTTGAAGGAGTTTCAAACGCACCGCGTGAAAAAAATGAGTCAAGTTAAAGACTTATTGAGATATTCTCATTTAATACTTACCATTTCTGTCATATATAACTATTATTTCACCATTAATAATACAATATTTAATTCGTGTATCTCTCAGCTAGTGAAATTAAAACGTATAATTGGAATATGGTCTCTATTATGATTAGGGCACTATCTAGCTCTGACTACCATAACGGAAGGAGGAATGATATTCGGCGAACTTTCACGGATTTATTTTGGCAGCACTGTTTTGCCTCCATCCCTCTCCCCCTTTGAACTCCGCCCATCGCAGCCTCCCCCCTTGCAGCCTTCCCAGCATCCCCTTCGCTTCGTCGATCCCTTTTCTCTCTCTCTCCTGCCGCCAGGGGCACAACCACCCATTCCCATTCTTCCATCCCCACCTTCCCCCTACACACCCTCCCCTTCCCTCGCACACACACACACACACACACACAAACACACTCGTCCCTCGTGCGGCGCGGCAACCGGGGGAGCGGCAGTCGGCGAGAGGCGAGCGACGGCCCTGTGCCAGCCGCACCACACCAATCAACCACACGGCACGGATATCCCTCCTCCTCTCGCCCCGGGTGCACGCGGTGGTGCGTTGCTGTGCACGACACGGCTGTGGCGTGTGTGGTGCTTTTTTGGTTACTGCCTATTCCCCAACCCCGCCTTCATTTATTGGTGCTCGCTCTCTGTCGACTTCGTCGTCGTGGTGATGCGTTGGAGGGAGGAATAAGGGAGTCCTCCGATAGATTCGTGGGAATCGGGAGTAGCTTTGCCTTTCGTTCCTGTAATCCCTCCTTCGAGAGAGATGGGATCGGAGACTCCATCGGAGGGACGTCGACCGAGATTGTTTCGTGGAGTGACACTTTGCCAATTTCATACGCGACTCGACATGTTCAAAACACATCGTGTACATGGTGGTGGAAGAGGTGTGTGGAAGCAGAAGTTGGCGAAGTGTGAAGTGCTGCCGCGATGAAATTCTAATCGCACGGTTCTCAACGATCGTGGAGTGTCCTGGCCGACACCTTGGTGCCTTCCGGTCGCATTGGTGACTTCTCCCAAAGCCTTAAGACCAAAAACGGAGGACCTTCTCCTCTTTCGAGTGGTGACGAGAGGAGAAACAGAAGGGAGTGGATCTCTCGTGAAATATTTGAACGATCAGGGAAAAACATTAAGCTACCACGCCATACTGGAAATATAAAATACATTGTCTCCAGGAAGCTTGGGTGGCGATCTCTACGGTGCATTTACTGGTCTCCGTTTCGACTTGTGACGACGGAGGGTCTCATGACTCCGATCGCGAAACTATCCAATCGATTCCCGTATCGCATGTGAAATTGTGGTGTGCTGTGTTGTTAGAATTGTTTTGCCGTCGACAGTATGACCGCTGCCCGATGGTCGGTGCAGCGCTGTACGTGGCAACAGCGCGGAAGCGTAACGCTCGCCAATTAAGTTCCGTTATATTAGCATCTTCTCCTCGTCATAAGATATTTCACGGTTGCGACCAATTTTTCTTTTAAATTGTTCGGTCCCACAGTCTTGGAAGAACTATCTCTTCCCACGAAAGAGAATGACCAAGGGTCGTTAAAGGCTGCTTTAATTTCTCTGCGACTGAACAGTTGAACATTGCGCGTGCGGAGGTGGACTGTTTCTGAGGATAGAGGGAGGGAGTGAGGCGGGGGGCATTCGATATCTTTCCCCCTTCGGAGGAAGAATGTGGACCGAATGACGACCTCCTTTGAACGGATCGGCGAAGGAGAGAGGGGGTGAATGCTCCAGCGTACTACTCGGGTACCCTCGTTTGCCCTTTGACCCTCCTCCTCCGCCAATGACCACCACTCTCCCGTATCGCCGATTGGCCTATTTTCCCCACCGTGCTGTCGTCACTGGCGAATTGCCCTTCTCTGAGTTGCTACGGAGGACTAGTTAATTTCATCTCTCCCCTTATCCCGTGCCTACTTGTCTTTTTCTTTTTGTCTTTCAACGTGCGTTGACCCCGCGTACTCGGTTCCGCAGTTGAGGAGATCTTCATTGACCCTTCGGCAGCAATTGCGAAACTCGTCTTTCGATCAGTGTATCGTGTTTGATTTGGTTTCCAGTGTGACTGCTTGATTATTGCCGCCAACATTGAGCATACGCGGCCCGGAATGGGTTCGGTGTGAGAATAATTCGGTGGTCGACACACATGACGAGCTGGCTAGATTGACAACTCAAGATCCGTGGACGAAAATGAAATCCGGAACCAGGTCTGCCTTCCTTGATCTTTTATAGTTCAACAGTTTTACCGAAACTTTAACGATCATTTGGCTTTGGATACGCGCCCGTGGTTTTTAAGATGTGGCTGCATTACGAATGACGTGTGTGGAATTTTATTGTGATTTTCAAGATTTACTTTCTCGACACGTTGAAAAACTGAAATTTTACAAGTCTCAAACGCAAGAAAAGTGCATTAAATTGAGTGTTTTCAGCTGATACTCTTTCGGTGTCTCCGGAGACCCTATGTTGTGGAGGGGCGTGTTTGACGGTGAAGTTGAAGGGTCTAATCGACGTGTGCTCTGTTGGAATATCTCACGCACTGCAAGTTTGTCATCGGCTCGTAAATAGCTTGGAGTTGATGCTTTCTCGCGAAGGATCTCTTTCTTCCATCTTCTCGTGGAATAAATTGCCGCTGGAAGAAAGTTCGAGTCTGAGTCTTGGAGTATTATTCCAAGAGGGTCGCTCTTTGAGGGAAGAGTGACGTCTCATCAGCGTCGTTTGGGATTTGTCGGAAGAATTGTTCGCCGGTTTAGCATTTCTTTTCGGAATCGGACGCTTCCCCTCCGTGTTTAGGCCCTGTCACCTTTCGTCTTTTTCAACGTGCGCGGAAGCCAGTCCGATCAGCTACCTCCCTGTGTAGACTGGACAAAGGCCTCTCATCTTCACCCTTTCCGTTTCCGAGTGTTGCCGATAAGATTTCCAGTCTGACGACTCTGGGTTCGACGCCCAGGTTGAATGGTAAGGGCGGCTTATTTGGGCTGTATTTCCCCGCTCCGATCTAGCTAGCCTCTGGACATCGTGAGTCGGCGTAATTTTTTTCGCGCAGTCGGGACTACGCCAATGTGCTGGGTTTCCCTCTTGTCAAACCTCCCCCCATCTCCATAATCTCTTTCGCCCTTCGCCCGTGAACGTTTCATCTGTCTTTGCCTCAATTGGAATTGCGCCGATGCGTTCGATTTCAACCCCCTCTCTCGGACCCCATCCGAGGCGAGGCGGACGGTCCCATAGGAATGTCAATGTCGTCTTCTATTACAACAAATCCGCAAGGACGTTCGCATTAATTCTGGCGCTATGAAGAGGACTGGCGACGCGTCTTTTTTAGCCTCATCTTGGGTTGATTGCGCGCGCTAATCGATCGAAAAGGCTTCGCCGTTGAAACCCCCGCATGAACTCCACTAACTGAGAGTTTTTTATCCTCTTGATTGTATGCGAGAATTGATTGGTTAGTGAGGATTGAAATTCGGACAATTTTTCCAGGGAAGATTAGGCAAATTACACTCCCATAGACATTTAAAAGGATTGGAAGTCATCCTACCGTTTTCCCAATCGTTTTCCCTTCAAGATTCCGTGACGAATGTGAGTGATACCTGCGTACACCGGACAATCTACGCACATCCTCGTGTGGCTAAATGCTTCGGGAATAGTATTACATACTATCGGCGATTCGTCGGTAAGTCTGAAATCCTCAAAGTCCCTTTTGGTGCGCATAGTTCGGTTCCTCAGAATCCGTCGGAAACGCTTTGCCGTTACAATTACCCGTCAAAATTAATTCTTTATGAATTGCGTGTTTTCACATCTGTTCGTCGAGATTGGGAACCCGGGAGAACTTGAGACCATTTCATTTCGTGGATATTCAGTCCTGGAGTTGACGATTTGCATCATGGCCTCTCCGTTAATCGCTCGGAATGTCTGCTTTGCGAATTGTCCTCGCCATCTTTTGGGTTCGTGGGCTGAGTTCGGGGAGAGCTCTCGAAGAATGTGCTCGATTGTGATCTCAGGAAAGTGGATTTCATTCCCTATCGGTCAAAGTTCACCACAAGATTGAAAAAATTAAAAGAGGGTTAAAAAATTAAAGAAGATAAAGCAGTGTCGACCTCGTACGTTCTTTCCTCTCTCTTTGGGATAACGGCATCACCACTGAATAAAACCCTTTCCATCCCCCACCGTCGCCGCGGCAACGAGCTATTGTTCGCCCCCCCCCCTCTCTCTCTCGCTCAGGGTCGGATCGAAGCCCTTTGGCGATATCCTCTCTTGCCCTTCCCTCTTCCATCCCTTCCCCATTCTCTTTTTACTCTTTCTCCCGTCTTTTTTTCTCTCCGTCTGTCCGTGAGGATAATACCTCGTTCAGCATCATATGCACATCATCAGCAGACAGCGGGGTGTCTGCACGAGGGGGTTGGCTCCCGGTCTCACCCTTTTTTTAATTAATTCACTCGTGCTGCCATCTCTCCCCATCTCATAGAATCATATGCTTGCGTAAAATATAGGGGTTAATACGTCTCCCTTGGTCTGTCGTCGGGGTGAGCTCTTACCAAGCGAGCGGGAGATTGTTTAGAAAGCTCGTGCTCCGAAGAATGCTTTACTTTTAAATTTCATTTTTCGGAAAGCTCGGATTGTTCGAGGGAGAAGATTCCTACACATCCGCTCGTAACTATTTTCCCCCCTCACCAGAAATAGACCATTTTAAATACGGGTCTCTCCTCGTTTCATTTCCCCGATTGGTGTGATTCCCGCTGCGGAACTAGTCCGCAGAAAGTTAACACCTTTGGCGTTCCGAGTCATCGTTTATATTGAAGCCCTTTGCGAATCCTAAAGACGACATCTCAGTCCCATCGGGGTCCAGATATATACTTGGGACTAAGTGTAAACATCCCATCTGTGAACTGTTTCAAATCAGTGCACGTGACTGTTATGATCGGCAGAAGTGTCAGGAGTTGTTTACATCCATTCTTTAGTTGGCTTTAGCAAACTTTGAGAATTGAATTATTTTTTTAATCAGCAGTTTTACCTCTGTGTACGTAATTAATATGTACGGAGGGCTTATGGAACGTGAGGCATCATCGTTCATATCCATAAACTGACTTCTTTGAACCACATTTATTCAGTTGTTCACGTGGAATACATTAACTTCGTTTTTTTTCGATTTTCCTCCCGTCGTTACTCGGATACCGTCGTGCCGGCGACGCGCAACGCAATCGTTACGAAGCGAATCGGGGAAAAATATTCTCGTGCGTTGCCATTTTGTATTGGGAAAGGAAAATTTAGGTACAAAGCAATGACGTGAGTATATTTAGTGGAGAGCACGCCTCTCTGTTCACTTAATCGCAAGCGAAGAAGTATAATTGCCTGCATTGATTGAGTATTGTGTGCAAGGGAGCCGTCTCCTATTTCCTCGTATTTCTGTATTATCACCATTATTTTAATTTCATATCATCACTGCAAGTGGTATTATCTTCGTGTATGACGCGCACCTGATTTCTTTCGTGCATGTTTTCGGGGTGAATCGCGCCGAGAGTCGCTCGTGTCGATCTGTTGCATTGGGCGAGCCATTCCACTCCAGATATCCACGCAAACATCCTTTGCTCTCGGAGGGGAACGTGGTCTGTGTAAGTGTTCATCGTTTCCTTCCCCGTTATGAACACTCCATCCGCTGTCGACTGCGCAGTCTTATCAGTTGGCCGACCAAACCGCTTTTCCTTCCTCGCCCGCCGCGGCAGGGAGGCTCCCGAGTTCTCCCAAGGAGGCCAACACCCAGATTGGGAAAGGATTGGGAGATATCAATAACACTCTCGCGCGCGCATTGTTTCTGACTGACTGATGTTCTCTGCCGCGAGGGCCTCTTCTTTAATCGTCTCCTCGGATACCACTGGC
Source organism: Ceriagrion tenellum (assembly GCA_963169105.1). NCBI lineage: Eukaryota > Metazoa > Arthropoda > Insecta > Odonata > Coenagrionidae > Ceriagrion > Ceriagrion tenellum. The sequence continues at coordinate 133,834,869 of OY720641.1, read as the reverse complement.
GAATGAATAGCCTGTCTCTCCTCATTGGCTCCTCTGTTTCGTTTCGTCATTGTAAAATTGTTTGATAATTTGGTCGGAAACTCCTTTCACGTGTGCGATAGTAAGGAAGGAATTTCCAATTCCCGGAAACATTTTTCTCGAAGGCGCTAATTTTACATCCTATAACATTCATTATATTGAAAATAACTGATAAATAGGTGTCGACGTTGAATCATTGGCATTGCCATGAAAATAATGCGCTATGGATCGTCAGAGTATCGACTAGGAAGGCTGTCGAACAGCAGGGGTTGCACCTCACCGTTTTTAAGTTAAAGTTACTTTTCGCGTTCCTTTCGGCGTAATTGCAATTCCCCCAAAAAAATACTCATCTGATATTCAACGTTGTCTTTTTATTTTTGTCTGCGAAAGTTGGAGAAAGCATTGGGTCCATGTGGGACGTCAAGTTCCGTTAGAAAATTAGTGAACCATTTGGAAGGTAAAGAAAACCAGAGCATAAGGCGACCTACTTGGTTTTATTTTCGCTTAGACGTACCTACGGCGATAAGGTTATTATTATAATTATTATAATTCATTGTTCGACACAATGTTAGCGGTATTTCGTTTGGCGTGGGACATTCGTATCAGCCGCCACAGTGCCGCGATCAGGAACACTTGACGTGAATTTGTAATCGCACACGTCGTCTGCACGTGAGTCACACTTCTACGTCTACTTGATACATTAGGAGAGATTCCTGCGGAATCCACGCGATCTTGAACGTTGCCTCTCTCCGTCACCCTGTCGCTGCTGTCCCCCGGGACATTACTCCCCGTTTTCACTCCTGGATTACATTTCTCTGATCTGTCGACGAGAAGTAATTAGTTCGTTGTCCCCCGCAACCGTTCAGTTGTCTTCTCGAAAGCGATCTCTCGTATTCCTGGTCTTGGTGCGGCCCTGGTGTTTTAAGAGTCTAATTTCAAATTCATGGGCATCATCGCCAAGCGCTCACGATTCGAGATTTGAAAAGCGTAGACTTTATCGAGAATATCCGTTCAATTACCCAACTAGAACTTATGGAATAGAAAGAACCTATTTCCTATTTAAGATTCGAGTATTCCCAAACCATTGTGAGATTTATTCCTACACGAGAGCGGCTCTTGGGAACAATTCGTAAATCTCGTTGAAAGCATTTGCGCGCCCAATTTTTTAACCGTCGAGATAAATTGCTCGTTTATAAATCCCCATGCCCCCTGCACTTAATACTTCGTAAACGGCGATTCTACCTTTAAAAACACTCTCGTACTCTTAAAATTTCACTTTTCAGTATAATATTAAGATGTTTTAACTCCATTTTCTTGGCCGAGTTTCCTTCTTCATATATAAATGTATAAATATTATTCGAAATCCTCGATCGTCTTCTCATATCTCGTTCTGAAGTATTTTTTGGCGGGTCGTTGTTACGCTGTGTTTACCCCACACTGTGGTACTCGGAAAACGGCTTGTTAGGACGCCGTTTAGGCGAAACGGTTCTCCGATATATATCGTCATTTTGTGTCTTATTGACCTGTATTTTCTATGTCTGTGTTATCGTCAACCGAGTACGTGTTGTTCTTTGAGCCGAATGAACGTCATCACGGCTATAGTCTCGTAGCTTAGCGTAAATTAAGCGGACGTGTATCGTTGGGTTGCCGAGGGAGACTGTCCTCTTTTTATTTCTCTATTCTCTCCCAGTGGTGGCATTCTTTCCCTCCCCCACCCCTTCGCCATATCCTCCCCTCCTCTGTTACTCCTCCATCCCTTCCCCCCGTCTGTGTTTGAAGAGAGAGAGAGGTTCGCTTCGTCAGTTTTAGTTCGTCCTCCGGCTGCAGGGAGGAGACACCGGTCCCCCTACGACCCCCCTACTCTCTCTCGCTCCCACCGGAGAAACCCTTTTTTTTATTATTCCTGCCCCCTCTCTCTCTCTCGTGGCCCTCAAATCCACCTCCTACACTCGCTCATACCCTTGTCCCTTCCCCCTTTTCTTGAAAACCCTTTTGCCATACGCTCTTCCAATCTCCTTTCGTGTGTTTGAGCGCATAAATATTTTCTTCCTCCTCACCGGCGTCGACTCAATTTTTAATTTATTTTTTATATTTTTTCCCCGCCGTGCTTGTGTGTCGCCCCTCCCCCTCCCCCCCCACCGGCACAAAAGGCCGTGGTGTCTCCGGCGGCGACAACGTGTATCGCACGCTAACTCACTTCGCGACCCCCTTTCCCGCCTGCGGCCACCGCCACTGGACTGCTCTTCGTCCTTGTCGTCAGCGCCTGTGATCGCCGCCGTCGCTTCGGTGAGGAACGACCCGAGTTTTGGGCGAAAGAGACGAGGCGAGTGATTTCCGGGAGAGTTGAGAGAGGTCGCTGTGCAGCATTCGGTTCGAATGGCGAGAGTATAATTGTGGCGAGTGGATCGAGGCGAGTGGAGCTAGCGAAGGCACGATTTCAAGACTTCTGCATTTAACTTCCAGAGGTGATTCTGTGCAGATGTGTAATGTCTGAGATGTTGTTAGCACTGAGGATTAATCTCGCTTACGGATACGTAGTTAAACATACTTGACCACGGTATGACTTGAAGTATACGAAATAAAATAACTTTGCAGGACTCGTACGTTGTATCAAGTGTAGCGGAAGTTGGTGTCAATCTCCAGCGGAGAATGAAGAGGATTTGTTGAATCGCGAGGGCTGAGGAGGCGAGTCGAGAGAGAAGCCGTCAGAAAAGATTGGTTTGCGTGAGGAGTCACTCACCCACCCGGGGTTAAAGACGTGCAAGTGAAGTATAGAGCAGCAGTGGTTGTTGAAGGAGAGCGAAAGGAACAGGGTCGCCCTCTCTGCGGAGATTCGCGAAGGAGGGACCGCGAGAGGATGGTGTTGATTTCTCGTCTCTCCCAGGACGTGGCCGGAAGGTGGCGAAGAAATTATGACACCTCGAAAGAGATGGTATTGAGGATGTGCGGCCCTCTGCGTCAGAAATCGCCGCTCAGCTGTGGGAGTTGAACCTGTCTGAAGAGAGCCCCGGGTCAGTACTCGGAACAATAGCTGGAAGCTGATACGGTGGTTTTTTTAGTGCCACTAAATAGGGTCGCTTATCGTCCGTGGCGTTCTTAACTAAATGAGTGAAGTTGAGATTTGTGCGTACAAGGGAAACAGGTTGGAGGTTGGACGGAAGATGGTTGATTTTTCGTGAGGATCCACGGTGTTTGCGTGGCCAAGTGGGAGCTGTGGCCTAAGTGAGTGTAGCGGGGATGTGTGCTGCGGAGAATGGCCGTAGTTTGAAGTGAGGATATAGTTCGTGTCTTTATAACGGGGGCGCCTGACGACCGTGGGTCGAGTCGAACGGGAGGACGTCGTCCTGGAAGCTCCGGACGCCGACGCGATGAATGAATGACCTTCCGCGGCATCGGTGACCCGCGCCCTCCTCTCCTGTCATTGCATCGCTCTAAACAGACGCACTCCTTCTGTACTCTGTCTAACCTGCCTGTTTCACTGCACCACCGCGACTCGAAAGCGTCCTCCATTCATTTGTACTCCCTTTGTCGTGCAGTCGGTACCGCAGCGACACCACCCACGCCCCAAATATTTATATTTGTATTACGAATAGCGAAGGAGTAATTTTATCTAGGGATTCCTCATCGGAAATTATTCATCTTCGCCCTCAGCATCCGGATCCCCTCTGCTCCCCTCGTTGTGCCCCGTTGCTACGAATTGCGAAGTCAAATGAAGGCCGAGCAGCCCTAATTCGTGTTATTCCTTCCCTTCCTGTCCCTTCTGTTTTTTTCATTCGCCCTCCGTCGTTGTCCTCGTGAGACAGTGCCGCGCTGGGATGCTCAGATGTTTGCATGCGGAGGCAGTGGTGGTGGGAGGCGAAACCGCAAACTAAAAAAGAAATGACTAGCGGACCACGCGTTCATTTGGATTATTTGTGAAAGGATCACGAGGGAGAGACTGCGAGTTCATAAATTGCCGGCCTTCCCCGCGCGCGGTCTCGCTTATCTGTCCTCATTTGTTTTGTTGTTTGGTTTTTCCCCTGTTTCGCCCCCGTGGTGCTATCGTCGCCGCCTTGTGTGAGTTTGTGTGTGTGTGTGCCAGCTGAGAATTTATAATCTCGCGAACAGGACAGTCATCCGTGAGCTTTCGTACGCTGAGGAGTACGTGCCGAAGACTAGCGTTCGTAAACATTAGTGGATATATTCGTGCATCACGAGAGTGCTGCGGTGTCTTTGGATACACAGTGCATTAGTGTGTGTACGTGTGTGTGTTTTTGTGAATCTTCTGTTGTTTTTGTTCGGTCGCTTGCAGTGAGCTCCATGGTTGAGAGTATTTTCGTTTTAATGGAATCCCTCGTTCGAGCGCCTTGAATTCTATTTTGCTCTGTCCACTTCAAGGGGTCGACGAACCTCGCTCCGATTGTGAAACTCGCGCAGTGGAATTTCGCTTCGCACTTCGGCCGGCCCTTTTTGACGCCCGTCGCCCCTGGCTACAAGGGGGGATGATGCAGAACGCCTCCCCCCCGCTCTGATATGATATACTCCTCCGTCAAACGTATTTTTAAGAGGATAGCTTAAAGGATAGTTTCCCCCATGTCTCCTCCTGCGTCCTCGTCCCTGTGTGGTGGCCTGTTTGGCCCCCGGCCCTGCTAGATGTTCCAGCGTAAGAAGAGCCTGCCAGGGCCGGCTGCGGCGGCGGTGGTACTGCTGCCGCCCCCGGGTGACGGCGAGGTGCAAGGGAAGTCCTCTTCTGCGCGGAAGTGAGTCCCTTACTGTGTTGAACGTCCAATGGCTTCACTGCTCACTGTGCAAAACGTAGATGTTTTGATCCTTATAAATAACCTGGTGCAATTTCTTCCCTGTTTCTCATGCTAACAGAGTAATATTTCGACATGTATCATACTTTTCCGAAAACTTAAGTCCTTGCAATCCCAAAACAGCGCTGTAATAGTGCATCCTTGTAGTCTCTCTCACAACTTAAGGTAGTCCGAGCGAAAAATCATTTTACTTAGAAATCGATGAATTTTGTCTCGTTTTAAAGATAAATATCTCACCTATCCTATGACACCAAAAATACCAACCCTTTAGCATGGAAAATTGCACGTGTGTGCACTCCAGAGAGGCATTATTTACAAAATTAGGGTTTTCTAACACTTAGATGACGTAAAAAACTAAGAGTGTGTAGTTTGTATGTTTTATCAACTATATTTGAAAATTGTTCATATTTTCACTGCAATAGGTTCTTGGGTATCACAAAAAACCTTCCGTTTTGAAGGAGTTTCAAACGCACCGCGCGAAAAAAAATTAGTCAAGTTAAAGACTTGTTTAGATATTTTCATTTGATTACTTATAATTTCTGTCATGTTAAACTATATTAATGCACCATTTATAATGCAATATGTAATTCGTGTGTCTCACAATTGGTGAAATTAAAACGTATAGTTCGAATATGGTCTCTGGTATGACTAGGGAACTATCTCGCTCGGACTATATTAAGTTCCTCCAGTGGGAGAACCAAGGTCACCAATAGGCCTATTATAAACGTTCTTCGCGAGGAGCTTCCGTCTGACTTCTTCCGAGTGACGTGCGGTACCCGTGTTACTCCTGTTCCGTAACTTTTTCGTAGATTGCCCTTGTAATGTTTCTGTTGCATCGGCCTTGTTTGTTCCAATTTCCAGCTGTCAAGCATTCGAACCATGTTCTTGTCCCGTTTTATTAACGGCTCTGCCCAAAGGAATGCGCCCGAAGGGTTGTCACAGTACTCATTAAAACGTGATATTATTCTTATAATTCATGTAATTGAACAGAAACACATTTATTACTCCGAACAAGGTTGGGTATTTGGCGAAGGCATTACAATATTCCGTTTATTCTTTTCTGCGAAATATTAAGTATCTTTTCCCGCTTGCTCATGATTTTCTTTTCAAACAATCGGCTTTACTCGAGAGCCAGGTTACTGTCACTGTCATTTAAGAGCTTCAGTTAAGGTTTTATGTGTCAAGTGGCGAGTCATCCTCTGTAGTAGAGCGAATGGCTTCCTTTAATTACCTCGAATAGTATCCTTCAATCTAATTTTTCATAAGTAATGTAATTAATTATGATCAGTATATCTCATTCGTTGTTTTTCCGGTTATACGTTCGAAATATTTACGCATTCATTGGTCGTTCGATCCTAAGGTTGGTTGACTTCAGCGCTCCATCCTTCCATGTTTAATGCTAATTCCCTTTCTCCCTGGTAGTTCTTATGTCATTACATCTTTCCTTGTCCTATGGACTGCGCTTTCCCCTTGGACCTTCATCTCCCTCCCTCTATTACATCCTTCTATTCTTCACAAACCAATTGTGTCTCAGGGTTGTCCTATCCATTTGGTTCTTTTCTGTGTGCTGTTCCATAATGTCCTTTCCTCTTCTACTTTTCTGTATACTTCTAAAGTATATACTCTTTCGTACTTATATTTAATGTAAGGGAAATCCTCTCTTTTAAAATTCATGCTAAATGTCTCTTTACTCAGTCGAAAGCTTTTATATAATCTATGCATGAATGAAATATGTTTCCTTGTTATATTCTCGGCGTATCGCAATGATTTTCTTGATCACGACTGTGTTGTCAGGACGAGGTGTACATTTTATAAATTCCATTTACTCTTGTGATGGTTCTATTCTGTTCACCATTATATGAACCGAGTTTAGCCAGGAGATGACCCACTATAGTTTTTGCAGTTGGATTCCATTCCCTCTTTTCGGAAAAGGATCGATCTGGTCTTCCACTCGTCGGTCGTGATTTTGGATTCCCAATATGTAGTTGTAAATTTTAAGAGTCTGGTTGTGAATCGGATGTCTAAATGGTTTATTACTTCATTATTACGCTGTCGTGTCCGAGAGCTTTTCTATTTTTATACGTCGTGTGCACTTCTTCCAATTCGCCAGCTGTGATTTCGTTTTCTGTGCTTTTTTCCCCTCTTTCATTTTCGTTTTCATCCTATTCTTCTCTCGTCCATAGAATCTTATAAAAATCCTGCCATTTTACCATACGTGTATGCTCGATCTCAGCATTGTATCTTACTGTCTTGTTTTAAAGTATAGTGATATCTTTCGGTAGTTTGAGTGAAATATGATTTTACTTAGAAATCGATGAATTTGGACTCATTTTAAAGAAAAATATCTCTCCCTTATAATGACACCAAAAATTCTACCCCTCACCACATCACTTTCCGAGATAATTGCCAAAAAGTAACTGCCCTGCACTCCAGAGAGGCATTATTTACAAAATGAGGGTTTTCTAACACTTAGATGTCGTAAAAAAACTAACAGCGTGTAGTTTGTGGGTTTTATCAACTATTTATGAAAATTAATCATATTGTCACCGCAGTAGGTTCTTGGGTATCACAAAAAACCTTCCGTTTTGAAGGAGTTTCTAACGCACCGCGCGAAAAAAATTAATCAAATTGAAGACTTACTTAGATATTTCCATTTAATGACTTACAATGTCTGTCTAATAAATCTGTATAATTCCGCCATTGATAATGCAATATTTAATTGATATTTCCTACAGCTAGCGGAAATAAAACGTGTCATTCGAATACGGTGTCTATTATGAATAGAGAACGATCTCGCTCGGACTACTTTTAGTGCCAATTCCTGGTTCCCATGGATGTCTTCAGTTGACTCTTTTTCGTATTTATTCCGTGTACATATTTGATCTTTAACGTCATCCTCCAGCACTGGGTTCTGGGAGCTTTGAATCCCAAGTATGAGGTCATTATTTATCGCTGGCTGACAGTGGGTGCTCTCTCCGTACGGCAGCCGAGACACGAATATGAATATTCGAATGCGAAACTCCGCAACAAGTCCGCTACAGACACTTATCGCCCGTGATTCCACTCCCAGTGCGTATAATCCCAATGCGTGTTGTCGTTGGCCGACCCCTTCCCTCGGCCCTTAACCCGTCACTTGTTTCTGCCCTTGGAATTGCGTGCGCCCTGTTGTATTGACGTAATATTTCGTTCCGGTCCATTCCTTCCAATTCCTCGTGTTTTTGACGCATTATTTCGTTCTCTATGCCGTGCCTGCGTGATAATGCCATCTATTGGATCAAATTCATACTCTTTGTCGTTTTCGGACAAATTGAAACTATATCCCACCTAAAGTGAACAGAAGAATGCCGTATTTACTTTTTAAATTAACACAGGGGGCGATAGAAAAGCAAATAGCATTGAAACAGATAAGGGGTTAACTCCAAACCCTCCCCTCCCCCCACCACTCTTTAGATGGCCAAAAATATATATCACTTAGATCTACACTTTCCACAAAATGTTACGTTCTTCAATAAGTTGAGGACTGGGTCTAGTGTGGGTTGAACCCTGGTCATAAAGATTTAACAAAAAATTAACAAAATACCAAGAAAAGCAGCACACTTCGTTAAAAACTGCTACGAAAGGACATATAGTGTCTCATAACTTTTATAGGGATTAAGGTGGGAGCCCCTAGAGGCTACACGCTAGGCTTAGGTTGCTTGATAAGTTGAGAACTGATATTTTTCTGAGTGACACAGAGAATATTATCATGACTCCTCACTACATCTCTAGGTCGGACAGATGCGATAAAATAAGAGAGATACTCTTTTTAGGTAAGCTTTTATTGAGTATCAATTGTTTTGTCGTTGCTATGATACATCGGTAAACAGTTGACTACGTGTTTGGTAATCGCGTGTCTTATCATATTGACGTGAATTCGATTCATTATAAACGATGCTCATTCAAGGCACATTAAAATACATGTTCAAATTTAGTCTCGACGGCTCAATAAGATTCGTTTCCGTTGCTATGGGCCGATTAATAAACATCCTGACACCGAAATCATCATAAGGGCATCATGCGAGTTATGCGACACTAAATGAAGTGGCCGTGTGCCAAAGCTCATTTGTTAAGACTTGCCGTGCAACTTCGATGCACCTGTTCCATCTATCGGCCAAAGTATTATTTAAAAACTCATACTCCGAATCTCCCTATCTCTTTGCCACACTATATACAGAAGACCCTCGTTTTACGATATTAATCCGTTCCGGAGGACCGATCGTAAAGCGAATTCCATCGTACGTTGAATCGGCATTATTTCCGGACGAGGAATCGGTTTAAAGAGCATCAGTGCCAATCCATTCAGTGTACGCAACAGAGCCAATGCATACGAAATATCCTGGGTTAAAATAATTTAAAATATCATGAAACCAATATTTAAAACACGATCGATATTTAAAACCAAGTGGGAGAAATTTGAAATTTTAAAAAGCGCGCACCAAAAATCAGATCGTAAGTCGTATTCATCGTAATTCGAACCCATCGTAAAGCGGGGGTGTGCTGTACTTACGCTATGCCCAGGAATTAACAAACTTTCTAAGGTCTCGCTCACATCAACTTGACTTGGCGTAAATTAGGAGTTGATAACTGAAGACGACCGTCTACTGGTTCACACCAACTTTAAGCGGCGTAACTCGACTTTGAATCGTCATTAGGTGAGAAAAGCACAAATTCCTCTTAAAAGCAGCCAGTTGCAAGGAAGATGGAATTGTCTATGGACAGTCTTGTGAACTATCCAAAGTTCTCTTAAATTGCTTTCAGAATTGATGCACGGTTGGAGCCTAGACTGGTGGAATATTTCAATTCTAGGTCTGGGTGATATTTAGTCAAGTTACGGGAAGTTAAATTGTTGCGAACGTTGTGTTTGGTTTTACTCGGAATATTTATTGTACGATCGGTTTCGTCTATATATGACTGAGATGTCTGTATGTTGTACCAGATGATGTCGGCTATTCGACGAAACCGGTCGTACAATAAATATTCTGAGTAAAACTCACTAAGTTTCTTCATTCCTGAAAATGGAAAAGTTTTACAAAGTTAAGTCTGAAACTAGACCTGTGCGCCGATGGATAAACTATCGGCGGCGGACGACGGCAGGAAGTGGGTCGGCGGCCGGCGGCGGCGTGACCAGCGGCATACTTATCCACCCGTAATGTATTTACAAGTATTTCAGAATGTTATAGCAAAAATTATTCATTGTTTCTCATTATTTAATGTATGCAATTGTTTTTTCATGTAAAAACTTATTTTATTACAATTTTTTAAGAGTATGCGAGAAATTTCTTTTAATTTTAAGTATTTAAGCAAATATTGTATCGTACAACTTCTATCAAACCTAATATTATACCCTTTCATTACGAAATGCCATAAGATAAATTCATTACTAATTAACCTGTTATCTCAAATGCGAGCGAAAATTTCGTTGTTAACTGTTATGTCCATTGCACAGTTAAAATTTTATGTATAGTTTTGCAAATATGACGAAATACCGTTCAAACGATCCTGCATGTATTTTTATCACCTTTTGCATTCATCTATGTGGCACATTGTAAATTTTGAGAGCGGAGGATTTTCTGGAAAAGGCCTCCCGTTTTTTAGATTTTCATTTAAATTTTAATATTAGTTACACATCACTGAATGACCACTCATCCTTCTCCCTTTGTGCTTCTAAAGAGACCTCCACCCCTGCAATCGTTCGAACAACAATCGTACTCACAGTCTCTTTGCATCGGGGGGACCGAGACAACTTTCCTCCCTCTCAGATTGCCGCAGGGACGTTTAATTAGTAATAGTCCCTCCAATCTCGCTTATTATCTTTTTAATTAAGATCCATTACCTGTACTTATGCACTCGCTTCATCTGCAGAGGAAAATTCATAAGGCTCCCCTTTTATCACCCATTAAGACTGACCCGCCAAACCCAAGCCGGGAAATCCCACTCGCGGCGGGGGAGTAAGGAGGGGACGCTACAGTAAAAAATTCAGAAGAACAGGCTGCTGGTATTAATCGGAATACAAAACTAAAAAAAATACGTTTCATATAATTCGTTACGTGAATTGATGTACATATTTGGGTGAATATTGAAAGACTTAAAGTTTAAGAGCGGTAAAAGAAAAAGTACATATTTTTCTTCTTTCAAGCTCTGCAGGAGAAGAGAAAATTCATGTCACCACTTGGATCTCCCTAGCTTAACCATTCATTACAGCCTTTCCGTAGACACTTAAAATAGCTTGCCCATTTCATGGTTTTTTTCAGAATCTTTATAGGTCTAAGACGAAAAGAAAAGTAACGGCACAGCAATATAACACTATACCTATGCGTTAACCAGGCTTTTAAGTTAACCAAATTTAGGTGATTGAGGTTTATCTTTATGTTATTTTAGTGCTTGTTTACGTAAGGAATCTATCTATTCAGTTACTATTTGCATTATGAAGAATGGCATTTCATGGAAGATTATATGAATCATCTATGCCGACGGAAATAAAAACCTCGTATGCAATTTCATGATGCCGATTCCTTCTCCCATCTCCATGTGAAGTGGCGAATGCACTCGCCATCCTCCTATATACACTATGATTGCATTTTTTATTTACTTCCTTGAACTTCGCTTACTTACGATCAAAATGCAAAAGGGTTATTGTTTAATACACGACTAGTGTTTTTATATTGAACGTAGCTAATATTCGAGCCTCCACAGCAAGTATTTAAACCAAATGGCTAAACTCCCGTTGTCAGACACATTTAGATTGCATTGAATGGTTGGAAGATATGAAACCTCGGAAGGAAAAAAGGAAGAAATAGAAGTCTCTGAGATGTAACTGTGGAGGGAGAACAGAAAAAGCACAATTTTAGATGGAAAGACTAACGACCAGTTTCTTAGGTAGGTGAGTGTGGAAGGGAAATCTGGATATCACACGTCCTAAATACGCATAGTATAAAGAAATGGAGCACTGAGGATTTCTGCCACCTTGTTCGATTATGCGGCCTGTTATATCATTATTTGAATCTCCCATTTCACAATGTTGATTAGAACGGCATTAAGGAGAAAACTGACGATAATGCACTCATAGGCTTGAACAGAGTAAAATCCATGCCGAGGAAGCGTGGACGTGTGGTTGCTGGCTCAAAACAAAATGGTAACTTTGTTAATTCCTATCGCACAGATTTAATTGAAAGACTATTTGCAACAGAACATCAAATATGGCCAGAAGAGCTGGTCTCATTTTTCATTCCGTGTCGGCGGCGGCAGCGCACAGGTCTAGCTGTAACTATTGAATTTACTCTATGCCCTTAACACCCAACCCTTCTCCTACCCTCCCCCTTCCTCTCCAGTCACCAACCATCCGTTCAACTCCTCCATCTCAGAAGAAGACGTTGCTCTGAATGTGTGTGTGTCTATTTGTGTTTTTTTTTTTCTGCGAAATCGCCGCCTTTCCCCGCCCCTCCCCCTTTGACTCCGTCCCTTACGTCCCCCTACTCTTCACTCACAGCCTCCGCTCGGCTCTTGGCGCGGTGCCCTCCCTGACACCCCCATCCCTTAACCGCCCCTCTCCTCCTCCCTCCTCCCTCCCTCCTTCCTTCCTCCCCCCCATTTGAGCAGTCGGTGGCACGCATTTCCTTCCTGTGATCGCTCGCCAAGTGAGCCGCGTTCTCAGACCGCTCTCGCCTCGTCGTCTTGGAAATTTTGAAGTCAGAGCGCCCGACAGAGAGTGAGAGAGGCTCTTTTTTTAAGTTGTTCCGAGTGCCGATCCAGGCGCGCGGCCATGAAGTTTCACAGGAAAGGGAGCGTGTTGACTCGGAAGCAAAGGTTAGGGTCATTTCGACACCCGTTTCCCTATGCCATGTGTTGTGTGTGTGTGATGATATTGTTGTGCGTGTGAATCGTGTCGGTGTTCACTGTGAGGAGAATGTGTTGGTGACTTCATCACCCTATGGACGATGGCAGACTACGCCTTCGAAAGGATCCGAGTATTTCCCGGCGAATGCATAGAAGGAAGAGTCCTCGGGTTTCCAGCCGGGCAATGGTGTTAAACTGCACCGATGTTTCTATAACGTAGTCCACCATCACCCTGCATTCACCCATCATTCACCCTGAAGACGATGGTCGACTACGTCATCGAAAAGTCGGTGCAGTTTAACACCATTGCCCGGCTGGAAGCCCGAGAACTCATCATTCTATGCATTCGAAACGTCGGTGCCAAAAACCACCATCACCCGGGCGGAAACCCGAGAGAACGATACGTTCTGAGAATGTCTTCCAACTGTGTGCGACCCCTACGTCGCGGAATGGAGGCAGCGATGGCAGTTTTCGCGAAGGATTACGTCGTTTCCGGAGTGAAATCTTTCCTCCGGGTTTTCCTCTCCGGGTCAGGCTTCGTCGGCCATCGACGTTTCGATGACCGGCTCCGCCGTCGTCCTCGGGACGTTGTGTTTGTGTCCCGTGCTTTCGAGTGCGAGTCCTCCGGTGTCGTCGTGCATCAAGTGCGCGCGCCTCTTGCCGAACCCGGCGAGTTTGTAATCGGGTGATTGCTGTGGGTGTGTGGAACGGTGTGGATATACTCACTCGCCTCGTCCATTTCAAATGCTCGTGTTTTGCTGCATTCCCTCCACTTTTGTCTGCCTCGACGTTTTTGGCTGAGGAAAATAATTACCCATCTGACTACCTATATTCTCGATTTTAAAGTAAAAGTAGGATGGATAGGGTTTCAGGAATGAGTGGGTAATAAATGAATGTGGGTTAGATGCTCCAGTAATGGACATGTATGAAAGGAGTGTGCTTCGTTGGTTTGACCATGTTGAGAGAATGGATTCGAGTCCAGTAACGAAACAGATACACAAGGGTGAATTGAATGGTGCGAGAGGGAGAGGTAGGCCGAGAAAGTTGTGGTTGAGGAAATTCTTAGGAGGAGGAATGTTAGGAGTCTTGAAAACAGGAGGGCGTGTATGAAGTGCAGTGTATGGGGGTAAATGAAGCAAAAGAGGTTTGCAAGGATAGGTCAGTATGGAGGAAATTATTGAAGCAGAGTTAGGTGTAGAAATATGTATTTATGCGTGAAACTTAGTGACTGTGCCTACCCCGGAAGGGAACGGCGTGATTGGTATGTATGTATGTAAAACTGATATTACAGCCTTATATAATACACTTTCCCTTATATAATACACTTGTCAATTAACGAAGTGTGATGCTCTTCATGGAAGAAACTCTTAGGATCTCAGTTATCATTTACAAGTTTATGAAACGATTTGTCATCTCACAGTTCATGGCGACTAAGACGTTATAAAACCAGGCGTTGGTAGATTTCGTAGGATTTTCTAGATTACGATCGGTAACAGCGAGGTGTGGATATCAGCTGGATTTAACTTAAATGGAATATGTTCTGTATCCGCAAACGAGTGAACCTTCCATAAATCTGGAGGTTCCGTGAAATGTACAGTTCTTCCTGCTTAACCCTTTGAGTGCGGCATGACGTGATATCACGCCGTCTCCTGATCGTCCATAGTGATCCCCCCTCACCCCAACCTTTCTCCCCATCCCAACCTCCCCCAGGCGAAGACCGTTGCGTATTTAAAGTTCTGAGCGCCACCGAAGTGAATTCGTCTCCGAGACATGTCTGCTTTGGCTTCGCCTCGCACGTCTTCCCTCTCGTTGAGAGTCGCTACTCGCTTATGTTTACGTATGAGTGATTGTTTGGTGCCTTTCGATTGAATGGGGACAAGGCGTTTGGATCGCGAATGTCGTGCCCTGGGAAGATCTTGCCCGGCGGCCGGACAATCGCTCTGCAGCTCGCTAGCACTGATGTGACGTCATGGCCCCGGCGGCATTGCATCGTGTAAACACAAACAAAATTGCGTAAATTCTTGAATTCTTCCGTGGCCATTATGTCGCCGCTGTTCCAATAAGAAGCACTTGTTCGCACATCCGTCTAGCCACGTGATTGCGGGGGTTCGTGCATCGTGTAAGCACGCCTCAAAAATGGTTAATACTATACTTCCACTCCCAGATTTTCTAAGAGCAGGTCGAGAGATCGATTCAATCAAAGCTCAATTTAAGGTAGTTTGAACGAAATATCATTTTACTTGGAAATCAATGAATTTGTTTTCATTTTAAAGAAAAATATCTCACCTTTCCAATGACAGCCAAAATTCTACCCCATACCTCATTGCTTTCGGAGATATTTGCCAAAAAAATACCAGCCCTTTTACATGGGAAATGGTACGTGTATGCACTCCAGAGAGACATTATTTACAAATTGAGGAATTTTTAACACTTAGATATCGTAAAAAACTAACAGTGTGTAGTTTGTATGTTTTCTCAACTATACATATTTGCAAGTTAATCATGTTGTCACCACAATAGGTTTCAGGGTATTACAAAAAAACCTTCCGTTTCGGAGTTTCAAACGCACCGCGCGAAAAAAATGAGTCAAGTTAAAGACTTATTTAGATATGTTCATTTAATTACTTACAATTTCTGTCATGTAAAACTATATCATTGCACCATTAATAATGCAATATTTAATTCGTGTGTCTCACAGCTGGTGAAATTAAAACGTCCAATTCGAGTATGGTCTGTATTATGACTAGGGAACTATCTCGCTCGGATTACCTTAATCTGTCGTCGCTCGCTTTGCTTTCCAAAATCCCTTTATCTTTCTCCCTTATCCGTCGCAACACCCCCTGCCACACTCGCATTCACCGGCTCGTAGAGTAGTATGCTGATAGAGACGCGGAATGCCGGAATATCTGCCGATTGGTACGGGCCGCCTCGTTCTATGCATTCATGGGTTAAATTTGATCGTCTTACGCGCTTTCTTTCTGCATGGCTTATTCTTTTGGTTTATTTAAGAGTTGCCGACATCGTCCTGTTTCAGTTGTGCTTCCTTCACCGGCTGGTTTTTTTTATTCCCGGGAGGAACAGGATATTTTGCAATGCGGAAGCGGATGATATCCCGGTGAAATGCTTCATCTCGTTTAAAAATTCTAGTTATTTTACTTCTGAGTCTTGTTGTAGTGAATGATTCATTTGTAGTATTAAAAATGAGCTTTAATTATTCATTTCCTTGAAGACCATTCTTTTTACAACTCGGTAATCAAAGTCAACCCGAACAAACTTGGAATACTTGTCCCCTCTGAACCATTTTGCAACACAAATAACTAGAACTTGACGTCGCGAGATAATTGACTGCGAATGGTGGGCGGAAACGAGAGAAAAATAGCAACCTAAGCCAGTTTGTGTAACTTCAAGCAAGAACATTTATATAACAAACAAGTATTACAATTGAAAACTAGCCCGTAGGCTAATGTCCAGTTGCAGGAATGACACACATGTATTCTTTAAAGTTATGGGACCCATAAGCCATGGCAACCATTCAATAAGTGTTGCATAAACTTTCGATATATTAATTTGTTTCATAACTTACGGCATAGAGTTACGAGTTCCATAAGTAGCCAAGATGGCGGAAGGGCAATGATCCGCTTGGAGACTTTATTACTTGATAATAGGGTTGTTTTGAGACTAATGACATGTTTTTTTTACTCTTTCTGACCCACTATAATGTGCATTACCTATTAAACATTAGATAATCTTTCTTAAATTTGATTCATTGATGAAAGAATAGATCAAAGATCCGAAGCAATTAACTATTAAGATATTAGACCGGTAAATGTGTTCCTGCAACCCAAATATTTTTATGAGGTCCACAACTTCATTGATCTCATAATTATTGATTCCATAACTAAGTATTCTTGCAATCGGCCATAAATACCGTTAACTTGATGTATAGAAGACGATGACGAGTCACCACTCGAGGAGGTTCCTTCTCGTCCGCGGTCAGATGATGTTCCACTGATGACCCATTGCAATACGGGGTTGTTCGATTTTATGTATCCATATTTCTATCGATATGGGTCTTCGCAACCATTTCTATCTCATTTAATGGATATACTAACTGAGCACTTAATGCCGTAGCACCCCCAAGGAAATATCTGCGAGTATACGGCGCGGGTCGCCATTTCGAATGCTAATGCTCTGCCCAATCAGCTAAAACGTTGAACGACCCGACGTTTGAGATCACGCCTAATTAGTCACATGGTTGGCGGACTTTTTTTTACGTTGTTCACGTGTCTCGAAAAAAGAATACAATAATTATTATAATAATATGTTTATTTGCCAAGGGATCAGTTACAGAAAGAAGTAGCCATGACAGATATAAGGCACGTCAATAGAATAATACACAAGATTAACAGGTACCAAGTTAACCCACAAAGTTCATGCGGCGTATCATGGACAATATTAAATCATAAAATAAGCAACCAAATGTTATGAAATATTCACAAAAAAGAAACTATTAATAGATAATATATCATGGCTCGGGATAGATAAAATATCACGGCTCATCCACATTTACACACAATACTTCAAAGCTATACAGCTTGTTCTCACATTCTTTCTTACATGTATCAAAATATACATACATTGCTCCTCCAACAATTGAAAACAATTTATCAGCACTCATCTCTCTCAAGAGATTGCTAAGTATGGTAATTCTTAGAAAATATATCTTAAACTGAGGAGGAGTAAATGGCAACTGTAAAGCAAGTACTTCTGTGCATATATCAATCACGATATTCTTTTACTGAGTAAAGCATTTTCTGTAATAGATTCTTTACTATAGGCATTTATATTTCCTATTTAGGTGGCTAGGAAGCTTATTGAATAATTGTATGCCCATTTCTTTCGGTCCAGTTTGTAAATATTTTGTTCTTATGTATTTAGATGAATATCTGTTTATGTTTTTGTATAATGGTCGTGATAACCACTAATTAGTACAAAATCATTTAGACTATTTTTTACATAGGTTACAGCAATGTAAATGTATATACAGGGGAGTGGAAGTAATTTTAAGTCCTTAAAGATAGGCTTGGAGGGTGAGTTATATGGTTTCCCAGCTATTATCCTAATTGCTCTTTTTAGCAATTTAAATATACTTAACGTTAGAGGTGATGAACCCCAGAATAGGATGCTGTATATAATGCGAGAATAAAATTCTGCATAGTATCCACTCGAAAGCATGTCTTTACTTGTTGTATGGCGCAGTTGTCTTAGGAGATAACAAATTGTACTTAGTTTATTTCTATGGTGATCAATAGATGTTGAACGACCTTGAATCCAATATACAATTAAATATATGTTGAATTCTAACACTTATCGAGAAAAGTGCCGACCAGTTAGTCGGTCGATATCTCCGCCGTGTCGACCTGCATCTCGTGTGATTCGAATTTTTTGATCCACCTGGATAGCCTTTTGTGGTGTTTGACCTTTCCCAATCCCCCGACGCCTCCACACTCAATAGTCACCCCTGGCCTCGTGGTTCCGTCTCACTTTCCGTTCGCTCGTGACGATTTTTTCGCCTTTCTTCGGCAGTCCACTGGGCTCGTGGCTTAAGGTAGTTTGAGAGAGATAGTTCCCATTGTCATAATAGAGACCATATTCGAATTATACGTTTTAATTTCACCAGCTGTAGGACACATCAGTTTCCTCGTCAATCTGTCCTCTTTTGCCTGCGATATCTCACGTTAGAAGTCCCAACGGAATGCTTCGACGACAGTCGTCGGTACACGAAGGTTAGTTCGTGGACGGTTATGACCAGAAACAGCTGAATGTTGGTGGTCGTGAAAACGCATGGATTAAACAAATAATGGTAAAAACAAACGAAACTGTTTCAGGCGTTCCTTTGTGGAAGTTTCGGATATTCATGATGAAAAGATAAAACTTGGTTAATTCCATACTAATTAAATTAAAACCGACCCGGGTGTCAGCAACTGAGTGCCATTTTCAAGGTACAACTGACGTGAGTGGCTGAGAATATACATTTACAGTATAGGTGGAGGGAGAGGGAAGAAAAGAGGGGAGGGAGTGGAGAAGGCGTGGAGGTACATATACTGGTATAGGGGTGACGTAAAGGCGGCGGAAAGGATGAGTACAATTGGGTGAAAACTGAGTATTTTGTAGATAAACAAGAACAGAATGGATGACTAGGACGGTCGTCTGTTGTGGAAGGAGGGAAGTTTTATGTTAAGGAGGGGGGAATGAGTGGGGAACAGGTGGTCATTACATAAAATATGCAGGCTATTTACAATTTAAAATTGCTCTAAAAAAATCCAACTTAGAACCCTTGTCATTGACATGGAAAATCTGAGGGTCAAAATCACTAAAATGGTTATCTCTGCATAAATTTTCACTAAACTTTGAATTTCCACCACCATTAACAAAGTGGTTCCGATGTTCTTTAACTAAGTCTTTAACTTTCCGTCCTGTTTGACCGATGTATGAGATTCCGCAGTTATCACATTTGAGTTTATACACTCCACCTTCACTGGATACATATATACTCTCCCACTCATGTCAGTCGTACATTGAAAAATGGCACTCTGTTGCTGTTACCCGGGTCGGTTTTAATAAATTAGTGTGGAATTCACCAAGTTTTATCTTTTCATCATGAACAAATTATGGTAGATTAACTGCGGTACCGCACTCTGGCGGGAAATATCGCTTATTTTAACAAGTCTTTGTTGCAGAGTTGAGTATTAAATATGTAACTCCAACCAATTTTTGGTGTAGTGAAAGTTGCCTATTAAATACTTGGGATATTGGAGTGACACCAAGTCACAAAAGAAAGTGTTTTATTTGCTCTTCCAAAGCATTGCGTTCTGCATAATGCCCGCACTCCCAGTGTGGGAGTTGTTTTAGTCGTAGCCTTTTTGTAATTAACTTACGCCATTTGATATTTTGTTCGACCCACGTGTCTTCTCAATTACCGTATTTTAGTTGATGAAACGAGCCTTCCAGCATTCTTTACATGAGACTGTTGTCTCACAACATGTGATGTGGAAGTTTGTCTTTTATAAATCTCATAGTCAATCACGAAGCGTCCTTTCACCTTGTCTCCTCGTTGGACCTTTTTCGTTTGTGATTCTCTTTCTCCATGCCATGATCTCCATCATTCTATGGTGACGTCGCATTTTCATGGCTGAGAACCTTCTTTGCTCGCCAGCTGCTTTTATAAGGCGAACCCGTGTTTTGTTTACCTTGCAATTTGAAACACGACCATACTTTGTTACATATAGAACAAGAAAGAAAAATATATATACCCAAATTTTAAAATAATTCCTTTTAACAAGTATGTTTCCAAAATAATTAATTTTATTTATCAAAATATATCTTCGATTTTTTCATAGGTAAATAGCCAGTTTTTAACTTTTTTTTAAAAAAAAGCAAGATTAGGTGCACATTTGTACTCAGAACGTAATATGTTATACATTTTTGGCCCAATATGTGAAATACTTCGCCAGTACAGAGACAATTTGGGCCTCGGGAAAGGTGTCAATATAGCATGCTCTCATTATGTTATTTATTTTTGTGTTCAACGCTCGCCGGATACGTTATCTAGGAAATGCATTTCAGTGAGATGGAAGGTGCAAGATTTCGAACTTTATCACTTAGAATCGATCGATGGATCATCGTTCTATTTGCAACCGACCATTGTGTTAGTAGTCCATTCAATTTGCGCCCATTCCCACATTCACTTTGTCCACTCTGTCGAACTCAAGCATTTACCCGCATATTGAGATGAAATAAGAAGACTTTGTATTATCCACACAAAATTTTAATGGTATGAGCCTTTTTTTGACCGGTTTCAACATTTTCGTGTCATTTTAGAGGGATTATACAATTTAAGTTTTGTGTGGATTATACAAAGTGTTCTTATTTCATCTCACAATGAACTCTAAATTCCACATAATTAGCTCGCAAACCGTTGGAGATATTTACTCTGATATGTCTGACGCCTCCGATTGGTCTTCGAATTTTTTTGACGGTTCAGAATCTCCATCTTTGAGGCGGATGTGACACATGGCTTCCGCTGATTCTCCGTCTCTGTGTTTTATCAACCTTTCCATTTTACTTCCGGTTCTTGAAGTCCTCTCCGTCGTGCGAGACTCAAGCGACGAGTCGCAATGAATTCGCGGGAAATATCGCGAGGTACGGGCGATTGATCGAATGGAATCGACATATCGCTCGCTGTGCTCGAACATACTCTGGTGCACGTGCCATCGGACGGAACTGTAGTAGTCCAGTTCCTAAACGAGGTCGTGCTTAGAGATGCCGAGTATTACTTATCATTGGTAATAGTATTTTTAACAATTTGTGGTAGTTTCATTTGTCGGCCCCGGTGGCGGCGGGGTAAAGTCCTCGCCTGCTAACCCGAGGGTCGCGGGTTCGAGTCCCGCCTGGGTAGAATATTATCTGCCCAGGACATGGGTGTTTGTGTCTCGTCCGTTGTTACTGTTATCCACCCGACGTAAACTGGCACATTGTGCTGTATTCGGGATAGTGAAAGATTAAAAAAAAAAAAAAAAATCGTCATCAGGGATTTGGAGAAATTTACGTTTAAACTCTAGTGTTTTCGAATAGGATTTAACCTACGTTCGTAATGGTTTAGTTCCTAAACGAGGTTGTGCTTAGAGATGCCGAGTATTACTTGTCATTGGTAGTAGTATTATTAACAACTTATGGTAGTGTTATTAAAAGCATCGTCAGGGAATTGGAGAAATTGGAGTTTAAATTTCAGTGTTTTCGACGATGATTCTTCCTATGTTCGTAAAAGAATAGTTCCTAAAGGAGGTTGTACTTAGAAGTTCCGAGTGGTACATTTAATACGTAATGGTATATTTAATAACTTTTGGGAGTTTCATTTAAAAAATTCGTCAGGGATTGGGAGAAATTTAGGTTTTCATTCGTGGTTAACCGTTACTGTTGGTAGCACTGCCGATTTCATTTAGTGGGAAAAAAATAAGTGGGCCAAGTTCCGTCCGGTGATATATCGCCCGACGTGCGCGTAATACACTCTGGTGCGCGAACATACTCTCTTTCTTTTTGCTCAATTTTCCGCGCGCGATGAATATGTCGTCCTCTCGCTCCAGGGTGCGAAATTTGTATTTTCATTGCGAATCGCGTGCTCTATCAGGGTGGCGATAGTCAGGGAAAACCTGGATTTGCAGGGAATTTTGAATTTCTGGAATGGTCAGGGAGTCAGTCAATCCATTTCAAATCACCCAATATAATTAAAATTTGATGGCGATCACAGCTGTTATGGTTCCCAATCGCATGCGCGAAAAAAATGACATTTTATACCTATCGCTTCTACAATCTAGCTCTCTAATTTAATTGGCGCGATCTAATCTGCCGTCTTGTCTGACGTGGGGGTGAATAGTATGTTATTTACGTCGTCATAGAAATGTTTTTCCTGAAATTTAGTGAAGAGGTAAAGCCTATAATTTAATCTACGCTGATACGCATATACACGTTCACTGTGCTCACACGGTCCTTGTCCTTGGGTCGTGGGGGGTAAAACCAGCAGTCACTAGCGGCGACCATTCGCAGTTTGCGCACTTTCTCGTTGTTGTGTGGTGACTTCATCCATCGATGAGTGCTCGTCTCGACTTTCTCTCTCTCTCTCTCGTTCGCTTGGCGCACGCAAGAGGTCGTGTCTTGAATTCGGGAAAGTATTGCGAAGTTGCTCGCTGAATGATTCGGCAGGAAATGGATCTCTTGACGCTTCGTTTTCCTCATCAACTGATGCGAAGTCATGAAATTGAGCGCAAATAATGCTTGCATTAGCCTTTGCGAGCGAGGAGTAGTATTGAGCAAATAAGAGTAATGTTGAGCATTTCCCTCGCATACGTATGACAATTCATGCCGTCGTCCTTGGACCGTTTGTTGCCTCACACACTGCCTCCCTCCCAATGATGACAATGCTCTCGGTTTCTCCATCCGGGCGATGTTGTTGGGAGACACTGACGTTTCGTTTGCGTGGTCAGCCATTGCTCTCCGGATATATGAGGGCCTTCATTTGTACCATTTTATTGGTATCAAGTTGGCTTTGATTGGCCATCGCTTTCCTCCACTTACATAAGTAGTCTCATGGCTAGATTTCACGAACTACTGAGCTGGAAACCTGTGTGTTCATGCCGTTTGTTCGCGATTTTGATTTCGACGGTCTGGGTTTTACAATCCGGTCCCTGTCGTTCCGAGTAGGAAGTTTGGTTTCCGTCAAGTCAATCCAGTAGTAATCCAGAATTTGGGAATGATTTGGCAGTCCCTCTGAGGAGACGCGTTGTCGTGGAGTGTAAGCGCGATTATGACGCAGGCCGGTCGACTGCGTGTGCCGGAGTGTGCGTGCGCCACGCCGAGTTTCGTCCTTTCTTAATTCGCGGACACTTTCGACCGATGACTCCGCTTCGTCGCTCGCGAGCACTCTCTTGTTTATTTCATTCGAGTATATACGACCGTGATTCTAGCCACCACCTCCTCCCAATTCATCGTCTAGGTTCCCCCTAGGCGACGGCGGCGAAAACAAATGAGCCGCGGATGGCGGACGTGCTTTCGCGAGACGTCGCTTCGTCGCCATGGAAACGAGAGTGTGTGTGACGGGGGCTTGACGACAGGCGCCGCCCGCCCTCTGTCGGGTTGCGGAGATATGATTATTAGATATTTTCATTTAATTACTCACTATTTCTGTCATATGAAACTATATTATTGCACCATTAATGATGCAATATTTAATTCATGTGTCTCACAGCTGGTGAAATTAAAACGTATGATTCGAGTATGGTATCTATTATGATTAGGGAACTATCTCGCTCGGACTACCTTAAAGTGTAATCTTTTAGTAAATTAATTTTTCAAATTTGGAAAACAATACCCGTTGCTTAGGCATTACAGAGCAGACGATATGCTTTTCAATGCCCCCGAATGCCTCTTTTTCTCCCTTTTGAGATATGGATTATCCCAATACATAACATTTTATGCATAGCAAACGAGTAGATAAATAAGGTTTCTCCCTGTTACGCTGTTTAGTGAATCGCGGACACACTACGTTACGGAAGCGGCTTCACCTTGGCTGGATG
The DNA here is from genome assembly GCA_963169105.1 of Ceriagrion tenellum. Taxonomy (NCBI): domain Eukaryota; kingdom Metazoa; phylum Arthropoda; class Insecta; order Odonata; family Coenagrionidae; genus Ceriagrion; species Ceriagrion tenellum. The sequence continues at coordinate 133,811,054 of OY720641.1, read as the reverse complement.
CCGATGTTAATTTTTCGTGTCACTCGAAAGGTGATATAATGTTCTTTAACGTGAGACCAAATTCATTGATCTCTGGGTAAAATGGTATTTCGATCAAACTACCTGTAATTACCCTTAGGAAATGTCCTTCCGTCCTGGGAATGCCTCTGACTAGCGCAGTTCGTTACACGCTTTCGTGTGTACCTTATACGGATTCGGCGCCCCCTTCTCGCCAGAGCAGAGGCGATGCATCGGAGGCCCGCACCCGTCGGGATTTTGTGATTTTTGGCCCTAGCCATCCTGGGGTGCGGTCTCTCGGCTGCTGCGTCGTCGTGCGTTTGTTCGGTCAGTCCCACCTGGCTTCCGTCCACTATGCGAGGAATGCAAAAGGGTGGGATTTGATTGTTTTGCACCCCCCTCCCCCCACCTGACGCCTCCTCCCCGTCTGGGATTCATTCCAGGGGTCGGACGCGACAACCAAACCAACCGACCCTCTAGTCGCCGTATCTGCATCCCTCCCTTGCCGCCACAGACACGCCAACCCTCGGCAAATATCCCTTCTCTCCATTCGAAGCGCCGTGCTGCTGTATATTGGCTCTTCTAGCGGGAAGGGAGGCATTCACCACAGATCCCAGGGTTCATTGCGGTTCCCCCTCGCTCCCTCTTCGCCCGAGGGGAAGCCCGCGTGAAAATCACCCCCTTGAAAAAATATTGTTCTTATTTTATCGTTCCTTATCGTGACCGGAATGTGGCGTTCGGCCTTTTTAATACTCCCGCTTATGAAGGTGATTGTTGGCGTGGTAGGGTCTTTATGGCAATTACCAACCTTATAACTCAGATAACGTTAATTATCTTTGATGGTGTTCAGAACAGAAGAGACGACAATAGCGATAATACGTCATCAAAACAAACTCCGTTAGATACGGATGCAGAAAACAATAACACTACGAAAAACAATACCATTACGAATGATACAAAAACATCATTTATGTTGCCGTATCACTACCTTATCACAGTTGGCGAACAAACTTTGGGTAATTGTGACATACTTAGTGAAAGAGTGATAAGTTTTAACTCTCCACACTTTTATTACAATGAGTTTCGATTAGTGCTGTGCGAATCAGGGATTTTCATTTCGAATCAAACCGAATCGAATATCCAAAAAGATATTTCGATTAGAATCGAAACGAACTTTTTTTTTAAATTTTGGTAGCTAATCGAATCACCCTAAAAAAATTCGCTTGCGAATCGAATTCGAATATTAATAAAATGCAAAAACTTATGCGCAGTTAAAGTAATAATGATTTTCACCATATTTGAGGGCCTTACATTATTATTATTTCTTAATATATATATTTATTATTAATTATTTATAATTGAGCTACAAGACTGATTCTTTCACAAATGTTAGGCTGAATGTTTGAAATATCTTATTCTTGCAATCGATTCTTCCCTACCTACCGTAAAACTGCTATTTTTAAACTTTTATTTGGGATTTTAGAAATTTTTTCACTTTCGTTACTATGGATATATTTCTCCATTTTCGCCGGGCCGAGTGTCGATTCGAGGTTTGGAACCCAGCGAGGCGGGCCAGTTTCATGGGAGGGTCAGCTTTATGTGTCGAGTTGAGGTAAATACGGAAAAGTTACAAAAGTCGATTAGGCTTCCAGTTATCGCAATCGGTAACTATACATATATGAGTATGGTATACTAAGTTCATGATATTTAGTCTCCTCTATACCTTATTTCGCTTAAAACAACAAGAAACAATTAAAATAAAGATTGATTTTAATAAATTTGCCATTTATGTAAATTAGTTGATGGAAGTGCAGTTAATTATTATTTTTTACAAAAGATACATATATAGCTCAAATCCTGAAACTTTATTTCTGAAACCGTTCATTAACGTGCTGGGGAAATGACAGTTGTATATAGGCATCATTAAATGGACCGGTGCTATTAATGCATCGCTGCTAAGTACTGGGTATAATTTCTTCCACTTCTTCCTGGCCTCCAGCGTGCATTTGATGACCAACTTTAACCATCCAATCTTCATAATATTTTAGTTTTCATTCAAAAGCAGATGCAATTCATGTTGAAGATTGAAAGAGAAAAATTGAATATGAAAATTAGTATACTAAAATTGTCAATTCGGATCAAAGTTCTATTATAAAGTTTTCATGTTAGCCCTTATTAAGTGTGCTGTACTGAAAGGAATATCTAACGTAGAAAGGCCATCAAATAAAGTTATGTTGACCTTACAGTGGTTCCACGTTCCGTTCATTTCACTGAGTATAGTATTTTGAAATGTCGTTAATAACCGGTTGACATACAGTATAAGTGTGTACTAGAACTTTCCGGTATCCATACCTCATGGGGCGCGTATTTCATTTCCGAGAATTATACTTTTCTTTTCTCGCATGTAGCACGCAGACTTGAGAGTTTTCATTGTTTTTTTGTACTTATTTAAAGAGTATCATCATATAACACTCCCCCCCCCTGCTTGCAAATTGAAAGCACCCATTTACTCGTTATTAATTAATATATGTAAAGCTACAAAACTGACTGACTGACTGACTCATCAAAACTCCTGGGCATTTCTAAACGAGCTAGGTGGGTGAAATTTTCAGGATGGAGTTGGAATCATGCGTCGCTTGACGGGGACTCGCCCGTTGTAACACTGGAATTGTAGCCGCCGATACACAAAAATACATTAATTACACCGGGGTTGAAATTCGCCATGTAAGTGGCTAAACACACCTGACCGGCAATTGGGGGATCCGGGTTCAAATCCCGGTCAAGTCAAATGATTTATTCCTAGCGAATTTCAACCCTGGTGCAATTAATGTATTTTTCTGGCCTCCAGGTGTATGATGTGTGTTTATATTTGAATGTTTTCGATGAGTCCAAGTGAACACCACCTTGTTTATCTGGTATATAGCTGAGTACAAGCCATTTTATCGAAGGCGAAGTCTTCAGCGTAATTTTTTCGTTATTTTACGACGTACAATATGTGCAATACATACATAATGTACGTAATATACAAATGAGCAAGGAGAAAATTCTACCCATTTCATCTGTTGTGCAATTCAGTAAATGGATGACACAATTTTTTGCATACCGTGTAGCTAGCCATGAACATTCATCCATGAACATATAATTCGCGTGCAAACATTCTGTTGCCTTGGAAGCGAAATCTGCGGGTTAATTGTTTCTTCTGCTCTCTTTCTCTTCGTCCCGCTCCCAAGTGACCATCAGTGTCTAAATCGACTCGGACCAACTCTCGCTCTGGAGCCGCGCTCGTGTTCTCGAGGAAGCCGCGATATTTTTCTTCAAGAATGTCGGAAGGGGGCCTTGACTCGTGGTCTCCCCGCCGGACAACTTTGAACAGGAGACGGGCGAGCAGCGAGCCGAAGGCATTTTAGTTCGCGCAGGCGCCGAGAGAGCGACGAGGGAAGGGTTGGGGGGAAGGAGCGGAACCGGAAGTACGTTGAGATGTCCCCTCCGTGTGTTCACCCTTCCGTGAGGAGCGTGCTTGACACGAGGACACTTCGAAGGATGAGGGAGGGGCTGGGGGTAGGCAGTGTAGGTGAGGAAAGGGTTACTGAGTGCCTTTCGGGGTCGGCAAAATTGAAGGTCCTGGAAAACCTATCCCTCTCGGCAATTTAAAGATTATTCTTGTGCTATAAATATTTGTGAGCCCGTTGTCGCCTTTGTTTTGTTATATATATATGCTGAGGAAATTGTAAGACAGGCATGGGAAGGACTCGATGTGGGAATCAAAGTAGAAGGACATCTGACAAAGTCAGTTAGATTCGCGGACGATCAGGCATTGGTTAGTGGATCTTCGAAGGAACTGCAAGTTTTGGTCGATGCCTTAGAAATACAGTGCGGATATTCGGAATGAAGATGAACCACAAGAAGACGAAAATGATGAAGCTCTCTAGGACAAAGAAAGCGAGGATGAGAATAGAAGTTGGAGGACATAAACTCGAACAAGTAGAGCTGCGAAAGCATTGTGTACCGTGAGGATTATTAGTTACTGCGTGACATTTCATAGCCTATATATCTCTTCTCATTCAGCCTACCTTATTTTATCCTCCGTCATTAATTTTCGTTCCGTTTTATGATCCGTTTTAATGTCATTCTCTTGGTAAACCATATCCTTCTCCTGATTTGAACTTTTCCGTGTTTATCAATGGTCGTTCTTAGGTCAAAGATCGCTTTGTTCGCGCCATATTTCTTCAGTGTTATTGGTGGATTCTTTCACAATGGCGCGCGAGGTTTTTTTTTGATGACATTGTGTTAATTCGGTGCATTATTTCTCATCCTTGGTCCTCTTATCTCTCCCTTTGCAGCTCGCACCAAATGGGGAAGAAATCCGCCGGGACTTCCATCAACAGATCTGAGAGCTACAAGGAGCGGGTGCAGAAGGTGAGTAGATTGTTATTCACGCCTAGTTGTAAGTGTAGAGTTAAAAAAACACACTATTGTGAGCCGTGTCGTTCGTGTAACGTCCTCATCATTTCTCGTTCCGTCGCTGTTCACTTTATCCTCTGCTCCTGTCCCTCCCTGCTCAAGGCCTATCCAGTCGACATGACGAAAAAGAAAAATCTCTTAGTGAATTCCACACTTAAAACTTTTATTCCCGACTAAAGGTTTCGATTGCCTTGAAATCATTTTCAAACAAGACCTTTGAAAATGATTGCAAGGCAATCGGAACCTAGGTCGGGAATAAAAGTTTTAAGTGTGGAATTTACTAAGAGATTTTTCTTTTTTGTCATGTCTGCGGTAACCTTCCACAAAGTTACGCCTTCAACCATTAAGCCTTTTCAGTTATCCACTCCCCGGTACAATAGGCAGTAGAACGAGAGTTGAAAGAAGAATAGTTGGCGATCCCTGACGTTCTAAATTGAGATGTCAAGATAAAGATTCCGTTTTGAGAAATGCGGTGACAAAGGAATAATTTTTTGCTCAGTGTTATGTATATCGTCTCTTGTTTGTTAGTGAGGAGTCTCTCACCAATTCAACTTGTCTTCATGAGAATTGGATTTATTATAACAACTTTTACAATCCACTGTGGTCAAAAGCAACGTGCACGATCCGGATTTCGAATGCTTAAGCATCATCATCAGGTGCTAAATGACCAAGAAGGTGGTGAATGACCATGATCAGGTGCTAAATGACCATGAAGGTGGTCATTTAGCACCTGATGATTTTGCTTCAAAGATTTTTTTGTGATACCCAAGAACCTTCATGGTCATTTGGCACCTGATGACGATGATGCTCTAGCATTCGGAATCCTGATCGTGCATTGTATCGTGCATGACCACAGTGGATTGTAAAAGTTATTATAGTAAATCCATTTGAAAGCGAATTCTACAAAGTTACCACATATCGCATTTCATTCGTGTCTTCATGGGCTAATGAATAATCATTCAGGGTATGTCATCGTTTGGAATATTTGCTCTTTTGCTTCAGAGATAATCTCGAGGGCGACCTTTTTGATTGAAATGGTTTTCCACACCTACGTATTAACCAAACCTGGTAATAACTACAAAAGGGATGATTTGAGGACAACTTTTGGGAACCAGTTGATGAGGCTCCTATTATTTTGAATCATTTTGTCAGCACATCTGTTCGAACACTTTATCGGATCGGAATTATTCCTTATTAACAATGGTTTCAAGTATTCGTAGCAATGTTTTGGTAATGCTCAGGTTTACTGGCGTTTTCTCGCTCTTCTGTAGCCTTAAGGAATTAGGATGGCCACATTTTTTATTCAAACGCTTTTCAGCGACTCTTCAAACGAATGAAAACTATTTTTTCGTTTTGAAATACTGTCCCTTTGCCTTCATTCTCTCGATTTAGGGATTTTTTAAGGTAGTCCGAGCGAGATAGTTCCCTAGTCATAATAGAGACCATATTCGAATGGTACGTTTTAATTTCACCAACTGTAGGATACATGAATTAAATGTTGCAATATTTATAGTGCGATAATATAGTTTTATATGACAAATTGTAAGTAATCAAATGAAAATATCTAAATAAGTCTTTAACTTGACTCATTTTTTACACGCGGTGCCTTTGAAACTCCATCGAAACGGAAGGTTTTTCTTGATCCCGAAGAAGTTACTGCGGTGACAATATGATTTATTTTCAAATCTAGTTGAGAAAACATACAGACTACATGCTGTTAGTTTTTTTTTACGACATCTAAGTGTTAGAAATTCCTCATTTGTTAAATAATATCTCTCTGCAGTGCATGCACGTACCGTTTCCCATGTAAAAGGGCTGGTATTCTCTGACAAATATCTCGGAAAGTAATATGGTGAGGGGTAGAATTTTTGGTGTCATTGGATAAGGGGAGACATTTCTCTTTAAAATGAGACCAAATTCATTGATTTCTAAGTAAAATGATATTTCGCTCGAAATACTATAATCCGAGCCCACAGCTCCAATTCGATCGACCGGAAACTACGCAACGCAGGACCGGAAGTGGACTCGCAGCGGCAGTCAGTTATATTGTCTGCTGTGCTAACGTCGTGCCAGCTTTGCTAGCTCTAGCATTTTTTGAAGGAAAAAAAAAACGGTTTCGTGGTGAGGTCTGCAGTAATCGTTCGCCTCGGGATTTCGTCCGGAGTCAGCGGAGGAGCGTCGGCATTCCATCTAACTGTCCGCCGCCGCCATTTCCGCTCGGGAATCCGTGTGTTTATCTGAATCAGGTATCTGCTCTTCGTCGGAAACAACTAACCCCCTCCCAATCGGTCGAAATCCTCTCCCAAGTCTCCCCTTTCTTATTATCCACATGTCCATCTTGTAAGTCCGTATTACATTTGTGTGTTTGTAAGTGACTCCATGTCGCTTGTTCGTCCCCTTTGTCATAAATATCACTTGAGAATGTGAAGGTTTTTGGCAGGGATTGGCCGAATATATTCACTCGCTGGTTATCGAGTATCGAAAATGAATTCCTGAGTACCCGAACGAGTACATGAGTACTCGGATGAATACTTGGGTACTCAAATATTAATACATCCGAGTACTCGTGTGCTCGAAGTACTAGTGTAGGAGAAGGAATGGGGAGAATGCAGAGGGGGGAATTGTGTGGACGATGTGTCTCAAAATTGTGTCCCACTGTGTCTGTGTTATAGTCTCCGTTGGTGCTAGGAAGGGAAGCGATTTTAATTCTCATTACTTCGGCAGTACTGTTATTTTCGTTGCTCCTATTAGGTCTTGAGGCATAGCGTACGGTCAAATGGATAATCTTCGTGTCACACTGATACTCGACTGATAAGAGAGTTTCAAGTAATATAAGCCACAGCTGGAAATCGTGACGATCTTCAAAGGTCACTAAGCGAAATGGACTAAATTCTACAAGAATACAAGATGAAAATGAATGAGGCGAAGATTAAAATCCTAGTATGTGGAAGAGAGAACCTGAATGTAGAAGTCACCCCGAGAGGAGAGTTTAAAGTTGTTAGCGAATTACTGCCGTCATAGAAGTCAAAATGCGGTAGTTTCACGCAAATGGCGCTACAGTCGGCTCCTGAGGCTGGACAAACGTGCTCATTATAAATTCTTTTAATGGAGTAATCTGCAGATTTTTAAAGTAACTTTGCTTTTCAATGGGAAACCCATTTCATCCGCGGAAGAAGGATTTTTTTTAACTGAATGAATAAATGTGTGTGACTCAATATTTGTCTTGAGTCACGTGGTAGGCCCAGATCCACCTTAACTGAGTGTTCCAATGGCACTTGGCCTTAAGGTAGTTTGAGCGAAATATCATTTTACTTAGAAATCAATGAATTTTGTCTCATTTTAAAGCAAAATAATATCTCACCCTTCCAATGACACCAAAAATTCTACCCCTTACCACATTAATTTCGGAGATATTTGTCTAAAAACACCAGCTATTTTACATGGGAAATGGTACGTGTATTCACTCCAGAGAGACATTATTTACAAATTGAGGAATTTCTAACACTTAGATGTCGTAAAAAAACAAACAGCCTGTAGTTTGTATGTTTTCTCAAATATTTTTTGAAAATCAATCACATTGTCACCGCAATAGATTCTTGGGTATCACAGAAAAACCTTCCGTTTTAATGGAGTTTCAAACGCACCGCGTGAAAAAAATGAGTGAAATTGAATACTTATTTAAATATTTTCATTTAATTACATAAAATTATCTATCGACATCGCCATCTTGTGTGCCATCAGTGTAGGATATTACTTTTACCCGGCGAATAACTGCAATGAATTCATATCGGGTTTCCGTCCGGGTGAGATGCTCCATCTGCTCCACTGCCGACGTTTCGATGGAAGACTTAGCCATCGTCATCGTTGATCGTTGATGACGATGTCGATGGCTAAGTCTTCCATCGAAACATCGGCAGTGGAGCAGATGGAGCATCTCACCCGGACGGAAACCCGATGTGAATTAATTGCAGTAATTCGCCGGGTAAAAGTGAAATTCTACACTTATTTAGATATTTGCATTTGATTACTTACAACTTCTGTCATAGAAAACTATTTTATTTCACCATTAATAAAGCAATATTTAATTCGTTTGTCTCACAGCTGGTGGAATTAAAGCGTGGATAAAGTTCGGGTATAGTCTCTGTTATGTCTAGGGAACTATCTCAGAGTAGTGCTTCTGGGTTGAAAAGGGAAAGTCACGTGTCGTAGGGTGCGTCGTCCAAAGCCGTTGCATTGGCCACACTGCTGCTCCCTCTCTCTAAGCATTCCCTCCCCATCAGAACCCTGTGCGTGTGCAAGGGTGGAAGGTGTGGAAGGGTCCCGGTGCGTTCGTATCTCTCTCCCGCCGTATACCCTGGGAGAGCGGGGGGAGGCGACGTCGGGGATTTTGAGGGCCGGCTCCCTGCCCGTGTAAGGGGTGCGGTGCGGTGGTGGAATGTGAATTCTCTCGTTCTCTCTCACGCACTGAACCACGCGCTCCCTTCCCCTTTCGAAGGCATCTCTCCCTACCTCGCTGCATCGATCCGGATCCACACACAACCCCATACTTTCCCCTTCGTCCGTCCGTCTCCCAACCCCCCTACATTCACCCCCCAGTTCGCCTTTTTCTCCTTCCCTCCCTACCACCGTTTTGGCGTAGCGTAGCTCGTTTCCTTGCGGGGAGGGGAGGCGAAGGGGAGAGGAGTTACTTGCTCATTCCCGCGCCTTCCCCTCCAGCATCTCCCCTGGACCATTCTCCCTCCGGCCTCGGAGCCTTTTCAGAGTTCCACCCCGGCTCTGCTCGGCCGCCCGTCCTCTTCTCTCTCTCTATCTATCCTCCTCTGCGAACGACTCCTCTATTCTCTATCTCTCTACCTATTCATATTCGCCTCTCTATCCTTCTTCCCTATCCGTGGCGTATCTATCAAATATCTGCGTCATATTTCCGTCATATCTCTCTCATATCTCCATCGCATCTCTCCTACCTCTGACCCTCTGCAGCATCTGCACCTGCTCTTAACCTCCCGCCCTTTTCACTCTCTCCGTGTGCACCACTCCCGCATCAACCTGGTGTCTGCGACGTTTCCCTATCACGCTCTTTTGCTTCGCATTCCCCACCCACCGCTTCTCTGGACCGCCCAGCTTTCTGCTTCATTCCACGCATCCTTGTTTCTCGCACCGCCGTCCACCAGGCGATCCGCGAGCATCTCTATCTCTCGCTATCGCATCCAAATTTCGTCCTCGTCAAATCTCGATCACCTGGATTTCTGCGCGCCCTCCTGCTTGGTTGTCCTCCCGTCTCCCATGTGTAGCTGCGCAACCCTCTTTCGCGAGAGGAAGGGAGCGAGTGTGGCCTCGCCTCGTGAAGGAAACTGAGAGTCAAAAGGGGAAAAGGCTTCTTCGCCCGGCGCCAGTGTCGTGTTTTTACTTCCCCTCCACCCTCCCCCCCCAATCCTCTAAACTTCTTCCATCAGCAGCTCCGCGGTGGCTGTGAAGTAGTTTGTTTGTGTGTCTCCATACATAATCTGTGTCTTCTGTTTGTGATCGAGAGCTCTTCCTCCTCGGGAGGCTGGAAAGATACCCCTCTCGAGAGAGAGAGTCTTTAGTCCGTTCGTCATCTCGAGTGTGTGTGTTTGTGTGCTCTGGTGCCTTATTCAGTAAGGAATCGACGCGGTCGAACCTCGGTAAATCCGCGAATGTGACGTCCAGTTCCCCGACAAGTCTCAAACTTTCGAATGCTCCTCTTTGAATTTTACGTGGCTTTGACGTCAAAATTTCGTCACTGTTGAGACTCGGAAATCCCGAGGATATACAGGATAGACCCCCCCCCTGGTGCCGAAGCGAGAAGACTCCGGCCGATCAACAATCCACGTGATGCTCTCGGGGAACCCTAGGATGTGATGTGCCTCTTAACTCTGCCGTCTGCCTCGCTGCCGCCGTGTCGCGCGACCGCCCGCGATCACCGCCGGTAATCGCCGTTTGCGGTGTATGGAGCGGCCCCGAGGCGATCGCGGAGGCCCTAGTAGCCCCCCCTCTGGCCCTCCGACCTTCCTCAGGGGCCCTCGGAGATGGCCGTACCCGCCGTCATCTCGGCCGAGGTGAGTCCCGCTCTCTCGCGAGGTGTGCATCGGTGGCCCTCCAGGGAGAACCGTTAATCAGACGTGGGAGACTAGGAGTTAAAATAAACAAGACATCGACGATATAATAAACGAGAACTCTTCGTTTACTTATTTTATGATCGCTGTTTGCGTGGGTCTTCACGATATGACATGCCCACGATACAACCTGGAGAGCCTATATGTATGTATGTACCACTACCACAGGGTAAAGAATGCTAACAGTATCCTTTCCTATATGGTGATACCCTGAAAGACACCGCTGAGGCGTGCGGCAAGGGTTGTTACGACACCACTCGTGGGACGAGAAGAGTCTAATGACGAATAATAGATTAGCATGCTGACGGATGAGTGAGTGCTGTGAGACACATTCGTGGAAAACCGAGGAATGGTGGGAGTGAGGCTTCAATTTTGAAAGAATCATATCTCTGAAATCCTTCAAAAGTGGTCAGAGTGATTTTTGTTTTTTGTGCAGAGAGTCGCTTGAAAAATTTCATACGTGCACTTAATAATGACACGTATAGATTAAAGTGAAAACATACATATTTCCGATTTTTTTTGCAATTTACTTCTATTTTAACTGGTAGCCGTACGGCTTTTGGCGTATATTTCGGAATAATTCATGTACAAATGTGCATAATTTCTCATTAGCACGAAATAATACGATTCATATTATTATAATGGTGTATAATAATAATGTCAAGGCATCATCCTGAGTAATCACGTATTTTCGCATGATTTCTGCTTAAGATAGTTTGAGTGAAATATCATATAATACCCAGAATTTAATGAATTTGGTCTCATTTTTAAGAAAAAAAATATCTCACCCTTCTAATGACACCAAAAATTCAACCCCTTGCCACATTACTTTCCGAGATATTTACCAAAAAATAACTGCCCTTTTACCTGGTAAATGGTACGTGTATGCACTCCAGAGAGACGTTATTTACAAAATGAGGCATTCCCTACACTCAGATGTCGTAAAAAAACAAACAGCGTGTAGTTTGTAACTATTCTCGACTATTTTTTTGGATTAATCATATTGTCTCCGCAGTAGGTTCTTGGGTATCACAGTAAACATTCCGTTTCGATGGAGTTTCAAACGCACCGCGTGAAAAAAATGAGTCAAGTTAAAGACTTATTTAGATATTTTCATTTGATTACTTACAATTTCTGTCATTAAAAGCTATATTATTGCACCACATATAGAGCAATATGTAATTGATGTGTCCTACAGCTGGTGAAATTAAAACCAATAGTTGGAATATGGTCTCTTTAACGACTAGGGAACTATCTCGCTCGGAACACCTTAAATGTCGGATTCCGTGCCGTTAACTCGATTAGTAAAGAGGTTTTATTTCAGGCTAAATTGACTGATGCTTCGTTTATATCGTTCCATGCATTATTATTTACTCGGAATAAACGGATGTACGTACGTGTAATTTGGTCCAAGAATTTTTCCTTTCGTTTAATTCGAAAAATTTTTAATTTTTCTCTCCTTAAGGTAGTAGTTCCCTAGTCATAATATAGACCATATTCAAATTAAACGTTGAAATTTCACCAGCTGTAGGACACATGAATTAAATATTGTATTATTAATGGTGAAGTTATATAGTTTTACATGACAGAAATTGTGAGTAATTAAGTGAAAATATCTAAATAAGTCTTTAACTTGTCTCATATTTTTTCGCGCGGTGCGTTTGAAACTCCTTCAAAACGGAAGATTTTTTTGTGATCCCGAAGAATTTACTGCGGTGACAATACGATTTATTTTCAAACATAGTTGAGAAAACATACAAACTACATGCTTTTAGTGTTTATACGACATCTAAGTGTTATAAATTCCTCAATTTGTAAATAATGTATGTCTGGAGTGCATACACGTACCGTTTCCCATGTAAAAGGGCAGGTATTTTTTGGTAAATATCTTGGAAAGTAATGTGGCAAGGGGTTAAATTTTTGGTGTCATTAGAAGGGTGAGATATTTTTCCTTAAAATGAGACGAAATTCATTGATTTATAAGTAAAATGATTTTTCACTCAAGCTATCTTAATTAGTGCACGAATTTGCGTTGAAAGTGGTGACCATTTTGAGGGTCTCTGCGTGCGACTCGGTAGTCGATGGACTTCAGTTGTTTAATTGTACTCCATGTATAAATCCAAAATCACTTCATTCATGTACAAGGAAGATAGAGCCAAATTTAGTTTTGTTGTGAAATCCCTGGACCATTGGAAGACGGTACACAATAAATTTAAATAGATTGGTGTGCTACATTAAAATCGATTGGCACCCGCAATCAAACAGAATATATTCTTCTCGAATTAGTCAGTATTCATCTACATCTACATCATACCCTGCAAGCCACCAAAGGGTGTGTGGCAGGGGGTGCTTCCACACCAGGCATACATGAATTATACGGCAGAACACCGGAACTACTTTTAAACCCGCGTACCACACATGCAACGCGCCAATTAAAAATCTAATAACCAAGAAACATTCTATCGTCAATCGTTCCAACATGCAAGGAATACAAGAACTATTACTAAATATTCAAAATATCATGCATAAATAAGAACACCAATATTTACATCAATCAGAATTAAGAACGTAGGGAATATAAAGAAAGAGATCTCCAGTCGTGCTAATCTCAGTATTCATGATGGCGATCACAGCTGTTATTGTCCCGAATAGTACACGGAAAAAATGACATTTTATACATATCGGTTCCACAATCTATCTCTATAATTTTATTGGTGCGATCTAATCTGCCGTGGTACGAGTGGGTTAATAGTATGTTTTTTACGTCGTCAGAGAAATGTTTTTCCTGACATTTAGTCAGGAGGTTAAGCTTATAATTTAATCTACGCTGTGATAGTGTTTCCCATCCCAATTCTTCTAGCAATCCAGACACACTAGCAAACTTATCGTAGCATCGTTTTACAAACCTAGCTCCTCTTCGCAGCACGCGATCTAATTCCGATATCAACCCCGCTTCATATGGATCCCGCGCTTCATATCGAGTATCGCGCCAAGGAATCAATCTGAAGATCACTGTCTCTGTCCAAACGTTTGGCTGGCATTTGTACCGGGGGTTGTTTGTTTGCTCCGGCGAATCTCGGCAGTCTTGCCAGCGCACACGATCAGTGAATGCTCTGCTGTCGTTCCAAACCCCTCTCACAATACGAATGTATATCCCATGTCCCTCTCCTGCACACCTCTCCTTTCCACTTCCTCCCCTGCCACTTGGGAGTTAGAAGGCAAATACCCCAGTCTCAGTCTCGCCCCAATGAAGACGTGTTGTTATTAATACTCCCCCCACATTCCTACCCGCTTTGTGCTTTTGCTTTTGGTGGAGGCGCACGCCCTTTTCTGGTCGTCATTAACCCTAGCACTAAATAACCCATTATCATTTTCAGGGTGGCGATCGCCAGTGAAAACCTGGAATTGTCAGGGAATTTTGACTTTCTGGAAAAGTCAGGGAATTTTCGTAACAGTCAGGGAGAAAAAGGAATAGGAATTATTTTTCCACCGTTACGTTTGTCGGCCAGTCTTCCCCGCCTTTTATTTCACCAACTTAATACTCGTTGGTTTAACCATGTGGAGGGACTAAATAATGTATAAAAAATGCTTATTTTTTGTTTTTTTCGTATTTTATATTATTATAATTCACGGTTTTATGCATTAACTAAAACCTCCTTTTTTTCTTTTGCCCGAATGCGCTCTTCTCTTCCACACTGAAAAAAAAGTGCATACGCTCTACTGCTAAAACGGATTGGTGCTTTAGTTTTGCTGAATCAGCAGATTTTATAGCTGTAGAGGTATGTAAGATACTGTACAGTCAGTCGCATTAAGCTGGGTACCTGTAGATTTACAGCAGACGGTGTTTAGATGCACAGCGAAATGATTTGGTTGGTAAGCTCATCCGGTGAGACTCGCTTCCAACTTGAGTCATGTGACTCGGCTCCGTCGCTTCTTAGCGGACCTATGGTTGTCTCATTCCGCCATTGTTTCTTTCTAGTGCAGAATGAACCACGAGGTCAACATCGGGAGGTTCACCTCGGGTGATAACTTGAAGCCATAACAGAGATTTCAGGCGAAAATACCAAAGATACCGGTGGAATTGCTTTTCTCAAGTCTGGCGGATGCGACGTGTAGCACTGTTGCTGGATCAAACTGAGCTTTTTAATTATTTGCTCTTAGTCTATCAGTGTGTTGTGGTACTTCGTAGTGCTTCATGAGTGTTTTATTCAACGAAAAAGGAAGAGCTAGTGAGATGATTAGTGTGGTTTTGAGCGTCGTAAAGTGGTTATCACCTCTTCTTCATCTCGTTTTATCAGTGCTATGCCTCACAGCATTATAAAGTGCATAAATAGTTGTTGTGTGTGTATGGACTGTTTTTGAGGGTAACGATTGCATTTTTAAAAATCATTGGACGTTAGTGCTCTTTATTTGTGTTTTTAGATGATTACTCTACGAGATAAGAGCCCATTTTAAAGATTGTGTCGAGGAGGGAGCCTCGTAAACAATTTACAAGTGCATATTGGTTTACGTGACTACTGCATCAAGTGACGTGCTTCAGAGTAATAAACTCGAGTATATTACTGTTTGTTGTCGTAGAAATGTGTCTTACATTGATATAAAGACGTACAATTGTTATCGTATTGAATTGTAATGATTTCGCTCAGGTAATGATTGTAATTGCGAATATGTTTACATCAAAGCGCTGATATGTTTACATTCTGCCGTAATTCTATTTCGTTTCGTTTTTGTTATGGTTGCAGAACGTTGTTATGGTTCACGCAGAAAAATGTTTTCTTCCAGTGCTTCAACAGTGTATCGCATCATATTTAATGTTTTATCTTGTAAGTGGATAAGTTAAATCAGTTTCGTTTTATTTTATGCTCAGAAAGGATTCATGAAGGGACAAATAGGTATCCAGATTAAATAGTGACAATGTTCGCTGTACCGTGTGCATGTTCGTTTTTCGTTTACAGAATGATGGTTAGTTTGTGAATGTGAGTATTTTTACATTTTCTGTGTAAATGGCAGATATTATCCATTAACTAGAGGCAAAGATTTTCCATTTTGAGTGTTTTTATATTGACGGAACGGTGAAAACCTCAAGAAAGTACTGTGATTGTTTGAATATAACTGATACCTTAATTTGGTGCGAGTGGATGGAGTACGTTAAACTTTGATGTGGTGAAGCTGCAGTGTGTCCAATTGATTTTATGAACGATCTGTGCAGGTTTGTGGTGTATTACTACGTGTGGCAAAAATAAAATTTATAACAAACACGTATTCCCGATTTTTCTATACATTCAGCTTCATTGTTTCTAGGGCAGTCGCTACCTACAATTATGTACTCCGATACGATAGTGGCGATAATAGCATACTAGGTTAGTAGCTCAGTGGAAAGGCTCTAAGAATACTATTTTTTCGTATGCGAGTAAGATCTCTTAGTAGCTGACTAAGTTAGTCACCTACTAGCACCTTTTTGCGGAAATCTATGGATACGGCCGTACGGGTCTATGTTTGACGGTAAGTATCAACTGCGAAATGTTTTTTATTATTTCCTACTAGAACTCTTCCACGGAAGAAATTTTTAAGCAAAACGTATTAAATAAGTTAGTAGCATGCGTTAGGTAAAATATTTTTCATTCCAGTTTTGAGATATTTTTCATTTCATGTGATTAAACTTGTTCAAAATTATCCAGTATACAGCCAAGTGTAATGCTTTCAGATTTATTCGACATCGCATATACTACTTCCATTTTTGTGATGCACAGGAAAGTTATTTTTTCTGAAGAAGTATTTTATGTATAAATACATACATATTCGTAATATACCGTAGACCAGCTAGAAATTTAACAGATTATCGGCAATATTTCTAGCTAGTGGCTAATCTGTCTAGCTGGTGTTATATGCGAAGCAATCGGTTAGCTACTCCATATGGCTGGAGTGCTATGCCGTATTGCCGTCTTCCTAGAAATATCTATTTAGACGGATAGATGGCTCTGCTAGAAATTTCTCGCTTTATAGCTTCACGTCTAGCTGTCCCATATACTGCTAGATATTCTGGCTATACAGCTAGAATTATAGCTGAACAACCAGAGTTTTTTCTCAGTGCATGTACTCGTCTCACTGGTATTACTTTCCTTGCCTTATTTCTCCTTGCTCTGGATATTAGGGCAAATAAGCATAAGACCAACATAAATTTCCTAGTACCACAATTTGATAACATTGAATGGTACCCTGGCACAGAATTTCAATGGTCAAAATTCAAACACTTTAATTAATTTCTCTTTTGTACTTCTTATTGAGAATTCTCTTTCCATTTCACTCGACCTTAGTAAAACTGGTCAACAAAACAGGATAATAGATATCTTTGAATATTTTCAAAGAACCACGGAACTAGCCGCGCAGTTACTTCAACGGAGTCGCCCGCCGATTGTGTGAAAATCACAGTGGAAAATCATTCGCCTGGACTGGGAATTGAACCCAGATCCCTCGATTTTTCTCAGAGTGCTGTAACCAAATAAGCTACCCAGGCGTCCTCTTCCAACGCGAAATCGAGGGATCTGGGTTCGATTCCCAGTCCTGGCGTATGATTTTTCCACTGTGAATTTCACACAATCTTTGAATATGTAAATTAATTCACTTTAAATCTTGAGTACGAATTAAATACATTTGACCGTGCCTGTATTACACGTAATAAATCATTAAGATCACCCTTGGTACATAAAAGGTCCTCAAAATTAGTTACAAGTATCACTTTTGGGGCCATACGGTACGTGGAACTGGATTTTGTGCCACAGTGGGAGGTGGTTGGGCTGTCTCTAAAAGATATCCTCCGAGTCCTCGTGTCCCTGTTTCCATGGCGAACACCAACACCCTGGGCACCCTGGTCTCCTCACTGGTCACTGCACAATCCAATTGCACCTTTTAAATAACTTGCTCTCTCTCTCTCTCTGCCTCTTTTGGCTGTCATGGAGTCCCTCTGCCTCCTTCGTCTGCTTTTTTTCGTCCGGTTCCCTCTAAAGCACGTGAAAGAGTCTTACACGTCCGTCTACTTCATCCTCACAAGATAGGCAGGGTGTCTTCTCTGACTCTGCTTAAGGGAGTTTGAGCGAAATGTCATTTTACCTAGAAATCAATGGATTTGGTCTCGTTTTAAAGAAAAATATCTCACTCTTCCATTTCCACCAAAAATTCAACCCATTACCACATTACTTTCGGAGATATTAGCCAAAAAATACCAGCCCTTTTACATGGGAAACGGTACGTGTATGCCCTCCAGAGAGACATTATTTACAAAATGAGGTATTTCTAACACTCAGATGTCGTAAAAAAACTAACAGCGTGTAGTTTGTATGTTTTCTCAGCTATATATATATATATATAAATTAATCATATTGTCACCGCAGTATGTTCTTGGGTATCACAAAAAACCCTTCGTTTTGAATTGCTCCAGATTGCTCCGTTCCAGAACTCTCAGTGGAGAGGGATATGAAAACGTCGAAACGAACAGTTGGGGCAGTGCAGGAAGCGATTGAGGAAAGTGCAGATGATGTGCGTGCGGTATAAGGGGAGGGTGGACGGGAGAGATGGTGTTTCAAGTGGAGGCGGGGGGCGACGTTTAGAATTATAAAACCCTCTTTCACTGGTCCCCAGCACGCAGTGGACCGGCGTACAGTGGTCTGAGAAGCCACTTTAGCGGTCAAAAATCGATTTTTTCAAAATGTTGAATATGTGCCATAGATGTTTTTATAATAGAGAGAGATAATCAATTCATCGTAAACCAAATGAAATGTCATCCTATAATTAATGATGCCCGACTAGTACACACGTACATCTGGAAGATGAGCTTTAAAGTAATTTTCTCGCGATTGATTGGAGTCAGTCGATAGAACAGTTGAGAATTATGAGTGCATTTCTTCGCTTTCTACGTCTGCGTGCGACCCGCGCCTTCATGAAATCAATTCACACAAAACGCGCTTTCCCATTCTTTCTGTATTGCATTAACTCTCGTACTCTCCTGTTCCCTCGACCGACTCTATTCAAAGAATGATGATTTTCGTCGTCGACCTACGTCGCCGTGGAATCCCAAAGCGGATCCAAAAAGAACGATTTAAGTTTCCGTCCGCCGAGAAGACCACATCCGTCGGGCGACACACGCGAGCGTCAAATCCGCTTTGCCACCGCCGCAAAGCGAAGCGAAAACATTATTTTTCTCAGAAACCAGGATTTGTGACTCGAGCGAGCGCGGCTGGACGAAGCGCTCGGAATACGTTGAAGGGGAGGGGAGAGGGGCATTAAAAAAAAACAAAAAAATATCGATTCTCTCGCGTGAAGGGACAAAGCGTTTCGGGGAAATCCGGAGAAATTGGCTTCCGCTCTCAAAAAGAGCTTCTTCGTGTCCGCTCGTGAACCCTCACAGACACACACTCGCCGGAAAGGGGCGGCACGCCGCCGAAGGGGATGGAATAAATATGCATTCGAGGGAATTAAGATGCGAACCAAAAAGAGACGTGGATTTGCTCGCCTTCAAAAGGCACTCGAGGAAATCAAAGGAGGAGATAGGAGCGCGAGTCGTGAGAGAAGAATCCGACTTATCTTTTCTCTGCAGTGTTCCATATATTGCTTTCTACTCCTACTCTTCTCTATGCCCATTCATTTCTTATTTTATGGGTCCATTTTATCTTAGCATCCGATGCAAATGCAAGAAATTGGTTATTTAAGTACAAAGAAAAGCAACGCGCATCGTTATAAACTGCTACGAGCGTACATATAGTGTCTCACAACTTTTAGAGGGATTAAGGTGGGAGCCCCTAGAGACTCGGAGGCTACACGCTAGGCTTAGTTTGCTTGATATATTCAGGACTGATATTTTTCAGAGCGACATAGAGAATATTATCATGACTCCTCACAACATCTCTAGGTCTGACAGATGCGATAAAATAAGAGAGATACACTGCCGAACAGATAGGTACAAAAACTCGTTCTTTCCGAGAACAATAAGCGATCACAATAAAAATTGAGCTCCACTTTATACACTCCTATAATACATGTCACCATTTCACCTCCAAAAACCTTACATATTTACACGGCTGGTGACCTACCAACCACTGCCACACGCCCATGGGGCGGCTCGCGGGGTATTATGTAGATGTAGATCCCCGAAACAGCGCGCCACCCGTAAGGCGATAAAATATTTGTGTGTGGACTCCTTTTATTCGGAGGGTTGCCGTGTGCTTTGCGGTGCCGCGATATCCCTTCGGCAGAGGCGGTGTGAGAAGATTTCCTCCCTCTCGTCATCAATTAAACATACCATGTTTTAAATGCACCCGTATTATTTCAGTAGTCCTAAGGGTCATGAGGTGAGTATTTTTATAAATGGCGCAATAATATGATTTTATGGGACAAATTCTCAGGAATTAAATGACCACCCATACGCGTTTAATTTGGCTTATTTTTTTTCACCCCTTACGGGGAAAATTCCTACGCATCAGAAGAGTTATTTTTAGACTTTTAATGAAATTTCGGCTGTGTGTAATTGATTTATTTTAAAACTTAGATGGGAAAACAGTCAAGGTATTGCTACATTTATGACGACATCTTCTTTGCCATAAATTTCTCATTTTTAAAAAATAAAATAAAGTCTCTCTGAAGTGCATAATACCTGTACCTCATCCCTTGTAAGATGGGTGGTGTTGATTGGGAAATATCTCGAGAAGTAATGCGCTAGAGTGACAGATACTTTGGTGTCTTTGGGTTTGGGCGGTTTGTAGTAGCAAAATAAGGTGTTGTTTTGTTGAATACTGGATTTATCTTACTTACATATAAAAATCTAGTGGTGTCTGTCTGTTACTCCATCACTCATAAGCCACTGAATCGATTGAAACAAAATTTGGCGGGAAGATACTTGATATATCTGGTTCACGCATAGGCTATAGAACAAGGGCCTTGGGGCCCTTGAAGGCCCTCAAGTGGGCCCTTTTATCGCCAAATATTGGCCCTGGAAGATAATTCTTGCCTATATTAGAAACATGTAAAATGTACCCATACTGAATGAACAACAATCGTAAGTAACGCTGGGGCCCCAGAGGGCCCAAGGTTCCAAAAGAATGCTTACTTAAAAGCCTCATAAGTATTGAACGAGTCAACCGATTTTAGTGAAATTCTCACACATGGGATCAGTAAAGCTTTTTAAAGGAAATTGGGACTACATGGAAGGCCCCTGGGCCCCAAGGGCAGCGTATTGGGCCGTCTGGTGTCTTCTGTGTTGGAAAAACTCAAGTCTAAACATTTTTGCTCAAGTGCAGAGGTTTCTCTTTTTTCACATTTTAATTAGTTCTACTAAAGATAGAAGGATATAGTTTTCGACGTTAGACGGATAAAAGTTTGAAGTTTCTTATTTTTTCATTCAATTTTCTTATACGAATAAAATTTCCCTAGAAATCGCGTTTTTAACGTCAAAATCATAAATTTTACTTCTGTCAACAATAGGATATTTCCTTGGTAACCGTGGAATTAGCATTAGCCATAGAAGGGAAATGGGACCCTTAAAATGGCGGCTGGGTTTTATATCTAGAGATAGGTATTACAGTGGAAATCTAGGCCGTATACTGAAATATTGCTAATTACGATATTTTTAGGGATATATTTGGCTAAAATTGGCTAAAATCATTTCTAGTGGACTAATTTAAGTTGGACCCATGTAAAACATGAGAATGCCACGATGCTATATTAATGCGACTAGCCTCTGAAATGCAAATGGCCTGTAGTTTAATTTCTATTTGTTACTGCAAAAGAATGTCGAAACTCGGTAAGCATAATATAATGCGTTTTTCATCTGCTGAATTTAAAAAAAAAACTAAAATTATAGCTGATTTGCCTAGAAAAACAATACACCTCATGAGCGACTCGAACCTACAACCTATATGCCCTGTCTTCCTTTCATCCCCCGTTGAATTTCAACGGGTACACTTGTTGGTTTATTCAATATATGTTAATGTAAAACTTAATACTGTATGATCAACATAGTAAATCATGGCCTGTAATTATTTATTTTTTAATCTGATGCCACTGCATCGACCTCCTGATGTTCAGGTGGTGAATCCGAATATTTCGAACTTCCTAGGCGACTTCTTGGACTTTCCCATTCTTCTTCGCCATAATTAGATCCTTCCGATAAGTTCATGTTAAGATCAAGTTCGCTCAACTAATAATACTGATTAGGCGTTTTAATTTCGATGAAGTAAGTCTTTCATTGGTGTAAATAAAGCCTCGCTAGCATAACTAACAAATTTATATACGTGCTAAGGAACATAGACAACATTTTATTTATTATGACGAAAAATCAGCGTTCTCAAAACATTTATGCGAGTCAGGCCATTCCAGTGATTTTGAAGTGAATATTTTACATGTTTGTGACAAAGGTATAAAATTGGACTTTCTTGAACAGTTCGAGATTGTGAATACCCCATAAAATATGCCCTTATGTAATGACAATGTGTTCCCCACACCTTCTCCTATCCTCAATATTCGTCTTCCTAGGTGACTCATATTCCTTTTCATTGTCCCTTTTCCAAACCACCCCCTCCCCACTCCGGTTTCTCTCCCACCCTTCCCTCCCTCCCCCTACCCTCCCGCCGCTTAGGAACTTACGGCTATGTAAACGGCTACTATTTAAGGCTCTCGACCAATGCTTCGAATTACCTCGATAATGGCTCATGGTGTGTCGAAACCTGGGTCGGTTTAAATAAATCTTGTGTGGATGTTACAATTGGTTTATTATTTAACATGAATATTAAGAATTTCCACAAAGTTACGCCTTCTGTCCTCAGTGAAAGATATAACGTGATTAAAATAGGGAGCAATAGCGCCACTTTCTCCCCTTGAAACAGCAGGAAAACGAACTCTCCGTTGCGGTTAGCGAAATATGATATTGGCTGCACGAGTGGCAAGCCCTTGTGTCTCCGGGTTGGGATGTTTAAAATGCTTCCAATCACATTCCCCGTCGATCGAAGTTATGCATCTTGCTTCCGAAGCATCCCCCGTGTATTCTTTGGGCCACCTGCGTCAGGTCTCGCGTTTTTGGTGCACGAGGCACTTCTATCGGTGGCTGCATCGGTGGCTTTTGACTGCATAAGTTGATTAGAGGGAATTTTCCCAAGTGCTGTCGTCTCGGGCTCCGGCGATCGAGATGGCGACGTGTGCCGTTCGCCAAGTCGCGGGTTAATCGCATGTGCAGTGCACTTTATGCATGCGTTTAACGTGGAATCCCTTCAATTCCTCCTTTGGTGAGGCTTCTTCCTTCGTTCGCTTCGATCGGCATTCATCGCTTCTCGGCCGATTGACGGGTCGTCGCGTCACTGGACTCCACGTGGGCTGGCCGCGAATGCCTCACTCCGTCGGAACGGCTATTTTAAGGTAGTCCAAGCGAGATAGTTCCCTAGTCATAATAGAGACCATATTCGAATTGGATGTTTTAATTTCACCAGCTGTAGGACACATCAATTAAATATTGTATTATTAATGGTGCAATAATATAGTTTTATATGACAGAAATTGAGAGTAATCAAATGAAATTATTTAAACAAGTCTTTAACTTGTCTCATTTTTTGCGCGAGGTGCGTATGAAACTCCTTCGAAACGGAAGGTTTTTTTATCATACCCAAGAACCTATTGCGGTGATAATACGATTAATTTTCAAAAATAGTTGAGAAAACATACAAACTACAAGCTGTTAGTTTTTTACGATATCTAAGTGTTATAAATTCCTCAATTTGTAAATAATGTATGTCTGGAGTGCATACGCGTACCGTTTCCCATGTAAAAGGGCCGGTATTTTTGGCAAATAACTCCGAAAGTATGTGGTTAGGGGTTGAATTTTTGTGTCGTTAGAAGGGTGAGATATTTCTTTTTAAAATGAGACCAAACTCATTGATTTCTAAGTAAAATGTTTTTTCGCTTTAACTACCTTAAGAACGTCAAGTGCATGGAGTGTCACTGATTCTGTTGTAATTCCGAATGGTGCGAGGAAAGAGGGGGGGATTTGTCGTACCTGACATTTTGGCTCTTTCATGTTCATTCAGGAGATGTAGCTCAAGAGTTAAAATAATATTCTCCATGTCCCACTGAAACTCGCCTGATCGGAAAGTTTCAAGTGACATAAGCCTAGCTTGTAGCCTCATAGTCGCCAATGGATCTTGACCTAGTCCTTTCTTCGGCCCTGTGACACTATCTGTTCGCCGGTTACGGGTGTTTACAAAGCGTGATGCTATCCTTTGCATTTTATTTACTGAGCACATCAAATCTTTCCGTGCAGGGTCCAAATGCTCGCGGCCTACACTAGATGTGGCTAAACCAGGACTAAGTGGACGCGGATAGCCTTCCTACAACTATTCGCTTGATAAGTCCCTAGTTTATTTAATACTCCGCCGAAAATACTCCGAATGTGTTTCCCCTGCGGGACTGATGTTAGTGTGATTCTAAGATATTTGAATTCATTTTCACTCCTTTAGGTTAACCCCTTCAGGTTAACCCCTTCTATTTTGTACGTATATCGTAAAGGCTCGATTCCTTCCGTATAAGTTGCTCTTCGGAGTGCTTACTGGGTTTGAGATCGATCTCCCACTTTGAGACCGTGTGAGTTAAACGTTTTACTGCCCGATGAGCGAGATTCTAAGTCGGCATTGGTGGCAATTTCTCGGTAGATGACGGCTTCGTCTGCTAACAATCCATGTTGCCGCTTACTTTGTGCTTGATGTCGTTTATAGAAATGAGGAATAAGTGGGGACCGATCAGGCTTCCTTGGGGAACGCTGAATATCACTCGCAACCATGGTTGAACTTAGGCCGTCTGTTAGTTTGTGGTTTGAAAAGAGCGTGTCCAGTGTTTCGTGTGGAGTCTTTTCCCCGGAGTGGCTTCGAGGCGTGGACAATGCAGCAGAGGGGGAGAGATAAAAGTAATTGAAGGTCTTAAATGATGCGGAAGCGGGACAGGAGAGTACCTACTCACTTATTGTGTTATTATTATTGTCTTTCGATGAGAGTAGCTGTTTTTGTCTTTTTCTTTATAATTTGTATGTTATTAAGCTCTATTAATTTTTTGATTTGAGCTAAAAAATTTGTTAATTTGTTTATTACCTCGCTGCTCTATTGTTATATATTAATTTATTGTATTATTGCTCTGAGGGACCTGTCCCAGAGTAAAATAAATGATTATTCTATTGTGCATTGTGGTAGGAAAGGGTGAGGAATGAGGAGGTCGTCTTGGTGAGCAAAACAAGAGCCGTGATCAAAAGGAAGGAGAGTGTGAAAAGGGGATTGGAGAGGTGTTCATCTTGCCATTCTCCGTGCGAATGTGACTCTGGTGATTGAGATGAAGATGAGGTGACAGTCGGGGTGCGTTCCGTTTCGGGCATCAGTCGCATTGAGGCGCAACCACCGCTTCAGCGGCCAATGCAAGTATCTCATTTTCGCACTGACGCTGTTGATCCGGACGCGTGCAACGGAACGCCTTTTTAATCGAGCGGGAAATTTGAATCGCTTCAGCGAATCGTTGCCAAGGGCTGTTGACATGAAATTATGAATGAAAATATGTACCTAATTGCCGAGTAAAACTCTAAATTTTTGAAAACTTATCAGTGGTCAGTGCCACTAAATATTTGTTAGGAAGTGAGTCAGAATCAATCAGCAGCAGCTCGAATTCTTTTTCAAGAGAGGAAAGATTAATGGTTGAAGGCGTAACTTTGTGGAAGGTTACCGCAGACATCACACTTATAATTTTTGTTACCGACGTAGGTTCCGATTGCCTTGCAATCATTTTCAAAGGACTCATTTGAAAATGATTGCAAGGCAATCGAAACCTTTGGTCGGTAATAAAAGTTTTAAGTGTGGAATGTACAACGAGATTTTTCTCTTTCGTCTTATCCTCAAGAGAGGACGATGAAGGGTAGGATTTATATGACTGATGACATGATTTGAGATCTCAATGCTATTTCTGCCATCACCATGCAGACGGGAACAGGTTCAATTCAAACCAAGGATTAAGACATACGTGTAGAAATGTTAACCATTTTCCCTTGTGAATTTGTCGCCGGCGTAACCATGAAAAACAAACAGCCAAAATTTCGTCACCGCATCAGCCGCGCCAGCTTTTTCGTGGAGGGTTTGGAGTGCTTCTTATGCTCGTTGCAGGGCCCCATCGAGAGCGTATCGAAACGATTCAATGTGTTAAACGGAACGGCTGGAAGCGCACCAATGCGATTGGTGCGTGAAACGGAACTCACCCTCGTTTTAAGGTTAGATAGAGCGAAGTATCATTTCACCTAGAAATCAATGGATTTGGTCTCATTTTAAAGAAAAATATCTTACCCTTCAAATTATATCAAAAATTCAACCCTTTTACCGAACTACTTGCCGAGATTTCAGGCGGAAAAATACCAGCCATTTTAGATGGGAAATGGTGTGTGATACCTCATTTAAAAAATGAGGGACTGATTTTGTGTACTTAGGTTAGATGTTTGCGAGAGATGGACGGATAGATGAGGAAATAAAGATACGTGCGAATGCTGGAAGGAAAGTCGTAGGTAGCATGTGGAGCACATCAGGGAATGAGTGCCTGTCTAAGGAAGCGAAAATCGCCGTGTACAAAAGTGTAATTCTCCCCACTTTGGTATATGGTAGTGAAACATGGGTAAGGTAAACGTACCAATGCCTGACCCATTAAGGCTATGTTCCTGCATTTAAATGCATGTAAAATCAATTTTTATACCCATAAAATTTATTGCAACATTAATGATTGATTTGAAATCTCATTTCTAAGATTATGCTTTTGTTCAAAATATGAACTAAACATAAATATAAGTTTTTTTACTTTTAAAATATGCTTGAAATCCCCCCTTACCTGACCCATGAAATTCTGCATGGCCTTAAAGCTGACCTATGAGGATCTAGTAGCTGACCCTACTAGTTATATTCCCACAGTTATATAAATAACAAATCTTACAGATATAAAACTTAGGTTATAGGTATAAGAATTATCCACACTATCAAAAAAGGACGACATGTATTTTGGCATATATATAATAACAAGAACACAAATACTACATAATTATTAAAAATAAAGTGAGTCAACCCAAGTGTCAGGTAAAGGTGCACCAAAAACCGACCATGCTCCAGTAGCTGACCTGGGGGGTCAGCTTTTAGTTCTTATTATTATATGAAGTTGACACGAACTGAGTAGGTTGAAAACCTTTTTTAGGATAGGTTGCCATGAAAAAAACACAAAAATATGAATTGCACCATTGCCTGACCCAGGGGTCAGCTACAAGTGCATGTGATTCCATCATGGTATGTTAACCTGACACCCCCTTAATAAAATGTAAAACTGCTTCTTAAGCTTATGAAGTAATCAAATCCTATTAGAAAAGTCCTCATTTGCCCATAGAAGTAGTAATGTCACAGTTCATACAAAAATAAGCATAACAAAACACTAACAAAAACCACCTTACCTCTTATAGAAACCCTTTACAAATGGCAAGAAAGTTGACAGAAGTTGTAGTCAGCACTGAACATCAACTGCTGCAAATGAACTACCAACTATGCTGCCATGTCAACTGTGCTTAGAGCACATAAACATTCTGGTAATTAGTTAGAGGGCTAGAGCTTACAATTTAAGTGTTTTTGATTCTTGCTATTACATTTTAAGTAAATCAGGGTCAGCTACAGGTTCAGGGTCAGGCAATGGTACGTTTACCTTATGTCAGGATAGACATAAGAGTATACTAAACGTCGTGGGTATGAGTTATCTGAGGAGTGTATGCGGCAAAAGTAGGATGGATAGGGTCAGGAATGAGTGGGTAATGGATGAGTGTGGGTTAGATGCTCCAGTAATGGACATACATGAAAGGAGTGTGCTTCGTTGGTTTGGCCGTGTTGAGAGAATGGATGAGAGTCGAATATCGAAACAGATATATATGAGAGTGGAATGAATGGTGTGAGAGGTAGAGGTAGGCCGAGAAAGTTGTGGTTGAATGTGGTTGAGGAAATTCTTAGGAGGAGGAATATTATGAGTCTTAAAAACAGGAGGGCGATAATGAAGCAGTGAATGGGGGTAAATGAAGCAAAATAGGTTTGCAAGGATGGATCGGTAAGAAGGAAATTATTGAAGCAGAGTTAGGTTTACAATTATGTATTTATGAGTGAAACTAAGTGACTGTACCTACCCCGGATGGGAACGGCGTGATTGGTATGTATGTATGTTCTAACACCCAGATCTTGTCAAAAAATCAACAGGGTGTAGTTTGTACGTTTCCCTGACTACTTTCGAAAATAATTCATTTAGTTACCGCAGTAATGTTTCAGGAATGCTATAAGCCTTCCGTGGTGAATGAGCTTACAAAGTACCGCGTAAAGAAAATGAGTCAAGTTGAATATTTATATAGATATTTTCCTTTCATTTCATAGAATTTTAGTCTTATAAAAGCACTTTATTTCACCATTAATTATGCAGATTTCAGTCCTACCTTCCTTTAGCTGTTGAAATTAAAACATACAATTCGAATATGATCGCCATCATGACTTAAGAGGGAACTTACTATCTTGCCCTCATACTACATAAGTCTTTATAAAATAAAGAAGCCGTTGAAATCAGGCTGGAGAATAACAACTTGAATCGGGACTCTGGGTACATCCTCAGCAGAGAATAGAAACCGTTAATTCAAAAAAACAACGGATAAAAGGAGGCAACAATGACCCCCGGATTAGACGGATATATACGCGCAGCAAGAAAGTCCTGCAACTCTTGTTGCTCTGAGGACGATGGAAGAGAGTTCCATTGAAACGTCAGCATCCAAAAGTGCTTACTCGCCTTGAATCCCGAGAATCTTATGTATAAAAAAGAAACTGTAAATGTCACTTGTAACTACCAAACCACTGCACGGAATAACGTCTAACTTTGTAACGTGATTCATTATGTCACTCGGAAGGTTTATGGATACTTCTTTTGTACCTAATGGTCTTCGGTTCGACTCCAGACGAGTAAAACCGTTTCCATTAGAAATACATGTAAATTTAGTTTTTCTCACAAGCAGGCCTTTTTTCTTTTGCATATTTAAATTATAAATAATGGTTGTACAAAGTTGAAACAAAGGCCAATGGAAAGAAAAATAAATAACCATTCCTATTCTTGCAATCAATTTTTGTTTTCCAACTGATTTACTTCAAATGTTGAAAAAGAAATCATAAAATTGCTGAAAATGTATTTTTCGGTAAGCTGTCCCCTTGACGACCGATAGCATTGTTGTGGCAGTACCTCATATGGACATATGGTGAATATAATCCCAGAACGTATTAATTGAAATAAAAGAGTCCATATAAGCCATAATAAATACATTGTGCGCGATATGTATCGGTATATTTCGATTGCTATCGATAGTATAAATTAAGTTCAATGTTTTTCAAACCAGTTGAATTTCTACGGGTTCCTTCCGCTACTTATTTATAAATCCCTGAAGTCTTTAGTCGCGGAGTGGAATTCGCCCGCTGGCTCATCCCCGTGTGAGCGGTCTCAGCGCCGGATAGAAGCTGCTCTCGGGTTGGCAGCTCTGTTTTGCCGGAGGATGGTGGATATAGGAAGAAGGGATGGAGGGGAAGGGGGTTGCTTTGGCTTCTTTCCCCCTCTCTCTCGCTCTCCATGCTCAGGATGTGGGAGGGGTAGGGGAGACGAGGAGTAGGGGAAGTGGGCGACTCCCACGCACGCGTCTGTCTCTCGCACTTATCTGCGCGCCACACGCTCTCCTCCTTTCATTTTTTATATCTGCCTCCTCCTCCTCCTTCACCTCCTCTTACTCCCCTGCCCCCCTCTCCTCTGACCGGTTGCACAAACAATTCGTACGTAATCAATAGTATTATGAGGTCCACGAGACAAAAAATATACGCGTAAATATTCGTCGGAGAATATTTCAATAAATTTTTCGGATGTCTTAAATGAACTCTTTAAGGTAGTCCGAGCAAAATATCATTTTACTTAGAAATCAATGAATTTGGTCTCATTTTAAAGAGAAATATCTCACCTATACAACGACACCAAAAATTCAACCCCTTACCACATTACTTTCAGAGATATTTACCAAAAAATACCAGCCATTTTACATGGGAAACGGTATGTGTATGCACTCCAGAGAGACATAATTTACAATATGAGGTATTTCTAATACTTCATGGCACTTCATGGCACTATCTCGCTCGGACTAGCTTAACTAATTTGGTATGGTATAATTCAGTATAATTCTTACGAGTTCCAATTGCTATTAGGTAAGATGGCGGATGCGCGATGTACCACTTGGAAATTTAATTACTTGATGTAAGAGTTATTGTTTGACGAACGACAAGTTAATTCACTCGTGATGAATGTCAATAATGTGCGTAAGTAATTTATAATTCATTTAATAAACGTGCCTAATTTTTACTAAGCGAAATACGGGCGTTAATAAACGCCCTAAGCATTTGCTTATACGAGACAATTTTGAAAAGGTTAGTCCCTGCATTCCTGACACAGTTAAGAGGTCCGCATATTAATTAATGTGTCATAACTATCGAAGTCCCCCTGCTAACCCGTCCTTGAATCGTAGTAAACAGGTGTGGGTAAAAAATAGGATCAGATTGCAATCGAAGTTGGGATTAGCACCTTGAGATTTTTGCAGTTTTGGAAATATTTCGAAAGAAGAATGAGTGTCATTATTCCTCGGCTGATCATTTGTCGAAGAGCACTTTGCCTTCCTCCTTCATTCGTCCCGATGCTGACGCCTTTTCGCTGGGACGCGGACCTCACTCCTTTTTTATATGTTTTAGTGCTTGTAATAGAAATATTAAATTTATTTCTGCAATCGTGAAGAATGTATCCCTCCACAAAATCACACCACGAATAGCTTGCTTTTTAAATTTGTGCTCCTCACTTGATTACCGTGCGTCATTTGTTCTCGATTCTCTCCACGGGCCAGCGCTTGGTCCGTGGTGGCGTTCATATTTAGATGAAGCTAGAACACTTTTTATAATCCACGCAAGACTTTAATGGTATGACCCCGACCGGTTTCAACACTTTCATGTCATTCTCAAGGGACTATACTTGGTTTAAACCCCTTAGATAGTCCCTCATCTCAATATGAACTCTTAAATTCCACGAAGGTAGCTCGCAAACCATTGAAGATATCTGTGGTGGCAAGATGTCGGCAGTGGGCTTCGATGGACGGGCTAAAGAGCCCTAATAGTATATTCATTCAGTGCAGGTATATCTCAATAACTTTCCAAGTAAGTCGAAAAATATTCTTGGGCCGCCCTCCTGTTTTGTGCATAGGTTTATCCGATTGATATCACTATGCACATGATTTTTTAAATTATGCAAAGTGTATTGTTAATGTTTCGTAATAATTGAAGCGTTGTTTTGATTTGAGTTAGCGTTGCGGATTTTAAAATGTAAGCGAAAATCATTCGCGGACGCGCGATTGTTTTTGTTTGGAATGATGCCTTAATGTTAGTTAACCACCATTATAATAATATGAAACGTATTAGTTCGCGTTTACGGGATAATGTGT
Organism: Ceriagrion tenellum; assembly: GCA_963169105.1. NCBI lineage: Eukaryota > Metazoa > Arthropoda > Insecta > Odonata > Coenagrionidae > Ceriagrion > Ceriagrion tenellum. The sequence goes on along the minus strand of OY720641.1, from coordinate 133,779,899 downwards.
TGATTTATTAGTGAATAATATCGAAACATATGTGTTGGACGAAAAGGCTACGTTTTAAATAAACATAATTTACCAAGAAGCAAAATCGGTTACGCGCACTTAACACAACGCAATTTTCCATTCCCAACCGTGCCTGAGTAACATCGTGTGAAGTGCCTCGTGTTGAACGGTCGCTAATGTCTTGTTCCCACTACTATCTTCCAACCATGGTAGGATTCGCTCTTGTAACCAACATGCATTCCAATTGACTTCACTCAACCTGTGTAATTCTGACGTAGTAGTTTGCATTCCAGGACGGAAGATAACTGACGTACGATAACTATTGGCGCACTGTCAGGCTTTTGTTTTTTAAGGCGTGCGTGATTTGTATTAATTTTCAGTTAAGATTTGCAGGATGCGTCCAAATAATATGGCAATCGTTTTGGCACTGACATTGGGGGCATCTGTGGCCATATATACCACCGGCGCCGGAGACCGGCCACCGCATTTCGCGATTCACATGTTTTCCCATAATTCTCTCTTACTAGGATTCAATCTAAAGCCTGAATCACGCGATACTTGACCTTGATCAAGTCCAAGGATGCTAGCTAGCATACTAGGACTTGTGCAAGGTCAAGTATCGTGTGATACAGACCAAGAATAGTGGAAATCCTGCATGATCGCTAGCGTACTAGCTGGTATCCTTGTTTTCTTAATTGGTGCGGTACTAGTTTGATACTTGCTCCTAGTAGGACCCAGTAGCCGCCGTCCAATCACCTCTGCTCTTTTGCAATGCGGTCGTCAATTTTTTATGTCAGCACCTCCATAGTCCCTCGTGACCATTACAATTTCCGGCATTAAATAAACAACTCAAACCTCACAACAAGACACAACGGCTTGTGTACCTGAGGCAATTGAGGTTTTAATCGATAATTATGGTAGGCACTCGTGCCATTAGGATACAAAATCACCTGCATGCCATAATAAGGCCGTGAAGGGCTAAGGCTTTAAAGGATATTGCGTATGCCGTCATCATTTATCGACCGGGAACAACACCGGCGGAGATTCGTTCTCTACTAGGACTTGTGCAAGTTCAAGTATCGTGTGATCGCTCCTAGGAAGGTTTCAAGCATGCCAGATTTCGTACTATAAATCCAGTACTCGCTAGCATCATCGGACTAGTACAAGGTCCGTGTTGTTATCGTGTGATTCAGGCTTTGCGTGCGTTCCCATTACGAAAAAGTAACCTTGGTTGACGAGTTACATGCGTAGCTCAACAATGGTCGGCTTTCAGTTGCGTTCCCATTACTAGCATTATGCTGGTTGAGATTTACCATCGTAGGAATGCTATACGCGGCGGCGGCAGCCAATCGCTGCTCATATCTACCGTGGGCAGCTAGGCTTGGAGAAATTCTCCAGTGCACAGAAACTCAGCGAGCACTATAGTAGTGGGCTACTAGGCATAAGGGAATCCTGGAAACGATGATGTGATGATGGAACGCGGGTTCACGCAGCGCACTGCAACGTGTGATGCTCGCGCGGTGCGGTCGCCCTGCGCAGTGCGTGCGAGACCGGAAGAGGGCGTCGATCTCTGTCTTCTGCGCACCCCCCACTCCCCCCCTCCGCGTTTCTCCACTCTCTTGCTTCCGCCGTCCGCCGCCCGAGGGCAGTGGCGTGCTGCCTCGCAACGCGGAACACTTCCACCGCCCCTGAGAAAATGGCCAATAGAGGGGTCGAAAAAGGGGGCGGGTGCGCCTAACGCGCCATTTCCCGCCAACACCCCCTGCTCCTGATCCTCCCCCCCCTGCTCGTCCACCCACGCCTAGCATATACATCCACAAACGAGTGTCAGAGAGGGAGGGGGCGGGAGGGGGATGGGGGGTGAAGAACCCCGTCTCCGTCCCTTTACCCGGCTCTCCCGCCCCCGCAAGCATTTTATCCACCACCGCCCCTCCCCCATCCACACTTTGCGCTCGCTTCCTTAAGGTAGTCCGAGAGAGATAGTTCCCATTGTCATAATAGAGACCATATTCGAATTATACGTTTTAATTTCACCACCTGTAGGACACATCAATTAAATATTGCAATATTAATGAAGCAATAATATAGTTTTATATGACAGATATTGTAAGTAATTAAATAAAAATATTTAAACAAGTCTATAACTTGTACGATCTTGTTCTTTCTCGGCGAATTATATGAATAAATGATTCTCGGGCTTATAGCTGAGTAAGAATTTTTGTGCCTGACGTTTCGATGGATAACACTTCCATCGTCCTCAGAGCAGTCTCAGACTAAAGTAAACTCACTTTTCGGACTCAAGAGTAAAGTGTGGATGGGGGACGACGCGACTCTACGCAAACATATGCGAACTCACGCGAAGAAATCCGGGCTTCTGTTTGGCTGAAGATCTCACTTTCGCGTCTCTTCGCCTGAAACGCGTTCATGAAAACGTATCTTAACTCTCTGAATCGTTTCGCATTCGTCTCATTTGCTCCTGACTCTGAGGACGATGGAAGTGTTATCCATCGAAACGTCAGGCACAAAAATTCTTACTCGGCTAGAAGCCAGAGAATCATTTATTCAAGTCTATAACTTGTCTCATTTTCTTCACGCGGTGTGTTTGAAATTCATTCAAAACGGAAGGCTTTTTGTGATACCCTAGAACCTAATGTGGTGACAATATTATTAATTTTCAAATGTTGTTAAGGAAACACACAAACTACACGCTGATAGTTTTTTTACGATATCTAAGTGTTAGAAATACCTCATTTTGTAAATAATGTCCCTCTGGAGTGCATGCACGTACCGTTTCCCGTGTAAAAGGGCTGGTATCTTTTGGCAAATAACTGCGTAAGTAATGAGGTAAGGGGTTGAATTTTTATGGTCATTGGATAGGCGAGATATTTTTCTTTAAAATGAGACCAAATTCATTCATTTCTAGGTAAAATATTTCGCTGAAACTACCTTAAGTCATTGGAGATGCCTTAATACAAACGGAATATAGAAACAAAAAAACACCGTAAGGATATAGTAATTGTGGTGGCTGATAGATAAAATGCCGCTGTGCTGCATGACTGCATGTTATGGGCCAACGAAGAGGCGAGATGGGTATTTCCGATATACTGATGCGTTTAAATGACGCTTGCAGACAAAGATGGAGTATTTTCCTCTGTTTTTTCATAACTTGCGCTCAGATTTTTTCTCAGATGTCCAGATGTGCATGAAATTCATTTTCCGCGCGAAAGGGATCGATGGCATCAGTTTTTCGAGCTCTACTGATATCGGTTGACTTCCGGTGTCTGGCGTCACTTCCCGCCTCACTTATTGTCAAATGGCGGTAGAGAGGCGATTTCCTCGTCTGAAGGCGCGTCTCACGGAAATGCATTATCTAAGAAACTCCCCCTACTGGTTTTTAGTTCACTTTCCTTCCCACTGGTGGAGTGCGCAATAGTGCTGCTGCTGCAAATCATGCATCCGATTTCTTATTTTGGAGCGAAGATGGTGCAGCGGGGTGGGGTTGCGTAGTTACCCAGGCGTATGAAATCGCTTAGCTATACAATACAATGAAGAGCTATAACGGCGATTATCGGCGTGAAATCGGTACTCGGTCGAGTTACGTCCAAAGATATAATTTATTTGTTCATCAGCTGCCTTCCAACGTTACGGACTTCGCGCTGTCTGGTGTCCTACGAAAGATTATTTCCCATTTCGGAAAAATACGCGAGGAAACAATGGAGGATCTTCCCGAAATGCATTATGTATGAAACATGAGATCGAAGAGTACATTTTGTGGGAATTAAAGGGAGCAGTCAGTTTACTCTGTGAAGCTGTTAAATATATGCCAATTTTTGGGCCTCGAAAAACCAGTCATTACTGAAAAGGAGAACTAGCAGGAAGGGGTAATGGCTTCACGTAAATATTTTTAGGCTTCCATCGTATAGTCAACCAAAGCACAAGGTTTTTCTGCAGTTAAATGAAATCTCTGTAAATGGAGTATAATTCTAACAAAATATTTGGCAATCATTCCCAAATTATTCGGTTCGGGCTGTGCCGTGAGAGCGGAAATTCGACTCAGTCGCTGTAAATCCGAATGGACGAAGTCGACGCTACAACGCCACAATCTCTAACCAGGAACGGATTTCCGAGGAGCAACGTGGCGGCTACGCGTTCGTTTCCTCTCGTGGTAGTTGAAAAGCCATCTTGTGAATGCTTTGGGGACTTAAGCTAAGTTTTCATGGACACGTCAGACGCGCATGCGCGCGACGAGACGCGTCATTTCTTCGCGTTAACCGTTCCTACGCGAACCTACGCGTTGGAGGTACCTACGCGCCATCTACAGCAGAGAAGAAATTGGAAAAAAAAGAAACGTGACGACCGTGTGTGTGCTTACCGCTCTACAACCTATTGTTGATAATTGTGTGTTGATAGTTATCTAGCTCGATCCAAGTGCAATAGCTATTGTTCTTAGATGTCCTCTACAACTTAATTCCTCTCATCAGCACGCAAACTTGCTGAGAGCTAATCAACATGCAGTTTTTTAAAGAAAGAAATGGATGCAGTGGCATGATTGAATCCCTTTTCCCTCCACGGCTTCTCCCTTGGGTTTCTATCCCTGTAAAGATAGTCCTTATAATTGTACAGGAACGTGCACTTCTCTCGAATTTCGGAGATGATTATTTCATCCATGGAACCTACACTTCGCTGGTCAGCCATGTGTGTGATTCTGCGCGTTCCACGCGTCGAAAGGTGAAGATATTTCAACTGGGACGACGCGACTCTACGCGAACATATGCGAACTCAACGCGAAGAAATCCGGGCTTCTGTTTGGCTGAAGATCTCACTTTCGCGTCTCTTCGCCTGAAACGCGTTCATGTAAACGTGCCTTAACTCTCTGAATCGTTTCGCATTCGTCTCATTTGCTCCTGACTCTTTGGGCGCGAGTGTATTGCGGACTTTTGTCGAAATCATTGGACGGAGGGGGATGTTGCGTCACACTGTTTGCGCATTCAACCGTTCGCTATCCGCTGCGCGCGCGCCTTTGGCCAGGAATAACTCTTTTTCGAAATTGTACGTCTTTGACGCGCCCACGGCGTAGCGGTGTCTGAGCTCCTCTGGACCGAGAGACTGCAATCCCAAGTAATCTGTCTAGAAAAACAGTCTACGGGGAGAGCAGATGTGTGCATGTTCGGTAGTATCGAAACATGGTGGCAGATGCGCATGTAGGACCCATAACTGGGGGAGGAGTAAAAATAAAATCTACAGAGACAGAAAAATATCTTGGAATTACCTTAACATCTGATATATTGTGGGGATTACACATACAGAACATATGCGGCACTGCATTAAAGAAACTAGGTTTTGTTAAGCGTATAATAGGAAGGTCCTCGGATGAAAAAGTCAAAGAGAGATGCTACTTCGCTCTGGTTAGGCCTCACCTCGAATACGCCGCGAGCATTTGGGACCCTGGTCATAAAGATTTAACCAAAAAAATTAATAAAATACAAAGGAAAGCAGCGCGCTTCGTTAAAAACTGCTACGAGCGTACATATAGTGTTCCACAACTGTTAGAGGGATTAAGGTGGGAGCCCCTAGAGACTCGGGGTCTACACGCTAGGCTTAGTTTGCTTCATAATTGAGAACTGATACTTCAGAGAGACATAGAGAATATTATCATGACTCCTCACTACATCTCTAGGTCTGACAGATGCGATAAAATAAGAGAAATACTCTGCCGAACAGATAGGTACAAAAACTCATTCTTTCCGCGCACAATAAGCGACCACCATAAAAATTGAGCTCCACTTATTACACTCCTATAATACATGTCACCATTTCAGCTCCAAAAACCTTACATCTTTACACGACTGGTGACCTAACACCCCCTGCCACTCGCTCATGCGGCGGCTCGAAGGGTATTATGTAGATGTAGATAACTGTGGAAGCGCCAAAGCTCACTAATGATTTTCGCTCGATGGGGTTTGTGGTGTTTTCCTCGTTTAAGGGTTAGCAAGGTGGAATATCCTTCTTGCCAACTTTGAAAAGCGCGTAACATGCTGTCGTCACGCCCTCTCGCCCGTTAATTGCAATTATATTGGCAGCATTGCATTCCTCGTGTTCTCCTTTCCTCCGCTCCTTCGCCCAACCCATTCCATGCGCGCGTTCCCCTCAACCTGGTTTCACGTTTCGCGCAGGCCTTTCCCAACAAGTTTTTCCTCTTCCAACCTCTTCCTATTTTGCCCGCTCGTCATCTCTTCCGGAAGTCATTTTTCCTCACCCATCACATGCACAGCACCACCTCGTTTGTCTTCTTTTCCGTCCACCGCTCATTTTCGCCATCTTCCTCCACGCCCACATCTCAAACACCTGTATCCAAATTTCGTCCTCCATTCTAAGTGTCCTCGTTTCTGCCCAATGCAAAGCCACCCTCCGCTCACTCTGTGTTTTCTCATGGGCCATTTTTTATCATTTTACTTAGAAATCAATGAATTTGGTCTCATTTAAAGAAAAATATCTCACCCTTCTAATGACACCAAAAATTCAACCACTTACCACATTACTTTCGGAGATATTTGCCAAAAAATACCAGCCCTTTTATAGGGGAAATGGTACGTGTAGGTATGCACTCCAGAGAGACATTATTTACAAAATGAGGTATTTCTAACTCTTAGATGTAAAAAAACTAACATCGTGTAGTTTATATGTTTTCTCAACTATATTTTAAAATCATATTGTCACCGCAGTAAATTATTTGGGATCACAAAAAACATTGCGTTTCGAAGGAGTTTCAAACGCACCCCGCCAAAAAAATGAGTCAAGTTAAAGACTTATTTAGATATTTTCATTTGATTACTTACCATTTCTGTCATTTAAAACCATATTATTGCACAAATAATAATTGAATATTTAATTGATGTGTCCTACAGCTGGAGATATTATAACGTCTAATTCGAATATGGTCTCTATTATGACTAGGGAACCATCTCGCTCGGACTACCTTAATGGCTTTCTGATCCCCCAAGTCCCCGTCATTAACTCCCCCCCCCCTTTCATAGCGATTCCTTAACCCCTTTTGAACAAAATGACGTCGAAACATTTCACGAGTGGAAAGCCCTCCCTTCTTCCTCCTCTACACCCACTCCTCCTTTCGGTCATTTCCACCGTCCTCGCGGTGCACTGCAGTGCCGCGTCTCCGAATCTGTCGGGTGCTGTCGACGGGCGGAGACTGATCGCCCTCCAAACACCCAATCAGCCTATCCTCATCCGTCGCATTTACCCCTCCCTCTTGTTCTGCCCCTCTCGGGCGGACGACTCGTCTCTTGACGTGAATACGCGAATGGAAAGTGACTTCCGTCGTCAAGCGATTTTGCGATTTTCTTCCGAACGACGACGCCGCCTTCGATTTGAAGGCGCGGACTTCCACGGCAGTGTTCTCGGTCGGTTATATAATGGTTGTAATCATACATAGATTCGGATTAGGTTTCCTTTCACTTTTCCTTCCATTGTCTTACTCCTGAGCAAGGAAATGGAAGGAAAAGTTAAAGAAAAAGGCAACAAAAGAAGAAGAAAATTTTATATGTTGACGGATTTGAGGGAGAAGAGGAGTTATTCACGAGGTGAAAATGTGGGCGCAAAATAGAGAAGGTTGGAGGAGTTCAGCTGGAACCTGTCTTAGGACAGATTGATTGGATTGATTGATGATGATGAATCATACATACATACATACCAATCGCGCCGTTCCCTTCCTGACCAATCCTTGCAAACCTATTTTGCTTCATTTACCCCCATATACTGCTTCATTTTCGCCCTCCTGTTTTTAAGACTCCTAATATTCCTCCTCCTAAGAATTTCCTCAACCACATTCAACCACAACTTTCTAGGCCTACCTCTACCTCTCGCACCATTCATTTCACTCTCATATATTTGGTTCGTTATTCGACTCTCATCCATTCTCTCAACATGGCCAAACCAACGAGATCGATTATAACTATTATCACTATTGTCGAATGTGATGTTGTAATGATGAAAAATTAATGCAATTATAATGCAAATTTCTCAAGTCCACGTATTCCCTGGAGAATCTAACAGAGTGCAGTCAACGAACGCAGTAAATTTCAAATATAGGCAAGCTTGGAAATGTTCATCCATTTGTTTTTGAAATTTCGTAAGTTGTGTGCCAGCATGGCGATGCCCTGCAAGTGGCGATACGATTCGAGATATCGGTACACTCGCCACTTCCATACAGAAGTCAACTTCCCTTGTGTATCGCCTCAATTACTCTTCTGTTCCCCACACCCGCAATAAACCTTCGCCGCCGCCTGCCGGTGTATATAAGTTTTTCGGTGCCAGTGTGAGTTACTCTTCCCTCTTCGACGAGAACCTCGTTGTTCGGCCAATCAGTCACTGTGTGTACTGCGAGCGCTGCGACATAAACCCAGGAATACCATCGTTGTACTCGGGTGACTTCACCGATCGGTCTACGACGCCAAGGTCCTTATACCCAGGTCATGACACGATACCATAATGCACTCTGATTCCTTCATTTCGGATCGTACTCGACGTTCCTTAGCACTGTTACTCTTCATTGAGTAACCAAAAGTGTTTAACCTTGAAATAAGAACCCGCCAGCGAAGTTTCGCGACAGTCTGTCGATTAACAAAATCCTCCCGACGGACTTAATTGATGTCCCTTGATCAATCAAAGATTTAGCTGGCGCCTCTGGTTTTTGCGTTGGGCATTCGTGTTTGATCGGTAAACACCGCCGTAAGACGCGGTGGGCCCTGCTGTCGGGGCAAGAACCTTCAATTTCGTTATCATCGCAAACGGCTACTCTCGATTTGATGGCGCACATGTACGGAATCGATCATAATCGACGTTTCTCGTGGTCTAGGCGTCGTCACCGTGTGTGTCCTCATTGGCTGAGGGATCGCTTAGCGACGTTTGTTTTCCTCCCAACCGCCAATCACTCATCTCGCCCGCCCTAATTTCTTAAGGTTGACTTGCATCGCGTGCCGTTGAGCGCATCTTTCGATAATTTTCTAATCAACGAGAAACATTTTTGACTCCTTTCGCTTAAGGTAGTCCGAGCGAAATACCGTTTTACTTTGAAATCAATGAATTTGGTCTCATTTAAAAGAATAATATATCACCCTTTTAATGACACCAAAAATTCAACCCCTTACCACATTGCTTTCAGAGTTATTTGCCAAAAAATACCAGCCCTTTTACATGGGAAATAGTACGTGTATGTAACTCCAGAGAGACATTATTTACAAAATTAGGAATTTCTAACACTACAATGTCATAAAATAAGTAACAGCTTGTAGCTTGTATGTTTTCTTAACTATTTTTGAAAATGAATCATATTGTCACCACAATAGGTTCTTGGGTATCACAAAAAAAACTTTCCGTTTTGTAGGAGTTTCAAACGTACCGAGCGAAAAAAATGAGTCAAGTTATAGACTTACTTACATATTTTCATTTAATTATTTACAATTTATGTCGTATAAAATTATATTATTGCACCATTAATAATGCAATATTTAATGGATATGTCCTACAGCTGGTGAAATTAAATCGTATAATTCGAATATGGTCTCTATTACTAGGGAACAATCTCGTTCGTACTACCTTACGCGTATCTGTTTAAGCCAATTGGAATTCACCACCCTGACAGTAATGGGAGAATTAAATGTAATTTTTTTCCGAATCATTTTACGACAAGTGTGTGTTCGGCAAAATATTCTAAATTTGACGAAATTGCGTTGGAATATATCGGTTTGCAACATTGGACTCTCCGTGACATTTTGTTATTCATCAGCAACAATCATCGGCGATCTTAGTCGGCTCGCTTAGAATTTTTCAGATCCATCCAAGTTCAGATCGATTGATGAACGTAGTGATAGTCCTTCCAAGATAATTCATTAATTCTTTCATTTAAGTGACCTTAATGAACTTAATGGTTGAAGGCGTATCTTTGTGCAATGTTACCTCAGACATGACGGAAAAGAAAAATCTCTTGGTAAATTCCACACTTAAAACTTACATTCCCGACCTGGGTTTCGATTGCCTTGCAATCATTTTCAGCGCTGAAAATGAATGCAAGACATGCGAAACGTAGGTCGGGAATATAAGTTTTAAGTGTAAAATTTACCAAGAGATTTTTTTTTCCGTCATGTCTAAAGTGATCTACTCGTTCGGAAGGAAGGTTTATTTGAGAATCGGTGATAATCTGGAGATATTGAACGCGTGAAGGCCCTTATTGATTTAACGCTATTATTTCTCCCTTCATCTCCGCCGAAGGCCGGTCCTTCATTCCTTCAGTGAAAGTTATTCTTTTTATTCCCCAGCACCCTTACGACTTCGACGCACCATCTTTGTCGGCCCTCACGCCAACCTTCACCTCACTCACCCCCCCATTCACCTTCCAAACGCTTACTTTGCCACCTCTCGATTGCCTCATCCAAAACCTTCCCCCTCTTCCTTCCTTGGCCCACGATACTCGGCACTTCATCGTTTGTCTCCCTTTCCGTCTCCATTCTCTCACACAGTCACATCTCGAACGCTTTCCGTCTACTCTCGTCCTTCCTCCTCCCTCAAAGGAGTCCCCGTTTCCGCCCAAATACAGGGTGCGGCGGGATTATATATCCTGATTTGAAAGGGTCAATTTAAACAAAAGGTGTTATACGTATCGTTGTAATTATTTTTTCGGTTGGCGGTCATAACTCACATAATATTTCTCCCAATCATTTCTTTTTCCCTAAGTACAAAACTCCCAATACTACATAATATCTCCTTAAATACGAAACTGCCAAACTATGTAAAATGTTTTTTCTCTGTTTCTTCCGTTGCTAGGTTCAATTGATTTTTGTTTGTTTATTTATACCATAAAAATGGCCGAAATTATTGTTAAAGATAATCGCGTATATTTACACATTGACAGTTTTTTGTATTTATAATTTCCTTTCGGAAATTTAGAAGGAGCAGGCTGACACCGAGACCATGCTGCATCAATTATCTTCCGGTCAGAGAATAAAGGAAATTCGGGCTCCCAAGCTGCAACGCATCGAAGACCGCTTATATAATATTGTTTCTAAGTAGGGAACATACAAAAATGATAAGAGATTCTTAATTACTTACGAGCCATTGGTTCAAATTTGACTTTCTGAATTACTTAGTATAATAAATACTTACTACTGTTGACGGCTCTACTTGGTGGAATGACATATCGTGGGAGAATTTAAAACGCTTAATAATATTCCACAACCCGAATAATATTAATGGGGAATTTTGTGGAATATTACCAAGTGTCTTTAATTCTCACACAATAAATACTTCTTACAAAAAGTTTTGGAATGTTCAATTTTGGGATTTTATTATTTTGGGAAATTTTGTTCTTCGGGAATTTTAGTAGTTCGGAGTAAGTGACTCGGAATTTTGTATTGGGAAATATGTTTTGGGAGTTATGACCCCCAATCTATTTTTCTCCATATTCTACAGCATATTCGTACAGCAATACATGCATGCACACAGCATACAGTACACACGTATATACAGCATGCAGTACAAATTCAAATCAGCTAACTATGCCGTCGCACCCTGTGCAACGCTACCCCGGCTCTAAATGAAGCTCTTCACCATTCTCTTCTTGATGTTCTCCTAACCCAAGGGTCCGTCATCGACTCCCTTCTATCTCTCGACACTTCCTTTCGCTAACACCATTCTCCTCCGTATGCCTTCCCGACTTGTCTAGTTTCTTCGAGTTCCAAGATACCAGTGCAGTTGAAATACACCGATTTGGCTGTGAAAGAAATGAAAAGAAAACGATCGTTCGCGATTCACCTCACGTGGATTGCAGCATCGGACGTGTTTTATGTTCGGATGAATTTCTTGTTGTCGAGTGCATTGTTATTTTGGACTGAGTGTACAAAAACGGTACGAATGCTGCCTATGTAAGACTGTTTTTATTGATATTTTTACAACTACACAAGTGCACCTAGGTACTAGAGTTGCATCTCAAACTTTCTCCACCTCTCTCGCGAAGACGGCCACCTTACCGCTAGCTTGATCCCGCTAAAATACTCGGTTGTTTATTAACTCGTTAAAAATCGATATCACAACGTGAGTTTACGATGGTAATTGTTATTAAATACTGCTGTAAAGAGCTTCAAAAGAAGATCAAGATCTTGCTTCTACTACTTTTCATAACCAAGAAAAAGTTGTTTCATAATCTTGTTAATAAATTTTTTATGGCTCATTAGAAAGAACTGAACGTTTAAAGACACATTTAAATGTTTTTTCCTCACAATACAACAGTTTCATTACGATTTAACTTCAAGTTTCTTCACTATTAGATGTCAAAGAGAGCGCTCCGTTCGAAAACGGCAAAAAATCGGCACTTATTTTGTTCTCACCGGAATAAAAAATCGAGTGTGTAATGTGAAAATAATCGGCAGCCACAGTGAAACGTAAAATAAAACAAGCTCAAATTTAGTGTAACTCGCATTCACGTGGGTACCACGGCTCAGTTTTAATCAGTGTCGTAACTCGAGTCTACATAATTTTTGCACCGGCACTAGGTACCAGAGTTGCATCTCAAACATGCACGGCGTCTTTGCTAGCAATGGGTGTTAGCTAAGGGTGCGAGCCTGTGTGAAGGATTTTGAACTCCAAGTGCAAAGAAAACCCTTTCGTTGTCAATTAGTCGAAGTGCAACCTTCAGAAGTTTTATTCCATTCTGTCGTTGGCATTAATTTTGTGAGCCCTTAGTCCATCTCTATCGCCAGCCAAACCCAACCGGACATTCTTCAGCGCCTTCTTTTCTGCGCGCGCCAATCCGTTAATTCACATTTCCCACTTGACGTGGGCACCCCCTGCCGTTTCTCCCGTCCTGCGGTGGATTCCCATGGAAACCGGGCAGGTGTGTGCCGGGTCGTCTGGGATGGTTCGCCTTTCTTCGCGCGTGAAGCACGTCGCCGACTTTTTATTTCTCGATCCCCCGCCCTCCCGTCCATCCACGAATAGAATTTTAGGGGAAGATTATGTGTGGATAATGCCTGCGACTCTCCTGCTTAAGGTTGCTTGAGCGAAATATCATTTTACTTAGAAATCAGTGAATTTGGTCTCATTTTAAAGAATAACATATCACCCTTCTAATGGCACCAAAAATTCTACCCCTTACTGCATTACTTTCGGAGATATTTTCCAAAAAAATACCAGCCATTTTACATGGGAAATCGTACGTGCATGCACTCCAGAGAGACATTATTTACAAAATGAGCAATTTCTAACACTTAGATGTCGTAAAAAAATAACAGTGTGTAGTTTGTACGTTTTCTCATCTATATTTGAAAATTTATTATATTGGCACCGCAATAGTTTCTTGGGTATCACAAAAAAAACCCGTTTTGAAGGAGTGTCGATCGCACCGCGCGAAAAAAAGTCAAGTTAAAGAGTTATCTAGATATTTTCATTTAAATACTTAAAATTTCTGTCATGTAAAACTATATTATTGCACCATTAATAGTGAATATTTTATCATGTGTCCTACGGTTGGTGAAATCAAAACATATAATTCGACTATGGTCTCTATTATGGCTAGGGAACTATCTCGCTCGGACTACCTTAAAATGTCAGATTCTAGGAGATTTAATCTCTTCCTTTGAAGTGTTTTGTTTTGTGCCATTTGGTGACCTACCCTCAACTAATTCTTGTGGTAATTTCGGAGGATTCGGGGGAACCAGATGTCACTACCAACCAGTAGAATATGTACTCAATTAAGCGTCAAGAAATTTTTACGGAGCCCTGTATTTTCAGGATTTCCCTTAAATTCTGGATACTATTCACGTTATTATTGTCCCTTTCAGTGACAATGACAATGGTAATAAGGTGCTAGAGGTTGTCCAGCCCTCTGGAAAACCAGGAAGACCGGGAAATCTCAGGGAATTTTATTTTCACTGGAAATATCAGGGAAATCTCAGGAAAATATCGAATTGAATCTGGAATTTGCTGTGGTGTCAATATATAAAACAGCAACGGAAGCAATGTGCCTTTTTCGGCAAGTTGCTAAGTCAAATTTCAGCATTTTTCATTCCTGTGATCACCGAAAGTAGGTACAATGTTTTCTATACAGGTACATTGTGTTCTTATTGGTGATACTATCTGTAAATCAGTGACGTAAAGAACGTGACTTTATCGGCAATTTGCGAAGTCAAATTTCCCTTTCGTTGTCGCATTTAGCAAAATTAGGAAATAAGTCAATTCCTTCAGTTTTGTTTTAAGTTGTTGATCATTTTATATCAATGCTATTCATAGCAAAGTCTGGCTATAATATAACCTTGTTCCCTGAGCACCAGCATGACAATGTTTAAATCTATGAAAGGGTGGTGATGTGATTTTCTGTCAAGCTATTTTAAAGTTTAGTGTTAATTTTCCTCCAAAAATGCAAGTTTGAAAATAATCCTTACGCTTAATCACCCAAAAAACATACCGCACATTCTCTTAATATTAACGAGGAAAAATCAATATATCCTCTGGGAAAATAAATATTATATCTGGAAAACCTGGAAACCTCAGGGAATTTTCAAATGCCCAGCTGCTGGACTCCCTGTGCTAACGATCGATGAGGTGGCATTCAATTCATCACCTAATTTTGCTCTTTCTGGGAACTTGATTTGGTTTTCCTCCCCCTTCTCTCGTCCGGAATACCACGACGACTGCGTCATCCCATCACGTGCTCTTGTCTTCGGAGTCACCGCGGCTGCAACTCTCCTAATTCTATGTCTTTAAACCTGCATATTCGCTTCACTATTCTACCTATGGTTTGATAAAATGAAACTCAGACGATGTATTTTTCACACTTTATTTGGAATACCAAACAAAAGAAGTTTTTATCATAAGGACAAATGAACATATTCATTCTTTTATTCATGGTGATAACAAATCGATTTTTGCATCTCATTTATCTGGTTTTTAATCACATGTCGGATTTTTCGAGTAGAGATTTTAAATGTTCATGACATAGGTACAAAGTTGGTTTTTTTAGAAAACTTTGAGATCATATCAGCATCTAAGGCTTTGGAACCGAAATTGTTAAATGAAATTGTACCATTTAATCTGTCCCCACTTTATCATGTACCTGTCCCGCCTCTAAAAAAGCACTCCCCCGTCATCCTGACCTTCAACACGCTCCCTATTCCTATTCAGTCACACCCTCTAAGCCCCCACCACAACCACTCCTGCAGTACCCTCCCTCCTCTTTGTGAAAATATATACATGTATGTATGTATGGGCTCGCCACTGGGAGAATGTCAGAGTGCCCTTGGAAATGACACGAGAGTGTCGAAACCGGTAGGGTTTGGTATTCCAAATAAAGTGTGAAAAATACATCGTTCAAGTTTTATTTAATACGTCACTTAATTTATTTTGTCGTGTCACTTTTTCACAAAGTATCGCCTGACTCGATCCAACTCATACCTATGGTTTGACCTAAAGTTACAAGAATGGATGAAATAGTGAAAATACATGGTTTTCAGTTTTTTTTTTATAATTAAAGATTTCTCAAACGAATCCCTGTATCCAACTGCACCCACTCTTGTGATTTGAGTAATGTTTGCTGTTTAATGAAGACCGGAAATATTCCAGTTATTGGTTCTGGGGATATATTAGTCAAGGGGCACTTTCTCTTCTTTCCTTTTCGAGCAATATAAGTCTGTCGTGGACCAAGTTAGGGTCGAAATCCTTTAACAGATTCTGTCGTGGGTTTGCGTGTGACGGTGAGAGTATAGTCGTTTCATATGGCTCAATTGATTGCTCTGCAACTTCTGCTTATTTATCGGGAAAGTGACCTTTTTTGACCTCATGTTTTCATTTGTGCAACAATTAAACACTGATCTGAATGGTATATTCTCACCGTTTTCTCGCCTATTGTTACTGAAATTAGGTCGGTTTCCTCGGCGACAGAAACGAAGTACTTCGTAATGTCGTCTGTTTTGTTTTGACTTGTCCTGTGCTAATGAGAATTGTACGTAATAATGACATTTTCTTTTCTTTTTCTCTTCAGCGGCAGTTGAGGGAAAGGCGAAAAACCAGTGATCCCAATCTTTCGAAGACAAAGTAAGTACAAAACCTCTCTTCATCTTTTTAACATGCTAGTTTGGCCTTTGACCGATTCTGGTTTCTGGAGTTTGCAATGTTGATTATTCGAGGATCTCTCTCGAGTGCGTGTTGTTCCATGAAAACCTTTGTGGAGGATGTTCGCTCTGTCGTAGACGAGACTGATTTCAGTGTCTCAGGTCACAGCAAAACCATCGCTTTAATGCTCTCCCTTGGAATATTGTCTTGAGAGGGAGCCTTGTTCATTCTAATTGATACGTCGCTCCACGGCGTGCTGCATGTTCCTCCGGGTGGAATCTGCGTCACTTCCAGGAGCGGTGAATGAAGGGTAGTGATATCAAACATATTAATGCCCGTATTCATAGTCGTATTCCTAGGGGTTACCTGGGTATCCCCTAGCCAGGTAACACCTAGGGGTCCCCTACGCTGAGCGATTTATAAACCTTACCTTGGTTACATTCAGCCAGGGGACGCCTGGGTAAGAGATTTGGAAACATTCCCGCGTAAAAATACATATAAACGGTTCCGCTGCATGGTTCTCGATGCTTTCGATGCTCAGTTTTCACCGTAACCAAGCACGCTATAAACAATAATATACTGTACTGTTACACGATATTGATGAAAAATGATTGAAGGAATATGGGAGAATGTTTACAATATTACTTAAATATGTATGTAATATGAATGGTGAGGAATGCGAGGGTGGTTCAATAAGTACCCGTGTTTGTAAACAGAAGACGTTACTATGGAAAGTTGTTGATATTACCGTGTACTGCCATTAGTACAGCAGTATCAATTCGTCCCACGCGTGGGCAGCAGTACTGCGTTCGGGGAGCTTTGGGTAAGCTTCATGCCTTACCCATGAAAACGAAAGCTTGGGGGAGGGTTAGGGGATTGTAGTCCCCAGGATAACGACTATGAATACCATTTCTGAGCCAAGGGGTTCCCCCACACCTGGGGGACACCCAAGTAACGACTATGAATACGGTCCTTAGTGTAGCAGGGGAGTGGGGGTGGCGACGATTTACTTACTTATGACGGAGCCATCACAACGTCAGTTAAATTCTGACGTACGAATATGTGGCAATCAAAAATCGAATGCCATCTAGAAAATACGATACCATATGTGTGATTGGTGGGTTTAAATTAAAGAAAGATCCACATTTTACCGACACCATGGCCACAGTTTCAGTTATATGGTCAGGTTTCTTCGACCAAAATCGTTTCGTGTTTCAGTGGCAAAAGTGATGGATAAAATGTTAGCGTTTCTATAGCTTTCCGCTGGGGAGTTGCTGCGACTCCTTTTCCGTCAATGGAAAAGTGGTTTGAAGTGGCATTCCTTTTATCTATCACTACCGGAGGTTGCGATGATTGTCCTATGCCAGAATTAGGGCATCAGAATGCTTATTATGACTTGACCTGCGCCCTCGTGCGTGGTTACGAACGAGTGTGTTGCCTGGTATTTGTAAGTTATGCATGGGAACATTGTCGAGAACCCTCACAACACGAGTGCGTGTTGTTTTTATCCCGGAGGTGAGGCATGAATCGGTAATGATGGGCTGTTCACATAACACACGGATCAATATGGCGGTCTCGTCCTCGCAATACTAGCGGTAGGTTGTTTGTACCGAGTATTGCGAACGACTCCTGACCTTTTTATAAAGTCGCGTGTGCGAAGTTTTTGTTTTTTCGCTCAAGATGTGAAGTTAATTTTCCCCCTATTGCGTAGAAAGCACACCTATTTTACTCTTAGCTGTATGCAAATAATTCGATTTCAGTGTGCGTTTCAGTTGTTATACGAAATTCGATTGTAGCCTGATGGGAACAAAGTGCTTCGAGACCCTTGAAAAATTCAACAATTGACCTGGACGACCTGGGTAACTCTGGGGGAAAATATTATAAATACGCCGGGCACCCTGAATTTTAGAACTGAGATGATACGTGGCTGATGTCCCGAAATCACTTTAGGATAATTTTCGGGACGCTTAAGGTAGTTTTTTTTTCACCAGACGTTTTTATTTCACCAACTGTGAGGAACACGATTAAATATTGCATTATTAACGATGCAATAAAGTAGTTAAACATAACAGAAATTGTGAGTAATCAAATGAAAATATGTAATAAGCCTTTAACTTGACTCGTATTTTTCACGCGGTGCGTTTGAATCTCCTTCAAAACGGAAGGTTTTTTGCGATGCCGAAGAAGCTATTGCGGTGACAATAGGATTAAGTTTCAAAAATAGTTGAGAAAACATACAAACTACACGCTGTTAGTTTTTTCACGACATCATAGTGTTAGAGATTCCTCATATTGTAAATAATGTCTCTCTGTAGTGAATACACGTACCATTTTCCCTATAAAAGGGCTGGTAATTTTTGGCTAATGTCTCGGAAAGTAATGCGGTAAGGGGTTGAATTTTTGGTGTCATCAGAAGGGTGATATATTTTTCTTTAAAATGAGACCAAAATCATTGATTTCTAGGTAAAACGACATTTCTCTCAAACTACCTTAACATCAAAATGGCGAGACGTGGTTATCCACGTGGGTATCGCGCGTGGTTCCGTTATCGGCCGTTTCAATGGAGTGTGGAGTGGTGTCCTTGTTCAATCTCTTCGTGGACGGGCTCTAGATAGTGGGGAGTACACAACTCAAGCAATGTCCGATGACACCTTTGTGTGCAAGGATGATAGCGGGGATCGCCGTGTGCTTCAGAGTTGCGGCGTTGTTGATTAATGAGCGCGTCCGCCATCAGTCTGCATTCGTCTGGATTCGTCCGTGAGCAGCCGGATGAACTGAGGCGCCCCGAATAGATCGAACATTCAAGTCCAGGATTCAGTCGGTTTGGCCGGAACCCCTACTTCGAATTACTATTTCCTTAAAAATGATAAAATTTTCTATTATGAGTAAATATAGGCCAAGTGTTGCCTTGGATATTTTTTTGAAATTAATGCTTTGGGTATAATGTTATGCGACCTCTTTTGGGTATAATGTTATGCGACGAAGCGTTAAACCGCGTTAAACATTCACCTCGTAACGAAAGCCAGTCATTATACTAACTCCAGCCTCTCCTGATTTGCTATGCTGTAGGATCTGATATCATGATTTTTTAACAAACTGAGAGAATGGTATCTATAATTATCTTCGTGGTAAAAAATTTTGTAATTTATTTTAAAATACCTATTTAGAAGTAGTTTTCAAAGGAAATATGGTAATTAAGATAAACCGTAAAGAGTAAACCTTGGCAACGTTGCAGCATTCATCACAGTGTGTCGAGACAATGTGCTCCGACGAAAACCGAAAGTCTTTTGTATGGCGAAGTGCAATCTGGTTCCCATGCTTCCCTCTCTCTTTCTCTCGTCGCCTCCCTCTCGTTCTTTCCGTCATTTCGCTTCCCCCCCCGCCCCCACCCCCACCCCATCTCTTTCCATGCGTGTACCTGCTGCATAGGCCTCCGCCGGGAACTTGCATATGAGAGGCATTCGGTTCCTGGCTCCCATGCGTCTCGTGTGAGTGAGGGCGGCCGGCTCCCCGATAAATGCCTCGAACCAGCGACATCGTAGATTGCGCCCCACTCGCCATGCGTCATCACTCTCTTTGTCTTCATTATTCTTATCAACTCCGCAGACGAAGACGAGTCCCGTCGATAAGAGCGCGCCCTCTTCAAAACATATTGATCGATACACACACACACGTATACATGTATATGGTCCCCTTGTCCTCTCCTCGTGGCCTGCTCTCGTTGGAGTAGGTGCTGTTGTGCTCGCAGCGAATGACAAAAGAGCAGCAACTGTCTCTCTCATCTAACCCACTCCTATCTACTGTCCACCCTTCCCTCTCCTTTCCTTCCCCTTTCCTTCGACCAATGAGGAGGCGTTTGGTGGGTGAGGTGAGTTGAGTGCGGCGCGGCGTGTTTGTGGTAGATTAGTTTTTTGAACGGGATCTCGGGTGTCTAGATAAGGGTAGTTTTGGTGGGAGATTTCTCTCCGTAGCTACTCGTAATCTTCCAGGGTCTTTCGATTCCACATAGCCGTGGGTCCATCGATATGAGAACGTTTCTTGGCCACAATTATTTCCACCGCACGGCCGCCGTCAAGCGTGCTTACTCAGCGTTTACTGCCGTGGCACACCCGAGGAAATAAGTGGGAATATGCTGCGTCGGTCGCCATTTCGAATGCTAGTGCACTGCCTAATCAAAAAAGGCGTTGAGCGTCCTACGCTATGCTTATGGAGGTCGCTAGAGAGTAATTTTATTAATGGCGGGCGTGTTTACGTTGTTAAGACTACAATCTGTAATGAATGACCTTGCTCATTATCCTGTATTACAAACATAAAAATAATTGTAAAGAGAATGAAGGAGGTTTGTTTAACGAAAAGTCAAATTACTATTTACAGGTTCATGATTTAATGATAGAGTGATTCGTATGAGAGATAGGGTCTGACAACGAAGAAGTAACACTTTGACTTGCGCTATTCGCTTCGCGTCCTGCGCTGGTGACGCCTTCCATCACAACAAAAGGTTTATTCGAGCCATTTATATAAAAGATCCGCGGTAATCATTAGTTGTTTTTCATATAATCATGGAATCACATGCGGGCCACGCAATGTTATGCGTTTCTCATACCATCTCAACGTGAAATCGTGCTCATTTTTTTTAAACCACTGCGAATGTGGAGCGAACGGGTGAGCCAGAACCCTTAGAAAAGTTTTTCTCCTTCATCAGGCAAAGAACTCGTCAAGTACTGTCGTAGATGGTTATTGTCATGGCTTAGTTAGCAAGTTCCAAATTAATAAACACTTTGTCATGTGGTGAGGGATAGTTCAGCTAGGTGAACACATGGGAGTGATATTAAAATGGTCTCCAGCCAAGATTTTATTGTTTACCGAAAGCCAGCAAGCATACGTGGCCAGATTATGTCATGTCAGTGCTGCTTCCCTCGAAGTTGCGGGCAAGTTGACCGTATTGATGGGGCTTTATACGGCTTTAAAACTGAGGTGCATCAGAAAAAAACTTACTAGAACTGAGAAACTATTTCTTATCACCCCTCCACTCAACGGCGAACCAGCTTCAATCGATTTTACTCACTTATTCATTCTTATTCCGGTAGTGGAAGCGTTTTCCTTAAATTTATCAATAAAATAGTCTAAGTATAATTTCTTTCGGCGATTTGAAGCTGATTATAGCTCGGTTAATATTCATGGATGACTTGGTGAACCATGCGCAATATTTGCTCTTATGTAATTCAATGGACATTACGAATATTTAGAATTGGGCACTTACCTCATTTGAATGCTTTAGGCATGGAATTCCAAACGTTATTGATGGACCCACGAGGGATATTTGTTTTGTTAAATGCGTCCTCATTTTCTAGAAACATATTACTTCTCGAATGCGAGTGTCACGATGCCAACGTTGAAGGAGGCATGCCGAAGTGAATAGTATGCCCGTATAGTGGATTGGATTGGATTCTTTGGGGAGGCGACCGACGGCTAAGATCATTTGCGTCGTAGGGGGGAGGTAAGAGAGGAAGGGTGGATGGAAACCCGGCGTCGGAATTAGCCTACTCATAACGAAAGGCTCCTAGTGGACCACGGTTTAACGTCTCATCCGACCGACGGAGTACTGTACTTGAAGTGCCCTCCACAAGACACCAAGACACTCAAGTAGGGATCGAGTTTCCTCTTAAAAACATCCTCCTCTGCAGGGATTTGAACCCCGGCCGCCCGTGTGGTAGGCGAGTACTTTAGCCACCCAAAACCGGCCCAACCCCCCCCCCCCTTGAATGGTAGTATCCTTCGAGTTAGGCTAGAATCATTACGTACCTTCATTTATGGGCTGCATATTTGTAAGGCATGGTTGGTCCACGAAGTCGGAAGAAGGGCCCTTGAGGCCTTTTTTTATGCAGCCAATGACAGTCCGATTGCCCTTTAATACCCGAGTGCAAAGTTAAAAAATAATCCGTCTACCGTTTTTCCCGAAAACATCGGACAGAGGGACCATGGGGCAGATGAAGCGTTACTATGTATTTCATTAAAGGCTGTTTGTGAGAAAAAATATTGCATTAAAACTCAGATACGCATAGTCACGTGGCTCCATATGCGGCTGAGGAAATTTGTATGACATCAGCCACCCAAAGAAAGCTATAACTTTTTTTTTGAGTTGCACTGTTGACGAGGCATTCGATTTTTTCCCTTTGAGAATATGGCCTTTTCGAGTCAGTTCCATCTTCAATTTCCTCTTAAATGTTTTGAGTGTAATGTGAGGCATACGAGTTTTAATTAACACGCAAATGTACTTCCTTAAATGTGCCTTGTTAACTTAAATCACACATTTCCAGAATAATTAATGAAATTAAGGGAATATTTGAAAAATTGAATCAACTCACGGAAAAACTAAGTAACTTACCACAGAAAACATGTAGAAAATAGAACATGTTTTTGTTTTGGCCACACGGCTCTCTCTCTCAGACTTTAAGGCCTCTCTCCTGTCGTGCGACCCCGAATCGAAACCTGACTGACGGTTACCCTTGTATGCTCTCCTTCCTGCCTTTCCTATGTACTCCACGACCCCCAATCGCCTTCTCAACGAGCAGCTGCGCTTCGCCTCGAAACACCCCCTCACCTTACTTATTCTCTCCTCAAAGCATTCCTCTCTCGCCCTGATACCTAGTATACATACTTGAGAACTCCGTATTGGTAGTTGTCACATTCAGAACTATTCTGTGTGTTGACACCTTGGCCGGTGTGTACATTAAAATATTGTGTACTTATATTAAGCTTACTTATATTATAAGAATTATATTATATATATACAGCGTGTACTTTCTTCTGTGTTTTCTCTTACAATGACGGAGATTTTCCTTGATAATTCTGGGGTCAAAATCCATTGAACTATATGATTGGGGATATCTCGCCCGAGCTTCCATCAACGAAGAGAACGCGGTGATTTGAGAGACGTTTAGGCAATGCTTTGTGGTTTGACGAAGGTATTAGGTGGGGTATTCTAGGAGAACAACTATTGTATTGATATGCCCTCGTCGAAGATTCATCGTGGTCGTTGATTTTTGTGTTTGCTTCTCCGGAGTCTTATAATGGTGGGCCTCGTTTTTCCGATGCCCCCTTATTCTTAATAATAAAACAATCAGATTGTGCGGAAAAGTCCGTAATGTCTCTCTCTCTCGAAGAAAAATACGAGTAGAAGCTCGTGAGGAAGAATGCCACCGTCAGGACTATTCTCATTGTGTACCTTCGTCTCGTCGTGTGCATGTAGGTACTCAGCTTGAGTTGCGTCGCAGGGGAGAGTCTTCGGTGGGCGTAGTCCATTGGTTGACGAGGGGGTTGGGGGGGGGGGGAACGAGGCTCCATGCTTGAATGGAATCGTTCTCTTATGTGCAGTTATCACGAAGAATGCCTATCGAGTAGTTTCCTCATGTGTGTGAAAAGAGCGCGGAAGAAAATCGGTGAATGTCAGTTAAGGTAGTTTGAGCGAAGTGTCATTTTACCCTGAAATCAATGAATTTGGTCTCATTTGAAAGAAAAATAATATCTCACCCTTCTAATGGCACCAAAAATTCAATCTCTTACCCCATTACTTTCGGAGTTATTTGCCATAATATACCAGGCCTTTTACGTGTGAAATGGGTACGTGTATGCACTCCAGAGAGACATTATTTACAAAATGAGGTATTTCTAACACTCAGATGTCGTGAAAAAACTAACAGTGTGTAGTTTGTATGTTTTCTCAACTATTTATGAAAATTAATCATACTGTCACCGCAGTTGGTTCTTCGGGATCACAATAAACCTTCCCTTTTTAATGGAGTTTTCTAACGCACCGCTTGAAAAAAATGAGTCAGGTTAAAGATTTATTTAGATATTTTAATTTAATTACTTACCATTTCTGTCACATGAAACTATATTATTTCACCATTAATAATGCAGTATTTAATTCATGTGTCCTACAGTTGGTGGAATTAAAACGTATAATTCGAATATGGTCCCTATTTTGATTATGGAACTATCTGGCTCGTGCAAGTGAAGGTGAGGACCCTTTGGAGCCCTCCAGAAGAAAGCCCTCCCCTGCAACAGGTCGGCGGCGTGGTTCTCCGTGTTCAAGAGCCCAAATTTATGGTGGCCCCGCCTCCGCGCATACATATACTCAGGGTGGTGCACGGACGGCTTATGATCTAGGGTTGGGTGGTGGTCTACGTGTGCGTGAATGTGGGGAGAGGTATGAGTCGTTTTCGCCCTCTTGAGCGCGCGCAGCGGGCGGCCGAGTGGAAATTTCCTCTCGTGGCTCTCCTGGCTGCCCTGTTTGCACCCCTTCCCTCGCTACGTCGTCGTTTTTAATCGCTCCCGGGGCAACGCTGTGGGAGATCGGGGGGAGTGCTGGCGGGTGGGTGGGTGGTTGAACACACTGACCCTCCCCTCCCCACCCTACAAGACTGAGGAGAGAGGGAATGGCTAGAAAAAAGCGGGTAATATCTACATCTACGTAATACCCTGCGAGCCACCACGAGGGTGTGTGGCAGGGGGTGAAGGCCACCAAACATGCACTATTGACATGCAACTAGGATATTTAATGGAGACATGCTAGATAATAGGGTCACATGCAGCAAGGTGGTTAGTATCTACATAATAAGGAAAGGATTATTGGTTGTAATTACATGCATCATGCACTACAGACTACTCTAACTATATTTCACCTACCTATCCCTTTGGTACGCTGCCTAATGTTCTCTCTTATGGTACGCGGGAAAAATGACATTTAAAAATCTATGGGTACGACAATCTATCTCTTTAATCTTGTTAATATGATCAAACCTAGCATAATACGCAGGGGTTCTTAATATATATCTAACGTCATCTGTGAACAAATCGGTTTCGAATTTACTTAAAAGGTTTAACCTAAATTTAAACCTGCGTTCTGATAGTAATTCCCTTCCTAGATCTTCAATTAAACTTGTGACACCTATACAATTAATATAACGGACTTTAACAAATCTAGCGGATCTCCTTTGCACACGCTCTAATTCTTTTATTCTTCTATTCTTCTTCGCACTTTTTTTCCCGGTTTTGGGGCCTCCAAATCTGGGTGCGGCTTATATTCGAGGTGCGGCTTAAATTGAAGAACTTTCTTTGAAAAGTCCTAAAAAATGACGAATTTGAACAAACCAGCCATTTGGATTCTCGCGGACGCCAGCTAAACTCGCCTAAGCCACGGGGAAAGTAAGACATAACTCTGAAAAAGGTCATATTGGTGCACATTTTATTCATATATCAAAGGATAATTTAGGTAACATTGTGTCACAGTTACGTAGGTAATGTAAAAACAGATATAAAATTCTAATGTCCAATTGTGTAGGTAGTTCTTGTTTACAGTAAAAATTAAGAATCAAACAATCAGAATGTAAAATTCAAATCTAGTAATTCAGTCAGCAGGACTAGAGGAGGTCACTATGGCACGCTGTACTTGGCATTTGGAATTAACTTTTTTCCCTGTGTGAGACCCCAAAAAACGGGGTGTGGCTTATATTCGGAGAAATCCGGTATTTCACATACAGTACCCTGTATTGCTCCTAGTAAGCGGAAGAGAGAAGCTGAATGTAGAAGTCACCCGGAGAGGAGAGACACGCCAGGCCTCCATTGGTCTGCTTGAAGCCTTCCTCTAAGAAATAGGGAATTGCAAAAAGCCGAAAGATGGAAATATTTCATTACATCACACTAATATTTCCATGCAACAATAATTTTTTCCCGTGGACATGCTTCTGTACAAAGCGAATGATTGAAAAATTACGTATCATGATTAATTTTTTCCGCGATAATCACGAAGTCTCCATTCTCGGTGAAAACAGATATCTATCAAGTCAATTTTCGTTCATGGAAAATCGACTGCTCGCAGTTTTCATCTCCAATAGTTTTTGTGAGCAAATTCCTTCTTGGAGTCGTTCCGAAACTGAGAGTAGAGCAAGTGGATTCCTACACCTATATCGGAAGTACCACCACGGGAGATGGAAGAAGTACAACGGACATCAAGCGGAGATTGTCCCCAGCTAAGGAGGATTTCATTGGAAAAATGCCATTACTGGGAAAATATTCGTGTTGAGTGTGGCACACTATGGATCGGAAGTATGTGGACCATTGGTAAAGCTAACCAGAACAAACTTAGAAGCCTTCGAAACCTGATGTTGGAGGGGGATGCTGAAGATAAAAGGGACGGAAAAAATAAGAAATGATCAAGTGTGCAGAAGAGTAGAAAGTAGTAGAAAGAGTAGAGGAAAGGACCACCATACAACACCATACAGAAAAGAAGAATCCGATGAATTGGACACTCCATGAGACACAATGGGTTTATAAAGAACATACTCGAAGGAAAAATAGAGGGGAAGGTATAATTAGAGGAAGGCTCAGGAATGAGTTAATGGACCAAACCAAGAGACAATTGTTTGGGAAGAGATTTGGGGAGAGATGTAAGGGAACTGGCATTGGATAGGGAAGGGCTGCAGTCAACTAATCTTAGGATTGAACGACCAATGATGATGAATTATTCAGGATAGTGCCAACATGGCAGATGAGGCACACCCCTCTAGTGTCGGGTATCGGCCACCATCGGACCGAGGGCGCACTAATCTCCGCCTCTGAGCTTTTGTGCACCACTTCTGCCTGTCCCTCTTTAGGTAGTTTGAGCGAAATATCATAATATCATTTTACCTAGAAATCAATGAATTTGGTTTAATTTTAAAGAAAAATATCTCACCCTTCTAATGACACCAAAAACTCAACCCCTCACCGCATTACTTTCCAAGATATTTGCCAAAACATACCAGCTCTTTTACATGGGAAATGGTACGTGTATGCATTCCAGAGAGACATTATCTACAATATGAGGTATTTATAACACTTAGATGTCATATAAAAACTAACAGCGTGTATTTTGTTTGTTTTATCAACTATATTTGAAAATTGATCATATTTTCACCGCAGTAGGTTCTTGGGTATCACAAACAACCTACCGTTTTGTAGGAGTTTCAAACATACCGAGCGAAAAAAATGAGTCAAGTCAAAGGCTTATTTAGATATTTTCATTTAATTACATACAATTTCTGTCATGTTAAACTATATTATTGCACCATTAATATTGCAATATTTAATGGATTTGTCTTACAGTTGGTGCAATTAAAACGTATATTTCGAATATGGTCTCTATTATGACTAGGGAACTATCTCGCTCGGACTACCTTAAATCCTTCAATCTTGTCCGCTTCAACCGAGCTCCATCTCATCTTTGGAGTGCGTCTATGTTTTATTGTCCGTCGCCGCAAATCAACCCCGCCCACCGTGGGAATACACCCCCCACCCCACACTTCTCCTCCCCCCCCATGGTTAACTAGTTCCGGCTTAATGGCGCCCTCTGGCGACCTACGTCACGCGGAGAGTTCGCCACCCCCCCCCCCCCTCTTCCCCCCCTCCCCCCCCCTCTGACGACGTGTGACCCTCTGCGAACTGAAATTGTGACGGAAAGTTTTGCTGTCCACTGCGTCGACACACAGGCCGTTGTTCATTAATTCGCTTCTTTTCGGAAATGATTGGCATGAGTACCGCATTAATTCGGTACAAGTCTACGATTTTTGATCGTGACTGCCATTATTAAAAACGATCTCCTTTTAAGGTAGTTTGTGCGAAATACATTTTACTTATAAATCAATGAATTTGGTCTCATTTTAAAGAAAAATATCTCACCCTTCCATTGACACCAAAAATTTAACCCCTCACCGCATTACTTTCCGAGATACTTGCCAGAAAACACCAGCCCTTTTCCATGGGAAACGGTACGTGTATGCAGTCCAGAGATACATTATATTAAAAATGAGGAGTTTCTAACACTTAGATGTCGTAAAAAAACTACAGCGTGTAGTTTGTATGCTTTCTCAACTATATTTGAAAATTAATCATATTGTCACCGCAGTAAATTCTTTGGGATCACCCTTCCGTTTTGAAAGAGGTTCAAACGCACCGCGCGAAAAAAATGAGTCAAGTTAAAGACTTATTGTGTTATTTTTATTCGATTACTTACAATTTATGTCATATGAAACTAGATTATTGCACCATTAATAATGCTATATTTAATTCATGTGCCTTCCAGCTGGTGAAATCATAACGGAAAATTCGAATACGGTCCCTAGTATGACTAGGGAACTATCTTGCTTGGACTACCTTAAGGCAGAGAGCACGGAGGTGAGACGATAGAACAACTGTCGACTTCAACTCATTTAAAACAAATACTATGTATCCTTCCAAAGAACATGAAATAAAAACATAGGAAATAGCTTGATATGATTAACTAATAAGGGTTCCTTTCTCCAGGCTGTTTTTATCCCACGTCTTATTGCACCTTTAGGCTGATATTTAGTTCGGCATTATGGTGATACCTCATTGATGCCAAGGTGATTTTTGACTACGTAAGAGTGGTCAGTTTAATCGTATCTCAAATGATGCTGTCTAATTGTCATGACCGTGTTTAATGTGTTGCCCTTTTTCCCTTGTTCGTGAATTTTCTCTGACTTCACCAGATTGTGCTGGAATTCATCACATTTCCAATGAATCTTACATTATTCGGAAATAATCCCGGATTGCTTAATTTGTTGTGCTTGATTCGATTGTGTGGGCCTGACCCGTGCTATTTCGTTTCAAAAAGTTAAGTTCGGAGTATCTCCGTTGATGAGAAATCCCAATATTGACGTCTTGTCTCAAAAAGATCCTACTCTGTCGACCTGTAAGCTCCTGATGGAGTGTTTGCTGCGTCGGCAGTTCATCGTCGGATAAGTATTTGGCCGTTACCATGGCCCGCGAGTCATTTTTGCAAAATCAAGAAATTTCGCGGGATTAGTTGGCCGTCGTCCATGTAATTATTCTCGCACGTCCCCACATTTCGAGAACTTCTTTCGATCGTCTGAGCAATTCTCAACTCGAGACACGTCTGCCAATTTTTTTAAAATTTTGTTTTGCTCTGTTGCGTATTATGATCGTCATCGGTGGCGACACGAATATAAACTATGAAATGCAAATTCCGCGTAAATATATTCTCTCGACCGGGACTTCTCAACCAACATCAGGTACAAGACATAGTACAAGGTCTTGTACCTGACGGTGGCTCTGTGAGCTGAAACGCGTCGTACGCATTAAAATACCTTGTGGAATAGTGCAATTGATGTTTCAGGTTTTAATTTTCTTCTCTTCATGTTTGTTTTCTGTTACGAATAATTTTCAGGAATATTGGAATGGTTATGAAAAGCTGTTCAGGCTGACGTAATTTCTGTCGGCCGACCGACTTGTAAGTGCGCTGTTCGGTTTATTTTTATCTCATTACAGCGTGAATGTCAGCCTGCTGGTGTTTCGCTGGAATACGTTGAGACGCATTCCGTTGGCGTGTCTGTATGAGACGAGCGAGAGTATGATCTGGATTTGTACGATCGTAAATTATAATTCTGTGTAATCCACCTCCTCTCCCTCTTCGACTCTTGTAAAATACGTTTCTTCACATCAAGCTTGCCTATTTCATTTTTGTGGTTTCAGATAAATGTACCTGGTGTCAGGACTCAGATGAGAAGAAGATACTCGTTTCCGAGCAACTGAAGTGTTTATCGAAAGGGGACAATTTTTTCGGAGATATCAATTAGCATCATTAATGAAGCATTTGCACGGCCTCCTCTGGCTAAACAAGCGTGAACTTGTACAGGGTGTTGTCCAGCGCTCTGGAAAACGAAGAGAAGACCGGGACATCTCAAGGAATTTTATTTTCACTGGAAATCTCAGGGAAATATCGAATTGAATATGGAGTTTCCTGTGGTGTCAATATATAAAACAGCAACGGAAGCAATGTGCCTTTTTCGGCAAGTTGCAAAGTCAAATTTCCCTTGTGTTGTCGCATTTTGCAT
Organism: Ceriagrion tenellum; assembly: GCA_963169105.1. Lineage (NCBI taxonomy): Eukaryota > Metazoa > Arthropoda > Insecta > Odonata > Coenagrionidae > Ceriagrion > Ceriagrion tenellum. Next base: position 133,749,876 of record OY720641.1, on the reverse strand, counting down.
TCCTGTAATCACCGAAAGTAGGTACGATGTTTTCTTTATCGGTACATTGTGTTCTTATTGGTCATAGTCTGTAAATAAGTGGCATAAAGAACGTGACTTTATCGGCAATTTGCGAAGTCAAATTTCCCTTGCGTTGTCACATTTAGCAAAATAAGGAGAATAAGTCAATTCCTTCAGTTTTTTAACTTGTTGATCATTTTATATCAATGCTATTCATAGCAAAGTCTGGCAGTAATATAACCTTGTTTCTGAGCACCAGCATGACAATGTTTAAATCTAAGAAAGGGTGGCGATGTGATATTCTCTCAAACTATTTTAATGTTGAGAGTTAATTTTCCTCCAAAAATGCAAGTTTAAAAATAATCCTTACGCTTAAGCACCCAAAAGACATACCTAACATTCTCTTACAATTAACGAGGAAAAATCAACATTTCCTCTGGAAAAGTAAAAATGATGTCTGGAAAACCTGGAAATCTCAGGGAATTATCAAATGCCCGGCTGCTGCTCACCCTGTTTTAGTTTACAATTCTAATAATAATGGTGGAAATTTGTCACGTTTCTTAATAGCACATTAATAATAAAAAATTCTCTTCTAACGTTCGAGCCACTTACTGGCAATGTGTCCCACGCGGATGGAGTCGACTTCTATCGCGGGTAATTTTGAAACTCGTGCCCGACGCGCAAACATCGGCCCAAGCAACTCGCGAAACCCGTGATCAACGTCTCAAAGAATAAATGCCTCATTATGCAATCTTTGCCAATATCTATTGCACGCATTTTAAGGTAGTGCGAGCGAGATAGTTCCCTAATCATATTAGAGACCATATTCGTTATATACGTTTTAATTTCACCAATTGTGAGAGACACGAATTAAATATTGCATTATTGTTGATGCAATAAAATAGTTTTAGATGGCAGAAATTGTAAGTAATCAAATGATGATATTTAAACAAGTCTTTAACTTGACTCATTTTTTTCGCGCGGTACGATGGAAACTACATCAAAACGGAGGGTTTTTTTTTGGGTCCCGAAGAATTTACTGCGGTGACAATGTGATTAAGTTTCAAAAATAGTTGAGAAAATTCACCGACTACCTACCCACTATAGATTTTTTGACGATATCTAAGTATAGGAAATGCCTCATTTTTAATATAAGGTCTCTCTGGAGTGCATACACGTACCATTTCCTATGTAAAAGGCTAGTATTTTCTAGCAAATAACTCCGAAAGTAATGTCGTGAGGGGTTGAATTTTTTATGTCAAAGGGAGCGTGATATATTTTTCTTTAAAATGAGACCAAATCCTTTGATTTATAGGTAAAATGATATTTCGCTATGACTACGTAATGTATAGTAGGGAATGAGTATTTTTGAAATTATCGTCTTTTTAACCAGCGAATTGAGGTTCTCCGGACTCTTCCTTCTTTATGTCCTCGGGATTTCCATCATAACGTCGAGTGTATGTATGGTGTATAAGGATCCAAGAGTCTTAATCAGTGAAGACTCATCTTCGCGGCAGAAAATCGGGAAATCTGCAGATGTGACGTCGCAGCCCCCCACATATGTGTCTTTTTTATGTTCCTATTTGCAATTTTCGATGCTGTAAGCGTCATAATTTCGTCACTGCCGACACTCGGTGATATCGATGCGAAGCTGAATAGGGCAGTCGATCGAGGATCCAGATACCGCAAATTCTTCGCTCCTTTCCGAATGTCATTCCTTGTTCTGTGGATCCGATGCGGGGTCCTGGATTCAGCTCTCCGAAATTCTCCCCTTTAGTTATTAGAATATTTCCAAACCTTAACTTTTTGACTTGCGCATGGAATTAAACTCCTTGAGGTGGGTGTCGAGGCCTCCAAACCAAAGGCCAATATTTGAAATGGTAATCCTATGGATGAAATGGACGACGTTTGCCATTACCGTAGAGGCCTAAGAGATGGCAGTGGTTTTTTTCCTCTTTACAACTCGCATTTAAGTGATGTCAAAACGACAGAGTTCAAACTTTGGGTGTCTAGTTTCAAATAACGGTTCTCGATTCGCCTATCTCGGTGAAGGTTGAAATTTTAAATGGCGTTGGTTTTAATCGTGTGATCTCGTGGACTCATTGATTTCTCCGCTCGTTTTGCACGCCGAGTCGAGATTGTAACTTGATTGCGGCAAAGTTAAGAGCGTCGGTAGCGGAATTAAGTTCTCGCCTGCTAATCTTGAGGTCGTGGGTTTGATTCCTGCCTGGGTGGAATTTTCACTTCCCGTGGAATGGGCACTTGATTTCGCCAGACGATGTTGGTTAAAGAACGCAGTGTGTAAAAGACCCTTGAGGCTTTGATATTGACGACTGTATTAATATATATGGTAGAGCGAGGAATGTGAGTTATTTCTATTTTAATGGGTTCATGCAGCGTGGCGATCGTCAGGGAAAACCGGGAATTGTCAGGGAATTTTGAATTTCTGGAATAGTCGGGGAAAATTCAGGGAATTCTCTTAACAGTCAGGGAGAAACTGAAATAGGAATCCTCGTTATTTTTCTACCATTACGTTTATCGATCTATTTCCCGCCCTTTATTTCACCAACTAAAACTAACGTCCGTCGCTGATTTGCATGGAATAAGCACCATCAATTCGTGGAGTATTCAGTTGTGAATCTTAGTTTTTTATCTATCCATTTCTATCTAATTTATTTAGTTGTGAATCAGACTACAATGTATCCCTTTTGTATATCCTTATTGCGATATTTGCTTAGTTGTGTTAAAATTCATGATCACAATGTATTACGCTCAACACAAGGAATCCGAGGCTATATTGTTCGGAATATTTGACCTCGCGTTCTTTTAAAACGTCCGAAATTCAGGTCGAGAGGTAACTGCCGGAGCGCACTAGCTTGTAGTATATACATGGTTGCAGTTCTAAAAATACGAGACTATGATTAGAAAATTTAAAAGCTGCCGTAGAAAATTTAATTTAGCAGAAAAAAATATTATAGTAATCGATGACCTTTTAGCGATCGGTCAGGGAAATTGGTAAATCCATCAGGGAAAAGTCAGGGAAAGGTCAGGGAATTTGAAAATTGGATGTCAGTAGCCACCCTGTCATGGCTTCTTGATTATACGGTAAGGAAAAGCTGGTTTTTAATACAACGCGCGATTGAAGATTCAATATCGACAGAGGGCTCTAAAAAAGGAAAGAAAAGATAAACCAAGAACGGATAATCAACTTCAAGAAATCAAACTATTAAAAAGACTAATTTCCCCCAATAAATTTAAAGTAGGGGGAGCTGCCATATTTGATGAACAAAGAAGGAATCACCATAAAGATATACTTGGCATTAAATTAATTAACCCCTTATTTAATAACAATCTACGACGGGTCTTTCATTTTACGTTCGACTTTCCGGTGAATTTGGATGCCGTCATGATTTCTAGTTATTTTCCCAAAGGCGCCTCACAAAAGATACATCTGACCTTGGTGTCCTTCTTTCCAACCCCCGTTTCTCCTTCACCCCCTTCATAAACCCCTCCCCCCTCTCCAAAGTCACGTGACCGTCGCCACGGGGAGAGGTGTGCGTCGAGTTCGAAAAGCGCCCCGCCCTGTGCTGCCCCTGGTGTGGCCTAGTTGCCCCTTTCCACTCCACTCCACCCTTAACACCGTCCCCTCAATCTGGAAGCCTGGGCCCTTATTCACCAGGGAATTGACGCGGTGGAACCTCTGGAAATCCGTGGATGTGACGTCATAGCCTCCGATAAAAATCAACTTTTGAATGGCTCCGGTTGAAATTTTCGAGGCGTAGTCTCGCCAAAATTTCGTCCCCGTTGAGGCTCTGGGAATTCCGAGACTTTACCGAATAATCCCCGTGGTGTACCGTGTTGGTTTCGTATTGGCCCGTTAGGCAAGCCAGAGATGATCTGTCACTCCAGTTTCATGCGAATTTTATGTCATCGCTAAGCTCGGTTCTGATTTCAGCAGTAATACTTGCCCGGTGTGGAATCACACACACCAGCGGTGGCTGGCACAGTATGTCGTAAATGTAGATTACGGTTCGTTGCTTTTCTCTACAATCGAACCCTCTGAAAGTCATGCATTCGAGCTCGGTAGTGAAACATATTAGCAATGACAGAGGAATGAATGTTGTGAGACGAAGTGGAAGTTACCGAGTAATTGATGGAATGCGATGGACAAAGAGACTCATTTGGGAGAAGGAATTCTTTTACGTCGAGATAGCGATGCAATGAGGGTGGCGAAAGGGGAGGTGGGTTGCGAGTATTGCATCCCTGCTGAAATGAGAACCGCGCACGCTCGCCCGGATGCCAGGCGCAAGGCAAAAGCAGTCATCAGAGACTAGTGTCTTGCGCGGTCAGACCATTCAAGTAATGAGGGAGATATTTTCGGAACAGAGCCAATTTCATTGGTTTATAGTGGTTGGAGCGCTGATTGTGAGACTTTGAGTGCACGTTTTAGTAACTTTTCAAATAAACCGTAAAAAAAAACTTGGGACCTCACTTTTCTGCCGGTACATATGTTTACTCGGTCGAAATCGCCGCACATGTACTTACATAAATTATGTAGGAGTTAAGCTTCTAAATTTTTATCAATTTTTAATTCAATCCTTAGCTTAATGACTTAGTTTTACGGTGCGATATTCTAAATTCCAGTTTATCTTCTCGGCATGATACATTTATTTTTGTTAGCAATCATTTACCTTTACTTTTTGTTACTTCTGCTTTTGTTTACTTCTTGTTAGCAATCATTTACCTTTACCAACTTACCTGTGGATGGGCGGTGATCGTGACTTGTTTGCGTACTTTAACGTCTGGACTTGTGTGTTGTGATAGGCGTCGGTCAAAAACTCCGTCTCTTTGGTAATTGTCGCGAAACGTTTCGCGATCATTGAGTGAAACGGGTCTTCCACCATGATAGCCCAGAGTCGTTAGACTGGCGGAATTGCAAAATAATGCTGCCCTTTTGGCGTTTTTGGTGGTCTCGTTCATTTGTCTCCCTGCTTTCGCTAGAGCAGTGGTTTCGCATCCCTCCGCCCGTCGTGCCTATGTCTTAGAAGGGGTGATTGAGAGGTAGACACGTGAGTGACTGAAGCCTGAGATTTTCATGAAATTACGATCGCGTGTATTTTAAGAGAGTGGATTTTCGACGTTTCGAGAGTGGAAATTGTTGGTGACTTGAGGAGCATTCGCTAGTGGAGTCTCCTGCCGGGTAGATGGCGTCGCAGAATGTCGTCAAGTGCTCGTTGAGTCGCGTATGTGATAAGGTGAAGCTAGTGGCGACGCACCGATGCGGCGGCCTCCCGGCAACTGTCTGCTTGGCCGTCGAGGAAGGACTGAGCACCTCATGGGAAACGGTGGAGTGAGTGTTTGTTGCTTCATTTCGATCCCGCGGTCCGCACCGCATTTCCATCTAGTCAACTTATTTAAGGTAATCGGGGCGAGATAGTTCCCTAGTCATAATAGAGACCGTATTCGAATCATACGTTTTAATTTCATCAGTTGTAGGATACATGAATTAAATATTGAATTAATAATGGTGCAATTATATAGTTTTATATGACAGAAATTGTATGTAATTAAGTGAAAATATCTAAATAAGTCTTTAACTTGACTCATTTTTTTCGCGCGGTGCTTTTGACACTCCTTCAAAACGGAAGGTTTATTGTGATACCTAAGAACCTACTGCGGTGACAATGTGATTAATGTTCAAAAATAGTTGAGAAAACGTACAAACTACACGCTGTTAGTTTTTATATGACATCTAATTGTTATAAATACTTCATTTGTAGATAATGTCTCTCTGGAATGCATACACGTACCATTTCCCATGTAAAAGGGCCGGTATTTTTTGGCAAATAACTCCGAAAGTAATGTTGTTAGGGGTTGAATTTTTGGTGTCGTTAGAAGGGTGAGATATTTCTTTTTAAAATGAGACCAAACTCATTGATTTCGAAGTGAAGTGATATTTCGTTCAAACTCTCTTAACACACATAGCAAAAGGGGCTTAGATTGATGGAGGGGAAGTTCCCCGGATTCTTAAAATAAAGACGTTTGCACGCCAAGGGGTATTTGAATTTCAGACGATTTTCATATTTCCTGAGAAAGAGTTCTAAATACCCCTCAATTCAACTGCGGCTCCGCACCAATCCGGCATTCAACATACCCTCTAAAACACCCACCTTCGTTAGTCATGTGGGGATCTAGTCTCAGCCATGAGGTAAGCTAAGTTTTGGTTTAACCCATCGGAAAAATAACTGACGACAGCCATTCGATTTTCATGAAGATTCTCGGGATTCCGAACTCCATAGACAATGAGTAATTTCTGCAAAACCTTCTGTACTATCTGAGACCGTGGTGCCCTATTGAAATAGCACCCTTAGGTTATTGTCTCGAAGCAATTCGCGATCATTGAGTGAAACGGGTCTTCCACCGCGATAGCCCAGAGTCGTTAGACTGGCGGAATTGCGTAACAAAGCTGCCCTTTTGGGGGTTTTTGGAGGTCTCGTTCATTTGTCTCCCTGCGTTCACTGGAGCAGTGGTTTCGCATTCCTCCGCCTGTCGTGCTTATGTCCTAGAAGGGGTGATAGAGGGAGAGACACGTGTGTGGCTGAAGACTGTAGGCTGGTTTACTGAAATTGCGATTGCGTGTATCTTAAAAGAGTAGATTTTCGACGTTTCGAGGGCACTTCCCCGCCCCACGAAATTAATTACTTCACAATCAAATGGCGCGATTCGCATCGCACGCAGCAACAACTACAAACCGATTGCCTATTCGATTGTTTCACCCCGAGGAGGCAGTTGTCCACGCAGTTAGAAGAAACCACCTCCATTCGGTGAATTCCCATGCTTGCTCTCCTCGGCACGACTGATTTTGACGACCTCTATAATTCTGGCATTGACAGTAGACTCAGAATTCCTTAAGGTAGTCCGAGAGAGATAGTTCCCGATTTCATAATAGAGACCATATTCGAATTATACGTTTTAATTTCACAAGCTGTAGGACTCATCAATTAAATATTGCATTATTAATGGTGCAATAATATAGTTTTATGTGACAGAAATTGTAAGTAATTAAATGAAAATATCTAAATAAATCTTTAACCTGACTCATTTTTTCTAGCGGTGCAATAGAAAACTCCATTAAAAAGGGAAGGTTAATTGTGATCCCGAGGAACCAACTGCGGTGACAATATGATCAAACTTCAAATACAGTGGAGAAAATTCACAAACTACATACTGTTAGTTTTTTACGACATCTAAGTGTTATAAATTCCTAATTTTTTAAACAATGTCTCTCTGGAGTTACATACACGTACTATTTCCCATGTGAAAGGACTGGTTGATTTTGGCAAATATCTCGGAAAGTAATGAGGTAAGGGGTTGAATTTTTGGTGTTATTAGAAGGGTGAGATATTTTTCTTTCGAATGAAACCAAAGTCATTGATTTCTAAGTAAAATGATATTTCGCTCAAACTACCTTATGAACATAGAACGCCGAAATCGTCGTCGTAATTCTCAACCAGTACACTATTGGGTAAGTGAATACTCAAAAAAATTTGCATTGAATTAAACATTATTTGGTGGTACATTGCTCGGGTTTCCATCCGGGTCAAAGGAGTTGTCTCCGACATGTTTCGGCAGCTTACTCCGCTACCGTCTTCAGGGATGAAGTGGCGATGACAGGGAATCGGCCGCTATATATAAGAGTCCGGTGTCGTCTACTTTTCCCGCCCATTCACGTGATTGGCTCTCTTATGTCGCTCCTCCTCTGTCGACTTCAGGATTGGTCTCCACGCGTTACTCAGGTGGAAACCACTGTCACGGTTCATTTTTCTTTTTTCCAGTTTAATTCCAATGGCTTCCTTAACAATCCGGTCCCAATAGCCTCTTTCGCGGCAAAGGGCCATCGTTGAATCCAAGTCCACCCTGTGGCCGTTGACGAGGCTATGCTCGGCAACAACAGACTTTTCAGGTTGCCTCAGCCGGATGCAGCGCTCGTGCTCTTTTAATCTCGTCTCCCCTGTCCTTCCGGTTTCTCCCACATACGCCTCTCCGCCACCCACGTGCCCGAGAAATCTACCCCCGTCACATTCCCCGGGAAAGCCTGAAATCATTCATAAACATTAGCTGTTGAGATTGAGGAATGGAACTCGACATTTTTCGCGTTGCATCATTACTCTTTAAACGAGGAGCGATGGTTCAACTGTTGAAGGCTCTACTTTGTGGAATAACATTCTGGTTGGGAGAAAATAAAATATTTTTTAATTTTCAACTGCGATTTATTCTTCCCCGATCGGTTTCAACGCTAGTGCGTCATTTTCAAGGGTACATTCTCCAAGTTTTTGGGAGTGCGCGCCACATATATCCCAAATGCTCGGGGAAATTGGTTGGTTGGGAGGGGTAGGGTTTAAGTAAAAAAGGGGGTCAAACTGGTCGCAGATTCATTACCAGAGCAAGAGAAGATGTGAACTATGTATTTAATATTGACCCAAAATCAGGCTTTACTAAACACATCATTGAAACTGGACAACGTAGTAATTTTTTACCAAAGGTTTTACATGTTAGTGACAAAGGTTTTGAACTAGATTATTTTTAGAAAATGTTGAAATCGCCAAGAGACAAGGTGTCGTTGATGTGTCCGACGCCTCACTAGCTTTACTGGCTAATGCACTTGGCAGGAAATCGAGGGATCCGGGTCCGAATCCCGGTCAAGGCGGATGATTTTTTTTCTCTGTGGAAATCCCCCCAATTAATTTTGTCGGCCCCGGTGGTAAGTCCTCGCTTGTCAGTCCGAGGGTCGCGGGTTCGAGTTTCGCCTGGGTGGTTTTTCACCATTCAGGACATTGGTGTTGGTGCTCGTCTATTGTTAATTGTTAATAACCCGATGTAATAGGCCTTTGTTGTGCTGTTTTCGGGGGTGTGAGTATAAATATAAAAATATAAATAAATAAAACTCGGAGAATGTACCCTTGAAAATGACGCACTAGCGTTGAAACAGGTCGGGGAAGAATAAATCACAGTGGAGTATGACAAAGTATTTTATTTTCTCCCGACGAGAAGCGACGATTTCGAGGAACTTAACCTCGCCCGTGTTTTGGGGGTTCACTGTGTGTGTATCGCTAACGTCGCTAATCCTCCGCGCGAGAGAGAGGGAGAGATACGCCGCGAATTTTCGTCGCTGCATATCGTCGCCACTCACTCCTTTCCCATCCTTCTCTCTCAGGTGATATCGTTTAGATGGCATGGCACTTGACCCGCCCCTCATTCTCTTCCACATCCAAATCCCCCCCTTCCTGCTGTCCCCTCCCCCCCGTCCCCTCCCCCACGACCGCCGTTCATGCCCTGTGACGTCACGCCCTATCGTCCGACCCTCCCACGGATGAGAAGAGTTTGGCATTTATGTTCGAAGTCTCAGTCGTCGGATGAGGGTAGGAATGGGGGTAGGAGACTTTTTTTCGGTCGCGGGGGCGGTGGGGGAATATGCGGTCGATGTTCTGGAGGGGGCGAAATTAGGGAAGGTCAAACTAGGGATGGGCCAAATGTAGTCATTCACTGGTAACCGAGCCTGGTTACGAGGACGAGTACATGAGTACCCGAATGAATACTTGGGCACTCGAATATGAATCCGCGAATAATCATTTGCATTTGTGTTTTCTGCTTGGTGCACGACTGGCCATTGTTGATTTAAGTCTTAAAAAAGAAAGTTTAAAAACGCCAACCGTCGGTTGCACATACATTAAGTACCGATTTTCTTTTCCTTTGCTTTGGAGGTGAACATCTTCACCAATGGAATCAAATGGACGCTTGGCTATTTCGATGCTTCTCAAATCAATGGGGGAGGGTGTGAAATCGTTCTGTTCCTGACTTAAACTTTATTTTGTAGGATTTTGTGCCCTGCTCCTGACGTGAAATGCTCGGCCACAGCTGAAATGTGCCCGTCTTGCGTCAAAAGCTCTCTTCTTTTGCCCTTTTTAGCTTCATTTTAATTGGCCGTTTGGTCGAGTGTCCACGAAAGATATGGGTAGGCTATGACTAGTGAGAGAAGGGATGTACCCACGCTTTGACCAGAATTGGTCCGAATTGGCCCTCCATTGGCCCAGAATTGGTCCGGTGGTCCCCGACTCGAGGACTTATTCCATGCAGACCGCACGGCGTTAACCCGGAAAGGGAGCCAGGGAGACACCTAATCCCAAATCTTTGGGCAACGGGCTCTTCCGGCTCTCAAAGATGTGCGGTAGGGTTTTCGTGAAAGGGAGACCGACGGATACTCGTCTCAGTCGTTTGGGTAACCAAACTAATAAGAGAACTTTGGGGAGGTGGAGGCCCAATTGAGGTCCTTTTGACCTCAATCCGCCTCATTGGTGTCGGCCTCCAAGGGGTTGTGGCTCGCTAGCTTTCCCTTCCCTTCCCTCTCCTTTCTCCCATTACCACCCTACGCTCGGATATAAACGAAAGCTTCCTGCCGAGCCGGAGGTAGTTACCCCGCGGGAGTAGATGCCCGAATCCTCTGTCCACGAAAGATATCAAAGACTACAAAGGAGTATGTTTGTAAGCGACCTTTAATTTTTTTTAATTTTTCTCTTTTAAATGTAACAACAATGACGAGACGTGTTGAAAACAGGGAATACAATAGACTGAACTCACGTGAAACTCACGTACTGAAACAGATGTCGGGAGGAAGATCGAAACGTCGCGTAATGTGTGAAATTATTCCGCGCCGGAGAATGACCCCGCAAATGGTTGATAGTGGTGAAACATCAGTAAAGACGAAACAGATTCCAAATATTCGCTCTTGTTTCTTTGGCGTGAATGCCATTTCCATCCCCCCATTTGCGTTTTCTCCTCGTGGACACTTCCTCTTTCCTGCCGCAGCCCCGTGTTTGCGTTTTTGAATTGGAGCCCCTAGTCAAAAGAGCCGCTTTTGGATGTGATCAGGAGGAGGAGGTGAAGGAGATGGCAGATGACTGATGCAATTTTGGGTTGCTGGAGGCTATTTTGGATGGAATGTTGTTCATCTACATCTACATAATACCCCGCAAGCCGCCGCTTGGGCGTGCGGACGGAGGTGTTAGGTCACCAGCCGTGTAAAGATGTAAGTTTTTTGGAGACGAAATGGTGACATGTATTATAGGAGTGTATTTAGTGGAGCCCAATTTTTATTGTGGTCGCTTATTGTTCGCGGAAAGAACGAGTTCTCGTACCTATCTGTTCGGCAGTGTATCTCTCTTATTTTATCGCATCTGTCAGACCTAGAGATGTAGTAGGGAGTCATGGTAATATTCTCTTGTCTCCCCCTAAAAAACATCAGTTCTGAATTTATCATGCAACCTAAGCCTAGCGTGCAGCCTCATAGTCTAGGGGCTCCCACCTTAATCCCTCTGGAAGTTGTGAGACACAATGTGTACGCTCGTAGCAGTTTGTTGGGCGAGGAAGGGGGAGAAAGAGATTAGGTTTTGAGGACGGGATGGAGGAAATATTAGAGGGATGTAGTACGTGGAGATGAAGAAGGAAATATAGGAGGAACTTTATCCTAAAATCTATTAACTACACAGACCACAGAATAATTCATGCATCACAACGACCCGGGCTTCGATGTCTAAAAACATCATGAGGTGATTAAAAAGGTATCTCATTCCCGTATGTACTACCAATGGGAAGGAATGGGGGGGCAACATGGCAATATAAATGGGGGATACGAAAAGTTTGGGAGGAGGGGAAGGGTGTACAATGACGGATCGGATAGGGGAATTGACAAGAAGTAAACATACATTGACATTTTCGCACAAACTGCCTCAATTAAATCGCGGCTCACTCCAAATATTCGCTTTTACGCCTTTGGAGTTTTATTTCCATCTCCCCCTGTACATTTTCCTCCTCAAAGACCCCTCCCCCCGTATGTGTTTGTCAAATGAGACGGGTGTAAGGGTGCGGGTGCATAATTCGCTGATTTGAATTCGGCGCCAGGAAGCGAGGTTCAAATACGGTCCTGTGATGAAATAAGTTTGTCCAACATGTACACTTTGACATGCTCAACACTTAAGTAGTGCGAGCGAGATAGATCCCTAGTTATAATAGAGACCATATTCGAATTATACGTTTCAGTTCCACCAGCTGCAAGACGCACGAATTAAATATTGTATTATTAATGGAGCTATAATATAGTTTATATATTGCAGAAATTTTAAGTAATCAAATGAAAATATCTAAATAAGTCTTTAACTTGACTCATTTATTTCGCGCAGTGCGTTTGAAACTCCATCAAAATGGAAGGTTTATTGTAATCCTGAAGAACCTATTGCGGTGACAATATGATTAATTTTCAAAAATAGTTGAGAAAACGTACAAACTACACGCTGTTAGTTTTTTTATGTCATCTAAGTGTTAGAAATTCCTCATTTTGTAAATAATGTTTCTCTGGAGTGCATATACGTACCATTTCCAATGTAAAAGGGTTGTTTTTTCTGGAAAAAATATCTCCGAAAGTAATGTGGTAAGGGGTTGAATTTTTTGTGTCATTGGATAGGTGAGATATTTTTCTTTAAAATGAGACCAAATTCATTAATTTTTCGGTAAAATGATATTTCGCTCAAACTACCTTAAATGCTTGAAATACATGTCGTAGAATATGGTGGAATGATAATTACGACAATACCTATAACATTTTTTTTTCATTTACCCTTTCAAATCAGCGAATTATACTGCCGCACCCTGTATATAGAGCGGGGGTTGTACCAGGGAGGGGGGGGGGAGTGGAATCCATTCCCCCCGCTCCCCAACCGCCGACGCCCTTCTGACTTCACTTCCGCTCCTTTTAGCGCTGTTAGCGGCGGACGGCCAGGTATCCAACAGACGCCTCCCTCTCGCGCCCACGCATCACCCCCTTCACTTCGCTTCCCTCACCCCTGCGCATGCTTCAGGAGGAGAAGGAACCCCTCGCCCCACCCACCCCCTTACCCTCCTACCCGTCCGCAGTGTGTATAGTGAGATGGGGAAGGGAAGGAGAGTTAGTTTCTTGGAAAAAGAGAGAGAAGGAGGGGGCTGTGGGTAGTTTTCGGAGGCTCGTTCCCGTCTCCTCCGCGGCCCCTTGAATGAGGGCGTCGCCTCCGCCGCCGCGATCTTCACTTGTCTCTTTTCCTCTCCCCATTCCTCTTTCCCTTTGATCCTGCTTCTCCACGAGGTGCGGAAGGCCCCTCTGAACATTACGTTCGTATTTCGTCGCGGGAGAGTGCCGCGAAGTTTTTCGATGCTTCCGAGAGATCGCGGAAGAGAGTCCGTGACTGTCCGTCGCCGTGGTCTCCCGACGGTTTCGTCTTCGTCTCCTCGCGATTCGTGCGCGATCGGTCGACTCGGACGTATCGAACTCAAACGGGAGCGGTCGCTCTTCGGAGTGTCATTCGTGCGCGCCGTCGCCGCCATCTGTCCACCGTGCCCGTGGTCCAATAGTTTCCTCGCGTGAATCCGAATAGGCGCGATTCGTTCGTGACCGCAACGATGGTCTGTCGCACTCGTCCCAGATATGCGCGAGCCGTGTTCCTCGTCCACCAATCGCGTCTTTCCCTTCGAGATATTGTTGTCGAGTCGCCTCTTGGACCCCGGCGGCCGTAGAATACTGCGGACGGTTGCTACCTCCGCACTTGTGGAAGGCGCAGGAGACGCATCGTTGAGTGAAACATTCTCGTGAGATTGTGTTTGAGAGAATTCGATCCCGGGCCTTCGTCAAAGAGTTGCCTATGAATAATAATTTCGTGTGTAGATGAGTCTGCGGCGTAGCGTTGCGCCGCGGCGGCGTTAAAACGGCCGTCTCCAGTGTGCGTCTTGGGTTTGTGTTTGTGCCTGCTACCCTGGTGGTCCCGGCGCCTAGGATGGTGTGGTGCTTATTTAAATGGGTAAAGAGTGTCGAGACTTATGAACACCCCTGAATAAGGATTAATACCTGCGTTCACACGAGAGACATTTGAAGGACGAACGCGTATTTGCATTCGTTCGAGGTTGAAGGATTTTGTTGTACATTGGTGGACTTCATTTGGACTGCATTTCGAATATTGGAATCGGAGAGCCATTGCCTGTTATTTCCGGGCTGGTTTCCGGTGCGTTCGTGTCCTTCGTTGTGTGCTTGGAGTGCGTACTTTGAGGAAGCGCGTCGAAGAAGGGTGAAGTCTGATCGAATGAAAAGGACCACTTCAAGTGGTGTCCGGTGGATTGATCCGGTGGTCAAGGCAGGATGAGCGTGTCCGCTGCGGACGGTGGCGCCGTTAGGGGTCGCCTGCCGTCTGACGGAGGAGGCGGCGCCGAAGACTCGGGCGTGGTGGCCCTGAGGGAGTGCGGCCCGCTCGTGGTGCTTCCCAAGTGCGGCCCCGGGCGTCGGCACTTCAAGCAGCTGTCCTTCGTCGACGACTCGTCCCCCTCCCCATCTCCCACGCCCCCCGCGTCCATCTCAGCGCCCGCACCCGGCGCCGCGCCGCCTCCGCTTTCCGCTGCGGCACCCGCGGCCGCTGCCCAAGCCGCCGCGCTTATCCTCTCGGAGGCATCCAGGAGGTGCCTCTCCGAAAGGTAAAAATTGTATGTGGCGTTTGTTAAGCGTATAGTAGGAAGGTCCTTTGATGAAAAAGTCAAATAGAGATACGGTAGACCCTCGCTTTACGATATAAATCCGTTCCGGAGGACCGATCGTAAAGCGTATTCCATCGTATGTTGAATCTGCATTATTTCCGGACGAGGAATCGGTTTAAGGAGCATCAGGGCCAATCCATTCAGTGTACGCGACACAGCCAATGCATACGAAATATCCTGGATTAAAATAATTTAAAATATTATTAAACCAATATTTAAAACACTATCGATATTTAAAACCAAATGGGAGAAATTTGGAACTTTAAAAAGCGCGCGCAAAATCAGCTCAGATCCCATCCCCATCGTAAAGCGGGGGTCTACTGTACTACTTCGCTCTGGTTAGGCCACACCTCGAATACGCCGCGAGCATTTGGGACCCTGGTCATAAAGATTTAACCAAAAAAATTAACGAAATACAAAGAAAAGACGCACTCGCCGATAAAAACTGCTACGAGCGAACATATAGCGTCTCACAACTTTTAGAGGGATTAAGGTGGGAGCCCCTAGGGACTCAGAAGCTGCACGCTAGGCTCAGCTTGCTTGAGGTATTCAAAATTGGTATGTTTCAGAGCGACACAGAGAATGTTATCATCACTCCTCACTACATCTCTAGGTCTGACAGATGCGATAAAATAAGAGAGATAGACTGCCGAACAGATAGGTACAAGAACTCGTTCTTTCTGCGAACAATTAGCAATTATTAGGTACAAATGGTAAGCTGCGTCATCCCTCTGGACGACCGAGTCCTGCGTAACTCAGCCCAGTGTGGACATCGAGGAGAAGGGCTTTTTTAAGACGCTGGGGTTTTCTCTGCCTCGGTTGCGTGTTGACGGGTAAAAAAATATCCTTAAGTTAACATTCCCATTCAGGGTGGCGATCGTCAGGGAAAACCGGAAAATCCTGGCATTGTCAGGGAATTTTGAATTTCTGGAAAAGTCAGGGAATTCTCGTAACAGTCAGGGAGAAACTGGAATAGGAATCCTCATTGTTTTCTTACCATTTCGTTTATCGGCCAATCTTTCCCGCCCTTATTTCACCAACTGAAACTTAAATCCATTGCTGACGTGCATGGAATAAGCCCCATCAATTCGTGGAGTATTCAGTTGTGAATCTTATTAGTTGTGAATCATAGTTATTTAGTTGTGAATCAGACGTACAATGTATCCCTTTTGTATATCCTTATTGCGATATTTGCCTAGTGGTGTTAAAAATCATGATCACACCGCCCAATATAAGGAATCCGAGGCTATGTTGTTCGGAAAATTTAACCTCACGTTTTATTTTAACTTCCGAAACTCAGGTCGAGAGGTAACTGCTGGAGCACACTAGCTTATAGTAAATCCATGCTTGCAGTATTTGGAGCTGTTGTAGAAGATTTAGGAAAAAACGTTTTGGTGAGGGAAAACGGTAAATCCATCAGGAAAAAGTCAGGGAGTTGAAAAAATTGGATGATAGTAGCCATCCTGCCATTGGTTTGTCCGGCAGCCAAGGGGTTTCAGTAAATGATGAATGGGTTTTGAAATGCACAGCGAAAGGTACGGGATGGAGATAGTATCGTGAGAAGACGTAAATAAATGAGATTCGCTAGAAGTAAGAATGCGAGGCTGAAACAGTAAATGGGAGGGCACGAGGTGGAACAATTTCCGTAGCCTGGTGTTATCAAGGGAGGAGAATGGGTTTAGTGGTGTTGGCTTCATTGTTGTAGAATTCCAATGCCTACAAGATGCCTGTAAGGATGTAAGGGATAAGGTTTTGGGAGGAGAAATGGTGACGTGTGTTTATGGGAGTGTGTTGAGTGGAGTTTAATTTTAATTTGTGGTCGCTTATTGTTCGCGGAAAAAACGATTTTTTTTACCTGTCTGTTAGGCAATGTATCTTGCTTATTTTGTCGCTTCTGTCAGACCTAGAGATGTAGTGAGTAGACGTGATAATATTCAATGTCGCTCTGAAACGCACCAGTTCTCAATTTGTTCTGAAAGTTCTGAATAAATCTGAACCAGTGTTGATACCGGTGAGTGGACGGCTTTATATGGGCCCGTTTTCTGCTCCTGATTGGCTGGCGACCTTTCCCTTTTCGGCGCCAATATTCCTCCGTCGGAAATCATCCGTTAATTCGAATAGTCTCCCATGAGTTGTGCAGAAGAGAAATTGTCTCTAAGTTGCGTCCAAGGCAATAGTGAATTTGAAATGTCCTAATGTGTCATAAAGAATTGGGTGGCGAAGACTCTAATATGGAGCGTGGCGTGTCGCTGTGTGTTTGTCGGAGACTTGGTCATAGCGAAGGGAGAACGTAAGCAGACTCGAGGTGTTTGAGACGTGGGTTTGGAGAAGGGTGGAGAGAGGGTGGGCTTGGGGGGGCGAGAAAGACGAGCCGAGGAGGTGTGTCGGATGTGGTTGGAGAGGAGTGGAGAGATCTAGTTGGTGGCGGGAAGTTCGGAGGAGGCAGAAGAGATGGATGGATGGAGTTCGTATAGAAATGAGAAGGAATGCTGGAGAGGGCATAATAGAAGGGGAGAAGACAAGGGATGAAGATAAAGGGAAGGAAAAGGATTGGAAATTGGGGCGAAATAGGAAGAGGGGACGACATGAGCAATCCAAAAGGGATCTAATGGCAGGCCACTTATGGGAGGGACGATATGCCGTAAATTATCACTTTTAGGAATATAGCTGCCCCAAAATTTAACAATCAACCGTTAGAATACTCAGATGAAAATGAACAAATCATATTGAAAATATTTAAAAAATCGCCAACTGCGTGAAAATGATAGACCCGTTTTCACTGAGCGGTAGTCATTAGTGATGGGTCGTTCATGATTGATTCGTTCAAAATGATCGAATTACCAAGTAACTCAAATGACTCAAGATTGATTACGAGAAAACAAGTCGATCTCGATCATCAATCATTCCCATTTCCGCTTAAGTCTAGTGGATACGTTAAAGCACGTCCATCATCTATCACTCCTACCTCCGCTGGTTGCTATATGTGTACTTACCAGCAAGAATATTAGAATTACTTGCTAAGATTGCATAAAACCGGATTACAATTGCGTCTTTCAACGCCCAGTCGTCCTAGGTGTCGTTCAGGCAGGGATGTTCAGCTTAAAAGAATGATTTGCGTACCATTCGAAGGTACTCTGATATTGATTTAGAAATTAAACACGATGGTTGATACAATTTATCCTAGAACTGATTCATCTAGTCCAGTTTACGAATACAATGAAATGGCTTTAGTGTATTAAATGACGGTATTAAAATGAAAAATATTAAGTACTTATTCATAATGCTCATTGTTCCCCTGTGGTTGTGAATTAAATTAAATGGCTCTGTTTGACCCTGATTTTATTTTTTCTGGTCGAATGAAAGTATAATGCCCGGTCACTAATATAACAGAAAGGAAAGCAAAACTTCATATATCACTTAAAAGGTGAAAGAAAAAAATACTCAAGGTTATACTTTAACAGGAGTGAGTTAACAGTGAACAATGGCAGTTTCAACCTCAAGCAATAGTAAAGAAAAAGATAGCTTGGGAATAATTCATGTTCCATCCATAAATGAGAATTCCTAACTGTGTTGTATACCAACATGAATCAACGGCACCTTGGGAATAATACGTTCCTTCTTTAAATAAATGACGTTGATTTTGAGGGGAGTGAAGTACAGACAAATTTTTTAAGGCATTAGGATAATGGCCTATCTCTTCGTGTGATTGTTCCTCAAAGATAGACATTTGTAATTCTGCTCTGGAAAACCACTGTAATTCACATGCTGAAATAATCCATTTTCATTTTACCAGTTTTCGTTTACCTCAGAAAATTCTTTCGATTTTATAATTTAAAAAAATATCTGTTACAAACGATTGGTCGTTTCCTTTGGGTCCAGTCATTCATTTCAATCACTCAGTTCACTTAAGTCGATCATTTCGATCTCGTTCACACTGAGTCAGTTGACTCGAGATCGAAATGATCGACTCAGATGATGGAATCATAAAGATCGAATCATTGAAAAGAACGGCTTTGCCCATCTCTAGTAGTCATCAATGTACAGTGAAGCGATAACGGACTCATTCTGAGTCAGACAACGACCCGTAAGCTTTTAAGTCGATAATTTATCGAGAATTTAGGTTTTATCTACATCTACGTCTACGTCATACCCTGCAAGCCACCCAAAGGTTGTGTGGCAGGGGGTGTTTCCACACCAGGAATGCATTAATTATACGGCAGAACACCGAAACTACATTGAAACCAGCGTACCACACATGAAACGCGCCCATTAAAATCTACTAACCAAGATACAATCTATCGTCAATCGTTCCATCATGCAAGCGGTACAAGGACTACTAGTACAGATTCAAAATATCATGCATAAGTAAGAACATCAATATTTACATAATGCATAAATAAGAACGTAGAGAATATATAGAGAAAGATCTAAAGTCTACCTAATGTCACTATTTTCACTATTCATGACGACAGTGATAGCCGTTATGGTCCCGAATGGTACGCGGAAAAAATGACATTTTATACCTATCGGTTCTACAATCTATCTATCTAATTTTAATGGCGGGATCTAAAGATGGCGAGGTTTCGTATGATGTTTGTAGGTAATCTCAATGATTATGGAATATGTCCGTGTATTAAGGCAGCGTCCATATACCCCCGCAGTTCGCCAAAATCAGCCTCTTTCAAACTTCTCCGCAGCTCCATTGCCTAATCCATTGGCTTTTCATCTGTATTTTCGTGAAGTGTGCACTTCCCTTCAACATCTGTTTTCTTTTTTTGTCGCCTATACTGTACTTTTTTATGAGAAATACAGTGTGTAAAGGCAAGCCACTCGCTACATTAAAACGGGCCACGAGCGAGCGGTGCGAGAATATTGTAATCTTTCGGAAGGCGCCGGCCGAGAGGAGCCTCACGATTAAAAGTCTCGCACGAGGGTGGACACCGGGCTATGATCGATTGAAAAACTCAGATAACGTAAGTTCCCGAGTGACATTGGGTGAGGATGATATTAATTCTGCTCCGCATTAGAGCTGATGGAAGCGACCAAATAAGAGGGATGGCTAAAGGGCACAGCTGGCTGACTTCCTAAGATCCCTCCTTCCCACGAACCGCTCGCTAGAACGAAGTCGCTAAATCGTGTTTACCCTATTCCGGTTCATGTGGCAATTTAACAATGGCGTCATTTTTTATGTGAATTTAGGAGTTCAAAGTCCCCTCTTGTTATAAACCCATGGCTGCCACCCGCGCCAGGAATGGTGAAAATTCCATCTAAGTGGGTCTCAAACACGATACCCCAAGATTTGTCGGTTAGGACTTCATTCCGTCGCGGCGAGCGCCGGCATTTATTTCCTATCCCCTCCCTTCTTTTCTACCGCTGGTGTTTTCCTACACCCCCTGCCGCACACCGCTGCGGCGTGTCGGTGGGTTTCTATTTAATTATAATCGTATGTATACGTGTTAGCGAAGGAAGTGTTAAGCAGTAGAAGGGAGCTGGTGCCGGGGACTTCAGAGGAAGGTGTAAAGGAGAGGCTTGATGCGCGGAGTGTGCGTTGCATGAAGCAGAAACGTGGACTCTGTAAAAGGACGACGAGAATAGACTTTAGGCTTTCGAGATGTGGGTTTGGAGAAGGTGCGGTGGACCGAAAGGAAGATTTACGATGAACTGCTGGTTCTGTTATGCCCTGTTTACATCACTATCTCTCTAACCAGGTTAACTCTTATCCCTAGTAAAAGTTCGCCGTATTAACGCAGGTTGGCACTAACTGTAGTCAACTTCTTAACCACTCTGGAGTCACAAGGGTTGGCGATAGTGAACCTCATTTTGAACGCATTTAAACCCAGGTTAGTTACATTAGTAGTTAAAGTGATCCAGTCCACTTGTAGCTTTTACTTGTTTTAAGAGGGTTTATATTGTCATATTCTGTATCCATGCATCCGTGCCACGTTTCTTAATTT
Organism: Ceriagrion tenellum; assembly: GCA_963169105.1. Lineage (NCBI taxonomy): Eukaryota > Metazoa > Arthropoda > Insecta > Odonata > Coenagrionidae > Ceriagrion > Ceriagrion tenellum. The sequence goes on along the minus strand of OY720641.1, from coordinate 133,729,321 downwards.
ATTTATATGCATTAGTGAAACTTGAACCGTATGTTAAGTTCAAATGTTACCTTAAAAGCACAATCGAGGACTGGTCATGGACAGAACTTGTCAGAGAAAGTCGTTTATTTCGCTGCATATATTGAGGCAAGGACTCGAAATGGAAGTTATTTATAAATCTTCCATGTCAAGATAACATCTTGAATTGTTTTTATCTAACATAATAGAGTGCAAACGACATATTAACATAATAATCTCGGGGTATCTTCTTGGTAAAGTATAGCATAGTGACATGTTCTATTAAGGAGATTCATCCTATTAATTTTCATCTGTCGTTGTATAAAGTAATGTTTGGACATGAAATGACAAGTGTATAGTTAATCACTAATGAATAAGAAGTCTAATAACCGTGCGGAACATTTGCATATTCAATCTTTTTTCTCGCCCATAAAGGTCTCGTGAATATAGCCCACAGCCCAGGAAACAAATGAAACGCGCCTTGCGATGTTTGTTGGGCTGAGGGCTACATCACCTTTTTCACACTCCACGAGAGGCCACCAGCATGTCAACAGCGGGTTAAAGCATAGAGTTATTTATACTCTAAGGGTTAAAGTATGCCGTTAAAGAACACAAATTAGCTATGCCGCCACATTAACTATCATTCTAACTTTAGTAATGTAAACGGGGCATTAGGAAAGGTAGTTTTTGGCAATGAGATCAGGAGGAGGCAAAGTAGGTGGCTGGAAGAGGTGATGAAGAGGCGACGGGTTGCTGAAGAGTGTGATATGTGGACGGGAGGATAGAGAATAGGTTTCGTGGACGGGATGAAGAATGGTAGGACGTACGCAGAATTGAAGAAATAAATACTAAGGGTAGATTAGGGCCCTGTACTTGTAGAAAATTAAATTTTTTCTCTTTCTTTCAATGATTTAAGAAACTAGATTTTGATAAACGTATAATAGGAATGTCCTCTGATGAAATAGTCAAAGATAGATGCAACTTCGCTCTGGTTAGGCCACACCTCGAATACGCCGCGAGCATTTGGGACGTTGGTCATAAAGATTAAACCAAAAAATTAACAAAATACAATGAAAAGCAGCGCGTTAAAAACTGCTACGAGCGTACATATAGTGTCTCACAACTGTTAGAGGGATTAAGGTGGGAGCCCCTAGAGACTCGGAGGCTACACGCTAGGCTTAGGTTGCTTGTGATCTTTAGAACTGATATTTTTCAGAGCGACATAGAGAATATTATCATGTCTCCTCAGTACATCTCTAGGTCTGACAGAAGCGATAAAATAAGAGAGATACACTGCCGAACAGACAAGTACAAGAACTCGTTCTTTCCGCGCACAACAAGAGACCGCAATAAAAATTGAGCTCCACTAAATACACTCCTATAACACATATCACCACTTCATCTCCAAAAAACTTACACCTTTACACGGCTGGTGACCTATCACCCCTTGCCACACGCCCATGCGGCGGCTCGCAGGGTACTATGTAGATGTAGATCCCTTCTTCCTCGAACGGGTGGAATGCTTGAATGAATAGATGTTGTGGCTGCATCGTGCATTGTGAGCACACTTTCCGGACTAATGCGTTGTCAGGCGATGGCTATGGGTCCATTATCTCGGGGCGGTAATGGAACGTGCAATGGCGTATCTGGTGTGGCGGGCGTTTTATCCTCCAGGGAATCCTGATCCGTACTCGCGTTCACTCTCGTGTCTCACACGTCCGATGGACAGATGGACGCATCTCCGTGGCCTGAACGAATCTGAAAAGGGAGCCGGTACTGTGATGGTACTGAGGTCAGAAATATCTTCACGCGTTTCGCCACTTATAGGTCATCATTCTGCTTTGCGTATTCCTTACTTCAGGGTTAAAACAAAAGAATAGTGAAAGAAAACAATGGATACTTGCGTATATAAAGCAGGAATGCGGGAATGACTTTAACAAGAAGAGTTAACTGTCTAAACAACTCCAACGTTGGAAATGGCGCCGTCTCCTTTTCTCTTTATGAGTTCCAACTGTGTGTGGAGTTGTAACTGATCAACCTCGCGTCGCATTCCGTGTTAATGGGACTTGAAGGTGATGGACATTATGAGTAAAAGCAGTGTAAAACTTGTGTAGTTCAAGATAATTAAAGCGCGGGTGACTTATGGTAGTCCGAGCGAGATAGTTACCTAGTCATAATAGAGACCATATTCGATTTATACGTTTTAATTTCACCAGCTGTATGACACATTATTTAAATATTACATTATTAATGGTGCAATAATATAGTTAAATACGACAGAAATGGTAAGTAATTAAATGAAAATATCTAAATAAGTCTTTAACATGACTCATTTTCTTCGCGCGGTGCGTTTGAAACTCTTTCAAAAGGGAAGGTTTGTTATGATACCTAAGAACCTACTGCGGAGACAATATGATTAATTTGCAAATATTGTTGAGAAAACATACAAACTACACGCTGTTTGCTTTTTTACGACATATAAGTGTTAGAAATTCCTCATTTTGTAAATAATGTCTCTCTGGAGTGCATACACGTACCATTTCCCATATAAAAGGGCTGGTATTTTTCGGCAAATATCTCGGAAAGTAATGTGGTAAGGGGTTGAATTTTTGGTAGTAATGGAAGGGTGAGATATTTTTCTTTAAAATGAGACCAAATTCATTGATTTCTAAGTAAAATGATATTTAGCTCGGACTACCTTAATAGACTGGCCTTATCTTTTCTTTAATTGTCTTATCCTAAGTGGAGCGGAACTCTTGGCTTTACCGAAAAAAAACGTCGCAGTCCACTTGGGGATTCTGTCGGATACGGATTTCTACGACCCGAAGCCAAGGTGAATGCGTCGACAGTGTCAACTGATCGCAAATCAAAACTGGTCGGGAAAATCAATCAATGTTTCGTGGTGTGTCCTGCCTATCATTGTTCTATTTCTCTATTCTGCATCTTTTGCTTCTTCCTTTCCCATTATGTCATATCTCGTTCCTAACTCTTCGTCGCCTCTCTAAATGATCGTCCTCCCATAACGCCTTCTCGCCCGTCGGATTTATTTTCTGCGCATTTGGCGCCACCTCTCCGCTACTCAATGCACTTCGCCCGTCAACAATAGTACATATTGTTGGCGCAGCGATGGCCGAGGGAGTGGAGTGTTTTCAGCGTTCAAGAGCAAGGGTGAACTTGAAATGCTGCCTTTGTCATCGTTGAACGCTGATGAGTTGAGCAGAAAACTATAGAGTGACGCGAACGGTAGTTTATTCTCGTCTGAAGTGTGTTCTGGAATGGAGTTCTCAATCATTGATAATTCCCCCAATTGACGTTTTTGCGTGTCCAATTTTCTTACTGCGCCTTTGGAGTTAGCGAGTTATGGGTGTGTCCTGTTTTGTCGTTGAGTCTCCTTCCTCTGGGCGAGGACTGTTGAAAGACATTATTATCGTCTGCTATTAAGGGAAGTGAAATTGGAGTAACAATTGAAGAGAATGTAACTACTTTGGAGATCGTTGTTCGTCATGCGTTTCTGGAAGGTCAGGGAATTTCTCTGGAAAATCCTTTTTTCGTAATTAATATTATTGCTTCTGCATTCCTCCTGCTCCGTAAAACCACTTAAGTCGCAAAAAAGATGAGTTTGGTCTGTTTTATGATCTGAATAAAAATCTCCGAAAAATAATTACATAAATGCGTGATTATTTTTTTATCTTGATGATTCTCTTCCTTGGCTCATAAAAACCTTTCCTCGAATTTCTAAGAGTCTTCTTCATCCGTTGTCCCTTTTCAATGATCCTGAATGGCCGCCCTTCGAATTAGAGTGACGACGGAATGCTCAAATCCCCCCTAGTAATAAGAGGGTCCCCCCTGCTCCGCGTGATTGGCAGTCAAAACGACGAAGTCCCTTTAACTCACGGCGATGCACGTTGGTGCCTTCGCTGACGCGTCGTGTTGGGGACGGTGGCGAATGAGTGCAGTAGACTCTTGTCGACTCCCGTCTCGGGTGTATCTCTCGGAGAAATGATTCGGCGCTTCTGAGCAGCGTCCGTGTGGACGAGTTTTTGCGTGATGATGCGCATGAAGATGCCTCGTGAGTACTCGTGATCTGCTCCTCTTGGCCGGGCGGTTGAAGCGCGTTCGCACGTGTGGTAGTCACTATCACGATCGTGCACTACACACACAACGGTGTAGCCTTGTCGCTCGCAAGAGGACGGACGGACTTACGTGACGCCCTTAGGGAGTCGATATAGTGGCACTAATCGACCGAAGTTTGCACTTGCAAGGAAAATATAATAGCTTTCATTTTGCCTGTGCTAGTGGAATGTAGATTCTGCGATAAAATCGCCTCGCATTCGGTGAATTCTTGATCACATGACTGCGTTCGGATGTTAGGAATGTAAACAACGAATGAATGAATAAATAGGGAGAGGGCACATTGCTGCAGTTGTGTGCGTCAAATATTTGTTGTGCTTGAAATTGTTTCAAATGCTAAAGTTACCTCAAAGTTGTAAGCTCATTGAGTTTTCTATTATTACATAAACAATAATTATTATCACAATTATCATACTTCATACGATGAAGTAATACACATTTGATGTAGTTTCTACAAGTTTGTCAAGTCCACGAATGCAAGCGGGAGTCGAACAGAGCAGAGAGTGTACGAACGCAATCATTGCTGAAACAATTCATGTGCATTTTTCGAAATTGTCAATTTCATCGTGATCACTTCCGTGATCAATTTTAATTGGATAAAAACCGGAAGTAATGTGTAATGGGGACGATGCCCTCGAAGTCGCGATACGATTCGAGATATTGTCGGCCCCGATGTCGGCGGAGTAAAGTCCTCGCCTGCTAACCCGAGGGTCGCGGGTTCGAGTCCCGCCTGGGTAGAATATTATCTGCCCAGGACATGGGTGTTTGTGTGTCTCGTCCGTTGTTACTCTTGTTCTCCCGACGTACATTGGTCCATTGTGCTGTACTCGGGATAGTGAATAAAAATAAATAACAAGCTTAGGCGAATGCTCCACGTGAATACTAGCACTGGTTCATTTATATTCAAAACTATAAGCGGTAGGTACCCGTTGAAATTCAACGGGTGTGGAAAACATTTTATTCATTTTTTTACTAGCGATAACAATCGAAATATATCAAGATATATCGCGCAAAATGTATCTCTTATGAATCCTATGGATTCTTCTATTTCAATTAATACGGTCTGGGCCTATGTTCACCACATATCATTATGAGGTTTGGCTTCAACAATTCCATCGGTCGTCAAGGGGACAGCGTACCAAAAACGATGATTTTTCAGCAATTTTATGATTTTTCAAAATTTAAAGTATATCAATTAGAAAACAAAATCCGATTGCAATGATGAGAAAGTATTTATTTTTCTTTCCAATGGTATTTGATCCGACTTCGTACGACCATTATTAGTAATTTAAATATGCAAAAGAAAAAGGTATGCATGCCAGAAAAAAAATTTACATGTATTGCTTATGGAAAGGCTTTTACTCGTCTGGAGTCGAACCGGAGACCATTCGGTACCCAAAAATTAACCATAAACCTTCCGAGTGACATAAGGAATCATATTACAAAGTTTTACGTCCTTCCGTGAAGTGGTTTGGCAGTTACAAGTGACCGCACATTCGCTCTTTCTTTTTTCTACCTATATAAGACGATGAATAGCGTCGCGTGTGTGCGCAGATTTCCTTGGGTTCGCATCGGCATTAATGCGGTGCTCAGTAAACTCATTAATGGCGTCATTGTTGTGGAAACGGTAGCGGATACCAATATGGATAGAGCCGCGGATACATCGAATCGAAAGACGACCCTGGTCACCATTGAAAGTTAAGCCTGAATCGCACGATACTTGACCTTGTACAAGTCCGAGGATGCTAGCTAGCATACTAGGACTTGCGCCAGGTCAAGTATGGTGTGATACAGACAAAGAATAGTGGAAATCCTGCATGATCGCTAGCGTACTAGCTGGTATCCTTGTCTTCGTAATTGGTGCGGTACTAGTTTGATACTTGCTCCTAGTAGGACCTAGTAGCCGCCGACCAATCACCTTTGCTCTTTTGCAATGCGTTCGTCAATTGTTGATGTAAGCGCCTCCATAGTCCCTCTTGACTATTACAATTTCCCGCGATCAAATAAACAACTCAAACCTCACAACAATGCACAATGGCTTGGGTACCTGAGGCAATTGAGGTTTTAATCGATAATTATGGTAGGCACTCGTGCCATTAGGATACCAAATCACCTGCGTACCACAATAAGACCGTAAGGGCAAAGCATTTAAAAGATATTGCGTATGCCGTCATCATTTATCGACCGGGAACAACACCGGCGGAGATTCGTTCTCTACTAGGACTTGTGCAAGTTCAAGTATCGTGTGATACATCTACATCTACGTAATACCCTGCGAGCCACCACGAGGGTGTGTGGCAGGGGGTGAAGATCACCAAACATGCACTATTGACATGCAACTAGGATATTTAATGGAGGTATGCTAGATAATAGGGTCGCATGCAGCTAGATGGTTAGTATCTACATAATAAGAAAGGGATTATTGGTTGTTATCACGTGCATCATTCACTACAGACTACTCTAACTATATTTCACCTACTTATCCCTTTGCTACGCTGCCTATTGTTCTCTCTTATGGTACGCGGGAAAAATGACATTTAAAAATCTATCGGTACTACAATCCATCTCTCTAATATTGTTAATCTGATCAAACCTAGCATAATACGCAGGGGGTTCTCAATATATATCTAATGTCATCTGTGAACAAATCGGTTTCGAGTTTACTTAAAAGGTTTAACCTAAATTTTAAACTGCGTTCTGATAGTAATGCCCATCCTAGTTCTTCTATTAAGCTCCTAGGAGGGTTTCAAGCATACCAGGTTTCGCACTAGAAATCCTGTACTCGCTAGCATCATCGGACTTGTACAAGGTCAAGTATCGTGTGATTCGGGCTCTACTCTCTCAGCGGATTGGTTGGTGGGGTCGAAGGGGGAGGGGTGGGGGAATGGGAGGTGGGGGAAGTTGGGGGCTTTCTGAATCCTCCCACGTCTCCGCTTTTTGCAGCTGAGAAGAATAAAGGTGGCCCGAAAGGGGGGTGGGGGTGGATATAAAGGCTGGCTATCCCCATTCCCTCCCCTCTTCTTGACCTTTGGCATCCCCTCTTTTCTGCCCACCCACCCCTCCTTCTCTCATCACCGCCATCTATTTGCGATCCCCAAACTCTGTACTCCCTCCCCCGCCTTCAATCCATCGATCCTCTCGACCGTTTCTCCTCACTCCTCCTCCCCCCCCTGCCCCCCCCCATTGCTATAGTGAGTGAGTGGTGCGACACTGTGGGGGTCTTGTGCGATGGGTGTCGTACCGGCCTCCCACCCTAGAAGGCCCGGGTTTGGATCCTTTGGAGGTCTCCTTTAAGGTGGATCTGGGGGCTGTTTCTCAGAGCCACAAGTCTAAAAGTTAGTCTCGACTGCGGTGTCGTCGTGAATTCCGCCCGAAAAACAAGTCAACAAAGAAATGAAAGTCAACTAGCGCGGATTTTGAGCTTGGTAAATTGTTATTCGGGCGAAATTCCCGACGATGCAGCAGTCAAGAGAGAGAATTATCAAATATGGTGATGTTTCACACTCTTTGACTAATTGGTAATGAAGAACTACTTACCAATTCGTTTCTGTTGAGTATTGTAATCATTAATAACTGTAAATACGAACAGTAAGTTACAATGAATGTTATTAACGCCAACATACGGTATGTTACTATGAAGTTTCGGTATGAAATTACGACGTAATGCCATTAATAGTGGTTCAATAGAAATAAACCAATAAACATAATTTCTTGAAATGTAAGGTTTATTTATAACTACCATTTAGAGCCCATCCTATAAGAAATACGTCGAGATAAACGTTTTTATCTTATGTTGTTAGGTTTACCCGAAAACTCGCATTCGCTTTGGGATCTTATAAGGTAAGTTGGGACATCAAATTACTTTCCAGCACATATTCTATTATTCGTATTTACCCAAAAACATTGCACTAACTTATGAATTGGAAATATTGCTAGGTGCACGCTCAAAATGTATCGTAATCATCAAAATACTTCCTCGTAGGTAGTGCGACCTACAATTTGCGTAATCTATGACCCGTATACCTTCTTTTGGCTATCAATAATTCTCCAGGTGAAAAATCGGCATAAATGTCTCAACTGGTTTTTTGGTCGCCTGCTGTCGTTGATTTTTTTGTTTAATACTTGAAATTCGTTGATATATGAGTGAAAATGGCGACACCTCGCCAGTGCAAGTCCAATGACCGTACGGATCCTTCCAGGGCGACACCATTCGTTCTGGACTCCGTCCTCTGCATCTACTCTACAGTGCTCAAACTTTCAACACCCCTCTCGCGAAGACAGCCACCTTACCGCTGCCTTTAAAGCCCGCTAAAATACTCGGTTTTTTATCAACTCGTTAAAAATCGATATCACAACGTGAGTTTACGATGGTAATTGTCATTAAATACTTCTGTAAAGAGCTTCAAAACAAGAGCAAGATCTTGTGTCTACGACTTTTCTTAACCAAGAAAAAGTTGTTTCATAATCTTGTTAATAAATTTTTTATGGCTCATTAGAAAGAACTGAACGTTTAAAGACACATTTAAATATGTTTTTTCCACACAATACTACAGTTTCATTACGATTAAACTGTCTTCACTATTAAATGTCAAAGAGAGCGCTCCGTTCGAAAACGGCAAAAAACCGGCACTTTTTTTGTTCTCACCGGAATAAAAAATCTAGAGTGTAATGTAAAAATATTCGGCAACCGCAGATAAACGTAAAATATAACGAGCTAAAATTTGGTGTAACTCGCATTCATGTGGGCACCACGGCTCATTTTTAATCAGTGTCCAAATTCGAGTCTGCATAATTTTTGCATCGATAGTAGGTCTTACGCTAGGTCGAGTGTGGCGTGAAACGGACTTAATCTTTCAATCAAAAGCACTCGAAATCTCGTGGAGAGATATCCGCTCTTTCTCGGCATCTCACCTGAGTGGCGCGGCGGGATAAATAATAATTTTTAATAATGATTTTTATTGCCCCTTTAACCATGATTCAAGATTAGATAATCACTTAGCAAAAATGGTTAGGCGACCCCTAAGGCATTGCCTGTTGTCGGGGGCACCTTCAGGACAGATGCAAGCCCAATGATCACTACAGAAGTGACAGAATATAAGTAATACAGAAAAAGAAAAATCCAGCAATCAGGATTTAACCAGCTTAAGAAGAGATTTAATATGATTAATCTAATTTATTTGTGTTGACAAAGAATTGAGAATACGAACTAGATATATAACAAATTGAAATTATTACTAGTTTTCTTTATAAACACAGGGATTCCAAAAAGGTTGTTTAAACAATTTATAGCAATTATCATTTACCATATTTGTAGCTGTGAACAGCTAAAGATAAACTTGCTTCAGAAAAGATTTTACATGCTTTATAGATTTGATTGTTTGAGGCGAACAATTAAAAAGTTTGGGCCCCATATATGTAAAACGTCGTTTGTACAATGTTAAGTTTGGCCATAGAGTAAGTACATATAGAGTGGCAAAGAGATAGGGAGACTCGGTTATGAGTTTTTAAATAATACTTTGGCCGATAGATGGCACAGGTGCATCGAAGTTGCACGAGAAGCCTTAACAAATGAGCTTTACCACACGGCCACTTCATTTAGTGTCGCATTACTCACATGATGTCCTTATGATGATTTCGGTGTCTGGATGTTTATTAATCGACCCATAGCAACGGAAGCGAATCTTATTGAGTCGTAGAGACCAAATTAAACATGTATTTTTATGTGCCTTCAATGAGTATCGTCTATAATGAATCGAATACACGTCAATATGATAAGACACGCGATTACCAAACACGGAGTTAACTGTTTACCGATGTATCATAGCAACGACAAAACAGTTGATACTCGATTAAAAGCACACAACAGCCATGGTAAATCTACCTCTGTATGTTGATGCAAAATCACCAAGTACCACTAGCGCCTCCAAGTGGCCTTCTCCGAAAGCCAGAATTCTTCCTTCCCTAAGGTGGTGACCCCTGAGAAATTCTTCCCAAAGCTCTCAAAAATTTATGTCCAGTTTTTAACATTGCTTTACCCCTCTGTATATACTTACTCTATGGTTTGGCTCTGGCAAAATATATTACAGGATTAGTGGGAAGGAGCGAGGCGCGGAACACGCCCGTCGGTTCTACGAGGAGAATTCTCCCTTCCCCTCCCCATATTCTCCCTCCCCCTCATCCCTCCCGTGGCATACTTAGATGCGTATTTATAGTATTCTCGGGCTTCTATGTGTAAGTACTTGCACCTTCGTGCGATGTCGCCCCCGCTCACTTTATTAAGAGCCCGTCGCTTCCCTTGAATGTCAAATCCCTTCCCCACCCGACTCCCTCCCCTCCCACTCCCTTCCCCCCTTCTCCCCCCCCCCTCCACCGAATGAATCCGTTCTCATGACATTCGTGTTTGGGCTTCGCTAAAGGCATCCCTCCCCTCACACCCCCGCTCAACCGGTCCAATTCGTGAGGATTTCCGACCGCCAGATTTTTTGTTCAAGGCCTGTGTCATCACCTTGAAATTTTCAGAATATAAATAATAAATCTTTGAAAAGGGTTGAAAATCTTTGAAAATCTTTATTCCAAATGTTACTGTTACGTACTATTGGTGTTGAAAAATCGTAAACAATGTGAGATGGGTCAATCTTTCTTCCATCAGAATGCTAAGTAACAGCCTTTTTGGTCGACAGATAAAATCAATAATTGGTTTATTTTGGTCAATCTACCTGAGCGGTTTTCGGCGACGGTATGCTCGGATGGTGACGCAAATAGTCCCGCCTATCCCCAACGAGCTTCCTTCATGGCTGCTGCCTGTACCTGAGTGCTGGAGACTAAGGAACAACTTATTATGGGCAACCATTGACTAACGAGCTAGAATTATCCTGGTGTGAGGGGCTCCCGACGTTATAACGACTCATGCCCTGTTGCAGGAAGGACACATATGTATTCTATAAAGCAATGGGACCCATAAGCCACGGCAACCATTCAATGAGTGTTGCATAAGCATTCGATTTATTTATTGGTTTCATAACTTATGGCATAGAGGTCCATAAGTAGACAAAATGGCGGATGTGTCATGAACCGCTTGGAGATTTAATTGATAGATAAAAGAGTTGTTTTGAGACAAATGACCAGTTAATTTACTCTTAATGACTAATTATTATGTGCATTAGCAATTACTCATAGGCTTAACTTTCATGAATTTTATCCGGCGGTAAAAGATTAGATCGAATATTCCAAGCTCTGAAGTATTGGTAAATAAGTTACGTAGGAAGCAGATGTGTTCCTACAACCAGAATTATTATGAGATCTGTAACTTTATGGATCTCATAACTATTGATTCCATAACTAAATGTTCTTGCAACTGGCCATCAGTCAGGGGCGAGTGTCTCCATCTAGTGGATTTTCTACCCAACTATTCCTGAACGAAAGGGTATAATGCGTCATTTTTTAAGTGGGAGTCTTATCTAAATTCTCGTCCTCTTAGTCGTATCTAAATTCATTCTCCCTTCGCTCGCTTTTGGATTCGCGGAATCCTCGCGACGCGTAGGACATTTTCCACGGCACAAAATTCTCCGAGAAATTCCGCGGAACAATGTATATTTATACTCTTCTTCCTCCTGCTATCCCTCCTGGTTTAGGCATGTTGCGTGTTCCAGTGTCACCGTCGTAACATTGGTCTCCCAAAACTTCTCCTTCCTAGAGATCAACACCTTAAGACCTCTCTCGGGATCCTTTCTTCATGTTCTTTCCATTTCTATTTGTGATTTGCTGCCCCAGATGTCGTTGGTTGTTAATACAAATCTTGCCTTAAGTCTTCATTATTTTATGTGGTCCAGGCATCTGCAGCCTTTCAATGACTTGAGGAATTCGTTTTTGACGTTTCAATCAGTTGGTAGTCTTTTCTTTTTGGTGCCCAAGTTTCTGATCCATTTAATAAATCCATGTGTGGAAAGCCATTGTATTATTGTATTTCATTTGATTGTTTTGTAGTTTTTCCTTCAGTGCTCTTCTCATAATCCCATATGTTATTTGGTTTTTGTTCGTTTCATTTAAAATGTCTTGTATACTAATAGCCATCGTGCTCAATTTCTTGCCCTCGATAATGTTTGTACTGAATTCCCACGATGCGGGGAACTATGGGAGATAATCGCTACCATCTCCAAAATGGTGAGTAGCGAATTCAACGACAGACACGTGAGTATATTTGATTCCTTCCTTGAAGTGGATGATTGGTCTGCGTGTAGCCACATCTCTCGGCACTGAAAGATGATATTCCAAAGCATGTCGAGAGACAAAATACTGTACCCTTCACGGCCGAGTCACACAAAAAAATTGATAAGTAATTGAGTGCGTAATGAACGAAGATGGAGGGTTTTTGGCCAATCAACGCTCTGCGGCATCCAAAAGCTCCCGCTCCCGGTGGTACTTTGTGTCTATGATGATGAGTTAACTTGCCTGCCGTGCATTTGTTTATTGTTTTTACCGCATGCAATACTGCAATATCACACTAGTTAATGTCAATTACGCGGACGACGGTTTTCCTTCATGGCGACGGAGAATTGAATCTCGAAGTGAAATATTGAAAAAATGTGTATTGAGACATAACGGTTACTTATAATGGGTGCACTAAGAAATAAGACGCCTTTCGTTTCGTTCGCCGCCCCTCGATCGCTCGATGGCGCGGGGAATTCGTCTGTTCCCCCTTTATTATTCTGCTCTCGAAACCCGACGGTATCCCCGCAAATATTCACGGCCAGAATGTGGATCCTGAATGTCTTTATTTTTTTCTTGGCACCCGATCGCAGTGGTGTGTTCAGTGGCCGTTCGTCCCGAATGGCGCTCTCGACGCCCGAATCGTCACTCCACGAGTCGACGACCTCAACCAACCACCTCTCACTCGATTCCCGCCCACGAAACGACGTTTCCTCGTCAATTCGAAACCCCTGCCACACGTCTCCTCATATTCGCCTCCCGTTCGTGTCCCTACGCATTCGTTTAGGGCGAATCAATCCCATTTGGAAATATTAGGGATGAGTCGATTCCGCTTTGCATCGATTCCGATTCTTTCACATCGATTCCCGATTCTCGATTCCGATTCCATCGATACTTATTCCTAATTAACAGGTGGGATATTGATATACCAGTAGCGTACGACTGTTATTTAAATTCCAATATTGGCTGAAATAAATTAACATGGACAATTAAGTCGCTCAAAAAGTATACTTATTAACAAATAGCAAATATATTCTCAGCTTATTGAGGTAGTTCATAAAAAGTACAAATTGATAGCCTACACCCAAATTTACAGAGACAAATATGATGTAATAATTGAAATTTGATTTGAATAATTATCCATCTGGAATCGACGGAATCGAAATGGACTTTAGGCAATCGATTCTCGATACCGATTCTAATCCTGAGAATCGGTGGAATCGAGAATTGACAATTGGATTCGACTCATTCTTAGAAAATATATCGAAGCCCACTGTGCGGACGGCCTGATTTCGGGTATTCGGTAATAGGCGATATCTGCATGTTCATTTTTTTTGCTCACGCCATTCTTTATTTTGCGGAGAAGTTGTTAACGTGCTAGGAGGACGACGTCAATTTCAGACGGCGGTTTGCGTCGAGACAACGCCGCTTCTCCTCGTCGCGTTCCAAATCAGCCTCCCGTGCGTTCAGCCGACTATTAAGGTAGTCCGAGCGAGATAGTTCCCATTGTCATAACAGAGACCATATTCGAATTACACGTTTTGATATCTCCAGCTGTAGGACACATCAATTTAATATTGCATTATTAATGGTGAAATAATATAGTTTTATATGACCAAAAATGTAAGTAATTAAACGAAAATATCTAAATAAGTCTCAACTTGACTCATTTTTTCACGCGGTACGTTTGAAACTCCTTCAAAACGGAAGGTTTTTTGTGATCCCGAAGAATTTACTGCGGTGACAATATGATTAATTTTCAAATATAGTTGAGAAAACATACAAACTACACACTGTTGAGTTTTTGACGAGATCTAAGTGCTAGAAATACCTCCTTTTGTGAATATTGTCTCTCTGGAGTGCGTACACGTATTATTTCCCATGTAAAGGGGCTGGAATTTTTTTAAAAATATGTCCGAAAGTAATGTGGTAAGGGGTAAATTTTTGGTGTCATTAGAGGGGTGAGATATTTTTACCTAAAATTATACCAAATTCATTGATTTCTAAGAAAAATGATATTTCGCTCGAACGACCTTAATGCTCGATTTCTTCTTGGAATGTGTCGTCGCGAGAGCGATGGAGAGTATGTCTGGGAAGAAGGAATGGATGGTTGCCACCGTGGGAGTGAGTGTTGGCCGCGTTCCCCCTTAGGGACCCCCCCCCCCCTGTCGTACCGCCCTCCTTATCGGCCGGCTGAGTGTGTTTATAAATGGACTGGGAGGCCACTGGATAGGCACCGGCCGACGGCGCCGCTCGTGGAACGGATCTCCTCTGTCGACTGCTGGAGAGCCGTTCGTTCATTTCGATCCTTATCTTTTTTGCTCTCTGAGCAGCGCGGCGCAAGTTTGTCCAGTATGGGACGATTTCTTATCCAGGGTGGCGATCGTCATGGAAAACCTGGAATTGTCAGGGAATTTTGAATTTCTGGAAAAGTCAGGGAATTCTCGTAACAGGGAGAAATTGGAACATGAAACCTCATTGTTTTCTTACCTTTACGTTTATCGGCCAGTCTTTCCCGCCCTTTATTTCACCAACTGAAACTTAAATCCATTGCTGACGTGCATGGAATAAGCCCTATTAATTTGTGTAATATTCAGTTGTGAATCTTATTAGTTGTGAATCATAGTTATTTAGTTGTAAATCAGACGTGCAATGTATCCCTTTTGTATATCCTTATTGCGATATTTGCCTAGTTGTGTTAAAAATCATGATCACAATGTATTACGCTCATCACAAGGAATCCGAGGCTATATATTGTTCGGAAAATTTTACCTCGAGTTTTATTTTAACTTCCAAAACTCAGGTCCAAGAGGTAGCTGCTGGAGCTCACTAGATTATAGTAAATACATGGTCGCAGCTCTAAAAATACGAGACGATGATTAGAAAATTTAGAAAATTTAAATCTGCTGTAGAGAATTAAATTCAGCAGGGAAAAATATTACAATAATAGTTGATCTTTTGGCGATTGGTCAGGGAAATTGGTAAATCCATCAGGGAAAAGTCAGGGAAAGGTCAGGGAATTTGAAAATTTGATATCAGTAGCCACCTTGTAATCGCCCTGCGCAGATTAGCTGCGCACGTTGTGTATCAGATGGGATCACACGACAGCACATCAAAATCTACGATTGGAACCATCTACACAGATGTGTCTGCAAATTCGCGTTACGATGTGAAAGTAAATAAAAATAGTGGGATTCACCTCATTGTAGGATCGAACTCAAATTAATGTTAATTTTTCCCGTGAATATCCCATTTTGGTGATGAATTGATATCTTCCTGTTGCAATCATTAAGTAATTTCCCGCAATCACAAGTTTCGTCTGCTAGAGCATTTGGTCACGCGGATGAGGCTACGATGTAATGTTTTATTAATCTGATTTGAGCAAATGACATCAGCAAATGTGTTTGGAACACGCTCTGTGCTAAACAGATTGAAACAGTTGAGCACAGATAAGTGATCGGGAAGCACTGATGGTTGACACGCTCAAAATATTCCTTAACATGTCACCCTTGACATATAATCCATCTCGTGTGTCGTAGGAATCTTGTCTCGAAATATTCTTTTCAGGAGGCATTTCTGGGCACAGTTTGCTTGTGACTTCATCTTCAGTTTTTCTCTGCGAACATCGTGAAGGTTGTTTGATCGAAATATCATTTTACTTAAAAACCAATGAATTTTGTCTCATTTTAAATTAAAATATGTCTCATCCTTCTAATGACTGCAAAAATTCAACCCCTTACCACGTTACTTTCCGAGATATTTGCCAAAAAAATAACCAGCCCTTTAACATGGGAAATGGTATACGTATGCACTCTAGAGAGACATTATTTACAAAATGAGGAATTTCTAACTCTGATATGTCCTAAAAAACTAACAGCGTGTAGTTTGTATGTTTTCTCGACTGTTTTGAAAAATAATCATATTGTCACGGCATTAGGTTCTTGGGTATCAGGAAAAACCTTCTGTTTTGAAGGAGTTTCAAACGCACCGCGCGAAAAAAATGAGTCATGTTAAAGACTTATTTAGATGTTTTCATTTAATTACTAACCATTTCTGTCATATATAACTATATTATGTCACCATTAATAATGCAATATTTCATTGATGTGTCCTACAGCTGGAGATATCAAAAAGTATAATTCGAATACGGTATGTATTATGACTAGGGAACTATCTCGCTCGGACCACCTTAATCGATCCCGCCCGCATTGGCACACGAGTGGAGGCTTAGAGCCAACTGTTCATCGGTGGAAAACGGTTCTGAACGTCAGGGCGTAAGGAAGTGATCCGGAAGGTTCGAGTTTGATCCTCTCTCTCCCCTATCCCCCGTGTGGACTGGGAAAAGGTAAAAATGCCGACTGTCGTCATGAACGTCGTACGCGATGCAATCATTCCTTGGCTCGCGATTATAAGATAGGAATCGTAGATTAAATTCTCTCACGCCCCCTCGTCTCTCTCTCGGGAGGCGACACGTTTAAATACTGCCTCCTTACGTCTACATCTACGTCATACCCAGCAAGCCACCCAAAGGGTGTGTGGCAGGGGTTGCCTCCGCACCAGGCATACATGAATTATGCGGCAGAACACCGAAACTATATTGAAACCAGCGTACCACACATGCAACGCGCCGATTAAAAATCTAATAACCAAGAAACATTCCATCGTCTATTGATCCAACATGCAAGGGATACAAAGACTACTACTACTACACATTCAAAATGGCATGCATAAATAAGGACATCAATATTTGCATCATGCACAAATAAGAACGTAGAGAATATATAGAGAAAGATCTAAAGTCTACGTAATGTCACTATTTTCACTATTCATGACGACAGTGATAGCCGTTATGGTCCCGAATGGTACGTGGAAAAAATGACATTTTATACCTATCGGTTCTACAATCTATCTTTCTAATTTTATTGGCGCGATCTAATCTGCCGTAGTACGAGGGGGTTAATAGTATGTTTTATACGTCGTCAGAGAAATGTTTTTCCTGAAATTTAGTCAAAAGATTAAGCCTATAATTTAATCTACGCTGTGATAGCGATTCCCACCCCAATTCTGCTAACAATCCAGTCACACTACTAAGCTTATCGTAGAATCGTATTAAAAACCTAGCTCCTCTTCGCTGCACGCGATCTAATTCTGATATCAACCCTGCTTCATATGGATCCCACACACTGGCAGCATATTACAGATGAGGCCTATCGAATGAAAAATGACTACGTTCTTCACTTTCTCATCACATTTTCCGTGTATTTTCTTGATAAAGCCTAGCTTCCTGTATGCTTGACCGCATATTTCTCGAATGTATTTTCCCCAAGATATGTCGTGAGTAATTGCGACCCCTAAGTACTTAACAGACTCGGCGTTCATTATTTCCGTATTATTAATTCGGTGAGTTCTACCTGGCCTATTTTCTTTTTCCAAAAACTGACTGCTACGCACTTTTTTATGTTTAGTTTCATCTGCCACTTTTCGTACCAAGCATGAATAGCAAGTAAGTCCATTGTTAACGAGTCGCTCTCTTCGGAATTGGTAATATCCATATACACAACCGCGTCTTCTGCGAAGAGTCGAAGCTTACTTTTAACGACGTTGCTAATATCATTTATGTACAAAGGAAATAAAAGTGGACCAATGACACTTCCCTGAGGAACACCCGTTGTGACACAGTTTCAATTTAAAATAAAGGAGCTCATTAATTTCTTGTAAATATTCATTTTATTCAGTACATTTTGATTATTTTGCCAATATCATAGCCTGTTTATTTATCTTTTAAAGTAGTTTTACCGTCTTAAATCCATTTGCTCGGGCAGCACCAAATTGTATCTGCTCTCGTGGCCCCGAGGAAGGGTCGACCCTCATTTAGCTGGTCCCCTTTTAGTCGTATGTTGGAGCCATGACGTTCAAGGATTTTACGATTATTTTTTAAGTGAAAAATAGGGAGAATCGAGTATTAGAAGTTAAGCTCGATTGTCATGATCGACTTGTGTGCTTTGTTTGCTCTTACTAAACCTAGTTCCTCTTCGCTGCACCTACAAACCTAGCTCCTCTTCCATAGTTTCCTCGCGTTCATTCCTGCCTACCTACCTACCCCCGTTCTCTCCATGGATTCGTCCCTTTTCAAAGCTCTCTTCCCCTCCCCCCCCCCTACGCTCGTGTTATTGGCTCTCCCCGGTTCCCATTAACGACAAAATGTTTCTCAATACCGCAATCCCCTCCCCACTCCTTCCTCCCCCCCTCCCTACCTCCGCTCCCTCCCTTCCCCCTTCCTCGTCTGCCTTCTTCCGGTGGAATGAGTCTTACCCATCTCTCTCCCCTCTCTTGTAGAACTTTGGATTGTTTTCAGCCGTCTGCTCCACCTTCGCCTCTCTGCGGTCTGTGTGTATGTCGCGCTACTTCGCCCTAGAATAGTTTTGGTAGCTCAAGTGAGAGATGAACATACCCGCTTCCTCTTCTTCTCCTCCGCCACCGTCGTCCAACCCCCACGTCGTACAACATTGTTTGTGTTTTCGTGGTGCGAGTGAGTGAGTGTTTCAGTGTGTCGTCTTTTCCGTTGGTTTTCTCATCTCCGATTGTCGATACCAGCGTCCGTGGCCGACTACATATGCGTGGGAGACGATGTGTTATAGGTAGGTGTGTTGAATCTGCTTTTGGATCGGAAGTGAAATCCGTCTCAATCTGTCTCCATCCTCTTATGTCTCCTCTTGAGTGACTCAAAAGAGTGTCCCAACAAAGCGTTCTTCATTCATGTTCCAGTATCGGGTATCTTTTTTTCTCCGTGGGAGACCGTCAAGGTGGTACGAGCGAGATAGTTCCTTAATCATAATTGAAACCATATTCGCCTTCTACGTTTTAATTTCACCAGCTGTGAGACGCACGCATTAAACATTGCATTGTTAATGGTGACATAATATAGTTTCACATATCAACAGTTAAAATTAAGCAAATGAAAACATCTAAATAAGTCTTTAACTCGACTCATTTTTTTCGCGCGGTGCGTTTGAAAATCCTTCAAAACGGAAGGTTTCTTGTGATCCCGAAGAGTTTACTGCGGTGACAATATGTTTAATTTTCAAAAATAGTTGAGAAAACACACAAACTACACTCTTTTAGTTTTTTGACGTGATCTAAGTGTAGGGAATGCCTCATTTTTAATATAAGGTCTCTCTGGAGTACATACACGTACCATTTCCCATATAAAATGGCTGGTATTTTCTGGAAAATATTTCCGAAATTAGTGTGATAAGGGGTTGAATTTTTGTTGTCCATCGAGGGTTGATATATTTTTCTTTAAAATGAGACCAAATTCATCGATTTCTAGGTGAAATGATATTTAGCTCAGACTACCCTGAAGTGTCGAAATTCGCCTTCCGATATTATCGTGATCTAGGCTCGATGATTTCTTCGAAGTTTCACATCAGTAGGAGGAGTGTCGTGCGTGGTGGCACGTGAAATCTTCGTATCCAAGGCTACGCGTCTATCGCAGATGTCGTGTGCTGTGCCTTACGTCAGTGGATCGTTCTCGGTCATCTTAAAAAAAGATGTCCAGCCTCCTTCCCTCTGGATCGTTTGACTTTATTAGTGCTTGCGTCTGTAACCCGTTGTTGTCCTTTCCGCTTAGAAACGCTTTCCTGCATTGGAAGGAATCCCAAACGTTAATTCTCCCTTCCTCGGCTAACTTGTCGCTTGTATATCTCTCCCTCCGGATCGACGAGCGCCTTTGGCCGTTTTTCGATCGTGCGTTCACATATTTTCATCTCCGGGCTTTCGGTGTGATACTTCACCCTAGGCAGCCATCCTGATTTTGTTGATACATTCCTGATATGGCGATTGATGTTCGTATTTTTTAATAGAATAATTGCGTTAAATTAAGAATCAGTGATGGTTATCTGTGTTAGTAATGTAAACGTCAGGACAACTGTATAAACGCGTTACAAAACAAGGCAAGGTACCATTTTTTGGGAAATTGACGTACAGGGTCATGGAATCCATGCCTGTGAATAAGTTTAACTGGTCTTTCTATTCCGCCATAACTATACGACCACTTCTTTTTAATGCTAAAGACAAATTTGAAACGTCGGACAAATGTGGTGTTTATGCTTTAAATTGTGATGCTAGGTACATTGTATAAATGGACGGAAATTTGAAATTTGGATTAAGGAGCATAGAAAATGTCCTTTACCTGGTGAAGTTTCTTTTGTGTTTGCCAAACATTTATTACATTTTAATCATTCAAGTGACTTTAAACCTGAAATTTTACGTATAAAGGACAAGGGCAAAAACATTAGATTTCCTCGAACAATTTGAAATTGTAAAAGCCGTAAAACAAAATTCAAATTTGGTAAATGACCTCACATTTGGCGTGCATTCGCCACTGATATCAATCAGCTTTGAATGTTTGTTTGTGTCATGTACCCAACCTTGCCATCAAGTGTAGTTTTTTCCCCTATCCATCGCCATTGACGTCATTCTCCTTTCAACCAACCCTTTCTTTCCCTCCCCCACCCCCTTATTTTCTCTCCACCCTCACTCGCCTCCCTCACCCGCCCTCCGTTCGGTATATATGTGGACAACGGAAATGTTAATTTGTACCTTGATAGTGACATAGCCTTCTCGAAACTGTGGTCGGAGACAATAAAACAGTGTGGAAAGTACAGAACGAGTTCTCTATTCATGTGTCGCTTTTCCACAAAGTGAAGCCTGAAACTTTAACTTGTGTTACAAAACAAATTCATAAATGATTTAAGATTTTCCCGGTGTATTATATTTAAATATCTTTCTCGGGCTTCGCACCGGGTAATGTTTTCATAATCCGCCGGCGTTTCGGAAAACGACTTGTTTTTCATTTTCAAGGCACGTGTTATTTCCGTCGTGACCACTATAACACTAAAATTAAACAAGCTGTTGATGCCCCAACAATGAAGGCTTCGATCCCTATGATTGGCTGACGTGTTCCGCTGGCCGTTGAATCATTTTCTCGTCTTTTTAATACAGGTATTACTCTGTTGGAATCCGGTGTCTCTATTAAATTTGCGGGAGCAATCGTACCTCGATGGCATCTTTGACAATGCGGTCCCAGTAACAGTGTGCGCGGCATAGGACTTTTGCGTCGGCCCATTTAATGGCATGGTCTTCGTTGATGCTGTGATGCGCCACTGCCGACTTCTCTGGTTGCGCCAATCTAAAGTGCCTACGATGTACTTTAAGCCTGGTTTCAATTGTTCGACCAGCCTCCCCCACATATATTTTGCCACATTCACACGGAATCTGATATGCCCCTGGTGTCCTCAAGCCGGTGGGATCTTTTGCCTTAACCAATTGGTCCCTTAATTTAGATGGTTGCAGATGGATCGTTTTGATTTTAAAACATTCTGCACCGTTTATGCAAAGTTTATGGTGTAATTTCATACGAGTACGTGCAAAGACATAAGTTACAAAGTACATTCATATTGGAAATGTTCCCACTATCTTAGTTTCGTAATAATGAAGCACAAAACATGTTGCACTCGTTAAGGAACGATAAAAAAGGCCGTTTTTCTGTTCTTTACATTCCCGACCAAAATCAGAATTAAACGAAAGTGCTCCGTATCAAATCTAAATAGAATTTAATAAGCTTTTACCTGATGTGTAGGGAACGGAAGTAGCCGGGGTGGTTTTTGAGATATTATGTTTCAAAATTGGGTTCCGCAATTCTGAAACGAACAGTAGAAGGACATTATTTGACGTTTCGCTGAAAAAGACTCCGTATTTCGGCTTTGTAAACAGCACGCGAGGGCAGTTGGCAAAAAGAGCACCCGGTAGGTTTGAAATAAATAACAAACGCATGGATAGGTGTCATATAGTACGCGACTTGATAATGAGATTCTCTATCACCTGAGGATATCCCACAGAGATACGCATTCACCGGGAAACTTCTAGAAACTGCTAATGTATGAAATACCTGAGCAATGAACATCTGCGTAGTGAAAAATGGCGTCTGGGGAAAATGAAGGCGGACATAAGTTCACGAAAGAGTCATACATTTCTGCCAGGAATCGAGGCTTAACATAAAAATGCAGAATTCCGTTATCTTGAAAGCTGAGTTCTGTTTACCTCCTGTGATTGTAAACACCTTGCCATATCTCTTCGGATTAACAAAACTTAGGCTCATCGTTCTCTCGCGCATGGCCTCGAACCCAATCCGAAATTCCCATCCTTTGTATGTAAAACATTCCAGTACGTGCCATTGAATGCCTTTTCTCGTGGTGAGTTCTTTTCTCTCGAAGCCGGTGCCAAAACTTCTCCGCAAACGAAGTGCCTTGTGCGCAAGTTAGCGCTTGTCCGTTGTTAATGCTGTAAAAAGGGACGTGAATGCTGCCTATTATACGTCGCCAAACCTGGAATTCCGTTATTTTAGACAATGTATTGTCACGAAGTTCTACCGTGAAATAAGCGAAGGCGCGGAGCACCTTTGAAGCTCTTTCACCGGACCTTAACAACGTTCATTCGTGGTGCCAGGAGTGGGGGATAGAGTTAAATATTAGTAAATGCTCCACAGTTCACTTCCTGTGAAAGCCATCACACAAATGCCAAACCTATACTGTGGGTGGAGTAAACATAAAATCTTCAGACACAGTAAAATATCTTGGAATTACCTTAACATCTGATATATCGTGGGGATTACACATACAGAACATAGGTATGTGGCGCAGCATTAAAGAAACTAGGTTTTGTTAAGCATATAATAGGAAGGTCCTCGAATGAAAAAATAAAAGAAAGATGCTACTTCGCTCTGTTTAGGCCATACCTCGAATACGCCGCGATCATTTGGGACCCTGGTCATAAAGATTTAAACAAAAAAAATAACAAAATACAAAGGAAAGCAGCATGTTTCATTAAAAACTGTTACGAGCGTACATATAGTGTCTCACAACTTCTAGAGGGATTAAGGTGGGAACCCCTAGAGCCTCGAAGGCTGCACGCTAGGCTTAGGTTGCTTGATAAATTCAGAACTGATATTTTTCAGAGCGACATAAAGAATATTATCATTTCTCCTCACCACATCTCTAGGTCTTACAGATGCGATAAAATAAGAGAAACACACTACCGAACAGCAAGGTACAAAAGCTTGTTTTTTCCATGGACAATAAGCAACTACAATAAAAATTGCGCTCCATTAAATACACTCCTATAATACGTGTCACCATTTAATCTCCCAAAAACTTAATCTTCACATGGCTGTTGTCCTAACATACCCTCTCACACCCCCATGCGGAGGTATTATGTAGATGTAGATGAAGCCGTGACTAAATAAATGCTTTTGTTTAATTACAGTGAATCTTGCTCGTAAAACTATATTTTACGCCGTCAATATCACTGTACTCGTGCTTCTTGCATCTGATGAAATTTGAAAATAACATTCACACGTGGTATGAATTGCGGAAAAGTCTTGGCTCCCAATGCACTTTGAAGGATGCGCGCCCGCGGAGTCCAGTCGACTCGATTGCGTCACTTTTCCGTGATGCAGTGAAAGAAATACTTTCTATGAACCACTGTATATGTAATTGTTAAATTTTCCCGCTGGCCATGATTCTATATTTCAATCTACTGTAAGCTTTTATGGTAGTTTGAGCGAAATATCCTTTTACTTAGAAATAAATTATTTGGTATAATTTTAAAGAAAAATATCTCACCCTTCTAATGACATCGAAAATTCAACCCCTTACAACATTACTTTCGGAGGTATTTGCCAAAATATATCAGCCCATTTACACGGGAAATGGTACGTGTATGCACTCCAGAGAGATATTATTTACAAAGTGATGTGTTTCTAACAGTTAGATGTCGTAAAAAAACTAACAGCGTGTATTTTGTATGTTTTCTCAACTTTTTTTGAAAATTAATCATATTGTCACCGCAGTAGATTCTTGGGTATCACAAAAAAACCTTCCGTTTTGAAGGAGTTTCAAACGCACCGCGCGAAAAAAATGAGACAAGTTAAAGACTTATTTAGATAATGTAAGAGAAACAATTGCACTTTTCCACAAAATTGTTTTAATGCGTACAACGCGTTTCGGGTCACAGAGCCATCATCAGGTACAAGACAATTTTGTGGAAAAGTGCAATTGTTTCTCTTACATTATGAAGAACTTCCGCGATATCTCGCCTGAATCTGTTGAACGTATTTAGATATTTTTATTTGATTACTTACAATTTCTGTAATGCAAAACTATATTGAACCATTAATAATGCAATATTTTTTGTGTCTTAAAACAGGGGAAATTAAAACGTATAATTCGAATATGGTCTCTATTATGACTAGGGGATTATCTTTCTCGGACTACATTAACAGAAAATATTTATAGTGGATTGTATCAAGGTTTTTTTTGTCTATTTACTGTGACACAGGTAGGAGAGAGGGTGCCGTTAGCGGTGTGCCCTGTTTGATGGGAGTTGCTATGACTTCCATATCCCTGAGCGATTTCCACCCCCTTCCTCCTCCCCTCTTACGGCCACCCCTGGAACCTTCCCCCTCTTCTCCTCTCTCCCGTCCAGTTTATTGTCCCTACTCTCCCACCCCCCTGGCCCCTGGGAAAGGCCCCTGGCCCGAATGCTCGTTTGTCACTGTCCGCAGAGGGGCGCCCGTTGTTGGAAGGGGTGGCAAAGACGCCGACGCCCCTGCGTCACAGTCACACGCACACACACTTGGTCTTATCCACACCGACGCCCTACTTACCCCCCACCACCCTTCCACCCTCTCTAGTATCCTTAAAAACCCCGTTCCACCCGCCCTTCCGGCGACTCACAGTGTATTTTATTTATATTTTTAGAGGGCTTTCGTCTTTAGGGATGTATCCATTAAGTTTGTCTCGTTTTTTCCTCTCCGTCTTCGTCAGACCGTCCAAAATGCTGGAAAAATCTGGTAACAACAGCGTAATACTCTGTGATTCATGTCCGTTTTTCAAACCCTATCACTCATTCCTATTGGTTTATTCAGTGCAGTTAAATGTATTGCGGAGAAGTGCGTTTTTTTCTTGCCGGAATTTATTGAGAAAATTAACGACGCATCCCCGTGAAATTGGTCGTAACTTTGACATGTTCCGTCGATGAGTTTCCGTAGATCTTCCTCCCAGCCACTATATGCTTCTCGCCTCTTGTTTGGGGGCGAGTTCCTGCCCCTTCTCTTCCCCGTGTCTGTTGTTGTGTCACACCCTACCCACACCGTCTTCCCCTCTCTCGGCCTCATGGCTCTCTCTCTCTTTCATGGAACAGAAAAGCGGGAACTTGGTGGACGAGTCCAAAATTCAGATAATCTTGATATTTTATGCTTTTCAAGCCATAGACGTGAGCTTGACTCACTGGAAATTTTAAAGACATAGCTTGACCCTGACTTGAAGATTTCAATTGAATATTGGGCAGCGTATTGGGCCGTCTGGTGTGTTATTTGTTTGAAAAACTCCACTGTAAACATTTTGGTTCAAGTGAGAGGTTTCTCTTTTTGCATACTTTCATTAGTTCTACTAAAGATAGAAGGCCATAGTTTTCGCCATTAGATAAATAAAAAAATTGCAGTTTCATATTCTTTCATTCAATTTTCTTGTAGGAATAAAATGTCCCTTGAAATCGCGTTTTCAATGTCAGAATCATGAATTTTACTTCTGTCAATAATAGGATATTTCCTTAGTAACCGAGGAATTAGCATTAGCTTTAGAAGAGAAATGGGGCCTTTACAATGGCGGCTGGGTTTCATATCTAGAGATAGGTATTACAGTGGAAATCTAGGCGAATTCCCCTTCCCCCTCCCTCACTGAACACCCCGCCAATCACTGCTCCTGACCTTCAATCCGCACGCACACCACACAAATTGCTCACCTCCAACCCATCCCCCTGCCCACCAAGCTTGTGTTTAAGACATTGTAAACCTGGTAAAAAAACACATGAATATGACGCTTAAGCGTTGAAACCCGGGTCGTGTCTTTATAAGGCTGTGGTATTGTAAATGTTACCATTAAATTCTCTGAAAAATTAAATACCGCAAAGGTACCAAGGAACTTGTATTATTTATTCGTGAGGCCAAAATTGCCATTTTCACGAGAAGGTACATTGGCAATGGCTGTAATTTTGGGTGTTTCGCCGCGTTGTTGTTCTTGTGGTGACTACAGTTTTTTTTATAATGATAACACTTAACTTTGTTGTTCCACATATCTTTATTTTCTACGACCCGGGTTTCGACGTTCGACACCTGAAGATGACGTCGAACGATTTTCAATCACTTTGTCATAGAACGCTTCTCCTTTTCTAAAAATCGTTAACTTAATAATAATCGTTAGTGTTACTCTTTTATATTTACTATTTTTAATAGTTACTCTTTTTATATTAGTTGGGACTACTATTTGAATGTACACTTTCCGGCTGGTTATCTAATATTATTGTACGAATTTCATGACGAGGCATCAGAGAAATGATGGCAGCCATAGGAAGTAGAGAACCGTTTCATTCATCGTCATGTATGATTTAACTTTGAAGAGACCTTCAAGGGATTTCGGAGTCGTCCCACGGAAGAGTTGTTAGGATACACGGTAACTCCCTTTTTTTAATTTAATGGGCGGTGGAGATTTTTTCTTCGGGGTTAAAATAAACGCGTCGAATCCGAGCAAATGCTAATGAGAGGGAGACTGCTTTCAGGACATGTTTGCGCTGATGCTGCGAAGATCGTTCGATTGGCGTGTTGACGGATGGAGAAGGGAAATATGTACTTCAGAATGAAATATTTGGGCAAAATTAGCGTATATTATCAAATGCAGTGGGAACTGTATTGTTTGTTCGCTATTAACTTTTATCCGGGGGTTGTTCCTCCGAATGATTGCATGATTGAAAATCCAGTGCCGGGTGTTGTTGGTGTTCGTTTGCGTTTATTTGCAGCACATTAAAATTGCCTTCATCCATGTATGTATATGCCTGAATTTAGCGTTATAAGGGACGTACATAATGAATAATTAGTATTTCTGTTCTGTTCTGCCAACTTTTCCCCTATTTAGTCGATGTCAGCCCCAACTAATATTAAATCCCTGCAACGTATTCGCTGCAACTTCTTCGCACATATTGTTAAAAATAAGAGTGCCAAATCTCCACAACCTACCCTCTGATGATGTCTTGTCCTCACTCTCTGTTAATAAACTTGATCACATCTTCCTTAAAACCGATCGTAAACTTATCCATAGCACAATGAACTCGACCATTTACTGCCCCGACATTGTTTCCTCAATAAATTTCAGAATACCCTCCCGACACTCCAGAACTCACTCACTGCTCCATATCCCTACTCCCAGATCATCACTTAACAAACGCTCCCTCATTTTCCGCCTCTCTTCGCCTGTCAATTCCCTTCCTGTGAACATTAACCCTTTCATCCTATCTTCCACCGTCTTCTCCAACCTAGCCATTTGCCATTCCCAAAAAAAGTAATTTTTACCATCTCCCCATGTTGCAATATTATTTGTTACCTTATTCTCGTTATTTTTTACGTTTGTGTCCTTATTTTTTTGTTATACGTTCTCTGTAAAATGGCTTTATGCTGTATGTGATCCTTTTGTCAAATAAATAAATATATTTGTGAGAGAATTTCACTTTGCCTGCGTACTTGTCGACATTGGTCATGAACGCTTATCGATATGCTTCTATTTCGTCAGCGACCGCGTCCAAGTATGAGCGCTTTCTGTTCCTTCCAATTTGCTAGTACACCGCAAGCATGTAGGTATAGCATGTAGTCCATACCAAGGGCTCCACTTGGATTGGGACACTTGTCTTTAGTCTCATTAGGACCCTAATCCTGCCCCCGTTCGTCTCCGTCCCAATGACCCAAAAGCACTCACTCCGCATTCTATTTCCGTTTTATTTTCCAATTCTTGTTGTATTTATTCCACTGCCTTTTTCATTGCTGGAATCCTGATTCCCCCTTTCCACACGCCCTTGCGGCGATTCACAGGGTATTTTATTTATATTTTAGAGTTTTCATAAGGTCTTTGTCTCGCGGGATGAATCCATTAAGTTTGTCTCGTCTTTTTCTCTGTCTTCGTCAGACCGTCCAAAACACTGAAAACATCTGGTAACATCAGCGTAATACTTTGTGATTCATATCCGTTTTTAATCTGTATCAATCATTCCTAGTGGTTTTTTTCAGTGCAGTTAATTGCATTGCGGAGAAGTGCGTTTTTTCTTGCCGGAATACATTAAGAAAATTAACGACGCATCCCCTTAAAATTGTTCGTAACTTTGACATGTTCCGTCGATGAGTTTCCCTAGATATTCCTCCCAGCAACTATGCTTCTCCGAAAATCGCCGTTTACAAATGTGTACCTCTCCCCACTTTGTTGCATGGTAGTGAAACATGGGTATGTCAGGATGGACATAAGAGTAGACAAAACGCCTTGGGTATGAGTTATCTGAGGAATGTTTGCGGAAAAAGTAGGATAGATAGGGTCAGGAATGAGTGGGTAATAAATGAATGTGGGTTAGATGCTCCAGTGGTAATGGACATATATGAAAGGAGTGTGCTTCGTTGGTTTGGCCATGTTGAGAGAATGGGTGAGAGTCGAATAACGACACAGATATATAAGAGTGAAATGAATGGTGAGAGAAGTAGCCCGAGAAAGTTGTGGTTGAATGTGGTTGAGGAAATTCTTAGGAGGAGGAATATTAGGAGTCTTAAAAACAGGGTGGCGTGTATAAGGCAGTGTATGGGAGTAAATGAGGCAAGGATAGGTCAGTATGGAGGAAATTATTGAAGCAAAGTTTGGTGTACAAATATGTATTTATGAGTGAAATTTTGTGACTCTGCCTACCCGGGAAGGGAACGGCGTGATTGGTATGTATTTATGTATATAACTATGACTCCCGACTCTTGTTTGGGTACCTTTTTCTTTTGTTGATTCTTACAAGACGGCCAGCGATGGAATTCGCCCCATCGCGTGTTTTTTGCTCGCTCAGATTTTTTTTTCCGGCGGGAGTTTTCCGCGCGGCGATTGCCGGGCGGGGGGAGATTTACGCCCTGCCGGCGGCGGCCCCCGAGAGAGAGAGAAAGAGGGAGGGATGGACCATAAATCCGTCGCCTTTCTTTTATGGAGCGTGTGTGGGGGTCGATGAAGGGAAATAGAGCGAACGACTGCAGCTGTTTCTCCTCCTTCGCTGGACGCGATGGAGTGCCTTGCTCGAAGAGAGAATCCTCGGAAGGGAGCTTTGGTCGAACAATGTACGAAATGGACTTCCGTTTGCTCCGGAGTCACTCTCCCGAGTTAATAGTCATCGACCCCGTCGATGCGCGAGTTAGACGCGCGCAGGAAATGTCATTCGGCCCGATATATGGGATAGAGGAAAAACGAATGCTCATAATCTTCTTTAGGCTAAGCCTTTTCTCCGCAGCCATGTGTCCCTGTGTGCTGCAGCTCTCTTCAAATCAGCATGTGCTTTTAATCCCAACGTACTTCGTACATACATCATCTAGGAACTTCTTTCTTGGCCTTCCTCTGCTTCTCTTGCCGAGCACCTTTCCCTCCATTGTACTGTCTAAAAAATTATTATGTCGAAGAACATGACCAATGAATTTAACCTTCCTTTGCTCCATCTCTTTCATCAGTCTTATCTCTTCTTTTATTTCCCTCAGCACCTCTTCATCGCTTTTTCTGTCAGTCCATCTTGTTTCTGTCATCCTCCTCCATATCCACATTTCCATTGCGTCCAACCGCGACTTTTCAATCTTTCTCAATGTCCAGCTTTCACAGCCATATAACAGTGTGCTTCATACAAACGTTTTCGCAAAAGATTTCCTTATTTCTACTTTAATGTGGCTATTTCCTATAATATGTTTATTATTTCCATACACCTTCTATGCCAAGGCTATCCTTCTTTTTACTGCAGAGGTGCTTCTGTTATCTCTTGAAATTATGCTCCCAAGGTAGCTGAACTCTTCAGTCTGTTTTACTATCGATCCCCCGATCATTATATGTGCATTAGGTTCGTTTTCGTGTCTAAATACTGTGATAGAAAAACGAATGGACGTACTACGTTATGTTTTCCTTCGCAGTGGTAGCTTCATTACGATTTTCGACCACTAACTTTCGGCTTTCGTCAGGGAAAACCTGGCATAGTCAAGGAATTTTGAATTCTGGAAAAGTCTGGGAATTCTCATAACAGTCAGGGAGAAACTGGAATAGGAATCCTCGTTATCTACGTTTTTCTGCCATTGCGTTTATCGGCCAGTCTTTCCCGCCCTTTATATCACCAACTGAAACTAAAGTCCGTCGCTGACGTGCATAAAAATAAGCACCATCAATTCGTGGAGTAATCAGTGATGAATCTTAGTCATTTAGTTGTGATTCAGACGTACAATGTTTTCTCTTTTGTATATCCTGTTTGTTATATTAACCTAGTTGTGTTAAGAATCATGATCACAATGTATTACGCTCTTCACAATGAATCCGAGGCTATGTTGTTCGGAAATTTTACCTCTCGTTTTATTTTAACTTATGAAACTCATGTCCAGAGGTAGCTGCTGGAGCACACTAGCTTATAGTAAATACATGCTTGCAGTTCTAAAAATACGAGACGATGATTAGAAAATTTAGAAATTTCAAAGCTGCCGTATAAAATTTAATTCAGCAGAAAAAAATTTTCCGATAACAGGTGACCTTTTGGCGATCGGTCAGGGAAATTGGTAAATCCATCAGGGAAAGGTCAGGAAATTTGAAAATTGGATATCAGTAGCCAGCCTGACTAAGAATTTACATGTGAGCATTGAAATCAATTGTTATCGTGTTCCGAAAACATTAGTTACGTTCCTACTCTTAAAGAGTTCGTCCAAGTTAATATCGCTGTTGAAAAGTACACCTTTGGTTTGAAAAGAAACGAAAAATAAACGACTTTTGATTAGCGTACTATAGGTATAAACAAAGGCCGCCATAGTGGTCTATTCGGTCACGTGATTCCCTTCCCCATAGGGAGTTTGACGTGTTTATCCAATTGACTGCCTATCTAACTGTCAAATGCGCTGATATCTCTGCCAAGTGAAATCTAAATTTTACTGAAATACCGATCTCTGTCGGCTCTCCTTTTTGTTATATTTACCCAAAGGTGTAAGCAGTTTACGCGTTCCTACCCACTGATGGCGTCATAAATCTAACGTGGAAAATTCGCATGTTTTCCAAATTGTAAAAATAATACTACTCTTTGCATTATTTTTTACTAAGTCGCAGTAAGAACATTTGGTTGTCGCTCTCTTAGCTATATATACTTGCGTTACTTAAAGCGCAGTGCGGAAGGAACTAGTCGAGGCCTATGCTATGTATATTTTGTCGATCACTGAGAAATTTATCAGTCGCATAAAGGTAAATTTCTGTATTATTTACATTGGTGTATTATCCATATTCATCTTGGAACTGATTTATTTTTAATAAGGTTCCCATATTGACTAATGAAGGAAAGCCCTCTCTTACTTGCTGAGGGGGACAGATCACTAAAATACTTGCGTGATTGTCTATGTAGCGTGTGGTAAATGTTGCCCTTTTTAAGTGTTCTATCCTTCTATAACTTCTTCTTGGTGAGAGCCCATTGAAATACGTTCTCAGCGTTTCTGTAGCGTCCTTCGCGATCTTCTAGTTGTTTAGCTGAAGCGAATGTATCCGCTTATTGTCTGGCTGGGTGGGATTCCGTCTGTCGCTGAGCGGAAAACCACGTTAGCAGGTTTTATGGAATAAGCATTATATTCCCCTCTAGATTGGCGTTATGGTGCTCTTTCCACTGTTATTACTTGACCCGTTTATTCAATGCCTTTAATAAAACCTTCTGGACTTGATATGTGCTTTCTACCACTCTCTCGATGTGTTGAGGAACACCAAATATTAACTGGCTTCTCCGTAACGATAAACTTGCAATCGCCGACTAACCGTTCGCTAAATAAACATCGTGCGCTTTTTGTTCGTCCAGGCGTAGCTTTATGCCTTTTATCCCGCGTGTCCGTATTTCGCGACTCCTCTCCGTTGCGAATCGTCGAGAAAAGGGCGCGTCGATAAATGTTTTATGTGTCCACGGAGAGTGGTATTTTTGGGTCCTTTTTACGTCCACTCTGCCTTTTACGCATCCGAGGAGAAAGAAAACCTCTTTTTCTACCACTCTCTTGTCTCTCGCCTCGATCGATGCCCACTCGCGTAATTGTATGATTGGAGAGGGGGGGGAGGGAGGAGAGGGCGGGTGAGTGTCAGCGGGACGAAGGCCAGGCGCCGCTCTTCAGTTGTTCCCCTGCTGATTCATTCACCTCAGCCTGGATGAAACCTTGAGGTAGTTTGAGCGAAATATCATTTTACTTAGCGATCAATGAATTTGGTCTCATTTTAAAGAAAAATATCTCACCCTAACCAATGACACGAAAAATTCAACCCCTTACCACATTACTTTCCGAGATATTTGCCAAAAAATACAAACAGCCCTTTTACATGGGCAATAGTACGTGTATGAACTTCAGAGACACATTATTTACAAAATGAGGAATCTCTAACACTTAAATGTCGTAATAGAACTAACCGCAGCCGCAGCTACCTTAAGGTAGTCCGAGCGAGATAGTTCCCTAGTCATAATAGACACTATATTCGAATTATACGTTTTAATGTTCCCACCTGTAGGACACATCAATTAAACATTGCATTGTTAATGTTGCAATAATATAGTTTTACATGACAGAAATTGTAAGTAATTAAATGAAAATATCTGAACAAGTCTTCAACTTGACTCATATTTTTCGCGCGGTGCGTTTGAAACTCCTTCAAAACGGAAGGTTTTTCGTGATACCCAAGAACCTATTGCGGTGACAATATGATTAATTTTCAAACACAGTCGAGAAAACATACAAAATACACGTTGTTAGTTTATTTACGACATCTAAGTGTAGGAAATGCCTCATTTTGTAAATAATGTCACTGTGGAGTGGAGTAATTTCGTAAGAGGTTGAACTTTTGGTGCTATTAGAAGGGTGATGTATTTTTCTTTAAAATGAGACCAAATATGTCGATTTCTAAGTAAAATGATACGTCGCTCAAACTATCTTAAGCGCAGATAGGCGATTGGAAAGCAACCTTGGCCTGTGCTTGTAAAGGCAAGATTAGCAGTCTCCGTGCTGTTTCTGACGTGACGCAGTCTGAAGGAAATAGAACGCAATCGTGCGCAGTTATGTCCCAAAAAGTGAGCGGCGAAACTGAACCGAATGAATGGTTCGGTACATCTCGCAGTCTCCTCTCGTCACTCCGACTCCATAGTGGTTATAGTGTTCAGGGACTCTTTAATTCTCCTCCATTTTGTCTGTCTCTGCTTGCCTTTGTAGTTGTCTCTTTTCGGCTCGGGTATTTTTAAATCTCGCCCTCTGATCAGTGTGTCGAGATAAAGAGTAATGGGAAGAGGGGGTGCGAGAGTGTGCCTCATCTGCCTCGCTGTTGTGGCCGCGCCATTCGTTGTTTCTGGCGTGCAAAATGTCGTGCGCATCCGTTGGGAACTACGCTCCTCTAAGCGGTCGGTCGCTAAATTTCCATTACCGGCCTTAATTCCCAGCCAATTAATAACTAGGTTTTGTTAAGATTATAATAGGAAGGTCCTCGGATGAAAAAGTCAAAGCGAGATGCTACCTCGCTCTGGTTAGGCCATACCTCGAATACGCCGTGAGCATTTGGGACCCCGGTCATAAAGATTTAAGCAAAAAAATTAACAAAATACAAAGAAAAGCAGCACGCTTCGTTTCAAACTGCAACGAACGAACATATAGTGTTACACAACTGTTAGAGGGATTAAAGTCGGAGCCCCTAGAGACTCGGAGGCTGCTTGATAAATTTGGAACTGATATTTTTCAGAGCGACACAGAGAGTATTATCATGACGCTTCACTACATTTCTAGGTCTGACAGATGCGTTAAAATAAGAGAGATACTCTGCCGAACAGATAGGTAGAAAAACTCGTTCTTTCCACGCACAATAAGCGACCACAATAAAAACTGAGCTCCTCCAAATACACCCCTATAGCACATGCCACCATTATACCTCCAAATATCTCTTTACTCGGCTGGTGACCTACCACCCCTTGCCACACGCCCATGCGGTGGCTCGCGGGGTATTATGTGGATGTAGATAACTGAGTCGCGGTCGTATTGGGTTTTGGGATATTTTCCCGCTCCTGTGTTTCTCTGATACTAAAGATAGTTTCAGCTAGATAGTTCCCTCTTGTCATAATAGAGACCATAGACGAAGTATACCTTTTAACTTGATCAGCTGTAGGAAGCAGGAATTTAATATTATGCGTTGATATTGTGCAATATTATACTTTCATGCGACTTAAGTTCTGAGTAATTAAATAAATATCTACACTATTCTTCAATTTGACTACTTTTTTCATGCTTTGTGTTTAAAACTTCTTCGTAACGGAAGGTGTTTTGCGATTCGGAAAAATGTTCTGCGGTGATAATATCATTTATTTAAAAAATAGTGGAGAAAACATACAAACTACTAAACAAATGAATCATAATGTATGTTCATGTACTGCTCATTCGATTGGAGGGCGCTGGCTTGCGTGCTGCTTCGCCTTCGAGGTTGACAGCACAGCCGACCACTGGTGCGGGGCGGGCTGCCCGTGTGGCGGGCGCCACCACACGAGAACGCCCATCGGACCAATGACCGCTTCGTCAACCTTCCCCCTCCGTTGTCCTTCCGTGGAGGTCGATGAGCATTCAATTGGCCTCTCTTCAAATCACTGCAATTGAGCGAAAGGAGAAACATTTCTCAGAAGAAACATTTTGGCCTCGGGTGTCAGCTTGAATTCCCGCTTGCTTAACTACAGGTCTCTGCTGGGTGTTCTTACACTGCCATGAGATATGATTGACAGACTTACCATATCCTGGTAGAATTAGTCGAAATATGCATTTACGATCGCTACTGAACAAAAGAATAAAGATTTGTTGTTAGCGACCCAGGAGTTTGGTAGCAGTCGATACAAGTCTGATCTTGTTATCAATGAAAAATCGAATTCGGGCATGAATTTAAAATTTTGATGGACAACGTCTTTAAAGAAAGACATTTTAGATTCGTCTAATTACTAAATGACGTATGGACCTTGTAGAAGGTTAACACAATCGTTGCATGCGATGTTTACGGAGAGAACATGTTACAAATCATTATTTAAACTTCAGGAAGTTTAGTGAGACACCAGTGTACACATAATTGGATGATTTTGGCCGCATCATTTTTGAAATTATCATCATCCCGGTAATACCAACATATCGACCACTCTTTCCCCCGATTTCCAAGGTATGCATTTGCCTAAGAATAGAATCCATTTTCTTGTCTCGGATGAGAGGCTAGTTCGCCCTACGAAGAGATGTTATTTAAAACAAATGAGTAAGTTCTTATGCACTGGTAGCATCATAAATCTAACGTATGTTATGCGTATATTTTTTACAATGATTACAAAAAATAAATTTATTGCCCGTTTTAATGCTTTTTATGAAGTTGCAAAAAAAACCTCGGGTCGTGAGTGCGTTTTCTGCGTGAAACGAGAATTGAGTCGAATTGATGCAAGACAAATCGAATTGTGCATCGCATTGCGCTCGCCCCGCCCGGGTTCACACATGGAAGTTGACTTCTGTCTGGAAGTGGCGAGTGTAGCGATATCTCGAAAAGTATCGCCAATTTATTTTACCAAAGGTTTACACCAGTTTACAAAAGGAGAACATGCTAGTCATTGCATTTGCTAGATAATAATTTAAGTGATAATAGAGCACAGGCAAGTAACAACTAGCAAGGAAGATTATAAGTCCAATAAGTAACGAATTTAAGATATTTAATAGAGTGACAATTTGAGAATAGGTAACTGAATCGTATACATGAATATGTAATAATGAAGAGAATATGAATAATGAGAATTTGAGAATAGGTAACTGAATCGTATACATGAATATGTAATAATGAAGAGCGTACATGCAATGAAATGTAGATTTCAAAATAACGAGTATAAAATCCATAAATTGGTTAACAAAGGTAAATAGTATGGTAACATGGCAAAATATTGTAGGGTATCGATCGGGTTAATCACAACTACCGGCTTTTCCCAAACCAATGGATGATGGAAGTAAACCATGGATGTAGTAATTACGAAAATCGGCCAAATTTGATAATAATGGCGTTCGTATATCGCCATTTGAGTCGCATAGACATTCGTTGGTTAAATAAATTGGCATAAATTACAATAATTATGCATTATGACTTCGAATCGAGTGTGTCAATTGTTTCAATGAAAATTATTATCTAATACGAGATGAGCCATTAAGCCTTACCTTAAGGGTTTCTTTTGCATTTAAAATGTTTTCGATTACAAATAAATGTTAACATTGTATATGATATACACATATATAATATTAATTTACAAAGTTAATGTCAGGAATGACTCATATTCTTGAACATTGGTAAATTGGAACATTTTCCCTTACTGGTTTTGCAAAAGCACTGTTGTTCAAGGTTTGCGTTTCTTTGTTATTGATATCATTTTTAAAATTTTTGTTTGTTAAATGATACCAACATTCATCATATAACTTTGTTTTGTATGAGTTCTCAATGTGTTTTGCTATTTTTCTTCATATTTCGTCTCAAAGTGGCGTAACTGTCAAACTGTCTGCAGTTATTTGTAAGGCTATGCTCTTTAAATGATGTTTTATGCGGTTTAAATGGGTATTAATCTTTAACTTGTAATGAAAGTGTAAGAATTTGAAAGTATGCTGGATTTATAATTGTATTTTTTTCTTTCCTTCACAGTGATGTAGATTTAGAAAACCAGGGACTTTCATACCACACCAACTCAGGGAGTTCATCCAATTCCAGTTCATTGAGGTTGGTAGAAAAATTTAAATATTGTTGTTTTTTATCATTGGGGGCATTTAAGTACTTTGTAATTATATTTGCCGCTTTTTAACACCTCCGTCGTCTCTTACGTGACTACATAATTTTTCACAAACCTCTCCATTTCCCTCTTAATTTTTTTTGGAAGTTGTCGCAGACTTTTGGAAGAATGATAAAGAGGAACTTTTATGTGAATAGTGTTTCATGCTATCTTGGCTTTTCATGGGAGTACTAAGCACTTGGTGTGCCTGATTGTTGTAACAGCTTTGCAGTTATTGAACTGGCATTTGCCAATGTCAATACGAAGCAAGGGAGGAGCGTTTGGAGAAACTCAAGCCAATTATGGAATTAGATCATGTTGAATGTGTAATTAAATATGGCAGAATGATCATTATCATATTTTTCAGAAATTGAGAGTACATAAAATTCAATATCTTTTGAGACTATGCAACGAACGTATTGAATACTTTTGCTCTCATCATGCAAAATAAGAAAGGGACTGCATATGTGAATTTATGGATGAATGAATGATCGGTATTGGAATGCAAAAACCAACCATCAGTCCGGCACATACGTGTATTACCTTGGTGCTCATGTAAACCCTTTCACTGTTAAGCCTCCTCTCAGTGTGTGCACCCAATGGAGTGCAATACTGCTAGCCATTCAAACAACCCCAGTGCACATGATTTTTTCCACTTTGAAACCAGTTTGTATGTTTTTTCGAAATTATCTATATTTTACCAACTATTGGGTTGAAGAAGTTCTATGAAAAGCCTTTTAATCCTAAATGTCATGGCTACCTAATAATGTTTTATTATGTTTGAAAAAACGCCTTACAATTCATGAAAAAAATGTTTTCTTTTTGTAATTACAACAATGTTTGACAAATGATTACTTATTGTAAAAAAAGGAATTAAGATGACAGATTTTAATTCCAAATTTTTTTACCACCATGTTGGTCTGCAAGTTTTCCAGAAATATTCCCAATTTCACCCACTTCATGAGATCATTTTCTTTAATAAATACAGCAGAAAAAAACAGCCTTCTAATCATCTCCAGCAATGTGCTGCTCCTTTTTTTTAACAATTTTTTTAACCCAACACATTACACTATTTGTATGATTTGTAATCATCATTTTTTCCTTCTCACCCCTATTCTGAGAAAAAATATCGGTTGAAAGATGAAAACTGATAACTCAGTGGCTTAGTCACCAGTATTTCACTCATGCCTCGTATCGAAAACACTCGGCTTTCTTTTATCATAGCTCCTTGTAACAGAAGAGCGGTATGATAAGGGACTCTGCTGTGGGTATATTTCCCCTCAGGCAGAGTCAGGGTATTTTTAAGTCTGTACCGCTAGATGACCACCATGTTGGGCCACCCCTCCTATATAATGGGATGAGAGATCCAACACTGATGCGGAGACAGCTGATATGAAGAAATGTCTTTTTTATTCTAGTCATAAAATTATTCATCGAATTTTCCATAGTGAGGCCCAGAAACATATTTGTTTGCCTGTCTGTGTCTGACGCTAGCTTTTCTGGCATGAATGGCTAGAAAAAATTGAAGGGGTATGACTCACGATTGACATGGGCTTTCATTCCAGAATTAGAACCGATGCATCCTTGGCTTGAATTCCCTGTCTTCTCATAAAATTTGTCCACACTTCCTCTCCTTAGGGGTAGATAGAACTTCATATGTCTGTTCACTATACATTTCTTCTTGGAAATCTGACAACACAGGGAGAAACAGACATGAGCTCTAGATGGGACTTGGAGGGTTTTGCTGGTAATCTTCACTCTCGGGATCAAGCAGAGGCATTGCCCAATGTCCAACGAAATGGTCTTCTTGCTCTCCTTCCTCATTAGCGCATCAAACGTTTCCTTGTCAGTTTCTCATTTCCTCTCCATTTCTGTGGCGAACAAAGTGATAAATCCCATGCCACAAAAAAGGAAGAGCTTGTGCACACCAGAAGAAAGTTCATGAGGCACTGGTAAAAGTTTCTCACAAATCCTGAACTAAGCCACTAGGTCAGTTGTATTACCGATTGGCAGTTGGAAGGGCATTGCTAAGCAGCAACTGTATACATACTGTTAGAGGCACATTCGTCTTTTCCTCAACGGGATGAGTAGCTCCCAAGAAAGGAAGACTTTGAAGGAACGAGGGTCAGGCTAAAGGATTTAGTATGGTCATAAAATGTTCCAATTGGGTGCAGATGGGTTGCATGTCCTCACCAACTAACATATCCAAAAATATATCCTTGAAATCTTTGTGGGCCTATGTCCAGAAGTGTGTTTAATACTGCCCGAGAAAAATGGAAAATGCATAAATGCATGCTTAGGAAGATGGTACTGCTCTGAACTAATGCATATAGTATGCATGGATGGCAGGGTTAAAGAGCTTGTTACAATAACTCATAAATGTGGAATAAATTGTATCAAAAATTCCATCAGCAGTTCATATTTCCTCAATAAAATCAACTTTGTATTCTTGATAATGGCCTGAAAAGGCGGAAACTGGTCGAATTGTGTTTTTAATATATTCGTGGAAAAAAACTAAGTAGTTTCATTTGAAAGATGATCATATTTTCTTTCTTAACTCTTAAGTCACTATATGTTAGTCTTTTTTTTGTGTAATAGGTAAATTTTCTGATCCTATTACACTTGTAGGTGCACAGTTCTGTTACTGGAAATGTTTGTGTACATGTACACCACAAGTAGTGCAATTCTGTTTGTGACGCAGTTGTATTTCAAGTCAGATCTCTCATAATCATGGAGTTATTGTGTGGTGAATACATCATCTAGGAGAAAAAAAATTATGACAAAACAGCATATATTCAGAATATTCATAGGTTATAAAGCTATGTTTCGAGTTATATCAGCACGTTGCTTTCCATGTCATTCCTATTTTGGGCCATTTCTGTGTGATTTCCTTTCTTCTCATTCTAAAATAGCCCATAATTTTCGAATTTTGTGTTTAACTATGGAATGGGTGCATGTATTCAGATATACATGATGGGCACTCCTTCTTTAGCGTGTAAAGCGTCAACTGCTGATAAATTCGTATGAATTTGAGAGCTGGAAAATGGAGGTTTCATGGGGGTTAATTTTTTTGTGAATGCAGTGTTTGTGTGAGTGACCTTGTGTGGGAATGGATATGGCTACAACATATTATTTATAGTTCTCATGTAAACAGCCTGGACAGTCCTAGCAACTCCCTCGAGATGGTCACGGGTGGGATGGCACGTGGTGCAGCTGGATCTGCCACTGCGGCACTGGCCTCATCCTCGTCTTCTGATCCCAATTGTACCGCGGCTGGGTCGTGGTCCACGTGTGGCGTCTTGGGTACGTCAGCATCCTGGAATGACAGTGATACGGAAGCTGAGCCGGACCCACCTGACTGGATGAAGAATGTCCCAGATGATGTGCTCCGTCAGCTCACGGCCCGTGAAAAGAAGAGGCAGGATGTCATAAATGGTTTGTAATGCACTAATTTGTATACATGCATATGCAGTATGTATGTGTGGATGATTTCTGCCATTTGTAGTGGCGTACTGCACTTAAGCTTTGAAGAATTGTGGAAGAGGGAAATGCTTGTGTTTCATCTTTGGTCAGGTCATTTCCTCCGTTAATGTTTTTCGTTCTGCTGTTTAACTGTTTTTTGTGTTCTGTTCTGTTCAGATGAATCATTTTGGATCATACGAAGGTGTAAATTGAGCAAAAGTCAAGAACTGTGTGTATATACTCTCTTTCACTCGTTCATTCAACCACCTACGGGTGTAAGAAAATTGTTTAAACAGGAAAAGAAAGAGGGATAACTGCATGTGCATATACGCATTATCAGTACTTGTATTAACGATCATACTATAATTTTTTACTGGGTCAGCCTTAACTATATGTATTCTTTCATATGCAAATTAAACAAATCAATCAATATGCAATGATTTTTGTGAGGTATTTTAGAAGTATGTTTGTCTGAACATTAAATGTGTTTTTTATTCTTTTATTCTGAATAAGCCATGTAAACACCAGAAGGAAATGGCCTCTTAGTATAATGCATTATAATCATCAATTATAGTCGGTGTTTTTTTCGTCTGTTTTGGTTTCTGTGCTCATTTTTCATCATTGGTGAGAGCATTTAAATTCTAACTGTGCTATTCTGACTTGTGCTGCACATTATCCGAGTAAATGCTTTCCTGTCTCTGCTCAATCTTTTGCTGCTTGTTATGAAGTTGAAGGTGGAATCTTGGAATAATTTAGGCCTCATATATTATTAGACAATTGATAGATTTGATGGAATTCTGTTGTCGTAAAGGACCAAAAAGTCTGCTGAACAACCTGTTGGGTGTAAAAGCAGTCTCGTTTTAGTTGAATTTCATTCACCTTTTAACTTGACATTCACATTTGTAATCGTTGTTGTGGTGCTGATATTTCCAGAGCTCTTCCACACTGAACGATCGCACGTCCGAAACCTCAAGGTCCTGGATCGTGTGTTTTACCGGCCCATTCTTGAGCAGGGCATCCTCTCCTCGGACCAAATTCATCTGCTCTTCGCCAACCTCGAAGAGATGCTGGACATTCATAGTCAGTTCAACAGTGCAATGAAGGCCAAGAGGAGGGAGGCGCCAGTGGTGGAGCGAGTGGGCGACATTCTCTTGTCAATGGTGAGAATACTTCTCGGATCCCCCCTTTTGCTTTAATCACTCATGAAATACAGTGAAACTGTGAGAAGTCCAATTTCCTCTATCTATGTCTCTCTCTTATCCTAGGTTTGTTGGTTAGTTGTTCTCATTAAGCATTTTGTCTTAGCAAAAATTTATTTAATTAATTCGTGTAGTCTATTAATAGAAAGTACCTGTAATTCTGACATGTACTGCCTGGATATATGTATTTAAAATAGCCTAAAAAATTGCATTGTTTAATGAATATTCTAATTTATATCCACACATGTTCCACTTTTATGTCAAGCTGGTTGGCTATTGTAGGATAGCCATCCAACCTAGCCGTGTGCTGCTGGCCATTGCACAAAATAATCAATGAAATACATAAAATCTTGAATCCCACTCTTTGTTTTTTATGTTCATTTTCGTGGCAATTGAATCAACTTTTTTTAAAATTGTGGAAAGTATCATAAAATGAAAGCAAAATGTCAGTTTTTTATTGTTATGCTACTGGTTTCTGATGGAGGGCACATTTTAATAAATGTGATATGATACATAATTAATATCTCTTGACATTGATCAGCTGAAGTTTACCTTGCCTTCTTAAAGATTGTCTATATGATGTGTAGTAGGGACTATCGAATATGGTAGAATTTTCTGTAAATTATAAGTACTAAGATTATCTTCTTCTATTAAAGTAACTTCATTACTCCACTAATTACATAAGGCAGTGCATACAACATGTTCTTTGGAATGAATATGTAATACTGTCACTGGAAAACAGATTTGGGAGTACCACAATGCAATAATATATTTAATTAGCTTCTAAAACTTCCTTTGGCTTGGTTTGCCAAGAGAAACTTTCAAGAGTACCTTAGATGAATCCTTAGTACACTAATACTAGGGTTGCTATTTTATTTCTGGCCAAATAATAAAAAAGCAAATATTTATGATCAAGATTGGTTTTATCGTTTTTCAAAATATTCTCCATGAAGATCAATACACTTTTGCATGCGTTTGAACCAATTTTCGAAGCACTTTTTCAACTCCGATTGAGGTAACTCCAAAACATGCGTTTCAAATTCATCAACCGCTTCTTTGAGTGTCGAAGAACGATGACCACGTAATTTGTTTTTGATGTTTGGGAATAAAAAAATGTCATTGGGTGGCAAATCAGGGCTGTACGGCGAATGACCCATCAATTCAATGGTTTGGCCGGTCAAAAATTCCTTTGTTTGAGCCGATGTGTGAGAGCTTGGCATTGCCATGATGAAGAATTATTCGCCTCTTCTTTGACTTTTTCCGAATTTCTCTGAAGACTACTCGCAAACAATTAGTCGTGTACCATTCATAACTGACCGTTCTACGATGCTCTAACGCCACTGTCGCCAAAGAAACAGGCAACCATTTGCTTCGATGTGCTTCTTCCGTGAACAACTTTTGTTGGATTTGGCTCGTATTGGAAGACCCAAGCAGTCAATTGCTGTTTTGTCTTGGGCTCATATGCATAGATCCATGTTTCGTCACCTGTGTAGATGTTATACACTGCCTTTGATGCACCTTGAACATATTTTTCCTAATTTCCTTGAACCCATTGACACGAGCCATCTTTTGAG
Source organism: Ceriagrion tenellum (assembly GCA_963169105.1). NCBI lineage: Eukaryota > Metazoa > Arthropoda > Insecta > Odonata > Coenagrionidae > Ceriagrion > Ceriagrion tenellum. The sequence continues at coordinate 133,685,811 of OY720641.1, read as the reverse complement.
CGTTTGTCTGATTATGCGGGACTCAGTGCGAACAAATCTTTTTTACGGCAAAATGATCATGCAATATCTTATTGACACTTGTCATACTCATGCCCAAATATGCCTCAATCTCACGGTATGTCACATGAGGATCTTGCTTTATCAGTTCATGCACTGCATCAATGTTTTCTGGCACAACAACCGATTTTGGACGACCTTCACAGAATTCGTCCTGGAGCAAACGTCGGCCACGATTACATTCGTTTGACCAGTTTTTTTAGAGTGGTGTAGGATGGTGCTTTATCACCATTTAAAGAATTAAGTTCATCGATGCACTCCGGCCTTGATAATCCATGTCGAAAGTTATGGAAAGTAATCGCATGAATATGTTCATGAGTTAATTCCATTTTTTGCTCGAGATAATTTTTTAAGTTACTCTAAACAAAAAAAATCGTGCTCAAATGACTAAATGTTCTTAACAAGGTTATGTTCAACAATGTCAAGTTCCCAATGTAAACATCAGATAGCACACTTATTGTTGCCAAGGCCAGATATATAAATAGCAACCCTCGTACTGTATGTGAATAGTATTATAGTCTTTTGGGAAACCTCTCTTGTAATTTAATCGTATGCCATTTATTCTCTGTTTTAAGTATTATAGTAATTTGCTTCTATTGAAAACTTCATATCAGTCATGCAGTATGAGATAACTGGTGCTCTCTGACTTAAGACTGGGATACATTCTGCATTCTGAAGAATTGGTCTAAGTTGGAAATGTTAGGTTATGCTCGGATATATATGGATTAAAAACCCAGCTTCCAACTACTAGTTAACCAGGTGATGCAACATTGCTTTTAAACGTCTTGTCTATTTTATGTATAATTGATTAATGAAGATATCAATATTAGTCCTTAATGAAAACATTATTGCATATAATACCCCCAAACAGTTTTGTAATGCCATTACTTGCGGTCAAACAATGTAGGAGCCAAATGACCTTGGGTATCATAGTGCCTATGCCAGAGGTTGGTAGCTGACCTTGTTTGTGTGCCACTTTTTGCGTTAAACTTACTTACAAGACGTACACATGCCATTGAATAAATTTAATGCAATCGTCCCAATGTTCATTTTAATCACACTTTTCTTGGCATTGCACTGACAAACCTTTCGTATGCAACCTGGTGGCATATGTGCCTTAGGTTTATAATCCCAGAACTATAAATTAACACTACTAGCACTACAAAGAATATTCTTGCAGAAGGTATATTCACCAAAATATTTATTGAATGATTCCAAGTCAGTTATGTTTGTCACATCAATCATGCCTCCTGAAGAAAGAAAGATACAATCCCATAACCATTAATATGTTCATGCCTAAAATAATCTGAATAAAGACTTCCACATACGATCTTAAATCAATATGGAGATGCTGGTCGATAAGATTTCGATTCACACCTGTCAGTGCTGATGAGCTGGCATTACACTATGCCCATAGTTTGGTGCATATTGGAATGTTATCTCTGAACTCTTTTGTTTCTAAACACTTCTGCATCCTAGTCCTTAGTGTTTATCATCAACTTTTGTTCATTGTACCTGTAAAGTTAACTAAATATGTATTTAAAGCTATAACAATTGCAGAGTAATATTCGCGGTTGTTAGTTAAGAGGGCATTTGAAGTCTTGGAATGGCTGTTGTACTTCAGATAGATGTTTTTCAGAGGCAGTTTTCTTAGAGTGTCACAGTTGTTTCCTGACCCATGGGTAGGATGACAGATGTCTTCCTTGGAGGTATGGATACAACCTTTGCATCAAGGTGCAAATACTTAATACATGAGGGATGTTTTGGTGCATTATCGAAAAGTAACAATTCATAAAGGGAAGCTCCTCCAAGCTTTAGGTTTGAACTTCTCATATAACAGTGCAAAAACTTGTCTTTAAACTGGACAAGCGTCATAAATAAAGGTGTGATCTACTCCCCCTAATGTAGCAAACTTGGGAAAAACACTCCATTGGCCTTGTCAGTTTGAGCACCTTACATAAGAACAGACACCTGCCAATACTAAAACTTTCCCCCCTATGCAGGCTATGGTGTTTTATGCAGGGGTGGATCCATGGGGAGTGGAGAAAGGGGAGGGAAATAGGAGTTGATAGTAAACTTAATTTCACCCGCAAGCTCATAGTATTGATAAGTGATCATATCTTTTCATAGTTATCACAGTAGAGGCTGCTGTGAAAATGATTCATAGATAGAGGCTCATGGAATTCATATCACTCACTGTTGTTTCATAAACTCCTGCTTGCTCAAATCCCATTCTGCAGCAATCCATTATATTCAGGGGCGAACCCAGGAGGGGGATATGGGGATATGGTAATACATCCCCCATCCCCGAAAATTTAGGGTTTTACAAAACAATTTTAACAACTAGATGTAGTTATCAAGTACAACATTGAACACTCCAATCACTGAGGGAGTCTCCCCCCCCCTCTTCTCCCCCCAAAATATATTCCTGGGATCGCCCCTGATTATGTTGGAAGTATGAAGACACAAAATAATCTTGATTTTACTTTGTCTTATACATTGAAAAACCAGGTAATCCCAAGCAAAAATTTAGTTCTAAACTTCGACGTAGGTTAAACAAGGAAACCACTGTAGGAAAATGCAGGTTATTGAAATATCAACCTGAGTCAGTAAAATCATTTATTAGTTGAGACGCCAGAGAGAATTTCTTCCTCATGCTATCCAAAAACAGCTTTTTTTATCCTTATCATCCCAATTTTTTTTAGTATCTTTTGCCTGTTTAATTAACAGAGAAATTTAAAAAAAATACATAGACTTTCATTCATGTTACCAATGTATTCTTGAACTCCACAAATTGGTCACGTTTTGTCATACTCACGGCAAGTACTTTGGTTGAGTTTGACTCAACGAAGGAAATTTTTTCTAGGTGGTTTCTTATTTTCCCCTGGTTATTTCTGTGTTAAAAGAAAAAGAAGACCACAATTCCCCTTCACCTCCCTGGTTTTCTCCGAATTGGCCGAACATATTTGCAATTTGTTTTACTACATTGTTGGTCATGCCCAATCAGTTTTGCTAAACATGCATCCATGGCCTGAGTTACAGGAGTGTGAAAAATTGATCTTCTCAAAATTTTGTTCCATTTTTCTTTGAGATCTCTGAACATATGTTATTTAAATTAGGGCTCAAATTCTCGTTTGGAAGAAAAAGCAATGGCAAAAACCAATCAATATTACTCTCCCTTTAATCAAAAACAAAGCTAATTTTAAAAACTTAAAACCATGTTTCTCTAAAAACACATACCCATTCAATCTGATTAATTTTTTAAAATCTTCTGGCAAAGTATGTATGCTCTTCTTCCGTGAAGTTTTGATGTGATTATTTTTCTTCCAAGGAAGTCCTTAATTTTTGTGTCTGCAAGTTTGCTTTTTACGTCAAAGTTTCGCTGCATATTAGGCTTGAGGGATGGTGGATTTATATCAGCTGGTGACAATACTGCTCATGTGGGAAAGTACCTAGTTGCAGGTATGACATTATAGCAATGTCTCCATCTCAACGAAACTCAAGGTTTGTTCTTGTGCTAGGGATGTTGTGCTACTTGAAACCTTGTCATTGTTCAGGCTATTTTTACGCTCGATTGATCTCTGAAAAAATAGTTCTCATTGTACCCAGTCACCTAGTCTATGAGATGCGGATGTGGAGAAGAAAAGAGAAACTGCAGTAGACAGAGAGACTTATGAAAGTTTTGTAAGGTTGTTCAGCGAGGATGGGAATTCTATCGATATTATACATCCTAATTACGCATAGTTTCAAGAACAGTAGGATGAAGTAAATTTGATACCTTTTTCGGTTATACAACCTTTTATATCGTCATTATTATCTCTTATTATACAATATTGATTAAGACGGCATCAAGCGGGAAACTGAATACAAGCCAATCATGCCGCATTAGAGGCTCGAGCCGAGTGAAATCCACGTCTACGAAGGTTGAACTCTGAACTCGTGGCCCATGGTCCAACAGATATGGTGACCTTGCTATTTCCTATCGCACAGATTGACTGAAGACCATTTTCATCAGTACATCACATTCAGACAGAAGAGCTGCTCTTTATTAACATTTATCAGGAAAATATCAATTAGGAAATAGAGAGGGGAACGCAGCGGATTGGGACATTCCAGTGTGCGGGAGTGCGCCGGTTTGGGCACGGTCGTTTTGGCACGAGCCATTTTTGCGAAGGTCATTTGGGCACAGGTATGAATGGGCGAAGCAGTTTTGGCGCAGGGATGATAAGGCGATGCCATTAGAGGTCAGGGGCGTTTTGCCGCAGGGACATTTTGGTTACCACTCGGCTGGTATCGATGCTTTTATGATTTTTGACTAGTGATAGTCATCTCAATGGTGGCGGGAAGGGGTGAGTAATGAACTACGTACTGCAATGTGGGTGTGTTACCAATACTGTAAAATAATATATGATTTTTTCTTTGCGGGGAGATTTTTTTCCAGTACTATAAGGAACCATTTCATCGGTCATCGAAAATACTGAACATACAGGCCGAAGCATATCTGGTCGTTGATGAGAAAAATCATGCTAAGGTCTTTATCTATGTAAGCAACACCAAATTACATACAATAGTTATGATTTTATTTGACACATTTATAAATACTGCCTCTAGTCATAAATCATAAAAGAATTGCTACTAGCCGAGTGACAACCGAAATGCCCCAGTGCCCTTCTCGGCTAAAACAGTCCCTGCGTCAAAACAGTTTGCCGAATTGTCCTAGAGGACATGGATGTCTTGGATCTGTGCGAGGAGTGATGGAAGGACAACGGAGACTATTGCAGTGATAGTTACAGGGTAATCAATAGTGGTGGGAACGAGATTCAACTAGATTCAAGATGTAGCAATAGTATTGAATGCAAAATTGGGGAGGAGGGTAGTAAACATTGAACAGAGCAACAGCATACAAGTGGTTGAAATAAAAGTACGCTCAACAACTTTCGTTACAGCCCAGGTGTACATGCCCACAAGCAACCATGGGTATTAAGAGGTGGATGGGCTTTATAAACAGCTGGAGGAGATAATCACAGAGTTCCCGGACAAGAGAAACCTAATAGTTATGGGTGTCTGGAAAGCAGTAGTGGGGGAAGAGAGAGATGGGTATGAAGTGGGAGGGTATGGGTTAGGAACGAGAAATGATCACGACGAGAAGGCAGTTTAATTTTGTTTGAATGCAGGCTTGAATCTTAACTTAGTTATGATGATATGTGATCGTAGAGTTAAAAAAGTAGGTGGATGAACAGATGGAACTTTGAAGCTTTGGTAGGGGAAAAAAGAAGGGAATGCCAAGAGCAAGTGGGATGGAACATAGTGAAGCAAAGGGAATGGAGAAAACATGGGAGAATATACATAAAGGCATATTAAGAGAGGCGGAAAAAAACGAAAGGATAAGTGGAAACGAGGGGGTTAAGGAGAAGAATGGGTGACGCAAGATATGATTGGGAAAATAGGGAGAGGAGGTGAAAAAATGCCAACACTGAACTAGGTAAGACGAAGCACAATGAGTATAATCATCAACTTCAGTGAATGACCAATCGGGCAAAGGAAAACTGGTGGAAAAGGCACTGCGAGGAGATGGATACGCTGCAATAAGATGGGGAAAAGGGTGCGTTTGGCGATACAATAAAATTGCTATCGGGCGGGGAGAGAGGGAAAACGGTACCAAATGTTAAGAGCAGAGCAGGTAGGATATTAATCTAGCAAGACGATATTCAAGGTAGGTAGAGAGAATACGTGGAAGAGCGATCGTAGACAGCGATAGTAGATAAACTAATTTAGATGTGAAGGATCAAGGAACACTAGATGAGGATAACCTCGGTCCAATGATACTCTACGGTGAAAAAGAGAAAGCATTGAAAGATATGAAGGCAAGAAAAGCTGCAGGAGTCGAGAACATACCTTCGGAGTTGCTAATTAATTTAAGTGATAATGTTAGGCAAGCTAAACTAATTTGATGGATTTACAAGGAAGGAGTATGGCCAGAGTGCTTATTCCAAACCCGAAAATGAAGAAACTTCTGAATGAAATCTGGGATAGGCAGAGTAGATGTCTTGTGGAAGTGAGTTGCACAACAGCATGATAGAGGGAAGAATTTTGGGCAAGCAGGGAAAGGTAAAAAAGGAGAATTGGTTTCTTGGACGGATGGAGAACGGTATATCGAATGCTGAGGCAGAAATGGTAGTAGTAGAGAGAGATAGAACCCTAAAAGTGTAGAAAACCAGAGAGAGATTCTCTGGCTGTCACCTAAACCTATCTTTTACCGGTAGAATACTTATAAGAAATTACTTTTAAAATTCGCATACAATGCGTGCATACATAGCCGCGTGCAGGAGTTTCTATTGCTCTATCTCGTTCCATACCTTCACCCACCTGATGGGTGGGATCGAGCTAGAGGTTCTGAGGGCGACATAAGGTCCAAAACTCTGAGCTCCGAGACATTCAAAATGAGGGCCCACGCTGGTGCATGGCCCTTAATGAGGACGGAGCAGATAAAGAGTTTCCGCGGTCTCCACTCAGCACCCTCATGCCTCAACTTTGGATGAATTAAAGTCACGTAATACTATAAATCATGGAGTAGAACATAGGTATTTTACTGTATATAATTAACATTTTGATATAGCCTACAAATGTTACAATTCCAATGAGAGAGGATGCTTGAAAATGCTTGATATAAGAATGAAATACGAATTTTTTATTTAAATACACCGGATACTGCCCTAGCGTGCAAACTAGCGGATAAGCTTAAAAAGATATCTCGAAGTCTTTGAAGCTGGTTCCCTCCCTAAACGCACGGATAACTGTCGCTACTAAGGAAAGACTTTCAATACTGCTGCACGGATATCTGTGTAACTGTGGTGAGTAACGTTTGACAAAGTTATGAAATACAATGATGAGGAGTCAGCAAAAATTAGTGTAATCAAATACAGAAGTCATGCTCTAAAGGCAATGATTCGTACATGGCCGCATATTACGGCACGTGCCGCCGTGCCGACATGGGGGACCGGCAGCACTATCGGCGGCGCGCCGCACAAAATCCATCGGTGGCGGTGGCTTCATTAAAACCATCGGTGGCGGCGCACAGGTCTGTCCGCGAGTATTGAGCCTGGTAACTGTCATGTGTGCAAGAGTGTGACAGGTATGAGGAAATAATGAGAGAATTATAATCAGATGCTCTGTATAGCAAAGTAAAGCAATTGACAGGTGGTAGCAAGCGAAGGGGAATGGCAGTGATTACTGACAGAACTGGAAAGGTGATCTTAGAACCTATCCAAAAGAGGTGGAACGATCTCAATCTCAGTGATACTCAAAAGAGGTGGAACGATCTGCAATCTCAGTGATACTGCCATAAGATGATTATGAGGAATGTGGAAGGGAGATGATTTTGGTCTCAGTTCACTTGGATATCACAGTTCACTTGCACAATACTGCTGATGAATTGTTGCAGAAATGCTACTTTGATAGGCTTTCTCAATTCTGATATTTATCTGAGAAACTAAAATTATGGAGCAATTGCATTTTAATTTCAGATTTTACAGATGGGCATGCGAAATGAACTCATTTATAACATATTAACTTATCGGTTGCTTGGTAAGAAGGAAGACTTGTCAAATGTCGGCAGCCCCAGGGGTGCCTTTGCCAAATGAATGGAGCCTTGCCCAATCTATGGGAGGGTCGAGGTGTCGATTCCTTTCTTATCACCAACAATGGACCCAATGGAGGGGGAAGGCTCCCTTTGAAGTTGAGACTCTCATTATGGGTCTAAGTTTGATTTAATTAATGGCTGTCGTTTGTTTATATACAGTCTGCGGTTTTTTTTATAGCTGGAAGATTTTGTGATGTAACTTTCTGTGTTCTGATATGCAGCCTTATTGTTGGTTTCCTCTCAGTTTAGTTGGACGGTATTTATAAGAGGAGTTGAGTAATTGTGTTCATGTTATTCTTCTTATTCATTAGTTTGTGCTGTTATGCATGTTTTTAAATCACCAATATAAACCCAAACACTCGCACAATGCAAAGTTCTTTCCATTAACTCAAGCTGAGGCTACGGTAGATTTAATATCTGCGTGTAGACGCTCATTTGCATTTAAGTGCTTCTTTTAAGTTAACTCTACTTAAGTGCACATGCAGTGTAGACGAGGCATTAAATGTATGAATATTCAGCACTATCTTCGGAATAAATTCATACGAAAATCTTACATGTTGGAAGGTCGACATTGTAATAATAACTTTGTTTAATAACGACGGTTTCCTCTCTGTTCAGTTGGATGGTGTGTGTGGGGAGAACTTTGAGCACGCAGCTGCCAGGTTCTGCACGAGGCAACAGATAGCGCTGGAGTCATTGAAGGAGTGGAGGAGGAAAGACACACGGCTGAATTTGTTCCTCACCGAGGCTGAAGCGAAACCTGTGTGTCGACGCTTGCAGCTGAAAGATATAATCCCCACGGGGATGCTCAGGCTGACCAAGTACCCCCTCCTGTTTGAAAGCTTAGCCAAATACACAGATGATGATACCAAAACTGAAGGTTCCAATGTCGGTGAGTCCTTGAGTGCCTTGTTTGAACAAAATTGTCTCACCTGTTAACCTTGATCTACTTGAATTCTAGAGATTCACTGCAAGAAAAGTTACCTCTATCAGTAAAAATGTCATTGTCTTCTTCAACACTTATGACATGTGCGCCTGTATATTCAGTTTTGTGTTACAATGATAGGATATAATAGTATTTCAAATAAAATAGATGGAATCAGGGGATATTGAGTGTTACAGGGAATATTACCAAAGTAATTGTAGTGCTAAGAAAAAACTTTGTGTATGATTCCATGACTTAAGTTGTGGAATGTATTGAGTGAAACTGTACCGTTTGCTTTTCATTTTGGTTGAGTTTTTGGCAATTCCATTTTTATTATAATTATTGAACAGCATCCACAATGTTATAAGTTCTTCCCATCCTAACCTTACACTGAGATTCATGATGCATTAGACATTATCGTAGGCATTATTAAGCCCTAACTGTTGAGTTCCGATGGTATATAATGAATAGCTCATATTTCATATGCATACATTAAAGTTCAGTTTCAAGTGATTTTAACAAGTAGAAACATTCACAGAAATGTTATTTGTGCAATGTGCAATATCTTATGGTGACTCTGCTTTCCACTTATTTATATACCTAGCTTTCTCAAATCTTTTACCACTGTAAAACAAACATCCTAGTTTGTATGCCTCTCAATAATGTAGATGTTTGCCTGTCTTTATATTTATTTATAAAATTGTACTGCTTCTACATTAAAATTTGAACTAAATCTTTGGATGTTTAGAGTGAATCGTATTTCATTTGTTTTTGATCCTACTTCTGGCATAACATATCCACATTCTGTCACCTCTTCCTCTGTAATCAGTTTCTGGTTGCTAAGATGAGCCATACTCTATAAGTCGAAATTTGCCAGTTTTTCCAGCAATGAATGTGGCTAAAACACAGTAAGTGCCCAATTTTTAATGTGAAGAATGTACTTATTTTTACTGTAGGTGGAGAGCGTAGTCAAATTCTCCGTGCATTGGAGCGGAGCAAAAAGATATTGGATAGTGTGAATCAAGCTGTTCGTGAAGCCGAGAATCAGCACCGCCTGCATGTTATCCAGCAGAAACTAGAAAAGTCAGCCTTTGAAAAGGCAGATCACCCCATGTCTACTGAATTCAAAGTAAGTGGATGATTGACTCTACTCATGGTTGCATTTAGTAGAGTTGTTCACTTTTTGTAGTATCTTCTTGTGGGAAAAATTAATTCTCAGTCTTTCTTCTCTGTCACACAATGTTGCTTCAAATTTTCATTTGCTTGTTAAGTCTCTCCCTGTATTGATTTCTTATTTGCTTGTTTAACTTTAGCTATTTGTTTTGATATTCCACTATTGTGATGCTGTGTGAAGGACTTTTTATAGAGTTAGTGAACAGAATGTGACGAGAATGCAATGTTGTCTCACTGATTGGCTGCTTGTCAGGAGCCTTAAGCCATAATAACTTGAGTCTTAAATATATTGTTATACATATTCATATCCAAATTTTTTATGTTGGACTGATAAATATCTGATAAATATGTTTATGAAAGCCTGCTGGGTTCTTTAAATCATTTGGCTATGTCCTCTCTTTTTTTTTAGCATATGTCACATCAGGGATATAACATTAATTTTGTTCAAACTATGTACCTTGTTTCACAAGCCAGTTAGTAGTTACGATATTTCTGTTTGCTTGAATAATTTACTTACAATTGTGGCATAACATGTTTGGTTATCCATTTGTACAAATGGTAACCTGAAATAAATGACCATGATAACCTAATTGTTTGATGTGAAGGAATGTTGGTGTGTTTCTCTGGCTGCTACCTCCTCATGCTTTCACAATTGGATTCTCTCCTTGCAGAATTTGGACCTGACCAAATACCGCTTAATCTACGAAGGTGCTCTGAGTTGGCGTGCCGGCAGCCGCTCCAAGACGATAGACCTCCACGTGGTGTTGCTCGAGGAGGTGGTGATCCTGTTGCAGAAGCAGGATGAGAAGTTCATCCTGCGCTTCCACAGTGTGAGCAGCGGTGCCGTGGGTGGTGCAGGAGGCGGGGGGATCACCAGTGGCAGCCGCGACGACTCTAAACTTACACATTCCCCAATCATCAAACTCGCCACCGTGTTGGTTCGGCCTGTCGCCACGGGTGAGTGACATTTTTATGCCCTAGCAATCCCCTCACAAAAGCCCAGCTGCACTGGAAATGCATCAAGCAGGAATTGGGTGGGGCACTGAACTTTATTTTTATATCTGGAAAAGAAATTCAGTGCTGCTGAAAAATTGCAGATGGTAAGTGTCCATTATATTAAAAATGTCATGTCAACCCTAGGAGTACATTATGACACTACTTATGAAAGGAAACAAACTGAGAAGGTCAATTAATCACTACAATAGGATTAAAGTATAAGGTAGGATTTTGCATTCACTTGTCTAATATCTGTGGTTCACCTTAAACTCCTTGGTCTTGTTTGAGGGAGTCCATTTCAAATGTATTTTGTCTTAGAAAGTTATTAGTACTAGCCTATTCTCAACCACTGTTAACTTTTGTTGATGCCATTGCGTAATAGGTCTTGAAGGCTTTTTGCAATTTTGAGCAAATACTATCAACTCGATGGTTAAGAATGGATATAAAAACATGGGCACATTGCTGACTTCAGAAGTCACCATACGATGCAACTTGTATTTATTAATTTGGAGTGTGGGTTAAGTTCTAATTTTTTTGGTACACCTAATGTTTCTTTTATTTTACATTGTGTTTAAATGAGTAATTAGATTCTGCATTTCATTGGACCACTTAATTTATAACAAGTGAATGGCTGAATGTGATAACTTCTTGAATTAACCACCAAGTCAGGTCTTCCGTTGCCTCCATCTCAATTCACATTTAGTTTTCACCGGTGAAAGAATTTGCTCCCACGTAATTTATAACTGGTTCACAACTCTGTTGCAGAAATAAAAATGAAGGAGTTTTTAAGGAACGATGTTACCTGTATTGTTATGTTAAATATGTATGTTCAAGTAGCAAAAAGTATTTTTCCATTTTCATCTGATACACTTAAAGCTTGTTAATTTACAATTCAAGGGGTTGAAAAAATAGGTCTTGTAATCATTTGGGTTCAAATCAAATGTACAAAATTAATAAGAGAAGTCCTATTCCTTAGGAAGAAATCACCATACCATCATATTTTTAGTCAAAATACAAAGAATGGGTATCTACTTGAGGAGTTTATGATTGAAATTCTTTGCCTGTATCAGATTAACTTTTACCTTCCTGAGTTTTTTCGTAGTCGTAAGCCTTGCTGGCCAGGGTTTTTTAAATGACCAGTGTTTTTTAAATGTCCATTAATGTGACAAACGAACACGCTCGGCAGTCTAAAGGCAGGGACATAATTTTTGTGCCAGAGAGACACACTCGGAAGATAAAGGGTAAACAAGTAACTACAATTTGTGCAGGCTAGAATAATTCAGTACCATAAATATTTCTACAGAGGTTAAATTGTTTATTTTACTTATTAAAAATTCTATTTTCATGCAGAATAATTGCCATGTATTAAATCTTATTTTTTAATCTCATTTGCCCCGATGGCATGTTATACTGTCGTCATCAATAGTTTTCGGCTGGGTTCATGTTCTCTATAACATGGCACTGAATCCCCTCTTTATTGATGTACTTCAGTGTTAAAATCGTATTAATTTGTTTTAATTTGGTTCTTTTTTTTTAATTCTCAGACAAGAGGGCCTTCTTCCTTGTAAATACCAGTGGACCACAAATCTACGAGCTGTTGGCAGTATCATCCTCCGAGAGGAAAACGTGAGTGCCACACTTGACTGTGCATGAGCTTCTAAACTTTGCTTTCATCATTCTCTTAGTCATATTTTCTTAATGAAATTCACAGGGAAAAGGTACTTAGCACTGTTGCGCTTCTATTGGTTTTAGAATACCCGAAGGTTTTTTTTTGTTGTAAGTCATCCATCATGGCTACATAGATCATCGTGCAATTTTTAAATGCTGTGGTCCAAATTAATGGATAATGTATGGTATACTTCAACTGCTAGTTGATGTGGGCTTGAGGGTAGTGCGTCAGCTGTGCATATTCCAGGTCGTTGGAGGTGATGTCTGCCGTTGACGCTGTGACGAGTGGCATGGAAAGAGCCCATATGCATGCCATTGTTACTGTGTTAGCATTTCACTTGATGAGCTGTTGGTCTGGATGTATGTGTTTAGAAGTTTGGATTGGATCGGACACAACAGGCCTGTCTCCCTCTTTTGTAATTCTGTTATTTATCAAGCATCCAATGATAGTTGAAGACATCAATGAACTTAATTCACTCCGTATAGTCTTACAATATGGTGAACTTTTATGCAACAGTAGTGATTTAACAAAACGACTCATGCATCCTGGCTCACAGTTGTTTCCATGCTCCACATAATGTATATAGTTTCCATGAGTGGAACTAGGGGGCAACTAACGATCATTTTGTCATGCGAGCAATCCAGAGCAACAAAGAAATTCCTGCACAGAATACATCTAATGCTACTAACTCCTATTATTGTGATTTTTTTTGAAAAAGTGAAATTTTTTTAGTCACCTTCCTTCCAATTGGTTCATATGTGAGCATAGGAGCAGAATTTGTAGACCTTGAACCAGTGCTTGGATCGTGCCGGGCTCCCCTCAACCGTTCTGGGGTGCGTTACTCCACCCAGGCATTAGAACAGGTGGCTCATAGGATTTTCAAGCAGTGTTGGTACTTTTTGGCTAGAGAGTATGTCATTCAATGGGAGTCGAAAACATAGACCCGTTAGCAGCCTCCGAGTAAATCTATGTAGTGTACACCCTCGTTGCCGAAAAAACTAATTGGAAGCACAAATAAATAAATTTTACTTACAAAATAATTCCAACATGTGCTCTCGAGATAACTGCATAACTTCAAAGAAACACTCGTTTCTCAGTGGTTTAAGGGAAGATCAAAAGGATTACTCTCAGAAACACAGAAAACAGCGAACCAACATGCATCAAGCTAAATGCGACATAAAAGTAGTAATTTTAATTTTCCATAGCATAGATAACAAACGTGCCGAAGTTCAGGATATTTTAAAAAATTCAGCTATAGTTATGAGAACAGAGAGTGGGATTGCAGAGAAGATTAGTAATAGCAAAATTTTTCCGAAAGGATATTAAATGTATAGATGTGATCACAGAGTATACTGAGGGCTCACCCTTATGGGAGATATGCTATGCCTTATTTCTTTCCACTGTTCTCCGCTAGATGGCATTGATGTCCTAAAAGCCATCCACTAATTCTCTCGAGGTCTAGTGCACCTCCCTCCCCTACCTGTGCGCGGCGAACTCAACATTCCTGGCTTCAAATTGCCCAATTCTCACATGCCAAGTCAGAGTAGATTATGGCTCGAAATAAATTCAAACTGGCCACGTGACATTGGAGCCAGTAGACTGCAGAGACCCCATTCGACAGTTCCAGAACTTCTTCAAAATGCATACGCTCTTCAGCACAGGGGTGAGACCTTAATATTATTACTCTATGAGGTGACCGACCAGATGGGACTGGCAGTGGAGTATTTTTAGCAGTTAAATCGTATTTGAATGATACTGCACACACAACAGATGACAGTGAAATAGAGAGAGTTTGGTGTACTATTATGCTACAAAACAAAAAAAATATACATTTATGTTCATTTTACAGACCGCTAGATCCAAAATAGACGTTTTGTACAAAGTAGAAACTCAATTAACATCACTATCATATTAATATCATATTAATGACAATAATAAGCAAAGCTTACGATAATGAAATGAAAAGAACAATGGAATATGAATGCATTAATTGGCTTAAGTGTGAAATAAACCTGTCAGTACACTTACCTTGAAAGATAACAAAAGCATGATAATTATCGGTGGAGATTTCAACCTCCTGGCTATAAATTGGAAAACCAGTGGCGTTGAACCAAGTTCAAGGAAGCGTGATATAAGCGAGGCCTTACTTAATACACTTTCACACCACTCTCTTACTCAAGTAGTAAACGAACTTACGAGAGATAATAAAATATTAGATCTTTTTACTTTTAGTCATTCTGTAATGATTAAATACATGGATATACTCAAAGGATTTCTAATCATTTCATTGACAAATGATGTGGTACGAAGTCACTCGCATGGGTGCATATACACTAAGGGTTGAAATTCGCCATGAAAAAACCATTTGACTTGACTGGGATTTGAACCCGGATCTCCCAATTGCCAGTCAGGTGTGTTAGCAAGTTGCACCACCAAGCCATCTTCCTTCAAAGCGAATTTCGAAGGGGGGATTTACGCGAGGGGGTTTAGGCAAACTAGATGTTCACGCCTCAAGTCGACATTGTATCACATGAGACGATTGTTGTGCTTACGAACCCACTGTTTACCCTCTGATCCACCGCAATATATCTTATAGCAATATTATGACATTCCTGAATAATTGTAACTTCTTACATTGCAGTCACCATGGTTTCCGTAAGGGTAGGTCCTGCAAAACACAGCTTGTGCGCTCTTCCTTCATGTGGTCCTAAAATCAAGTGAATCAACAAAGCAAGTTGACGAAAAATTCATTGATTTCAAGAAGGCATTCGACAAGGTTCCTCACAAAAAACTCATATATAAATTTCAATCAAGCAAAGTTAACAAAAAAGTAGTGAATTGGATAAGTGACTTTCTCAGTGATCTAAAACAAAAAGTAGTTATTGATGGTTTTAGCTCTGATACGGTCAATGTCACATTCGGTGTTCCTCAAGAAAGTGTGATCGGCCCTCTTTTATTCACTATTTATATTAATGACCTAAGTTCTAGAGTTAGCAATAAATTAAGATTATTTGCAGACGATACAGTTATCTACTGTGAAATGAGCGAAGATGCAGACTTTGAAGCTCTGTCATCGGACCTTAAAAACTTCCATTCGTGGTGTCAGGAATGGGGGTTAGAATTAAATATCAACAAATGCACCACAGTTCACTTCCTGCAAAAGTCATCACAAAAATGCCATACCTATACTGTGGGTGGAGTAAACAAAATCTTCAGATACAGTAAAATATCTTGGAATTACCTTAACTTCTGATATATTGTGGGGATTACACTTACAGAACATATGCGGCACAGCATTAAAGAAACTAGGTCTTGTTAAACGTGTAATAGGAAGGTCCACAGATAAAAAAGTAAAAGAGAGATACTACTTTGCTCTGGTTAGGCCACACCTCAAATACACCGCAAGCATTTGGAACCCTGGTCTTATGGATTTTGCCAAAGGAATTAATGAAATACAAAGAAAAGCTGCCCGCTTCATCAAAAACTGTTATGAGCAAACATAGTGTCTCTTAACTTTTAGAGGAATTAAAGTGGGAGCCCCTAGCGACTCAGAAGCTACATGTTAGGCTTAGACTGCTTGATAAATTCATAACTTATATTTTTCAGAGCAACATTGAGAATATTATCATGATGCCTCTCTACATCTCTATGTCTGAGAGATGTGATAAAATAAGAGAGATACACTGCCGAACAGATAGGTACAAAAACTCGTTGTCTTTGAAAGACAAGTGACCACAATAAAAATTGAGCTCCACTAAATACACTCCTATAATACATGTCACCATTTCATTTCCCAAACACTTATATCTTTACACCTACCTAACACCCCCTGCCACCTGCCCCTACAGCTTGTAGTGTAGTATGTAGATGTTGATGTGTGTCCCCTGTTTCTGATCAGAAATAGTGTAAAAACTGTTGTGAGAAAATTAAGCCGTCCCAAAAAATGGACACTCTGAATACCCTTCCATTAATTTAAAATGAGGGATTGAGGAAATATAAATTGAGTGGAATTTTTGCATAATGGAGAAATGAGAGTTAATGGCGTTCTGAGTGATTGGTTTGCAATAAAACTGTGCGTAATGCAAGGATGTGTAATGTCTCCATGGCTGTTTGATGTATTTATGGATAAATGTGTTAGAGATGCATGTGGTGAAAACTACGGTGTTTTGATAGGAAATTTATAAGTGTGAGTTCTTCAGTACTTGGATGATGCTGTTTTGATCTCAGAGAGCGAACAGGGATTACAGAAGCTCCTAGATAAGTTTAAAGAATGAACACAGAGAATGGAATTGAGGGTAAATGCGTGCAAGACTAAAGTAGTAGTTTTTGATAAGGAGAATAGGGAGAATAACTGTATGATGAGGGCAAATGGTGAATTATTTGAAAAAGTGGATGATTTTGTGTACTTAGGTAGGATGTTTGCAGAAGATGGACGGATAGATGAGGAGATAAAGAGACGTGCGAATACTGGAAGGAAAGTGGTAGTTGGCATGTGGAGCATATCAAGGAATGAGTGCCTGTCTAAGGAGGCGAAAATCGCCGTGTACAAAAGTGTACTTCTCCCCACTTTGCTGTATGGTAGTGAAACATGGGTATGTCAGGATAAACATGTGAGTAGACTAAACGCTGTGGGTATGAGTTATCTGAGGAGTGTTTTCGGCAAAAGTAGGATGGATAGGGTCAGGAATGAGTGAGTAATAAATGAATGTGGGTTAGATGCTCCAGTGGTAATGGACGTGTGTGAAAGGAGTGTGCTTCGTTGGTTTGGCCATGTTGAGAGAATGGATGAGAGTCGAATAACGAAACAGATATACTAAGAGTGAAATGAATGGTGCGAGAGGTAGAGGTAGGCCGAGAAAGTTGTGGCTGAATGTGGTTGAGGAAATTCTTAGGAGGAGGAATGTTAGGGAGTCTTAAAAACAGTAGGGCGTGCATGAAGCAGTGTATGGGGGCATATGAGGCAAAAGAGGTTTATGGCAAGGACAGGACAGAATGGAGGAAATTATTAAAGCAGAGTTAGGTATACAAATATGTATTTATGAGTGAAACTTGGTTACTCTGCATACCCCGGAATGGAATGGCGAGATTGGTATGTATGTATGTAAGATGTGTAATGTTCAACAATGATAAAATTTATTACAACCCAGGTGTCAATGTTATACATCATCATCAGAATGATTAATGAACATTGAAACCTGGATCAAAGTAAATTCTACCATTGTGGAAAACCTTATCTCTGTCTCAAAATTCAGTAATAGGTAAAGAGCATAGAATGAAGAGGTTTTTTATTTATTGTTAAAATAATTTTAAACGTCTCATAACTCTTCAGAGTGGAAGGAATTCTTCTATCATCCCAAACCAGGTGCTCATTGTTAATTGCCATTAGCGATTCTTGTGAAGGGCCCCTTAGAATTAAGATGGCATGGGCAAGAACGCTCATGGAGAGAGAACGTTGATATGTATGATAGTTGTCTTTACCGTACGCGAGTAAAATTTTGCAAAAAATCGAAACATTAATGACTTGGTGCATCATGATCAATTAGGGAAACAACAATAGTTCCTTTTAACGAACCATATGGTTTCGGGGTGAATAATGTGAAATTTTTCCATATTAGAAAAAAAAACTATGCAAATTCCACTTAGAGAAAATTTGCTTAGTTCTTCTTTTCTAACAACAATATTTCCGTTTGGGTTAATAATGATTTTTATTGCAGAGTATTAATATGTACAGCTAAATATTATATGTGAGGGATGATTTTGAGTTTTTGCCGTGGAATTTACTGGCAAATGTGTTCCATTGAGTGATTCCAGTGATGAGAACTTGAGGACCATAGAATGAAGAGGTGGGCAACAATACTAAGACCTGGAGGCCACATGATATTGTCGCCATTGTGCCTTAGTCATTTTTATTGCACAAGTCTTTGCGGCTTAGTAAATTATGATGAAAATGCTAGTGGGTTAGGGTAACTCTTGGAAAAACCTTATATGCTATTAAATGAGATTAAAACTCTTTTCTTAGAAATTCACCTCTTTATTTTTAATTATTCACTTGAAAAAGAGATTCACAGCACTATGCCATTTTATGGTGATATAAAAACTGTAAAGGATACTAACGCAGAGCCATTAGCTAGAAGAAGGTTAACAAGTGAAACCCCTGCATGGTGAGAGGCAGGAAAGGTTATTTTATTTGGCAGTGAGGTACGGCCTTGGTGTGCGGTGGCGTTGGACAGTTTGATGAAAGAGGTTTGGTGTGAAGAAGGCGAGAGGGGGGGCGAAGGGGAAAGAGGTGAAAAATTTAGGGAGTGACAGGTGATTGATAATCCAGGAGTTAATACATGGAGCAACAAGCGGTCCGTTAGGTATTCTGAAATTTATGAAGGAAACAGGATCAAGGGAGACAATGTTTGTTTTAAGATTTTCGCAGCGATTAGATGCACTAGTATCAACCATTTTCGGGTATACTGCTGCGTGGTGAACTCTAACGGCTCAACATTTCGTTCCTCCGGCTGGGAACGTCGTCAGGAGACTGAAGAAGATGTATCCGTTTTCATCTGGTCGGACCGTTGGAATACTGACCATTGTTGTCATGGATTTAAAAAAATAAATGAAAACCCAATATATAAAAAATCAAGTATAAAAACAGAAAATGGTTTAATGGTTGGTTGTCACACCAATATTTTGGGAAAGGTATCTTTTCTGGTTTTATATTTGAATAAGGAAATATAAGAATAAGGAAGACAATGATCGAGTTCAGTCTATGGATGATGTGAAAATTTGTTTTAAAGGAGCTATTACTCAGATCAGAAATGGAGAGTGAAGACAAGACAGCATCAGACGATAAATTGGGGAGAAAAGGGAATATTTTTCAATGATATTTGTCAAGAACTGAGTAATGTGTCCCAGAGATTTAAGATTTGTTGTATCCGACATGGACCGTTGAGGGGAGCTATTGGAGATGATAGGATATGACAATAGATGTCAAAATGGGATTGTAATGCTCTCTGAATTGGTGAAGAAGGCCTTGCAGGGACTTGGATTTGCTTTTAAGGTAGTCTGAGCGAGATAGTTCCCTAGTCATAATAGAGACCATATTCGAATTAGACGTTTTAATTTCACCAGCTGTAAGACACATCAATTTAATATTGCATTATTAATTATGCAATTATATAGTTTTATATGACAGAAATTGTCAGTAATTAAATGAAAATATCAAAATAACTCTATAACTTGACTCATTTTTTTCACACTGTGTTTGAAACTCCTTCAAAACGGAAGGTTAATGTGATACTCAAGAACCTATTGCGGTGACAATATGATTAATTTTTTAAAATTGTTGACAAAACATACAAACTACATGCTGTTAGTTTTTTTACATCTAACTGTTAGAAATTCCTTATTTTGTCAATAATGTCTCCCTGGAGTGCATATGGGTCCCATTTCCCATGTAAAAGGGCTGGTATTATTTGGCAAATATAATCAAGAGTAATATGGTAAGGGGTAGAATTTTTGGTGTCGTTGTATAGGTGAGATATTTTTCTTTAAAATGAGACCAAATTCATTGATTTCTAAGTAAAATGATATTTCGCTCGGACTACCTTAGTAGCCTGTCTGTGCTTGCAATAAGTGAGTTTCTTGTCTATTTCTCTACCTTGATCGCTATCGATGAAAATCTGTGCAATGGGGTTGAGTTGATAGGGTAGTTGAAATTAATAAAGAATTCTTGGGAAATCTTTGACTAGTTGCTCGTTATTTCTGTTGGAGTTTTATTTGCAGGTAAATAAGTTGCGTCATGGACTAGTTTCTTGCATGTACGTTGTCGCCGCTTGTTGAAAAAAAAATCTGGAGCGACGCACATATTTTGTCGTCGTCAGCCCCCTCTCCGTGTTCTCTGAAAGCGTCATTTGCGCGAAGGTGGACATCCGTTGACAATCTGATGTAGATGTTTTTCCTCCCGGAAATCGTCTCGTGTGGGTAATTTTAAATGAAGGCAGGCACGACGTAAAGAAACCCAATAATATTCGCTCGAATTTTCCTATCGAAATTGCCTCTTTGACCGTAGCATGGGTATATACTCACGCAGCGCGTAAACGTTCGCGGAACGTTGCCAGAAGGTCAGTTTAGAACCCAGGGAATGTTACGGAAATTAAACCCCATGAACGTTCCCAAACGGTTGCAATGTCGCCCGGCCCGAACGTTCCATAGACGTTCGCGCGGTTCGTGGCGCGAACGAAACGGAAACTGCTCTGCGCATGCGCGTTGTTAGGAGAGAAATTATAGCCCGGTGATGTAAATGCATGGACACATAAATGCATTAAGTCAAACAAATAAATAGACCACTTAAGCCACGAAGAGATATTTTAATAAAATAACTATACAACGATAGAATACCTATACCACGGAACTGTGGACACAGTATAACACAGACGTCAGCGATGTGGCCAACATAAACATTTATACGCAAGAAAAGGAGATAACTCACTGGTTTTAATACTTAAGCGTCACACTACCACCTTACAAGAGCAAGAACTATAAGATATTGCGACGAGTCACTTCCGTGTGTTCACGGGAGAATTAGAAATAATCTAGATTCCGTTCGAATGCCGCAACTGCTAGCTTAGAGACTTTGCACGCCTGAAACATAATGATTCACCAACGATAACCTCTTACGGCGAATCGCGTCCGTGTGTGTTCACGGGAGAGTTAAAAATATCTTCGATTCCGTTCGAATACAGCCGTTGCTCACTAAGAAACACACCAAAGATTACAAAACGCAACTTCATCAGGCTTCAGAAACTATCCATGCTACCCCTCAACAGCATTCCCTTTTTTGTTGGAATAGATGGGGCTGATGTTCCAACGATAGATTCGATGCCAACGGAAGTGCAATGCACGACCAGCGAACGTTCTGCAAACGTCAATGTGCTGCTCGGGTATATCCGTATTGTTAAGGGATGAAGACTTACTCGACAAGTAAATGCCAATGCATTCGTATTAATATCTCCGGAATCGCCTCTTCGACCGTCCTTCATTGCTCTAATTAAGAGTTCAAGATACATACGAAACAAAGAAACATGAAAAAGTCACATTCTCTCGGATTAACAGGAATCACTCTGTGAACCGCGAATCGTCGCCTTATTTGTGAATTGACGGCCGAATGGACTGCCTATGGCCTCCATTTTCCGTCCCGAAACCCGAGAGATCTTCATCAGTAAATTTTCGTTCTCTCGAAACAGAGGATATTTTTTTTTTAATCTGTAGCCAGCACGTGAAAGAGATGACTTTCACGAGTCGTTCTTCGCTGGAGCTGTATAAAGGCGATCACTCGCCGCACCCTCTGACGCCCGAACTGAGAAGTCCATCGCTTTGTCCGGCGTCCTTGTATCGCCCACGCCTTTTGCTTCTCTTGACCTTTCCACTGATGCTCGCCGTCCTTTGCTTTGCCCCCTCTCCACGCGGAGACGCATTCGCGGAAACGCACTTTGCATGGCGCATGCGCGGTAAGTGCGTCATGTTCTCAGGCCGCTCGGGTCGAGATGGGCCTGAGGAACTTCCCGACCGTCTCGTCGGTGACGAAATGTTGACGTCACAACGTCAAAATTTCAGTGAAGTGGAACCCCACTCAAAAGGAAGCTCGCCGTCACTGCGCCAGTGAGCCTGGCGCTGGTTACGTCAGGCAATGGAAACGCCAGTTAGCGCCAACTGTGGTTGAATCCTAGCCATTGTTGGCTGACCCTATGTAGCCGCTCACGCAGAATAGTACATCTACATCTACGTCATACCCTGCAAGCCACCCAAAGGGTGTGTGGCATGGGGTGCTGCCACGCCAGGCATGCATGAATTTTACGGCAGAACACCGAAACTACATTGAAACCAAGGTAGCACACATGCAACGCTCCAATTAAAAATCTACTAACCAAGAAACATTCTATCGTTAATCGTTCCAACATGCAAGGGATACAAAGACCACTACTACAGATTCAAAATATCATGCATTAATAAGAACATCAATATTTACATCATGCATATATAAAAACGTAGAGAATATAAAGAGGAAGATCTACAATCTAGCTAATCTCACTATTCGCACTATTCATGACGACGATCACAGCTGTTATGGTCCCGAATGGCACGCGGATAAAATGTCATTATGTACCTATCGGTTCTACAATGTAGATCTCTAATTTTATTGGCGCGATCTAATCTGCCGTAGTACGAGGGGGTTAATAGTATGTTTTTCACGTCGCCAGAGAAATGTTTTTCCTGAAATTTAGTTAAGAGATTAAGCCTATAATTCAATCTACGCTGTGATAGCGATTCCCGTCCCAATTCTTCTAAATGGTAACTCTAGTATAGAATGTAGTCACAACGAACGAACGCATTTCACACTTGCCCTGGGCTGAAAAACCGCGAACGGGATTCACGATTGAAAGGGAAATCTATCGGTCCACAGACGGCCATTAGTTACGAGGGTCAAGACTTCCTTCTTGCAAAGCAGGCCAGTCAATTCTCTAGCCAGCCATCCTCCTTGGGGAAGGTTTAAATGGGAGCGGGGCATTAACTCTGCTCGACCGAAACAATCGACAAACACTGCAAGAGATGGTAGGATACGGCTGCCCGCAACCGTTGCGTAGAAAAAGAAAAAGATTTTATCGTTTCAAAAAATGTATGTTTTTGACGTGCGTTTATTGATTTTTGTCGATGTAGAAAATTACGTTTTATGAAACAGCCGTTGTACTCATACATATTAAGCTAATTAACCTTAGAATATCAACCGTTGATTTTCCGAAGAAACGTGTTATAGGAAACGGTGACTCCCCTAAAATTTCGGTTAAACGAGATTCTGCTGGAATGCCAGACGCGAGTGAGATTTGTGTCGGCCGTGACGTCTCCTCCACGGGATGTCTGAGGTTTCACTGTGTTAGAGGGGCCTCCTGATTAAGGCCCCAGTTGTTGATCGCCTCGACGTCACCGAGTCCTTAACATCTCCGCGGACGTTTGTCGTGAGAGCCTCCGCGTGCTACGAATCGATTTGTCCGCCAGTCATAGTAAATTATAATCCTTGTCGTTCTTCTCTCTTTCGATAGTGGGGTTTTTTTAGGATGTGATTTTTTTTCCTGATATCATTGTCTGAAACTTTGCTTGCCCGAAAACGTGCGTTTGAATTCCATCTTGGCGTCATTTGTGTCTTTATTGCTGCTAAAAGATCCCGTTCAATACGGCCGCCCTCAAACGTTTCGTGATGCCATTTGCTCATATATGTCGCCGTAAAAGCTGATTTCGTGTTTACATATCCGCGTCGCCCGTCGCCTTGGAGACGGGTAAAATACGTCACGAGACGTATCCCGCCCCGTTGATATCTTCGGTATTTTAGCGATAGTTTTTTCAGTGCTACAACGTCTGCATTTTTACGCCACGTTAACGTATATATTTCGTAATCATCATTGAATTTTCGACACGATACTCATTAATTCATTCAACATTCATTTGGAGTACGCGCAGCTAGCATATTGGAGCCTTACGAAGTAGGTCTAGTTTCAGGTATAGATCGAATGCAGTTGGGGGCATGACGAAAAAGAAAGATCTATTAGTAAATTCCACACTTAAAACTTTTGTTACCGACCTAGGTTTCGATTGCCTTGCAATCATTTTCAAAGGTTTACAAAAGTGTCTCTGAAATTCACGGTGATTGACGTTTTCATTGAAACTATACGTATGCCTGTCAAACGTGTGAACCAAATCCTTTTCTCCGAAATTATTGCTAATTAAAAGAAATATCACCGTCTTCAGGGAATTTACTTCTTATTATGCTGCTGCGCCAGTCGCCTTCCTGTAATGCTCTTCCTCGTGTAAAGTTTTGACGCAGGCTTGCAGATTTGTTAAAGGCCAAATACTTCATCCGAAAAAATACATTTGTGTGAAATTTAAGATTTCATAGATTTTCCTCGTAACTTTTTCTTTTATAATTTTTTGAAATGATTTTTTGACTTGAGTCTTTCGGTAGGTCCCATATTGTCCTGCAAAATTGCAGATTATGAGTTCCCAACTGTCGTTTTGAATCAGATTTTTATTTTCCAAGGGTTGGTAAGTTCCCCGGTGAAACTCCGAGTATTTATGGAAAACTGCGATTAGCTAGAAGACTTGCGACGCTCTGGGTGTCAATTCAAGGGAAGGACATGCCGTTCGGTGGAATGGAAATGGCGGTCTTACTGTCTCGAACCACTAATATCGCTCCGGCCTTACTCTGTGACTCTAAACCAGTACTTGCATGCACACATTTGTATTAATTTAATTCAAAAATTCCTGCTTTCGCTAGTGAAATGGGTCAATTATTTTAAGCTATAATTAACCCCCACAATGTGAAACACATTATTCCACGAATAATGGCCAGTTAAAGGGACGACACATATGTATTCTGCAAAGATATGGGACCCATAAGCCATGGTAACCATTCGATTAGTGTTGCATAAACAGTCGATAAATTTTATTGGTTTCATAACTTATAGCATGGAGTTATGAGTTTCATAAGTGGTCAAGATGGCGGATGCGCAATGATCCGCTTGGAGACTTAATTACTCGATAAAAGAGTTGTTTTAAGACAAATGACCCGTTATTTTACTCGTACTGACTAACTATTACCTGCATTAGCAATTCATGATACGCTAAGCTTTCGTAAATTTTGTCCGGCTTGGAAGATTTAATAAAATATTCGATTCGTTATGCAGCTAGTAGGTGTGTGCCTGCAACCCGAATATATTTATGATATCTATATCTTTATGGATCTCATAATTGTTGATATCATAACAAAATGTTCTAGCAACCGTTCGTGAGCGTAATATTTTCATCGTCCATGTATAGTAGCTGATTGCAGCGCCACACGAACGGAGCTACCACATTTGGTTTCAAATGCGGCTGCAATTCGATCTTAGCTTTAAGAAATATGTCGTGAAATAACTATTCTTTATTTTCATTCAATATATCTGTGGTTTTTGCCTCTTATAAATACTTATAATTAAATGCTTGAATGCGTTTTCCCGTTCAAATTGACGATTTTTGTGGCGAAATCGATCAGTCGCCGTTAGAGCCCACTCTCCATTTTCAGAGCTGAAATACGATAGAACTACCCTGGAACTGTATTCTTTCTCGGTTTGTAAAGTGCACTGTATGTATGCAATGCACAAGTTTTCAGGATGTCGGTAATGATTGACCGCTTCACCTTCAGTTGTGGCTCTGGTCTCAGTGTCACGTATTCCAGTTTTTGTAAAAAGTTGAATATTGGATCTTTGAATTGCGTTTTATAAACTGATATTAAAGATTAAAATAGTGTTTCCTGTCTATTCTTAATGTAGTTCAGCCTCAGAAGGTGGAGATTTGAACGTGGGTTCTAATAGAGGATGCTCTGATTACAGCATAAAAATGCCAATTTGCACCAGGATTCACACTCGTACTTTTAATTAAAACTGTTGACAGGGAACGAAAAGTCTTTTGAAACTAAATAAAAATAACATCTACTAGAAAAAAATAGGTATCTTACCTCTCATTTTTAAAATTTATGAGAGAATTCCTGCCGTAATTGAAGTCAAAATGCGGTAGGTCCATGCAAATGACGCTGCAGACGGCTTCTATGGCTGGACAAATGTTGTCATTGAGGTTCTGCGAGCGAGATAGTTCCCTAATCATAATAGAGACCATATTCGAATTATACGTTTTAATTTCACCAGCTGTGATACAAATGAATTAAGTATTGCATTATTAATGGTGCAATAATATGGTCTTCCATGACAGAAATTGTAAGTAATCAAAGTAAAAAATATCTAAATTAAGTCTTTAACTTGACGAATTTTATTCATGCGGTACGTTTGAAACTCCATCAAAACGGAAGGTTTATTGTGATCCCGAAGAATTTACTGCGGTGACAATATGATTAATTTTCAACAATAGTAGAGAAAACATACAAACTACACACTGTTGACTAGATGAGAAGTGTTATAAACACCTCAATTTGTAAATAATGTTTCTCTGGAGAGCATACACGTACCATTTCCCATGTAAAAGTTCTGGTATTTTTTGGCAAATATCTCCGAAAGTAACGTGGTATGGAGTTGAAATTTTGGTGTCGACGGAAGGGTGAGATATTTTTCTTTAAATTGAGACCAAATTCATTGATTTCCAGGTAAAATGACATGTCGCTCAAACTACCTCAAAAATATATATTCGTCGGCTTTTCTCTGTGTCTTGCATTCCTAATATGTCGGTGGTTTTCAATAGGTTTCGACCCATTTCATCAGCGAAAGCGGGATTATTTTTTCCAAAACCGTATAAATTAAAATGCTTCGTAACTTAGTATTTGCCTGGTGTCTAGTAGTGAAGCTGGAGCCTCCCAGTAAAGGGAACAGAGGCGTCCATTATTATCGTCGGTTGCATGTTTGCGACGTAAATTTCGCCCCAAATCCCCCCCCCCCCATTCCCCCGATTTCACTCGCCTTCGGAAAGGTGCGTTGACGGCGAGCGTGCACCCGACAACCGATGCTCCCGATCGCCCCAGCATCATATCATATCTCTCTCTCTCGCGTCCCATTTGTCTGTTCGTCCGATAACCCTCTCTCTCTCTGTCTCGGTGCTGCGATTGACGGATTCGGTGGAGCATGGTAAACTCTCTCGTTTTTTGCTTTTTTTTTGCCCGCCCCTTTTCCCGTCTGGTTGGTGCCGCGCGTGGGTGCACCCTCACTGGGATCGGCGGCTCCTGTAGAGAGAGAGAGAATGAGGGGTGGTGGTGCTGTGCTCACGCGGCGGCCGCGGATGTCCACTGGTCGTCGTAGCGGTGCCCTCGACTTACCCTCTCGCCCTCGTGTCCAATCGATCCGCCTTAAGGTAGTTCGAGCAAAATATCAGTTCACTTACAAATCAGTGAGTTTGGTCTCATTTTAAAGAAAAATATCTCAACCTTCTAACGACACCAAAAATTCTACCCCTTACCACATTACTTTCCGAGATATTTGCCAAAAAAAGACCAGTCCATTTACGTGGGAAATGGTACGTGTAGGTATGCACTCCAGAGAGACATTATTTACAAAATGAGGAATTTCTAACACTTAGATGTCGTAAAAAAACTGTGTAGTTTGTGTGTTATCTCCACTATTATTGAAAACTATTCATATTGTCACCGCAGTAAATCCTTCGGGATCACAATAAAACCTTCCGTTTGGAAGGATTTTCAAACGTACTGCATGAATAAAATGAGTCAAGTTAAATACTTATTTAGATATTTTCATTTGAATACTTACAATTTCTGTCATGTAAAACTATATAATTCCACCATTAATAATGCAATATGTAATTGATCGTGAAATTCAAACGTGTAATTGGAATATGGTCTCTATAACGACTAGGAAACTTCGCACTGGTGGTTTTTAGTGGACAACAGGAGAACAGTGTGCGTCGGCACTTAAGGTAGTCCGAGCGATATAGTTCCCTAATCATAATAGAGACCATATTCGATATATACGTTTTAATTTCACCAACTGTGAGACAAACGAATTAAATATTGCATTATTAATGGTGCAAGAATATAGTTTAATATGACAGACATTGTAAGTAATCAAATGAAAATATGTAAATAAGTCTTTAACTAGACTCATTTTTTTCACGCGGTACGTTTGAAACTCCCTCAAAACGGAAGGTTTATTTTGATCCCGAAGAGTTTACTGCGGTGACAATGTGATTAATTTTCAAAAATAGTCGAGATAACACACAAACTGCACTCTGTTAATTTTATGACGAGATCTAAGCGTAGAAAATGCCTCATTCTGAGTATAAGGTCTCTCTGGAGTGCATACACGTACCATTTCCCATGTAAAAGGGCTGGTATTTTCTGGCAAATATATCCGAAAGTAATGTGGTAAAGGGTTGATTTTTTTATGTCAATGGAAGGGTGATATATTTTTCTGTAAAATGCGGCCGAATTCATTGACTTCTAGGTAAAATGATATTTCGCCCAAACCACCTTACGTAGCGACAAGCTGATGGCGCGCTTATCTGCTTCTCCGCATTCCGTGTGCGGCGGTCATTATGCGTCGCGATGTGAAGAGTTTCGCGTCTCTCAGACAGGTCTCCTCGGATCACAGGAACGCCTTCAAGTCGTCTTCCGACGGTAGTTTGACCCGGTTCTCGCGTGCCAATGAGCGTGCGGTGCGTGCCGTCGAGTTGGCAGGCGGCCATTCCGAAATCGCCGTCCCTAAAGACATCGACGCGTCAAAGGTCGGCGCGCACTTCTCTCTCCGACGATAATCGCGGCGTTTGATTGGTCGAGCCGAGCCGGGCGCGTGCCCTTTGAGAGAACGCCGCCGTTTTTTTAACGGCCGAAGGCGCAAATCGGCCAAGTGGACGAAATAAGCGCGCGCTCATCATTTGAGTTGTTGACGGGAAGGGTTCCCCCGGATCAATGGCCGGTCTTTCTTCGTTTAGGTATTTGATGCTCCGGCGAAATCGAGATTTGGAGACTCAATCGACTGATGATCTTGCTCACGTGCCTTACGTCTTTGACTACGGCTACGGCTCTTTCTCTCTTAATCCAATAGAGGGGGGAGTTGTTGCTTTTGAACCGATCCAGGCAATTCATACTTCACGTACTTGTCATCGGACTCACGTGACGCAACAACCAAGGGTTCGAGATTTTAGTGCATTTAAGGTAGTTAAATTAAATCAAACAGTAACATTAGAATGACTGGGAAACATGTTGAAAGCTAATAATTTGCCATTAATAAGCAACGTACATTTCTCTCCCAATTATGAAGTACCTTAAGGTAGTTCGAGCGAAATATCATTTTACCTAGAAATCAATATATTTGGTCTCATTTTAAAGAAAAATATCTCACTCTTCTAATGACACAAAAGTTCAACCCCTTACCGCATTACTTTCGGAGATATTTGCCAAAAAATACCAGCCATTTTACATGGGAAACGGTACGTGCATGCACTCCAGAGAGACATAATTTACAAAATGAGATATTTATAACACTTAGAAGTCGTAAAAAAACTAACAGTGTGTAGTTTGTGTGTTTTCTCATCTATTTTTGCAAATTAATCACATTGTCACCGCAGTAAATTCTTCGGAATCACAACAAACCTTCCGTTTTGATGGAGTTCCAAACGTACCGCGCGAAAAAAATGAGTCAATTTAAAGACCTGTTTAGATATTTTCATTTAATTACTAACCATTTCTGTCATATAAAACTATATTATGTCACCATTGATAATGCAATATTTTATTGATGTGTCCTACAGCTGTTGGAGTAACAAACGTATATATCGAGTATGGTCACTATAATGATGCTCGGACTACCGTAAACCAATCGCAAAATTTTCATGCATCCTTCCCGATGGAGTTTTTATCGCGGGGATATTGACGGTGGATTTTAATATCGCCATTAGAGATGTAATGAAGAACAGATTAGACTAAGTGAGTTCTCCACCCGAATGTTTCCAACTCTCCAAAATTTCGGCCTTTCCGTTGTTATACCACGTGACTCCCTATTTACGTGTTCGTGATTAATTTGAGCGAGTCATACCCGACCCCATTGAAATATGCATTGTAATGCACTTGTTTCGAATGAAATCACAGCAACGCTCCGTGGCGAGAGGAGGCATTAAATGTGTCTGATGAAGCCGAACACGTTGGGGATGAGCGACACTCCAGATCTAATGTTGGGGAAACGCGCGTCGAGTATTTGCTGCGTTTCATTCAAGAGTCTAGGAATTCTCGAGTCCTTTATCGCTTCCCGTTTATTTCCATATCGTGTGTGGTATTTCCCCCCTCCTTCACGACTTTTCTCCTCAGCATGAAGCATGCCACTTGAGGTAGTCCGAGCGAGATATTTTCCTAGTCATAACAGAGACCATACTCGAATTATACCTTTTAATTTCGCCAGCTGTAAGACACATCAATAAAATATTGCATTATTAATGGTGACATGATATAGTTTTATACGACAGAAATTGTAAGTAATTAAATGAAAATATTTAAAAAAGTCTTTAACTTGTCTCATTTTTTTTTCGCGGTACGTTTGAAACTCCCATCAAAACGGAAGGTTTATTGTGATCCCGAAGAATTTCCTACGGTGACAATACGATTAGTTGAGAAAACTCACAAACCACACACTGTTGATTTTTTGACGAGATCTAAGTGTAGGAAATTCCTCATTTTTAAGATAATGTGTATCTGGAATGCAAACACGTACCATTTCCCTTGTAAAAGGACTGGTATTTTCTGGCAAATATCTCGGATAGTTATGTGGTAAGGGGTTGAATTTTTCATGTCAAGGGGAGGATGAGATATTTTTCTTTAAATTGAGACCAAATTGATTGATTTCTAAGTAAATTCTATTTCGCTCAAACCGTCCTTAATTATCTCCGGCTCTCAATCCTTTGGAAACCTCGCGTGTCCGAGGTCAGTTCTTCACTCCGTGAAGGGTTTATTGTTTGTGTGCGCGAGGCGTTGTCGTAATCTTGCAAAGTTGTCTCAGTTCATTAGCGTCTTCGTTGCGAAAGCGACCGACTTTGTCGGCTCGCGGCATGCTGCTCCCTTCCGTCTCGCTTGCTTGGCGAGAGAAGACGTTGAGGGAATCCACCTATTTGCAAGACCTTATCTTCGCAATTCAGGGATTTCTTGTGGGGTGGGGTGGCTATTATAGGGGGTTGGGGAGCCGGATTCGGCCATCGTAAAGGAATAAAAGTTTAGAGGAGCCTTGCCGCTTTGTCTTGACGTGCAAGGCTGCGTTATGTTTGGAATTGACTAATGGGTGATTTTAACTGTCGATGCGTTGACTACATTCCACTATGGAGAAGTGTCTGGCGTCTCTCGGAATTTGGTAATGTGGATATCTGTGATCAACGTTTGGTTTGCCAAGTTTTCAACCGACGGTGACGCAAAGTTTAAATTAATTACTTAATACTGAATATCTATGTACGTAAACGGGTGTGTGGTTGTTTAAACCTGCACTATAAAATGATCGCGTTTTATGTTTGCTTTGTTAATTACTCATTTAGAGCAGATCACGTATGTATGTGCTTATTAACGTAAACAAACTGTAGGTGATTGTTTACATCAGCAAAAATATTCACTGAGGAGACATATATATGACAACGATACTGTTATCCCTCAACTTGGAATGAACTATTCTCTCGCAGGGCTTCTCTTGTGATACCTTGTGTTTTGAAAGACTGATAAACCGGTGATGATTTGTTTTGAAACAGCCTTGATATGTGTTGATATCTTAGTCGTGCCTCTGAACTTAAAGTTAGTGAAAACACATAAAATATGGATTCTTGGTATCGCGACTGTCTTTTACGTCGCCTGTGACACCATTGTGGAAATTAAGTCGATGTCGTGTTTGGATCGCGTGATGCTCATGTGATTGTGTGGACGTTCTTCCTGCGTTTCAATGAAGTGATTCGCAAAAATTCTCAATTTTCATTGGAACGGCATGGAAACAATAGGAATATTGTATTGGTTCACGTCTATTGTCGAAAATACGAGAAGGCCATGTTACACGTTCAGAAAACTCTCGGATGAAATTTCCTCGAATACATGGTACGCCTTTTCGGTTGCGTCGCCTTTGGTAGCTTTGTCCGACAGTCGATTTTCAAAAGGACTGTCGTTCTTATTCCTGACATCGGGACCGATGATTGAAATCAACGTATTCATCGAGCATTGCGACAGCTTTATGTATTGATCGATATTCATTTTTCGTTTATCCTTTTTGTTAATGAGGCGCTGAGAAAAGTCTCCCTTGGAAAGTGGCGGACCTAGGGTAGTTTGAACGACATGTCACCAGGCGTACAGTTCATTCAAATTAAGCCTCGTCGCTTTAATATCAGGTTCAGGAAATCGGAGGCAACGGCGTCGCCTGTGCAATACATTCGATTCCATGATTTTAACAATCGGTAATTGTTCCCAATGAATTATCGGGAAATTTGCCAGATAAATATATATCTTGTCTGGGAATTGAGAAACAGCGACGTATGAGTTTTCCGCCGAATGAGTGGATGACTGAGAGGGATGACTCGAGTTATCGGGAGGTGGAAACATCGGGCGTTCGAAGTCGCGTATTGTCAGCATATGTGGCTTAACGCTTTACCCCGCTCTTTGAATCTCACTGACCGACGAACCCTCTTCGCATCTACACCGTCTGCTTTTTTACCGGACGACTTTAAGGTAGTTTGAGCGAAATATCACTTTACCTGGAAATCAATGAACAAAAAGTACAACAGCCCATTTACGTGGGAAATGGTACGTGTATTCACTCCAGAGAGACATTATTTACAAAATGATGAATTTCTAACACTTAGATCTCGTCAAAACATCAACAGCGTGTAATTTGTTTGTTTTCTCAACTATATTTGAAAATCAATCACATTGTCACCGCAGGAAATTCTTCGGGATCTAAATAAACCTTCCGTTTTGAAGGTGTTTCAAACGTACCGCGTGAAAATAATGAGTCAGGTTAAAGACTTGTTTGGATATTTTCATTTGATTACTTACAATTTCTGTCATATAAAAGTATATTATTGCACCATTATTAATGCAATATTTTATTGATGTGTCCTACAGCTGGCGAAATTAAAACGTAAAATTCGAATATGGGTCTATTATGATTCGGGAACTATCTCGCTCGGACTACCTCACAAGTGAAACGTGCTGTCATTTGCATGCGTGCGCACGTTGATCGCTTTTTGCACCCTCATTTCCTTGGTGGGTGAAAGCCCCATGAATAAGCCGAGCCCTTGCCGACGATATATATCGCCCGTCCGATGAAATATCGACTCGACATGGTGCCGAACGGCCGCTCAAACTTGGATGGTCTCAAATTCTTAAGGCCGCTTTACACTGTACATCTTATTGTACAAACGAATGTATCATAGAATGACAAAGAAACTGAATGGAATTAGAGCAGGTTCTATTTCCCGTTAAGTGATTCAGACAACCATACAATTAGCCGCTTTCCACGGTACAATTTCCTTCATGAAGGAATTCGTACAATCTTTTGTGCAATGAAATGTATCGTGTAAAGCGGCCTTTAGCGTTTCTTCTCCGTCGATGTGGAATTTCGGGCGAGCGGGTGCCGGGAGCGGTGGATCGGCTGACGAATGGCGGTGGGTGCGGCCCGACCCGTAATGGCGTGCCTGGTGATGAGAGCCATGCACGGGAAAACGAGCCAAAATAGCTTTCAAAATGTTTCTCTCGGGATGCGTCGACATAGCAACCGCGCGAATCATACTTTTCTTCTGAAAAAATGGGTCTACAAGTTCCTGAAGTTCTTACCCTTATATCGGAAAGGATAGGGCGTAATAGTAGAGGTCAGTTCAGTCATGAAAGGTAATGAATTCTTTTGATGGACCAGTGAAGAGCATACTCAAGGTAGTCCGAGCGAGATAGTTCCCCAGTAATACCTAGTAATACTTACCGTAAAGTCAAAGAGAGATTCTTCGCTCTGCTTAGGCCACACCTCGAATACGCCGCGAGCATTTGGCACCCTGTGATCAAAAAGATTTAACCAAAAAAATTAACCAAATACAAAGGAAAGCAGCGCTCTTCAATAAAAACTGCTAAGAGCTTACATACAGTGTCTCACAACTTTTAGAGGGATTACGGTCGGAGCCCCTAGATACTCGGTGGCTGCACGCTAGGCTTAGGTTGCTTGAGATATTCAGAACTGGTGTGTTTCAGAGCGACACAGAGAATATTATCATGACTCCTCACTACATCCCTTGGTCCGACAGATGCGATAAAATGAGAGAGATACTCTGTCGAACAGATAGGTACAAGAACTCGTTCTTTCCGCGAACAATAAGCGATCACAATAAAAATTGAGCTCCACTAAATACACTCCCATAATACATGTCACCATTTCATCTTCAAATATTTTTCACCTTTACACGCCTGGTGACCTAACACCCCCTGCCACATGCCCATGCGGCGGCTCGCGGGGTATTATGTAGATGTATAAAACAAAGCCCGTTCGCCGTCTATCCGCGACTCGGATTTGTGGAATAAAATCGCTTGGAGTGGAGTGGCGATATGCACGATTCGTTCTCCAGAGTTAGCCAAGCGAACCGGTCTTCACGTGAGATTCGAGACACCGCTGACTTCCTTCGATCGCTATAGTTCGTAGGGTTGACGGTTGGGGATCGGGTTTGTTGTGGTGGCTAGAGTACTGGCTAACCATGCGGGCGACCAGGGTTCAAATCCCTGTAGGGGAGGATGTTTTTCAGAGGAAACCCGATCCCTACTTGAATGTCTTTTGGAGGACACTCTAAGTACAGTACGCCGTCTGTCGGTTGAGACGTTAAATCGTGGTCCCCTAGGCGCCTTACGTTAATAGCAGCTTAATGCCAACGCCGGGTTTCTATCCACCCTTCCTCCCTTACCTATTCTCCTACGGCGCAAATGACCTTATCTGTCGTTCGCCTCCCCAAATATCTGATCTAATCTAGCGAACCGGTCTCGGAAGTGATGGAGCGCGCGAACGGGTCATGACCAATCACCACCGCACCTCCCGTTTCCTTCCCGTTGGTGTCACACTCCCCAGAGAGAGAGATAGATAGAGAGAGACCGCTTCCTCCTCATTTCCCCTACCTCCCTAAACACCTCCCACTCCTCGGCGACCACCACCACTTCTTCCCCAGGTGGTAGTGGTGGTGGTGGTTGTGGATATGTGGACTGCCTGCTCGCTCAGAGTCACTCACTCACATGTCCGAGCAGCAGCGGCGTTTCCTTTTATTGCGGTGACGGCCTACGCGTGTCGTCCGTCCTTCCTTCCAGAGTGCGCTGCAGTGGCGGGTGACGTCATCCGCGTGTTCCATCTCACCGTGTGCTGTGCGGCCCACTTCGCTCTTCACTCCTCGCTCTCTCTCCCCGCCTACGTGTTTCACAGCTCGGCACTGAGCGGGCCATCCCCTCTTGACATCGGTGAATGTCGTTCTTCTGGGGGTCTATTCTGTATATCCTCGGAATATCAGTCTCTCGACAGTGACGAAATTTTGACGTCAGAGCCACGTAAAACTCGAAAAGGAGAAGCATTCGAAAGTTGAGATTTGTGGGGGAATTCGACGTCACGTCCACGGGTTTACCGAGGTTCGACCGCGTCGATTCCTTACTGAATAAGGTTCCTGGTATATGTACTCGCATTCCCCGAGTATCTCTCTTCTATCCGCCCCTCCCGCCCCCTCATTCATGTGTGTTGCTCACACGACCTCCCGGGGGATCGTACAACCTTGAGGACTCTTCACAGCGGATGGCGCGCGCGGTGCTCCCGAATCACCGCCCGCTCTGTGCGTGCTCCTCCTTCGCCACGAATGACAATCGGCCGGCCCGACGTTCGCTGCGCCCGCCTCGCGGTGACTGTGTCGCCCGTCGAAGGATCTCGGTCGCCCCTCGGAGCTTGCTACTTGGGGGCATCTCTTCAACTGGTGCTTAATAATAATACACTCATTTAACGTTTAACAATCCTCGTTCTGTCGTCGTCTCAGCCGAGATTCGAAACCTTCGACTGGTGTTGCGTGTTTTGTTTGTGTGGTGTTTGTTTGCGTGAGTGCATTCGCTGGAAGAAACCCTACGGATGATGATTCGGAACGGATGGAAATGAACCCGGATATCTTCGTGTTGAGAACGGCCTACTACCCTGGACAAATGTAGCCGTCCTTAACGCGCGTTGTTTTCTTCGCTTCCATTGTTAAGAGAGGACTAGACCGCTCTCCTCAGACCTCACGCGATGTCCATCTCAGAAACGAACAAATAGTTCGCGGATCGAATATTTCATTTCATTCCTCGCTTGTTTTTGAGTGCATTGTGACGATCGTTGGGAGTGGTAAACAAGATGATTGCATTTTTTGCCGTCTCTCAATATTTACTACTGGATTTGCTCCTGGAAGCTATGGTAGTCAGTAGATGAAAATAAGAAAAGTGCAATGACCTCCCCAGTGTGTTGTGATAGGTGTATCACATTTCATTCCTTCTCGTGCCCTTCCGAAGGATCAATTACTCTAACGGGAAAAATTGTGGTGGAATGACGAATGCACGTTTTTGGTGTGGTCGCTAGAATCGTTCCGTGTTCTTGTTGCCCTCGCGACCGACCTGTTTGTGTCGAGTGGGTTTGTGTGTCAGTGCCTCGTTGCGCAAATTCCCGTCGGGATAGTGCGAGGCGCGCTCTCTGTGCCCGTTGTCGAGTCCCGGGACGGTCCCGACCCCCATGCCGCCCACCGATTTTGCCAGCCGTCGGACTTTTCTTCCTTCCCCGCCCTCCTCTCGCCTCTAGAGTGAAAAGACCAAAGTGCGAATCGCGAGGCGCGCGCCTCCCCCGAGATGCGACGCCGGCCGCCGTGAATTCGCCCTCGCGATGCTTCGGGACATTCGGCGCAAGTCGCTGTCTCTGGACAAGGGGGCCATGGAGCGCCTCAGGGCCTCCGAGAGGCGAGGCAGCCTCGTCGGCGCCTCGACGTCCACGTCCCTGCTGGCCCCCGCCGCTGCCACCGCCGCAGCTTCGGATAAGCCTCAACTTCCCACGCACCAGCGGAGGGGCAGCATCGTGCAGAGGTATAGAGATGGTGCCACGGTGAATCGCGTGATGCTCTCCTCTTCCTCCTCATTTCCTATACTGTGGGTCCAGCCATTGCCATACCTATGCTGTGGGTGGAGTGAAAATGAAATTTCAGATTCAGTAAAATATCTTGGAATTACCTTAACATATGGCGTATCGTGAGGAACACACATACAGAACATATGTGGTGCAGCATTAAAGAAACTAGGTTTTTTGAAACGTATAATAGGAAGATCCTCGGATGAAAAAATAAGAGAGAGATGCTACTTCGCTCTGGTTAGGCCACACCTCGAATACGCCGCGAGCATTTGGGACCCTGGTCATAAAGGTTTAACCAAAAAAATTAGTAAAATACAAGGGAAAGCAGCGCGCTTCGGTAAAAACTGCTGCGAGCGTACATTTAGTGTCTCACAACTTTTAGAGGGATTACGGTCGGAGCCCCTAGATACTCGGTGGCTGCACGCTAGGCTTGGCTGCTTGATAAATTCAGAACTGGTGTGTTTCAGAGCGACACAGAGGATATTACATATCATGACGCCTCACTACATTTTGAGGTGTGACAGAAGCGATAAAATAAGAGAGATACTCTGCCGACCAACCTTGAATATTTGTCTTTCGAATTGAAAAGCATTTTTCCAATAGTGCGAGGGTTGCGGAATGACACACCGCGTGTTACGTCTGATATGACTTTATGAGGTTTTAGTAAAGTATTGTGGAATTTACCAAGTTTTATGTTTTCAATATGAATATTAAAAACTTCCGCAAAGTAACGCCTGAAACAATTTCGTTTGTAAGCAGGAAATGGCCCGCGTGGGGCCTTTGTTGATTGATGGAGGAGCACGCGTGCTCGCGTCTCGTTTAAGGCACGGATTTCCGTCGTCAATTGAATCTGTTCGCTTCCTCCATTCGATCTGGACATCGGGGAGTATTGCTGAAACCTCGAATCGAATTGAATTGCGTCGCGAGGCGTCACCGCCCCCTCGTCTTCCTCGTTCTCGACTGCGAGTGAGACAAATGGAGCGGCTTTCGTTTTTACACAGATTGCCGTGAAAATCTTCATAGGTGTACCTATTAGTGAAAATGATCGATAAATGGTGAAAAAATAGCGGAGCATTCCAAATAATTTCAACAGATTCGGGCGAGATATCGTGGAAGTTCGTCATGTTAAAACAGAAACAACAATTGCACTATTCCTCGGGGCAATTATTGCGTACGTCTACATAATACCCCGCGAGCCGCCGCTTGGGCGTGTGGGAGGAGGTGTTCTCAGGATCAGTTCTGAATTTATCAAGCAGCCTAAGCCTAGCGTGTAGCCTCCGAGACTCTAGGGGCTCCCACCTTAATCCCTCTGAAAATTGTGATACACTAAATGTACGTTCGTAGCAGTTTTAAACGAAGCGCGCTGCTTTCCTTTGTATTTTGTTAATTTTTTTGGTTAAATCTAGTTGACCAGGGTCCCAAATGTACGCGGCGTATTCGAGGTGTGGCCTAACCAGAGCGAAGTAACATCTCTCTTTTACTTTTTCATCCGAGGACCTTCCTATTATACGATTAACCAAAACTAGTTTCTTTAATGCTGTCTGACAAGATTTGTACACGATGATGGCTGTGTGAGTTGAAACGCGTGGTACGCAATAAATGTCCTGTGGAATAGTGCAATTGTTGTTTCTGTTTAAAAAGAGTGGAGCCTTATAATATTTGTCGTACGTTTCGTAACAATTCGATTCAATAAGTATAGATGTTCCCATGGAACTCGAAAATAATACGTATCACATAATTAAAATGGTTGCTAACCGAAATCATGGAAAAGTGCCGAGTTAAAAATACGTACGCACGAGTGATTTTTGCTCAAATTTTAATAATCACGACGTGTAATGTCGTAGCAATTCTTCAATTATGACGGAAATTTAAAAAGATGACAATTGCACCGTTTTCAATTGCCCCATGGACGGAAATATCTAGAAAGTAAATACATTTACTTGAGCGAAATATGGTCCGAAAATTTGTCTCCCCACTCTTTGAAAGGTATCGCAACGTACTCCCAAGTTACTCCCGATTATTTTTATCGCCCTGGCGGACTTTGGTGTATTCTTGCAGTGAGGACCGATGTTTAATGGATAAATCAGCCAAGCCGAGATTACTTAGAAATTCAGGTTGACTTGGAGGATATAGGTTAGACCGTGCTCTGAGACCGTATTCAGGTGGATTCACGGGGACGGAAAGCGGACGGGCGGGAAAGGCATTCACATGGAGACGGAAATTTGGAAAACGGAAATGTGACGGAAAGTAATATAAGCATGGTGGCGTGCGCATTCTTTCCTGGAAGAAATCAGTCTAGAACAACACCCGACTGTGAATTGATTGCGTTAAAATATACAACTTATTCGAAGATGTATGTCTTTTCCTGTAATAAAATTTATCACAGGATGTCATTCGTTCATACTGAGAAAGAATTCATAACAAACCACCCTATGCGGGAGAACATTTTATGAGGTTTAAAATTGAATTAGAAACACGACCGTCTAGTAAGATTGTCGATCTATAATTATTAGGATCAGTTAAATACGACAATTACTATTGCAGTAAGTTTATAAGGGCATAGATATGTACTTTCATTGACCACTATGCATTTGCTATTCCGTTTGTATTATAATATCTTTTTTTAATACTTACTTACTTGACGTTTTGCAACAAATTATTGGAAATATCTTGATGTGAGTAAACTTTTATCATGCCATAGTATCATACATAGAGAAACACTTGAAATAATTAGTTGATGTAAGTCGATGTGAATTTCCTCTAGGGGGGAATAAAGGTTACTGAGAAGAAGTGAGCAGCAATAAATAATGCAGGTTGTTAATGTATGAATTAGAATAAGATCATAAATTGTATCATTAGAAGTGCGTATAATATGCTAAGGGTTTGTGTATTATGGATCCTTTTTTCTTGCGATTTTGATTTGATTTTCCCGCAACCAGCAGCGGATTTTGCTGCTTCATTGTTTTCGACGTCACATTCCACTCGCGGACAGCGGAAAGTAAAAAATATTCTATCCGCCCGTTTTGCCCCAACGTTTCCGCCGGCCTGTGATTGGCATCCGGTTTTCCGTCTATGCGAGTGCGCGGTAGTTCGAGCGTAATATCATTTTACTTAGAAATCAATGAATTAGGTGTCATTTTAAGGAAAAATATCTCACACATCTAATGGCATCAAAAATTCAACCCTTTACCACATTACTTTCCGAGATATTTGGCAAATAAAATACAACAGCCCTTTTACGTGGGAAATGGTACGTGTATGCACTCCACAGAAGGATTATTTGCAAAATGAGGAATTTCTAATACTTAGATCTCGTCAAAAATCAACAGTGTTTAGTTTGTGTTTTCTCAGCTCATCATCAAGTTCTTAAGGCAGTGCCTTGTCGTGACAGCCACTTGTCCCTGTTCTTCGCTGTTTCTTTCAGCTGGGCGTGTGATGTCATTCCCATCTCGCGTGCAACGCTCTTTAAGTATGCTGTCCTGGGCTTTCTCAGCTATTTTTGAAAATTAATCATATTGTCACCACAGTAAATTCCTCGGAATCACAATAAACCTTCCGTTTTGATGGAGTTCCAAAAGAACCGCGCGAAAAATATGAGTCAAGTTAAAGACTTATTTAAATATTTCCATTTGATTACTCACAATTTCTGTCGTGTAAAACTATATTATTGCTCCATTAATAATGCAATATTTTATTGATATGTCCTACAGCTGGTGAAATTAAAACGTATTAATCGAATATGCTCTCTATTATGATAAGGGAACTACCTCGCTCGGATTACCTTAAGAGACGAGGGTGATGGCAGCGGGGAATGGAGAATGGGAGAGGCTGAGTTGAAGTCGTAAGGGCTGCGTCGAAGAGAATGGGAGTCGCGCTTTCGAAAGTTCTGAAGGGTTTTTCTTATTACTACTCCTTTCCAGGTTTACCTGCCTCAAATGGCGGATCAGCGCAGAATTATTGTCATTCATTTACCACTGTCGGGAGCGAAAAAGTGAGGGAGGGGTAACATATTCGGAAATCAACGCTACAATATTCGATTGTGACCCCATTGATGACAAGCATGAGGAAAGAACGAGTCGCCTAAATAATTCCTTCGCTAACACTCGTTTAATTTGTCCATCCCTTCGTCCACTTATGGGCAATACCATCGTCCGTATATTCTCCCTTCCTCGTGTGCTAGCACTTTGGCTATGTTTCATAAGAAGTGAAAGTGATATATGCCTCTGTTCATGGTCCATCTATCATCTCCTGAGGTTTGGGAATACAACGTTCGACCGAAAGTGATTGGTCCAATTGCGAAGCGTAGCGCATGCGAAATCATTTTCCGTGGGAGAGTTCCAGGAAATAAAATGCTCTCATTAATATTGCTCTTTTCAGGTATTTCCGTCGCGTGTTTGGTTTTTTTGACAACAGTTTCTACCCTCTTCCTGAGGGCGTCTTCAGGTCCGTTGGACATTTTTGTAATTGTTATTATTTATTTCCCGTTGTTATGTATTTCGTTGCTAGTACATCTAGGACCATAGGGTGTCTCGATTGCCCGCTCCTCGCTGTGGTTTCACCACTCTCTCCCAGGTTGAGGCAAGTGGGTATCCATCCTCCCGATTGAAATTTGATGGATATTTAACCATGCTTCTCTTATCAGCCTGGGAAAATAACTATTTTCCCTTGAGAGTACTCTCACTTGGTCAAAGGCAATCTGATGTCCTGGCTCGAACCACGCATGCTCTGCAACTGCGGAGAGGCTGACTCTCCTCTTTTCGGTGGCCCTCTGGTGCTCTTAAAAATAGCAATATTAATAATTATAAGAGTCGCGGAAGCCTTCAAAGAAAATGCTCTCATGTTTGTAAAATATTTTTAATTTTAAGACGGACGTCATTCGTTGGAAAATTTTATTTCCCATGGATCCTCGCAACTGGTTTATTCGCTCCCCTGCCCTCTGTTTACTTGAGATCGTCATTAGCGAGAGATGGAACATTATTCGACATGTTTCGTCGCGGTAGGTGGACATGAGTCGAGTTCGAAGTAAATACTTGAGTAGGGATTCGACCTTTGGATTGCGCGACCTTTGGGCCGCGTTAACATCTACATCTACGTAATACCCTGCGAGCCACCAAGAGGGTGAGTGGCAGGGGGTGAAGATCACCAAGCATGCACAAATTGCCCTTCAAGTAGGATATTTAATGGAGACATGCTAGATAATAGGGTCATGTGCAGCTAGATAGTTAGTATCTACATAATAAGAAAGGGATTATTGGTTGTTATTACATGCATCATGCACTACAGACTACTCTAATTATATTTTACCTACCTATCCCTTTGCAACGCTGCCTATTGTTCTCTCTTGTGGTACGCGGGAAAAATGACATTTTAAATCTATCGATACGACAATCCATCTAACTAATCTTGTTAATCTGATCAAACCTAGCATAATACGCAGGGGTTCTCAATACATATCTAACGTCATCTGTGAACAAATCGGTTTCGAATTTACTCAAAAGGTTTAACCTAAATGTTAACCTGCGTTCTGATAGTAATTCCCATCCTAGTTCTTCTATTAAACTGGTAACACTTATACAATTATCATAACGGCCTTTAACAAACCTAGCAGATCTCCTTTGCACGCGCTCTAATTCTTTTATCATACCTTCCTCGTACGGATCCCATATACTAGCGGCATGTTCTAAATGAGGCCTGACAAGTGTAAGATAGCTTCTTTCTCGTACTCTCTCATCGCATTTGCCTAGAACCCTTTTTATGAATCATAATCTTCGGTTTGCTACACTAGTTATTTCCCTGATGTGTTTCCCCCATGACATGTCTTCAGTGATGGTGACGCCTAAGTATTTAATAGATTCTTCGTTAAATATTTTCTTTTCTTCGATGCAATAATTATTCCGGGGAAAGCCATTCTTTTTCCAAAAGTTCATTATCGCGCATTTCTCCAAATTTAATTCTAGCTGTCAACTATCACACCTATCATCAATCGCATCTAAATGAGGCCTGACAAGTGTAAAATAACTTGTTTCTCGTACTCTCTCATCGCGTTTGCCTAGAACTCTTTTTTATGTCGTAGTATCTACCGTAGTATGTCGGAGATCGTCAGATAT
The DNA here is from genome assembly GCA_963169105.1 of Ceriagrion tenellum. Taxonomy (NCBI): domain Eukaryota; kingdom Metazoa; phylum Arthropoda; class Insecta; order Odonata; family Coenagrionidae; genus Ceriagrion; species Ceriagrion tenellum. Next base: position 133,642,616 of record OY720641.1, on the reverse strand, counting down.
TAATGACATGGTGGATAATATGGTGGATATTTCGGTTGGCAGGTTGAATTTTGATGACGTAATGCTTTCTCCCTCTCTCTTTCTCTCTCTCTCTCCCTCTCTCCTTCGTCCTCAGTGGTTCGGAAGGACGGACCCGGTTTCCCTCTTCCACACCCACGCCCTCTCCCCTCCCCTCCTTCCACCTCCTCCTCCTCGCCTTCAGAGGGGGTAAGGAGACGATGATTCACGCTCCATTTGAATTGACGTCGTCCCATTCGATGTCTTACGTCACCCCCCCCCCCCTCCCCACTCCACCTCTCTGCCTACCTACCTACCTACCTGTGCGGAAGGCCTCGGTAGAGTCTTCTCCTGGTGGAGGTCCTTATATCCCCGTGATGCCCGTGATCTCACGCTGCCATCCGTCTTAAGCCTGAATCACACGATACTTGACCTTGTACAAGTCCGAGGATGCCAGCTAGCAGACTAGGACTTGTGCAAGGTCAAGTATCGTGCGATACAGACCAAGCATACTGGAAATCCTGCATGATCGGTAGTATACTAGCTGGTATCCTTGTTTTCGTAATTGGTGCGGTACTAGTTTGATACTTGCTCCTAGTAGGACCTAGTAGCCGCCGACCAATCACCTTTGCTCTTTGCAATGCGGTCGTCAATTTTTTATTCCAGCGCCTCCATAGTCCCTCGTGACAATTACAATTTCCCGCAATCAAATAAACAACTCAAACCTCACAACAATACACAATGGCTTGGGTACCTGAGGCAATTGAGGTTGAGGAGCCGCAGCGGCTAAAAGCCGTCGTCTTCGTTCGAAATCATCCATTTCGGCCGTCAACCTCCTTCCGCGACTGTACTAGATCAAAGATCTACTAAATAGACCCTGTGCAAGTTCAAGTATCGTGTGATAGCTCCTAGGATGATTTCAAGCATGCTAGGTTTCGCACTAGAAATCCAGTACTCGCTAACATTCTCGGACTAGTACAAGGTCAAGTATTGTGTGATTCAGGCTTTACGATCGTCCGTGCGATGCTAGGCTGATGTCGTTCTGGGTCGTTCGATTCGATATATCGATAGTTCCATCGGCGTGGGTCTTCGCCACTGTTACCACGACACGGCCGCCATTAATGTGCTTACCGAGCATTTTCTGCCGCAGCACATCCATTGGAAATCTGTGGATATGTGAGTCGAGCCGTCATTTCGAAGAGCAATGCACTGCCAAATCGACAAAAACCCTGAGAATTCTTTTCTATGCTTGCGGAGAACACAACAAAAAAATAATATCAAGGGCGATATTGTTTACGTTGCGAAGGCCTGTGGGGAAGGAAGAATACTATCGATATAGAGCGACCTTGATGTCGTTGGGTAAATGCACGCCCCCTGTCGGTGCCAATCCATTGTTCTTAATGCTGCTGCTTAACAGGCGCTGGTGTCGCGAGCGGAAATCCGAAACAATGTTCATGAAACAATAATAGAAAAAGGCAATCATTTAAGTGAAGCAGATTTTACTAGAAGTTAAATTAATTGGTGAAGATAAATGCCGTTTGCTTGTGGAAACATTTCGAAAACTTATACTATTCTCAGAATATTGTATTCCTTATTTTGTTCATTTACTCGTCTTCGTCCCGATGGCCTGTAGGAGGCAGCACTGAGTCACGCGAGTGCGTGCCTCAGAGTAAATGTATGAAGAGCGCTTATTGGCGCTGCGCAGTGGCCGTGAGATGAGGACAACATTGAAACCACGTGACTTGGGGGAAAATGCGGGAAAATTGAATGTACGATGTTCTATATGCTCACCGTTACAGAGGGAGATATCTTTATACGGCAATGTAAACTATTCCAAATTGCGCTCAATTACAAATCAATTTAAGAAAAGAAAAAACTTCGCCACTTCTAAGACTCCGATTGTTGAATTATAAGTAAGTATTATCAATTTCATAGTCACCAAAGAGAACTTAAATATGACGGCGATAAAGTGAACTTACAATTATATTATAATTTATTCATTAATTAAGAAATTTTCATGTACGCATGGGGAGAATTAAAACCAGCAATGATTGTTAAAATTCCTTTGTATGGATAATCAAATACATCAGAGGGGGATCTTCTTCCGTTATTAACCTGGATGTGTACATACGTGGTTAACTTAAAAGCAAACCGAATTGATTGAACCTTGCACAAAAAACTACTCCTGGATTGAAAAATGTTTAATTTTAGCCTGTTTGGGGTTCGGAAAAAGTAATACAACAGAGCAGGAACATTAAAAACTTACATAAATGACAGGAAGTAAATAATTAATGTGATAAGTCCATTTAATGATCATAAAAATTCTATTTTTAAAATGCTGCTTGCATATCCTTACCCTGGCTAACACAATATTCAGAGGAACGTGGGATCATTGTGGAAAAAAAGGCAAAGAACTGAAAAAATGTGAATGGCGTTCATCTAAGAAACGGGTTTTCAAAGAAAATTTCAAAACTGATAATGCGCGGATAATACTTTATTTACCAATGGTCAGTCACCAGTAATAAATGCACTCAGAGAGCGATAAACAATTGCATCATATCCACCTATCTCCCTTCAAATGATGAAACATCCCCAGAAAGAAAGAATGAGGTATATTGAGAAAAATAGCGTTGAAAAAGTTGCGGTGAACGATTTGCGTAAAAATGCTATGTGCGCCGGAGCTTTTTACTTCCCCCAGATCCGAGCGTCGTCTATAAATTACGGCAAAAAAAGTAGAAAAAAATGCACAACATTTTCAATGTAACGACTTATTTCGCTCATCACTGGTATAATGTAACACTTTTATGCCAAAATCTCTATAAAAAAAATTCGGATCATGGCAAAGTTGAAGTTTTTACCTTCGGGCTGAGTGTGTTAACTGGGAATCTAAAGAAATGTATTTACAGTGAAGAGGAATGCATCCGCGATAATTATGCATGAAAAAAATCGTAAATAAATAAATCGATTTGATTCCCTGATCTCGTCGAGCATTTTCGTCGACGGGATAAACTTTCCGCAATCCATGGTTCAACGAGTACGTCGTTTTTACACGAGTCATTTACTGTATACTAATAAGAAGCTATTTCGGTTTTAGTGGTAGTACGATAGTATTACAAATCAGTCATCAGTGTTTGGGATAGAAGCACCCTTTATGAAATTCGAGCTACACTTTCCAAGAAAGATGTGCAAAACTTTCTAATGTAATTAAACTAGGGTAATTTGAGCAAGATAATACAAATCTTATACTATCACTTATGAGAATGAAAAAGAAGTACTTACGAGTGGAAAGTAATTTTTCCGTCTTTAACGTACGATTCCGTGCAGTTCCACGCACCGCAATACATCACCATTTTGCCGGCTTTTATGAATGGAAATTATGGACAAAATACGAAATAGGAAGCCCCAAAGTAAGTTTCTCATGAAAGCCTAACCCTCTTCTAGAACGTGAGGACCCTCGAATTACCTTCACACAAATATTTCAGTTGAAATAAACACAAAAATCACCATCTCGACAAGAAACACCACGCTAGCGCAATGGCCGATTCCAGTGTTCGCCCCCCGAAACCACGTGACCCACCCCACCCCCGCCGGTTTCATTCTTGACCACATGCGCAGAAACATATAATCCCTCTCCCCTGTACTTACCCTGAGGTGCGTGGAGGGTCGCTGCTTCATTGGCATGCACGCACGATAGTTGAGTGCTGGGGTAGTCTGGATGCGGTCAGTGAAATGAAGACCAGCCGTTTGGGGAAACGTGTTTGTACCTATGTATTGGAATGTAGCGAAAGCGCCAGGTCACTCATGATGGTGCGGGCCTACGTCTTCCCTCGCCATCTTGCTCGTAGCTGTATGTGCACGTGAACACGGGCACCAAATAGTCCCTCACGATTGGACGTCTCAGGCGGACGAGCGCTGCAATTGTCGGTCGAATGCCTGTCCCTCCGCTCGCAGTCGCATTTGGTACTCCATTTGACGCGCGCGGGTCAAGAAAGGGAGAGAGACGAGGTCATTGAGAGACTGAAAACTTAATTCCATCACTGTATATGCTTGCGTCAATATGTTGTGCTCCTATCCATGCGCCTCCAATAAAATGCACCTAAATAAATGTAACTTCCGCCTGGAAGAATTAAAATTTTGACCCGGAAAACCTGGATAAGTCCCAGAATTTTATTATTCTCTGGTCTGGAGCAAACCCGAGACCGCTATTCACATTCATTTTAACATTTGAGGAGTTGTCAAATGTATAAAGTGAACGGTGATATTATGACGCAACAAATCGCTTCGTGTGACCTCAAGTCCTCTGAAGGTGAATTCGAGGATTACACTTGTCGTCCTTGTTTCGCTCCGTGTGCTGGAAACCTAGTTTTTTTAAAAGGTCTTTTTAGGCGGTTTCATGATTGTTATCCCGGTGAGTGATGTATTTATTCTTTACAGTCATTAAGAAAACATACCACATTCCAGCACTCCTGCGATCTGCCCCTGAAGATTTGCTGTTTTTTTTAAATGAAGCCTATACAGTCTCCTATCGCACCGAATCCCGTAGGAAACGACTTCGGTTTCTCGGTGTGCATCTCAAATAGTGTTGCGGTACCCGCATTTCCTCATATCTTGGAATTACCTTATCTTCTGATATATCGTGGGGAATACACATACAAAACATATGCGGCACAGCATTAAAGAAAATAGGTTTTGTTAAACGTATAATAGGAAGGTCCTCGGATGAAAAAGTCAAAGAGATATGCTACTTTGCTCTGGTTAGGCCACACCTCGAATACTCCGCGAGCATTTGGGACCCTGGTCGAATAGAATTAAGCAAAATATATTAATGATATACAAAGCAGTTTCTTTCGTTAAAAACTGCAACGAGCGTACATATAGTGTCTCACAACTTTTAGATAGATTAAGGTGGGAGCCTCTAGAGTCTCGGCGGCTACACGCTAAGCTTAGTTCGCGTGAGAAACTCAGAACTACTTTTTTCAGAGCGAGATAGAGAATATTATCTTGACTCCTCGCTACATCTCTAGGCCTGACAGATGCGATAAAATAAGAGAGATCCTCTGCCGAACAGAGAGGTACAAAAACTCGTTCTTTCCGCGAACAATAAGCGACCACAGTAAAAATTGAGCTCCTCCAAATACACTCCTATAATTTATGTCACCATTTCATCTCCAAAAACCTTACATCTTTACGCGGACGGTGACCTAACACCCCCTGCCACCTGCCCATGCGGCGGCACGCAGGGTTTTATGTAGATGTAGATAACTGAGTAATGGTCGTATATTTTGGTGCGTAATTCGTGGACGGGAAGAGCGCATCACGGGAAGCTCGTCGTCTGAATTTATTTCTTTCGATGCGTAATGTCCTCTATGAGTGCATAAAGACATAGGTATTAGGTTGTAAGTACATAGTACACCTAAATGACTTTTTTGTGCCGCCCTGTATGTGTTTTATCCGAATGGACTGAAAGTTAATTGATTGGGGAAATCTTACGTGGTAATTCATATCCAATTGCTGTTGTGTAATTGTGCAGAATATTTCTGATCAAAAACGTGCATCAAAAGAGCCTACCACCAGCTCGCGGAAAGGGTGCCAACGTGCGTCGTTCACTACCCGTCACTCTTTCTTCGCCGGAATTGACCTGACCTGTTGATACATGTACGCTTAGGCATTTCTATGCCCGGATTTATTTTCCTAAATAGTTGAGAAATCATTCGAGGAATCAATCGTTTCCGATTCGACTAGGAGATCTAGGCGTTTAGGAATTCCTCATTTTCAACGTAAAGGTAGTTTGAGCGAAATATCATTTACCTATCAAAATACCCGAAATATCAAATACCTAAAAATCAGTGAATTTGGTCTCATTACCATATAACTTTCCGAGATATTTACCCAAAAATACCAGCCATTTTATATGGGAAATGGTACGTGTATGCACTCCAGAGAGACTTTTTTTTTAACAAATGAAGCATTCCCTACACTTAGAACACGTCAAAAAATCAACAGTGTGAAGTTTGTGTGTTTTCTCAACTATTTTTGAAAATTACTCACATTGTCACCGCAGTAAATTCTTCGGGATCACAAAAAACCTTCCGTTTCGATGGAGTTTCAAACGCACCGCGTGAAAAAATGAGTCAGGTTATAGACTTATTTAGATATTTTCATTTAATTACTGACGATTTCTGTCATATAAAACTATATTATTGTATAATTAATAATGCAATATTTAATTGTTATGTCCTACAGCTGGTGAAATTAAAACGTATATATCGAATATGGTCTCTATTATGATTAGGGAACTATCCCGCTCGGACTACCTTAAGTCTCTTTTTTTTTTTAGTGTGAATCTCCGTACCATTGACCGCGTGAAATGGGTGCTTTTTGTTGTCAAACGTCTCGGAAAGTGGTGCGGTGGTATGAGGCTGATGATATTTTGGTGTTTTATGGTAGGCGAGTCATTTTATTTTCAAATGAGGCAAAAGAGTCGTTGGGTGAAGTGATATGTCCCTGTAATTATTTGAAGTGAGCTCGCGCGAGATTAGTTATGATTTAATCTTTTGCTCGACATTCTTACCTCTTTAGTGCGCCAATAATTTCGCTGGACCACTGCGCACTTCCATTCCATTCACTAAACCGATTCTGCGCACTAGTCATGGGATCGCCAATACTGTTTGGAATGAAATTTGATTTGCGCTCAACAAAAGCCTGTCGATAATGGCATCCGTGGTTGTTATCATGTTTGTTGACATTCAGGAGAGGCGTCAGACATGAAGTTTTTATTATTGAGTTTATTATAAGTTCACTCTGTGATGAAAGGCCACGTTTCTCATATTCTTACTCCGAACGAATGTAACAGCGTCACAAAAACATTCGGCCGAGACGGTTTTTCACCAATAAGAATGAGTGGGTAATTAATGAAAGTGGGTTAGATGCTCCAGTAATGGACGTTTATGAAATGAGAGAGCTTCGTTAGTTTGGCCATGTTGAGAGAATGGATGAGAGTCGAATAACGAAACGGATATATAAGAGTGAAATGAATGGTGCGAGAGGTAGAGGTAGGCCGAGAAAGTTGTGGTTGAATGTGGTTCAGGAAATTCTTAGGAGGAGGAATATTAGGACTCTTAAAAACAGGAGGGCGTGTATGAAGCAGTGTATGGGGGTAAATGAAGCAAAAAAGGTTTGCAAGGATAGGTCAGTATATGGAGGAAATTATTGAAGCAGAGTCAGGTGTGCAAATATTGTATTTATGAGTGATACCTAGTAATTGTGCCTATCCCGGAAGGGAACGGTGTGATTGGTATGTATGTAAGAATGCCACCTTTTCCGAGCAGATGACAAAACACTTCGCACGTCGTTCCATTTGACATTCTTCGCGATGGGCTGGCGTGTTCAGGTGATGTGCGCCAATACTTCAGACAAATACTAACGACGGAAAGCTCCCTTCGCTGAATGCATTCGAGAATCGTTCGTCTTGCCAGGCCCTCGACTTCCTTGCGCACCAGAGTGACGTAACCACGTCGCGATGGTGCACCGTGGCGAGCCCAGTGGTGCCCGGCCTTCGTTCAGGGGGGAGTGGCCGTCGCTCACGCGTATGTCCTCCCCTCCTCATGCCCTTCGAGCGGTGCGCTGGTGCGCAGGAGGTGGCTAGGTGCGCAGTTGAGGAAACGTCTCCTCGACGGCACTACCCCTGCGTGATTTATGGCCAATTGCAGGAACGACACATAAGTGTTCTATAAAGTAATGGGACCCTTAAGCCATGGCAACCATTCAATAAGTGTTGCCAAAACATTCGATAAATTAATTTGGTTTCATAACTTACGGCATAGAGTTATGAGTTCCATAAGTAGCCAAGATGGCGGATGCGCAATTAACCACTCGGAGACTTTATTAATAGATAAAAGAGTTGTTTTGAGACAGACGACCAGTTAATTCACTCTTACTGGCTAATTATTATGTGCATTAGCAACTATTTATAGGCTAAACTTTCATAAATTTTATCTGGCGGTGGAAGGTTAGATCGGATATTCGAAGCTCTTGACTATTGGTAAATAAATTATGTAACCAACAGATGCGTTCCTGCAACCTGAATACTTTTACCCGAATAACTTTAAGGATCTCATAACTATTGATTCCATAACTATTCCATGTTCTTGCAACCGGCCACTAGTTATGTTATTGTTGCAATTGGAAAACGTGCCGTCGTTGTCATTCGCGTTCCAGTTGCTAGGAGATGCGAGTGCGAGGCTTGGGTCGCGGAAATGTGGGCATCGAATTCATCCGCGCTTCTCGAATCACCCGTGTGCGTAATGTGCTTATAAATAAATGTACTTACACGTTTCCCGGAGAGGGAGTGTTTTTGTCTCTCGTCGCAGACCGCGGGCACGACTGTCATCTTCCTGTTCGGCGTGTGAGTCCAACGTCACCCGCGATTAGCGCGCGAGAGGGATTTTATTTAAAAAATTATGCGATGCCCCTGGATATCGTCTGCTGGCGCCCATTTCTCCGATTGGATTTGGGATGTCTTCCTCCGTTACCCAGTCACAGGTTGAAATCGCTTGGATCGATAGCTAATATTCTCGCTTTCGTTCGATTATTTTCTTGCAACCTGTGGGTTGTGGAGAGTGAAAAAAAATTATCTATTATTATTATTGTTTAATGTTCGTCTCCTTCGCGACCGCATTTTGGCGATGGTCATGGGAAGCCCCTCGAAGCAAACAAATGCGGTGAGAAATCCGCGGTGAAGCGGAGGCGTTGACGGCAAAAGAGTCGCGAGGCGGGGCCTACCCCCCCTTCTCTTCTTCGAATGTCCCTCGTGTCTCTCCTCCCAATGTCTGAATTGGCAAGCGGAAGTCGCTTTTTGCTTAATTCGGTGTCTTTGTTGGTGTTTGGAGCTTGTGCGTGCGTGTGTGTACAGATTAGTGATAAGCCTTGCTAACTTGTACTAATTTGTAATGCTTAGATAAAAGTTGCATGATCCAGGAGTGGGGTTTACACCTAAATATTAGTAAATGCACCACAGTTCACTTCCTGCGAAATTCATCACTCAAAAGCCATGCCTATACCTTGGGTGGAGTAAACATAAAATCTTCAAATGCAGTAAAATATCTTGGAATGACCTTAACATCTGGTATATCGTGGGGAGCACACATACAAAACATATGCGGCACAGCATTACAGAAACTAGGTTTTGTTAAACATATAATAGGAAGGCCCTCGGATGAAAAAGTCAAAGAGATATGCTACTTTGCTCTGATTAGGCCGCACCTCGAATACGTCGCGAGCATTTGGGACCCTAGTGAAATAGATTTAACCAACAAAATTAATGAAATACATAGAATAGCAGCGCGCTTCGTTAAAAACTGCTACGAACGAACATGTAGTGTTTCACAACTTTAAGAGGGATTAAGGTGGGAGCCCCTAGAGACTCGGAGGCTACTCAAGAGGCTTAGGTGGCTTGAGAAATTCAGAACTGATATTTTTCAGAGCGACACAGAGAATATTATCGTCTCACTACATCTCTAGGTCTTATAGATGCGATAAACAATAGAGATACTCTGCCGTACAGATGGGTACAAAAACTCGTTCTTCTCGCGCACAATAAGCGACCACAATAGAAACTGAGCTCCACAAAATACACTCCCATAGGACATGTCACCATTCCACCTCCAAAACTTTTACATCTTTACACGGCTGGTGACCTACCACTCCCTGCCACACGCCCATGCGGTGGCTCGCGGGGTATAATGTAGATGTCGATCGATCCGGATTAGGTTTCTCGGCAATTTACGCCATTTATTGGAGTGAAGTGTGTTCGAAGATTTTCTTTTCGACTCACTTGAATTGTTAATCAAATGAGCACTCAGGGACTCTTTATAGCCGCACCAGCCACTCACAGACAAAACGGTCCAATCTGACAGATTTTAAGCTATCCGGGACAATATATATATGTATAAGTATAGTACATAATGGCTTGGGTGCCTGAAGTAATTTAAGGTTGAGGAGCTGCAGCGGCTAAAAGCCGTCGTCTTCGAAATCATACATTTCGGTCGTCAAACTCCTTCCGCGACTGTGCTATATCAAAGACCCACTAAACAGACCTTGTGCAAGTTCAAGTATCGTGTGATAGCTCCTGGGATGATTTCAAGCATGCTAGGTTTCGTACTAGAAATCCAGTACTCGCTAGCATCCTCGGACTGGTACAAGGTCAAGTATCGTGTGATTCAGACTTAACTTAGCAATGATAACTATGTATTCATAAAATCCTCGTGCTTTTATATTCTAGTCTTTCAGTGTCCCGTATAGCGCTATGTTTTTAGTACACTGATATTTTTCCGCTCCGCAGATGCATACGGGGAAATAACTAGTGTAGCTAATCGTAGATTAGAATCCGTAAAATAGGTTCTAGGCAAATGCGATGAGAGTGTACGAGAAAGAAGCTGTTTTACAATTGTCAGGCCTCATTTAGAATATGCCGCTAGTATATGGGATCCGTACGAGGAAGGAAGGATTCGGAGGGCACTAGTCAAATCAAATCAAGTAGTAGTTTGAGCGAAATAGAATTTTACCTAGAAATCAATGACTTTGGTCTCATTTCAAAGAGAAATATATCACCCTTCCATTGACACCAAGAATTCAACCCCTTACCACATAACTATCCGAGATATTTGCCAAAAAAAATACCAGTCCTTTTGCAAGGGAAATGGTGCGTGTATGCAATCCAGAGACGCATTATCTTAAAAATGAGTCGATTCCTACACTTAGATCTCGTCAAAAAATCAACAGTGTGTGGTTTGTGTGTTTTCTCAACTAATCGTATTGTCACCGTAGGAAATTCTTCGGGATCACGATAAACCTTCCGTTTTGATGGAGTTTCAAACGTACCGCGTGAAAAAAATGAGTCAAGTTAAAGACTTATTTAGATATTTTCATTTAATTACTTACAATTTCTGTCATGAAAAACTATATTATTGCACCATTAATAATGCAGTATTTAATTCGTGGGTCTCACAGCTGGTGAAATTAATTAGTGGAATTCAAAATTTGTCTCTAGTGTGATTACGGAACCATCTCGGTCGCACTACCTTAAAAAGCCTCGAATGCACGTATTTATTTAGTTGATCGCTGAAAGCTTCATCAATAAAAAGTTTTCTAGTAGATAGTCTCCCTGTAGGTATTCATAATCCCCGCTTCTTACTACTCAGTCTAGTTTGGTGTTAATTTGGAATATGGCCATCGTTGTGACAGCTGTGAAATGGTGCTCCAACCAACCCAGTGAGTTATTCTATTGCTCCCAACTCCAAGATAACATTACACTCGTATTTTTATAAAGGTGTGAAAGCATTCGGTCGCCCCTTGACGGAACAATCCCAGCGGAGAGGCTCCCGTCGTGAAAATAGCGTGTGCATTGCAAGCGACTGCATTTTTTTTACTATTCATTGCCTCAACCTCATTTTTAAATATATGAATTTAAGGAACTCAGGAATAACAGAAACGGGCGAAATGAAATCTATTGACGAAATTGAAGCACATTTACTGCCAATGTAATTTAGTCAGTAGAATTCAACTTTCTCTTAGGTCAATATCCAATTTTTGGTCGGCAGAATTAATTTATTTTCCACGTCTTACATATTTTATTCGTAAGCAGTACGTTATATACCTTTAAATATAAAATTAATGGGTACTTCACCTATTTTTAAATTAAACTTAATCTCTTCTCCGTCTGCGTCGGCTGTTCTAGTCGCCATACGCCATTTCGCAAACTTCCCTTTTGCCGCGGTGAGGCGCCGCCCTCTCCTCGTTTCAGTGTGTGCTGAACTAGCGCTCTGAAAAGTGCTCGGCCGGTCAAAAAATTTCGCTGACTTCCCGTCGGCTTCGCCATCGCTGACATTTGTGCTTTCACGCCGTGTTCTCTCTCTCTCTCTCCATTTCTGTCTTCTTCTTACGTTTCTCGTGTGGTTGTCCCGTCTTCCTATGTTGCCAAACGGTTCCTTTCTCTTGTAGACTGTTCGTGGACATTGATCTGTTCTAAGACTCACCACTAGGTTCCTACTATTATAACGCTGCTACTCTTGTATTCCCGGAAAGGAAATGCTTTCATGGTTCGCTTTAGTCGTTTGCTTTTTCTCGAGGTGGCACCGTTGAGTAAATACATGAGCAATGTGCTATTCTCGTTACTAATGCTTTATTAGGAACTTAAAGTTGATTTTCAGGTCATTCATGAATGAAAGTCAACAGATTGAGAATAGTGCTTACTATTTTTTCACTCTGACAACACGTGTTTCGGCGTTGTGCTTCGCCGTCATCGGATACGATTTTGTCCCGTCCGTCTTGTAAACCGCCGTCCAGCGTGCTCTTATCGTAAAGCGGCCAGTACTAGGTGCGCCTGTTAATTTTCATCCCAGAAAATGCTGTTCCACCGCATTCGCGCAGCGCGGTTGACTCCCAAATCGTTCATTCTATTCGAAAGTGGTACGTAGATTGCAGTTGGTGTAACCGCTTTCTTATGTCCTTTTTTACGGAGAACATAACACAGATAAATTTTACGCCAAATTGCTGCGGACAAAGTGATTTGCCAAACAAGTTCGGCCAATCATTTTCAATTGATTTTTTTATAGCTGCAGCCTGATTATCAAACCTCAAATTCTATTATTTTCAGCGATGCCTCTTGCTATGCTCCATCCTCGCTATCCCTTTGATCAGCTCAACTTATTTTAGTCTCGTAAAGCTGTCGATTGTCGTAATAGAGATAGTAGGGCTCTTTTAATGTTTGGGCACAATAGTCACAAATGATAACTCTATTGCAAAAGAGATTGAAGCGAGAATTGCAGCAGGAAATCGAGCATAATATTCTTTACAAAAAGTATTCAAAGCTAAAACCGTTAGCAGAAATACAAAGAAAAGAATCTATAAAACTGTCATCAGGCCAATAGTCACCTATGGTTCGGAGGCATGGACGTTGACGGTGAGAGAAGAGAATTTGTTGCAGAGGAGGGAGAGAAAAATTCTTCGGAAGATATATGGGCCAGTCAATGAAGAAGGACGATGGAGGATTCGAAGGAATGAGGAATTGCAGCAGCTGTTTGGGGAAGATGGTATATTAATAGAGATTAAGAAATCGAGAATTAGATGGGCACTAAGCATGTGCAAAGAATGGGTGGGGAAAGAGTGGTGAAAATAGTTTAAGAAGGAAAACCAGAGGGAAGAAGAAGTAGAGGAAGACCCAGGAAAAGATGGGTGGAGGATGTAGAAGAGGACTTGTGGAAGCCGGGGGTCCGGAGGTGGAGAGAAGTAGAGGAGGACAAAGAAGAATTGAAGGAAGTTGTGAAGAAGGCCAGGGCCCTATTATATGGGCTGTAGCGCCGAAGATCATGCTGATGATGAAAGCTGTCGATTGTAGCTCTGACGCCATTTCTTGATTACGTTGTCCGACTCGATTCCTTTGGCACCCGTCGTGTATTCGACGGAAGATTGGAGGAATGAAGGAGAAGATGGAAGTATGATGTGGATAACTCCATGCCATAAGTTATGAAACTAATAAATGCATCTAGTGTTTCAGCAAACACACATCGAATGGTTGCCATGGCTTATGGGTCACAGAACTTTATAGAAATCACGTATGTCGGTTCCTGCAGTTTGCCATTAGCCGCCGCTTCATGCGTTTACGGTGGGTGTGCGACCTTAGTGAGGACCCGCCCACTTTCCCCTCCCCTCCCGCCCACTATAACCTTCCCCATCCCCTCCCCTCCCTTGCCTCGACCCCCGAACGCGTCCTTTATTCGCTCTCCAAACAAAGACGGTGAGGAAATCGAGAAAAAAATGAGGAGCACGCTGCAAGCAGTCCTTTTCGGAGGGAAAGGGGGGAAGGTTACTTTTCTTTTTACCTCTCCATGCTTTTCACTTTTCGCGGACTCTTTGAATCGAGTCGACTTCTCGTGGGGGGGTGGTAGACACCGGGAGGAGGGGGTAGGGGGGTGGGGGGTAGTCTGGGGCGGTTAACTAGTTTCCACTGCGCGCCGCCCCTTATTCGTCTCCTTGCGCGCCGACAGCATATCTGGGTCGTCGTGAGCATTTTTGGTCTTCCCTCCCTCCCTCCCTCGTCCCTCGCACATTTGTGTGTGTATGTGTCCCTTCGCTGTTTGCCAAAGTGACCATTTCGCACGAGACCCTCTCGAGTCGGATTCTTTCATAGTGGACACCTAGTGGATTCGTGCTCAAATAGCGAACGAACCGATCGCCTCAATGCAAAATCAGTCTCATCAATCTCGTTTAAGGTAGTCCGAGCGAGATAGTTCTTCAATCAAAATAGAGACCATAATCGATACATACGTTTTAATTTCACCAAATGTGAGACACACGAATTAAATTTTGCATTATTAATGGTGCAATAATATAGTTTAACATGACTCATTTTTTCACGCAATAAGTTTGAAACTCCTTCAAAACGGAAGGTTATTTTGTGACACCCAAGAACCTACTGCGGTGACATTTAAGTTCTAAGTGTTTGAAATATCTCATTTTTTAATATAAGGTCTCTCTGGAGTTGCATACACGTACCATTTCCCATGTGAAAGGACTGGTATTTTTTGGCAAATATCTCCAAAATTAATGTGGTAAGGGGTTGCATTTTTATGTCAATGGAAGGGTGATATATATATTTCTTTAAAATGAGACCCAATTCACTGATTTCTAGGTAAAACGATACTTCACTCTAGCTACCTTAAGGTCCGTATGGGAGAGAGGTGACCGCTTCAGGTGTGAGATCAAGTGGTGGAGCGATTATGATGGCGAATATACTTGCTGGCCATCGTGTTGCTTCGGGTTCTCTCGGAACTGTAAAGCTATCACGTCGCTGTAGCGTGTTGTCGGAAGTTATGCTTCATCCTGCACGGGTTTTGCCATTGGGCAGACTAGAGACTTGCCTCGAGCGCAGAATTTTTTAGGGGAGCTTTCCCCAGGTGTTTTTCTTCAAATGGCAAATTTGAAGCAAACGTTCATAGTTATCATTTACTTAAAGATGCAAACGTAACGAGCCGAGTCGGAATAGGTGCGTCGGCCTCCTGCGCCTTCTAACGCCGAACTCCTTAAAGTAGTGCGAGTGAGATAGTTCCCTAGTCATGATAGAGACCATATTCGAATTATGCGTTTCAATTTCGCCAGCTGTAAGACACATCAATAAAATATTGCATTATTAATGGTGCAATAATATAGTTTTATATGACAGAAATGATAAGTATTTAAATGAAAATATATAAATAGGTCTTTTACTTATGTCTTTACTTTGAAACTCCTTCAAAACAGAAGGTTTTTTGCGATGCCGAAGAACCTATTGCGGTGACAATATGATTAATTTTCAAAAATAGTTAAGAAAACTACTAACTACTCGCTGTTACTTTTTTTATGACATCTAAGTGTAGGAAATACCTCATTTTGTAAATAATGTCTCTCTGGAGTGTATACACGTACCATTTCCCATGTAAAAGGGCTATTATTTTTTGAAAAATATCTCCGAAAGTAATGTGGTAAGGTGTTAAATTTTTGTTTTCATTGGAAGGGTGATATATTTTTCTTTAAAATGAAACCAAATTCATTGATTTCTAGGTAAAATGATATTTCGCTCAAACTACCTTAAACAACTTCACGGAGCTCCCGATTCAAACTCGGGAGGCCGAGGTCCATGCGTCATTGTGCTTCAAAAGTACCTAAGTGTCCAATGGAGCTTTCTAATTTGTTACTTAACTAACATTTACTGCCGTCCTCATTTTTTTAATCATCGCATGCCCCTAAGCCGCTCATCATCCTAGATCGTTCAATCATAAGATTGGTCGACTGCAGCCCTCCATCGCCGAGGGGGCGTGGCACCTGACTATGGTTACTGCCTTCAGTGTCGGCTTGAAGACATCAATCCCTGCGAAGGGCGCTCTCTTCCCACTGTCGTCCTCGTCTCTTCATTTCCTAACAACCGTGTCCCTCTTTTTCGGCGTCAAGTCGCTGTCGAGTAAAATATCCGAACCTTGCCACTTCTTCCGATCAAACGTCTTTGGATTCGGCCGAACTAGAAAAGAAATACTGTCGCGTGGCCTGATTTACTGAAGTCCCGATTCGTTCTTGGTTTTCGTAAACCTGTGCCACGAGGGCCAGTAATACTTCGACTTTTACGTTTTTTTTGTACTGGAACATTGCTCTTTCTACGTTCAACGCCAAAATAAAGGTTCTTAACGGTTGAAGGAGTAAAAATTTCGTCGAAATTTCAGTATCATCGTAGAGTAAGTATATATAGAGTGGCAAAGCAATGTTAAAAACTGGACATAAATTTTTGAGAGCTTTGGGAAGAATTTCTCAGGTGCCACCACCTTAGGGAAGGAAGAATTTTGACTTACGGAGAAGGCCACTTGGAGGCGCTAGTGGTACTCTGTGATTTTGCATCAACATACAGAGGTGGATTTACCATGGCTGTTGTGTGCTTTTAATCGAGTATCAATTGTTTTGTCGTTGCTATGATACATCGGTACACAGTGACTCCGTGTTTGGTAATCGCGTGTCTTATCACATTGACGTGAATTCGATTCATTATAAACGATGCTCATTGAAGGCACATAAAAATACATGTTTAATTTGGTCTCGACGACTCAATAAGAATTTTTTTCGTTGCTATGGGTCGATTAATAAACATCCAGGCACCGAAATCATCATAAGAACATCATGTGAGTTATGCGACGCTAAATGAAGTGGCTGTGTGCCTAAGCTCATTTGTTATGGCTTGTCGTTTAACTTCGATACACCCGTTCCATCTATCGGCCAAAGTATTATTTTAAAACTCATATTCGAATCTCCCTATCTCTTTGCCACTCTATATGTACTTACTCTATGGTATCATTTAGCGTTTATGAGCCACAGTCCCGCGTAGTTGGTGCCACCCCCAAAGGGTGTCACCCAGCACTACTGCACCACTTGAGTTTAAGGACATCATTCCCCTCCCCTCCGAGACTCATATCCTCTCCATGCGCCGGCATTTGGTGCACAATCGATTCTCAACACCGTTCGATTTCAATGACAAGAGCGAATGGGCTGCTTGGCTCATGGAAGGTAACTATCGTTGAAGTAAAAAAGTTAGCGATATCTCGATGTGTAATGCCTTTTGTAGCGAAACGTTCTGCTGACACACTATTCCCATTTTCCCCACAGAAGTAAGAAATGGCTACGATTGAAAAAATAAAACATATTGATGGGACCTCTATCTGATTGAAGGGAGAAATATAGATGAAATCTTTTCGAAAGTCTGGTGAATGCTATTTTTTGGCGGACATATTCTGTTAGATCCAAACTATTATAATAGAAATGATCACAGGTATAAAATTTAGGAAATAGAATGTGGAAAGGAAAATCAAAGGAAATCAGCGCGCTTCGTCAAAAACTGCTACGAGCGTAAATATTGTGTCTCACAACTTAATAGAGGGATTAAGGTGGGACCCCTTTGAGACTCGGAGGCTACTCGCTAGGCTTAGGTTGTTAGAGAAATTCAGAACTGATATTTTTCAGAGCGACATAGAGAATATTATCATGTCTCCTCACTACATCTCTAGGTCTGACAGGTGCGATAAAATAAGGGACATACACTGCCGAACAGATAGGTACATAAACTCGTTCTTTCCGCGAACAATAACTGGCATGGTGTTTCGCAGATGTAGACGCTCAGATGATCGCATAGCAATTCTCTGAGCGATCACCGTTCCTCGACTTGGGCGTGAAAAGTGAACGCGTGAATCGGACAGAACACGAATATGGGACGTCGTTTGCCGCGAGAGGACGTGCATGCGTGCCTTAAAAAGCCTTCTCGCGAGGACATCTTTGTATGGTGCGTGTGCGCCATCGGGAAGGAGAGGCCGGCGGAGACCGCTGTTCTTTTTTTTTTATTCCTTTTTCCTTCTTATGGGCAACTCATTTTTTTTTTAGGAACGGCCTCGCTCCGCGGCAAGGACAGCGAAACTTACAAGATTCCGAAAATCGGACAATTTATGGAGGGCCGCTTCACCAATCGGACTGGTTTATTCCAACTTGTCTTATTCAATTCTTTCGAGATATTGCGTGGAAACAAATGAACTATTGAATTGAAAGCTGGCTGAGGAATAACGGATTGGTGGGAGATGATGTCGCCATTTTCGTACTGTTCGTTTCTGGGGTGACATTCGGAATCTATGCGCCCGTATTTCCCTGCGAGCCATCTCAAGGGTGTATAGCGGGGGGTGAGTTGTGACCACCATGCACTGAATTCATCACAATATTGTTAACGAAACAGGCTAATGGAGAATTAGCTAGAACCTGAAAAAACTTGGGGTCATTGGGGGTCAAACTTTCAACAAACCGGCATCACTTTATGAGTGTGCTGCGAACGCTACAGAAACTATTTGTTATAACGTATTTTGAAACGACATAAACGATCAGAGATGTAAGAATAATGCGTGAGAGGAGTTTGCGTGACTTGATGTTAATACCACGTTGTAGATTAAGGTAGTATGAGGAAATATCATTTTACCTAGAATTCAATGAATTCGGTCTCATTTTAAAGAAAAATATTTCATCCTTCCATTGACACCAAAAATTCAACCCCTTACCACACTAATTTCCGAGATATTTGCCAGAAAATACAAACAGCCCTTTTATTACATGGGAAATGGTACGTGTATGCTGCACTCCAGAGAGACTTTCTTAAAAAATGAAGCATTCCCTACACTCTTGTAAAAAAATCAGAAGTGTGTCAATTGTATGTTTTCTCAACTATATTTGAAAATTAATCATATTGTCACCGCAGTAAATCACAATAAACCTTCCGTTTCGATAGAGTTTCAAACGTACCTCGTGAAAAAAACGAGTCGAGTTAAAAAGTTATTTAGATGTTTTCATTTGAGTACTTACAGTCTCAGTCATGAAAAACTATATTATTGCACCATAAATAATGCAATATTTAATTCGTTTGTCTCTCAGATGGTGAAATTAAAACGTAGAATTCGAATATGTTCTCAATATGATTCGGGAACTATCTCGCTCGCACTACCTTAAGAAACAAGCATTAGGGAGCAAATCTACTAATAAGCTACTCTACCCTTCGATTAACCTGCTTCAAAGTCTCTTTGGCGGACATAATGGTCTCTACTCGATGGTGGGACAAGTGACATTTCAAACCTCCGTTTTCTGGAGCCTTATTTTTCTAATTGCATTCTCATGGCCAGGTCTACCGTAGTATGTCGTGTTGCATAAGGTGTTAACATCGTCGTCAGGAAATATTTTGGTTTTGTATATAAATGAACGATTGAATCTAATTTTTAATCGACAGTATGATAGCGATTATTGTCCCATTTTCTACGAGAGATCAGTATCACTTATGAGACTATCCGAAAGATCAGCCAATTTTGGGATCGCTTAACTAAAGAGGCGATAGAGATAAGGTTGTAGAGGAAGAATTTCAACCGAGATACTGGTTACACGATCAGAAGCTCTTGGAATAGAATTCTGACAAGAATTCAGAACGCCAGAGCTAAGTCTCCGTTGATCAATGGTCCTCCACCACAACAATCGGGGTCGACCAATCCCGCCACGCCTAGCGCAAAATTTAAACGGTCTTTTCAAGCTCGAATCGGTAGCCTTGAGAATGGGTAACGAGTCGGAACCCGAAACGTCGGCTGACTATAAATTTCTTACCCGGTGGCAAACCCGAGAGAATTAAACTAATATTATTCGCCGGGGAAGTGTTAAATTATAGACATCCGAAAGACCTTTACCGCTTCTTTCCGATCTTCGCAGCACGCTTTCCGACTCTGTTTTGAAACCCGCCTCATGAGGATCTCAGCGTATTTCAAATGGGATCTGAGAAGGGAGATGTTGCCGATTTTTAAGTCGTTCTCTGATTTATGACAATGCCCGAATGAAATGTCTGATGTCCGGGAAAGTAAATAACTTGCTGGCGATACATTCCCATTACATTCTCTCTAATATTCGAAATTCCTACGGGTACCAGCCGAATCCATTTTTTTAATCCAAACCATGAATATGCATGATAACGCCCTGGACTGGGAATCGAACCCCGTACATTCGATTTGGTGGTCCAGTGCGCAGATCACTGCGCCGCCCTGCTTCGTCGGAGAGACGAGAGGTCCGCGGTTCGATGACCGGTCCCGGAAACCAATTCCCGTCGAGTTGTAAGCAGAATCAACTCACGGTGAAATTCCTCCGTACGAAAATACGACGCTCGGAGATATCTCTCCTCATTCTCCCTCGTTGCGAAGCTCGAGAAATGGTTGTCGTGAAGGAAAATCATAAAGATTCGACAGAAGAAGCGGAGATAAACTAATTACACACAGACAGAGATATTCCTTCGTGCCTCTAACGTGTAATTTACCTCTAACGGGCGCGCCGAAGAGAATAATGGCGTTTTGGCGTTTAGCGGCAGTTTGTGATCATTCATCGGCCTCTTTAGGACGTACTGTTCGCTTCAACGCGTGGCCCAATGGAAACTTGAGGTCCGTCGCCCGCTGGAGGCGGCGTCGAATATTGACGTCGCTGTCTTCTTCATCCACGGGCCGATTGATGCACGTGGTCTTAATGATTCAGAATCGGAAAGTTGAATCGTTTCTTTGCGGACAGAACTTGTTGACAATGGAAAATTGATCAGTGCACTGGTACGGACATTGCCCGGTTCTGCTTTGACGCGTGTCTCGATTTAAGAGAAGGTGAGGCGGAAGGAAAGGAAGACTAACGAGGAAGTGCTTGAGATGATGGACGAGGGAAGGAAACTTCTGAGTGAAATCCGGGATAGGCAGGGTAGGAGGCTGGAGGATGTAATAAGAGGCGATGGTTTGCTGAAGGGTGTGATTGAGGGAAGGATGTTGGGCAAGCGGGGTAGGGGAAATCGAAAGATAATATGTTTCATGGACGGGATGAAGAAGGGTAGATCTAATGCAGAGGCGAAAAAGGATACGCTAGAGTCGGATAGGCCCCTGAAAGTGTAGACAACCGGGAGGAGATTCTCTTGACTTTCATCTAAACCTACCTTTAACAGTAGAATACATAAAAGAAGATTCTCGTATTAAGTTGCTGCATGAATGGTTGCTTCCACCGTATAAACCTAAAGTGGTCCATGAATTTCTATTCTATTCTAATGGCCAGTTGTAGGAACGACACACGTGCACTCTATGAAATTATGGGACCCATAAACCATAGCAACCATTCAACAAGCGTTGCAGAATCATTCGATAAACGAATTTGTTTCATAACTTTTTGCATGGAGTTATGAGTTCCATAAGTAGCCATTATGGCGGATGCGCAGTAAACCGCTTGGAGACTTAATTACTTGATAAAAGAGTTGTGTTCAGATGAATGACCAGTTTGTTTTCCCTTACTGACTAATTATTATGTGCATCAGCAATTATCCATAGACTAAAATTTTATACATGTTATCAGGCGGTAGGAGATTAGATCAAACTTTCAAAGCTATTAACTATTGGTAGATAAAATTAGCTCGTAGGCTTCCGCGGATGCAGTGTTGACTGTTACTTTTTACGGGATTCATTCCGCGATGTATGTTTTTTTAAACAACAATATTTCGCTGGTCCTACATATGAAGTTTTGTGTAGCTGTGGACAATCATATGTAGGCCAGACATGCGGAGCCCTAAAAATACGCCTCCAAGAACATCAACGGGCAATTAAAAATAATAATTACCGCATTTCTGCAATAGCCGAACACCATCTCAGCGGCCCCACTCATAATTTCAACTTTGAGGAGACAAGATTAATATCTCGGGAAATACGCTATTACCCAAGATTAATCAGGGAGGCTGTAGAAATTGCGAAGAGACCGGAGAACGCCAACCGAGAAGACGGTTACAAGTTGAGTAACAGTCTAAAACGAATTTTTTCAAATTCATATTCCGGCAACAATGGGAGTCCAGACTTATATATAAAGACGAGCGAGACAAATAAAACAGTTCAGTTAACCTGATGAAGCTGGCAGGAGGACCAGCGAAATATTGTTGTTTAAAAAAACATACATCGCGGAATGAATCCCGTAAAAAGTAACAGTCATTATTGGTAGATAAGTTACGTAACTAGTATTTGTGTCCCTGCAACCCGAATATTTTTATGAGATCGATAACTCCATGGATTTCATAACTATTGATTCCATTACTAAATGTTCTTGCGATCGGCCATTAGTTGATAAGTTGTTGGAATGTGCACTCAGTGACTCACTATCTCGGCAATATCCCATTTCCTCAGAGTCGCGGAGAAATGTTTATGCAAATACGAAGTTGAAGCCCACCCCCCCTCCTCCACCATATCCCGCACCGGTTCTCAAGACGTTTCATGTAGGAAGTCCTTAACGAAATCGTAAATGTTGTGGATACCTTTATTTATTTGTGTGTATCCATTTGGAAGCGGGCAGTCGGTCCTCCGTTGACTCCGAATAGTGGGGAAGTTGATTGTGTACGTTATGTTCATGGGCGACCATTTACTGCGCTTTCGTGGCCGAAAGATGAAAGGACTCCGCTGCGGATGTCGCTGGCCTGAAAACCCCAATTCCAATCGTTATCCGTTAGCCTTTAAATTTGTCGATACCCTAGCGGAGATAAGGGGAAAACACCTTAGAAGGTTATTACGTAAGCGCAGTCATAGCATAAAATCAGTATGTACTTAGCGATAATCAGTGTCTACACAGAGGAGGAAATAATTAAAGCGGGGATAGGGTTGCTGTGGTAGCTAGAGTACTGGCTATATAACCACACTGGCGGCCAGGGTTCAAATCCCTGCGGAGGAGGAAAGTTTTTCAGAGGAATCCCGATCCCTACTTGAGTGTCTTGTGGAGGGCACTTCAAGTACAGTACTCCGTCTGTCGGATGAGACGTTAAACCGTGGTCCTCTTGGCGCCTTTCGTTAAGAGCAGGCTAATATGCCGACGCCGGGTTTCTATCCACCCTTCATCCCTTACCTATCCCCTATTACGCAAATGACCTTAGCCGTCGGTCGCCTCCCTAAATATCTAATCCAATCCAATAATTAAGGCATCATTATCAGCATTAATTAAAGACGGGCTCTAACCCAAACGGTCCTCCGAAATCTCTGCCGCCCCGCCGGGATTCGATCCTGGGACTTAGTGGTGGGAAGGAGGCACTGTGGCCTCCGCACGGATCCATCTCACATCGAGCCATAGGTGATCGTTTATCCTAAAATTTGTCCCGAATACGGGCCCGTGCACACTCACACAAACATTCGACGTTTTTATTGATGTTTCGACACACTTGGGAGGGAGTGGACCAGGCACGAGGCAGATGCGAAAGTTCGGTGTGTGTGCGCATGTATAGAGAGTCATTTGTTTGTTTGTTGTTTGGAAAAGTGGGGTGAGATGCGGAGAAGTGAAGAGTGTAATGGCGGAGATGTGGGCCGCTTTCTTCTCAGTATCTCTAAGAGTCGTAAATCTCTCTTTTCCTCCGAAATGGCTTTTCTACCCACTGAGAAGAGCCAAATATTATCGTGTCTGTTGGGGCGGGGGAGGGGGAGGGAAGGGAGAGAAATGTAATCCATCATAAAAGCCATACGGCCTTATCCCTGTTGCTTTCGGTTAAATTATCTGCAAGGAAGTCAAATAAACATTGATATTAAACTTGATGAACCTTAGTTAAAACATACTGGTTTCCCTGCTAAAGAATTCCTTAGAAGCTGTTCTGTAGAACGTAATTAAGTCTACAGAAATTGACTCTTTTTCTTCTGAACTAGTTCCTTTTCTAAGGATCTGTACGGAACATGAGAGCCTGACTCTACAGAACACCTGTTCTGTAGCGTTATTTTCTGCAGAGCAAAATAACTCCAAGCTGTTCTGTAGAACTTCAGCAACTCTACGGAAATATGTGAGGTTTCCGTTGACCCAGTTCCTTTTCTGAGGACCTATACGGAGATTCGTAGGGAATTCCACAGAACGTCCTAAGGAATCCATATCTACAGAACTTTTTAAGAAATTCTGTAGAAGTATTATAAGGAAACTATACAGAATTTTTTAGCAGGGTTGCCCTTGGTGAAACTATTCGTAAAACTGGAATTACGACGAATCTGCCATCTATGGAATGTTACGCGAGCACGGGAAGTGTTCATTGTACACTCGTCTGGATAACTGGTTAACACTGACATTAGAGAGGAAAATGCCCCGACGTTCCCCGAGCTTCCACCCATGTCTGTTTACTTTTTTCCTTGTTCTCGTTCCTCATAACACCGTTGAGGTGGTAGAGGATGGAGGGGGGAACTTGCTATGCTGTGGCCAATGCTAGGAGCAACGAAGGGTCGCTAGGGAATTCTGGTTTATTTCGAAATAACTTGCTTGATATTCACTCACCGATGCGATCCCCGAGGCGATCCCTGCAGATCAACTGCTCAACAGTCGAGGTGGTGTATCGTTCGTTTGAATGCACTGGAGATAGATACATCGGTCATACAATCACGCGTTACCCTGCGTGCCACCTCGTGATTGGTTGGCAGGGGGTGAGTCATCACCAACACAACCCCTCTGATTTACCGTAACATGCACAAATGCTAAAAAAACATCATATTTGTATTTATGTTTTTGCAACTGCATAAACAATCAGAGATGCTAGAGTCGAGTTGGGATAATGCGAAACGTGATTTTAGCACTACGTGGCAGATTAAGAAACAAGCATTAGGGAGCAAACCGAATAATCAGCCACATTACCTGTCGACTACACTGTTTCAAAGCAGGGAAGTAAAACGAAACTGAAGTCATGGTTCCGGAACATTTTCAGAGTGGTTTCGGATTAAGTTTCGGTTCACGGAACCGAACCGAAAGTAGGAACGAAAATCTCGGAACCAAAGTGAAACGAAAATATTTTGAACGAAAATCCATCCAGGAACGAAAGAGGAACCGTTCCGATTTCGGTTCGGGCTAGGAAAAGTTTCGTTCTCATCTTCCTCCCTATGGTTCCGACTTTAGTTCCGAGGAATTTGAACGCGTTCATTGATTTTTCAAAATGGCCCGCAGTCACGTATGCCACTTCGGATACAGTTTGGGGTGCTAGTCAAGGTGTTCCATCATGTTTGATAACAATGGAAGACAGTGGAAGGAAACCAGCATTTGGAAGCCAATTAATGGCAAAAATTGTCGGTCACAGGAGAAATTGTGGGTTATATTGTATTCTGTGCACGACAATGCAATATCTCAACCGGTATGGAGGGGATGTGCTCGGGGTTGATCTCAAGGTATTGTTGATGAATATCCCTTCACGTACTCGCACAGCAACAGCGTAAACAATGGGAGTCCTTATGGTAAACCTGCAGATCAATCTTGAAAACAGCGCAAATATGAAACTCTCGGATATCTGAACCGCTGACATACTTTGTGTCTCAGCATGCGTCCGGTGGAAATGCGGCGCCTACCTTTACCCACTACGCCGCCCCAAATTCCCCGAACACCCTCGTCCCCACTGTCAAGATCGCGGCCAAAGGAAATAAAGAGGTTATCGTCCTCTAAGTGCATGCGGACGGAATATTTGTAAAAGACCTCAAGCAATGCAAAAGACGAAGAGAGAACAGGAGGGGATGGGAATTTCAGTTTCCCATTTCTATTGGAGAGCCCGGGCTGTAACCCTGTTGGGCACCCTTGTCGCCGTCCTCTGCTGCTGTACATCGGGTTAGCAGTTTACAAACGGTCAGGGTTTTTTCCCGTCTCCCTTCCTTCTTCGGAAGAGACCTCCATCCCTGTCCACCAGAAGTCTCCATTGTGTCCCCTCAGACTCTTTGTATCCGCGCCGTGTCCACTTTTCTCACCTTTTGTTTTATAACTCTTCCGCCATACGCCCTTCTTAACCATTTCAAAAAGGTCAGTGTCCTGTACTTCAGCACTCGGCCTATCCGCCTGGTAAAATGCCTCACGCTTTCGGTTTATAACCCAACAAGACTGACCACTAAAAATCCCTGTCAGGGAATCCCGGCCGATGGGGAGGGGCGAGGGTGAGGAAAGGATCCCTTTCTTCCTCCCCCACCCCTCTTACCAGGGGAAGGAGAGAAAGTGAGGAGGGTTAGGGGATGGGGAGAGTTGACACTAGTGAATCAACAAAATTAATACGATCCGATAAAACATTATTGGGGTTCGATCTCTTTTCACTCATAATAAGTAGGAGTTCCTGAGGAAAATAATTTTCAAACTGTATTCACATGCGTATGGGATATAAATCTTGAAATTTTCTAAGTCTGCCTGACGCAAGTGGGCGAAGAGCGCACGTTTCTACGTTTGAAGTAGATGATAAACAAATTACGAAGCAGGCTAGATATATTATTGACGTATATCTTGAAATCGTTATATGTATTATTAATGGCATTAATAATTTTCAGCTGTAAGAAATTATTTTAAAATATCCCATATTTCTCCGTTTACGAAGATTCCAACATTTTAATTTCAAATATTACACTCGTTGCCATATCTGAAGTTATTATATTTAACATTGTTTGTTGTTGTTACGCGTTTCTGATGTTGAGGTTAGTAAGTCATCTGTTGTTGAGACGCGTAAGATGTTCGCTGTTAAGATATTCCGATGGTTCCATTGTCGCGATGTTTCCGAGCCTACTTTGTTGGTATACCATAAGGATTCCCATTGTTTACGCTGTTGCTGTGCGAGTAACGACGACGATTCACTGAGATAAGTCCCGATTGGGCTCGGAACCATGACTACGAACTGAAAGTCCATCCGCCACTTCACTTGGACTGAAACTATTCAAAAGAAGGAACGGTTCCGGAACGTTTTATTTCGTTCAACATTCTACTTTCGTTCCGTTAAAGAAACTTAAATTCAGCCGGACATAAATTTTCATTTTAAACCGAAACTAGAGTCAAAAAGAAAGCCTATAGATTCGTTCCGGAACGAATCTATATCAGGGTGGCGATCGTCAGGGAAAACCGGGAAAACCTGGTATTGTCAGGGAAATTTGAATTTCTGGGAAAGTCAGGGAAGTCTCGTAACAGTCGGGGAGAAACTGGAATAGGAATCCTCGTTATTTTTCTACCATTACGTTTATCAGCGAGTCTTTCCCGCCCTTTATTTCACCAACTATAACTAGAGTCCGTCGCTGACTTGCATGGAATAAGCACCATCAATTCGTGAAATATTCAGTTGTGAATCTTGTTAGTTGTGAAGATTAGTTATTTAGTTGTGAATCAGACGTACAATGTAACCCTTTTGTATATATTTACTGCTATGTTTGCCTAGTTGTGTTAAAAATCATGATCACAATGTATTATGCTCATCACAAGGAATTCGAGGCTATATATTGTTCGGAAAATTAAACCTCGCGTTTTTTTTTAACTTCCTAAATTCAGATCAAGAGGTAGCTGCTGGAGCACTCTAGCTTATAGTAAATACATGGTTGCAGTTCTAAAAATACGAGACGATGATTAGAAAATTTAAAGCTGCCGTCGAAAATTTAATGTGGCAGAAAAAATATTCCGATAATAGGTCACCTTTTGGCGATCGGTCAGGGAAATTGGTAAATCCATCAGGGAAAAGTCAGGGAAAGGTTAGGGAATTTGGAAATTGGTTATCAGTAGCCACCCTGTATATGCTTGGTTCCGGTTTCGTTCAATATCCCTGTTGCTAAGCCTCATCGGCAGCCATTACGGACTCTTATCGATCGCGGGAAAAATAACATTTTAAATCTGTCCTGCTGTCTATTTCCCTATTTTTATTCTTGTGATCTGATATACCGTAGTTGATCGGGTTTCGCGGGAAGCATACGACGTCGTCAGAAAAAAAGTGTCGGCCGTATATCATATTGGTGGCCCAGGATATGTATACGATGGTTGTCTGATTCCGGCGTCTGATTGCTGGCTTTCTCAATTTTTTCCGTGAGGGAACGAATGAGTGAGCTCCCTTCATCTACATCTACGTCATACCCTGCAAGCCACCCAAAGGGTGTGTGGCAGGGGGTGCTTCCACGCCAGGCATGCATGAATTATACGGCAGAACACCGAAATTACATCGAAAGCAGCGTGCCACACATGCAACGCGCCGATTAGAAATCTACTAACCAAGAAACATTCCATCGCCAATCCTCTCAGTATGCAAGGGATACAAAGACAGACTACTACTACAGATTTAAAATATCATTCGTAAATAAGAACATCAACATTTTCATCGTGCTTAAATAAGAAC